>CAWUFW010010553.1:0-684401 GCA_963921515.1 Calotriton arnoldi
GATCCACTCAGCCTCAGTATAAGGACATGGCTTTCTCTGACTTGAGAGCCATGTGTGTTGACAGACACCTGAGGACTAGGACAGAGTCCCTCAACACTACACCTGATAGATCTGCTGACAGCAGATGACCTTAGATTGGCTCTAGGAGCTAAAGGGTCTGAATCAGTGGGTGGGTCAATCATAGTATCTGGGTCAGATGAGGACAATCCGAATGACCAAGACTCTGTGGTTGAAGGGCCAGGCTTCAAGGAGCCTGAACAGGACAGAGGAGTTCTCCCTAAGAGAACTGGCAGAGTGGATGAGAGGCACAGATCCCCTTCCAGGGAATCTGAGCACTCTTATCACTCTGGCAGAGAATTTGTCCAAGAGAGGAGCTCATACTTTAACTTAAGAGAGACCTCCTCTGAGAGAAGGTGCAAACTGCTCCAGTATGAGGAAGCCAAAGTGGCCCTCAGAACCAAGCAGTTGGCACTGGATAGAGAAGCCCTGGAGATCCAGAGAGCTTCCAGAAGGGAGGGTTTAGAACCCCCTGGTGGCAGCAACAGTGTCCCTAGAGGCAGAGAATATGTCCCTGACCATAGGAACCTGAGCAAGGTTGTTCCTCCCTACCAGAGTGGGGATGATATCCACAAGTGGATAACTGCTATGGAGAGGGCCTGTAGAGTACAGCAGGTCCCCCAAAAGCAGTGGGCAGCAATCTTGTGGCTCTCCTTTTCAGATAAAGGAAGAGACAAGCTCCTCACTGTTAGAGAAGAGGATGCTGATGATTATGAGGTCCTGAAGAGTGCACTGATAGATGGGTTTGGCTTAACCACTGAGCAGTACAGGTTGAAGTTCAGAGATACCCAGAAGGCACAGACTCAGGACTGGACTGACTTTGTAGATTGTGCATCCAAGGCTCTGGAGGGTTGGCTGGTTGGCAGTAGGGTTACTGATTTCAAAGGATTTTATAATCTAATGATGAGAGAACAGATCCTTAATAATTGTCAAAACCAGCTTTTACACCAGTACCTGGTGGACTCTGATCTGACCTCTCCCCAAGAATTGGGAAAGAAGGCAGACAAATGGGTCAGAACCAGAGTAAGGCCTAAGAATCAGGGTGGTGACCACAAGAAAGATTCTACCAAGTCCCAAGAGAAAGGTGGGGATAAATCCAAGGATAAGTCCACTACAGGGCCCCAAAATTCCTCTTCTGGGGGTGGGTCCCAAACTCCTTCCTCTCCTGAAAAGAAACCCTATTGCCATGTCTGTAAAAAGCCTGGGCACTGGAAATCTGATCCCAGTTGTCCCAGGAATGGCAATAAAGAAAATGTTCCTCCAACAACTACTACCACCCCTCCTGGTACTACCAGTAGTAATCCTCCAGTTGGGAGTAGTGCACCCAAAAAGTTAGGTGCGTTTGCAAGAGGAACAGAGGTGGGCCCTAGTTTAGACAGGACCCCCTCAACAGACTCCTCAGATTCTGATGGTGGTGTAGGATATGCCACCTTTACCATGGGTCCCATAGCATTGGGCAGGT
The DNA here is from genome assembly GCA_963921515.1 of Calotriton arnoldi. Classification (NCBI taxonomy): domain Eukaryota; kingdom Metazoa; phylum Chordata; class Amphibia; order Caudata; family Salamandridae; genus Calotriton; species Calotriton arnoldi. Next base: position 1,520 of record CAWUFW010010553.1, read on the forward strand.
ACAGACTGGAGCCAATAATTAATGGTCAGAAAGCTGTGGCATTTAGGGACACAGGGGCTAGTGTCACCATGGTGGCAGGGAAACTAGTCCCCCCTCACCAGCTTTTACCTGAGTTTAAATACCAGGTGACCAACATTGATGGTGTCAGAACAGATCACCCCATGGCCATAGTCAATCTCAGCTGGGAGGGGGTCACAGGCCCAAAGAGAGTGGCAGTGTCCCCAACCTTACCTGTAGATTGCCTGATGGGCAATGATCTGGAAATTTCAGCCTGGGCTGAAATTGAACACCAAACCCATCTGAAGATGTTGGGTGTCCCTGTAAAGGTTAGTGGGGCTGTGATGGCCACAGCCCCAGCCCAAGATTTTGGAGAGATGGAGCCTGGAAGAATGGCCCACTCTCCCCCAGAAGAGAGCACAAGGGTTGAAGAAAAGTCTTCTTCCCTCCAGACAGTAGGTAAGGGTCAGCCTCCTCAGGGAACTGACCCTACCCCTAGTGAAGGAACTGCCACAGAGGTAGTCAGGCCTGGCCTGGCCACCCCCTGATGGCAGAGGACCCTTACAAGGTGGTACCCAGTCTGGAGCAGGTAACCTGCCCCTCTCTACCCTGCCTCAGTCAGCCCAGGGCTGCAGAGGTCAGGGAGGTCAGTGGACCCCCCAGGGCCCCCTGTCCAGAGGAACCCCCCATCAGCAGATTAGGGGCACCCAGGCTAGTAGCCCTAGCCAGGTAGAAATTCCTCAACCCACTGAGGGATCCCCCATACCTTTATGTAGGGACCTCCCCCAGAAGGACTCTGTTAGGCAAGGGCAAACCTGGGACCAAAAGGTTCCAAACATGCCATGTCCCTCCAGTGTTCCACCCAAAGGGACCCAACCCCCGGCTGTAGGCAGTCAAAGGTTGACCCTTAGAGCAGAGTACCACTCAGTCATGGAAAGACAGGCATACATGGTGACCAGTGAGCTGAGAAAGCTGAGGCCAACATTCCTAGGGCCACACTTCCCTACTCAGACACCTCACCAGCCTGGTACTTTACCAAAGCACACCACAGGTAGTGATTCCCCATGGTGGAGACCCTCTCATACCCTTAGGGTGAGGGATTGCTTAGTGGACCATAAGACAGGGGGCAACCATGCTAGTGCAGGTGCTTCCTTATATGGCCACTTAGTCAATAAAGGCTCAACTGGCCAAGGTTAGCCTTATCTCCTTTCGTTTGGGGGGGTTATGTAGGAAGGTGGAATCTGACTATATGGTTGCCCCCACTTTTTTCATGGTGTTTTGCTGGTTTATGACTTAGTTGGACTGGGACCCTGCTATTCAGGGCCCCAGTCTATCTGCTCTCTCTAAACGACATGGAGTGCACTCTAGGTGCACTAGTGATTGGATACTGTGGTGCCTTATGAGTCCCTAGTATATGGTACCTTAGGTGCCAAGGGCATAGGTACTTCACAGGCCTACCAGGGGCTGCAGCATGTGTTATGCCACCCCTGGGAAGCAGTCTAAATCTGACACCACAGGCCTGCTACTGCAGCCTGGGTGAGGTGGTGCTAGCACCCCTCACTGAGATATAGGTTTCCTATATCTCTCCTGCACACACATATAAACCTATCAGTCACCCCTAAGGCAGGCCCTATCAATCCTGAGGGCAGGGTGCTTGGCTTCTATGTGAGGGGGTGCCTCTGCATGAGCAGGGCCCCTCTGCAGTTCTCAGAGTCCATTCTCTGGTGCTGTTTGTGGATGCGGTTAAACCATATACTCTTTAAGTGCATTATATCCTCGCGGTAAATGCTAACTTTGGAATGGCTGCATCAAAACATGTCGTGTTTGGTGTCAAACATCTTGGAATACTACCCCCCGCCAATCTTGGCGGCGGGGGTAGCATTCCACCCTTCTAGAGGGATAAGACATGTACCTGCTGTGGAAACGCGGTAGAATCCTAAAGAGCCCTGGCATCACAAAATGGATGCCACCAGTCACAGACACTGGGCTGCCCTCCTGCTGATGACCGAAACTCACAGTGGAGGAAGCCCAACAATAGGCATCCTGTCACAGGGAGGTGTAACCACCTCCCAGACAGGGTTTAGTGTATTGGGGCTGGGTGGGTGCACTCTTAGAGTGCTTTGAAGTCCTGCACTGGGGGAGCAGAAGGCTCCTCTGTGCATATGCCAGTTCAAACCAGCTCAGGGGCTACCTGCCCCTGCTCTGGCGCGAAACTGGACAAAGGGAAGTGGGTGTAGCCACCCCTCCCTTGACCCTCCCATAGGTGGGGTCATAGAGCTAGTCCATCCCCTCTTTTTAGTATAAGAGGGGGAACCTTGCCATTGCAAAGCAGATAACCCCTGGACGACACTCTACAGAAGAATCCTGGCCCTTCGACGTTCCACTACCTTTGGAAGACAGAAGAATCTCCCTTGGAGTCAAGGAGTGACTCCCCTGCTTGGCAGGCACCAAAAACGACAACGACGGTCGCAAACTACGCCGCTCCCGCCGGAGTCCGAAGTCCCTGCAGCCCAAGAAGTGGATTTCCTGACCTCTCCCAGGCCATCGTGAGTCCCCAGCGAAGCTGAGGCAAGTGGACCCCACGAGTAACGAGGAACCGCGACCCCTGGGTACCGTGCACTATTGTCGAGTGCAACCCCTTCACAACGTTCTACGAACTTGTGCTTTGGACCACGTGTGGTCCCGACCTCCAGCAGGAATCCCTCCGAAGATCAGAGGCCTACACCGTCCCGAGTGACCGTGGGCCCCTGTTGAGTGATTCCGCCCGAGGTGTCTTCGCGATCCCTTGCCCGCTGGCTTGTGGGTCCCCAGAAGACTTCCTAAAGAAACCAAAGGGCTCCCCTGGTTGCTCCAGGCCTGCCCTGACTTACCCTCGCTGGGTGAGTCCCTCAGACCTTGCTGGTCTGCGCCATCGACTTTTCTTCATCTCCCCGAGACTTGCGGCTGCCAAGGCTTGTTGGCTCCGATCGAGTTGCCGACACCGCAGTCAGCTGCAGACGTCGAGGGACACACCGAATCCAGCTCCTGGTCGTCGTCGACGCCTCCTGGACCACGTGGCTGAAGAGTCAAGGCACCTGCAACCGACCTGAAGCGACCGACGACGGTGGGCATCCATCTTCCTTGCCCCGGGTCACTGCCAAGTGACTTTGAACACTGTCCCCTCTGCTTTCAGGTCATCCTTCTTCAGAATCCAGGCTTGGATTCCACCGGACACTTCTTCAGCTCCCGCAAGCAGCAAGTCTTCTTTGTTCGCCATTGAAAACGACGCCGCGACCCGACACCAAAGGACACCTGTGCACCCGGCTTCCCTGGGTGAGGTAACTCCAGCACTACGGTGCTCCTGTGGGTGTGGGCCCTAGAACTACTTACCCTGTAAGTGACTTGCTTGTAGGTTCTCCCGAAGTATCCTAAAACTCTTTATTTCCAACCGCGACTTGCCCCATTGAAGTTAACGGCGATTCGCGCCTGTGTATCCACACTGCACGCGTCCCCCGTGGGTCCTTTACTTACCTGCCTTGGGTGGTTTCGTGAGGCCCCAGCACTTCTGAAGGCCCTAGGCCTTGTCTCCTTGCAAGTCGTTGTTTCTAAGTCTCTTACTTAGTATATGGTCTGGTACGCCCCTAGGGCCCCAGCCATATTTTGTGCTTAACTTATTGTGAAACGTTGATTTGTGCATATGTTTGTCTTCTAATCTCATAAAGAGATTAGTAGAGAGTTATTTAGAAATAAATACATATATATTTGATATATATACCTGTGTGGTGTCTTTTCATTTGGTGATTCAAGAGATTATATGGTAAAACAAGCTGCTTTACATTCCTCCGAGACTTAGCCTGAAGGCTGCTCTCCACAGCTACCACTAGGATAGCTTTCTTTAAAAGGTTGTCTTAAACCTATCTACCATAAGAGTCGATTTGCCCTGGTGCAAGGTGTCCACTTTAATTAGTGAACAGCATATACCAGGCCAACTTCTCACAACAATTATTAAGGATCTGTTCTCTCATCATTAGATTATAAAATCCTTTGAAATCAGTAACCCTACTGCCAACCAGCCAACCCTCCAGAGCCTTGGATGCACAATCTACAAAGTCTGTCCAGTCCTGAGTCTGTGCCTTCTGGGTATCTCTGAACTTCAACCTGTACTCTTCAGTGGTTAAGCCAAACCCATCTATCAGTGCACTCTTCAGGACCTCATAATTATCAGCATCCTCTTCTCTAACAGTGAGGAGCTTGTCTCTACCTTTATCTGAAAAGGAGAGCCACAAGATTGCTGCCCACTGCTTTTGGGGGACCTGCTGTACTCTACAGGCCCTCTCCATAGCAGTTATCCACTTGTGGATATCATCCCCACTCTGGTAGGGAGGAACAACCTTGCTCAGGTTCCTATGGTCAGGGACATATTCTCTGCCTCTAGGGACACTGTTGCTGCCACCAGGGGGTTCTAAACCCTCCCTTCTGGAAGCTCTCTGGATCTCCAGGGCTTCTCTATCCAGTGCCAACTGCTTGGTTCTGAGGGCCACTTTGGCTTCCTCATACTGGAGCAGTTTGCACCTTCTCTCAGAGGAGGTCTCTCTTAAGTTAAAGTATGAGCTCCTCTCTTGGACAAATTCTCTGCCAGAGTGATAAGAGTGCTCAGATTCCCTGGAAGGGGATCTGTGCCTCTCATCCACTCTGCCAGTTCTCTTAGGGAGAACTCCTCTGTCCTGTTCAGGCTCCTTGAAGCCTGGCCCTTCAACCACAGAGTCTTGGTCATTCGGATTGTCCTCATCTGACCCAGATACTATGATTGACCCACCCACTGATTCAGACCCCTTAGCTCCTAGAGCCAATCTAAGGTCATCTGCTGTCAGCAGATCTATCAGGTGTAGTGTTGAGGGACTCTGTCCTAGTCTCAGGTGTCTGTCAACACACATGGCTCTCAAGTCAGAGAAAGCCATGTCCTTATACTGAGGCTGAGTGGATCCACTGGGTCCACCCTTTAAGGACATTCTAGTGTTGTGCAGTGTTGTACTACCTACACTAGTTTGTGGCCTACTGATCCTAGCTTGAGCTGTGGAAAGGGTGTGCTATCCCTTGGCACACAGCTCTAAGTTCAGTAGAACTTATTGATACTAAGCTTGACTTTATATGTACCTTGAGTACCTATAATGGTTTTCAGTTAGTAATTCAAATAGAGATTTTCTGGTAAAACAATGGCAAGCTGGAATCCCACACGCTGCCCACCAATGTGAGAAGTTGGCCTGGTATATGCTGTTCACTAATTAAAGTGGACACCTTGCACCAGGGCAAATCGACTCTTATGGTAGATAGGTTTAAGACAACCTTTTAAAGAAAGCTATCCTAGTGGTAGCTGTGGAGAGCAGCCTTCAGGCTAAGTCTCGGAGGAATGTAAAGCAGCTTGTTTTACCATATAATCTCTTGAATCACCAAATGAAAAGACACCACACAGGTATATATATCAAATATATATGTATTTATTTCTAAATAACTCTCTACTAATCTCTTTATGAGATTAGAAGACAAACATATGCACAAATCAACGTTTCTCAATAAGTTAAGCACAAAAATATGGCTGGGGCCCTAGGGGCGTACCAGACCATATACTAAGTAAGAGACTTAGAAACAACGACTTGCAAGGAGACAAGGCCTAGGGCCTTCAGAAGTGCTGGGGCCTCACAAAACCACCCAAGGCAGGTAAGTAAAGGACCCACGGGGGACGCGTGCAGTGTGGATACACAGGCGCGAATCGCCGTTAACTTCAATGGGGCAAGTCGCGGTTGGAAATAAAGAGTTTTAGGATACTTCGGGAGAACCTACAAGCAAGTCACTTACAGGGTAAGTAGTTCTAGGGCCCACACCCACAGGAGCACCGTAGTGCTGGAGTTACCTCACCCAGGGAAGCCGGGTGCACAGGTGTCCTTTGGTGTCGGGTCGCGGCGTCGTTTTCAATGGCGAACAAAGAAGACTTGCTGCTTGCGGGAGCTGGAGAAGTGTCCGGTGGAATCCAAGCCTGGATTCTGAAGAAGGATGACCTGAAAGCAGAGGGGACAGTGTTCAAAGTCACTTGGCAGTGACCCGGGGCAAGGAAGATGGATGCCCACCGTCGTCGGTCGCTTCAGGTCGGTTGCAGGTGCCTTGACTCTTCAGCCACGTGGTCCAGGAGGCGTCGACGACGACCAGGAGCTGGATTCGGTGTGTCCCTCGACGTCTGCAGCTGACTGCGGTGTCGGCAACTCGATCGGAGCCAACAAGCCTTGGCAGCCGCAAGTCTCGGGGAGATGAAGAAAAGTCGATGGCGCAGACCAGCAAGGTCTGTGGAACTCACCCAGCGAGGGTAAGTCAGGGCAGGCCTGGAGCAACCAGGGGAGCCCTTTGGTTTCTTTAAGAAGTCTTCTGGGGACCCACAAGCCAGCGGGCAAGGGATCGCGAAGACACCTCGGGCGGAATCACTCAACAGGGGCCCACGGTCACTCGGGACGGTGTAGGCCTCTGATCTTCGGAGGATTCCTGCTGGAGGTCGGGACCACACGTGGTCCAAAGCACAAGTTCGTGGAACGTTGTGAAGGGGTTGCACTCGACAATAGTGCACGGTACCCAGGGGTCGCGGTTCCTCGTTACTCGTGGGGTCCACTTGCCTCAGCTTCGCTGGGGACTCACGATGGCCTGGGAGAGGTCAGGAAATCCACTTCTTGGGCTGCAGGGACTTCGGACTCCGGCGGGAGCGGCGTAGTTTGCGACCGTCGTTGTCGTTTTTGGTGCCTGCCAAGCAGGGGAGTCACTCCTTGACTCCAAGGGAGATTCTTCTGTCTTCCAAAGGTAGTGGAACGTCGAAGGGCCAGGATTCTTCTGTAGAGCGTCGTCCAGGGGTTATCTGCTTTGCAATGGCAAGGTTCCCCCTCTTATACTAAAAGAGGGGAAGGACTAGCTCTATGACCCCACCTATGGGAGGGTCAAGGGAGGGGGTGGCTACACCCACTTCCCTTTGTCCAGTTTCGCGCCAGAGCAGGGGCAGGTAGCCCCTGAGCTGGTTTGAACTGGCATATGCACAGAGGAGCCTTCTGCTCCCCAGTGCAGGACTTCAAAGCACTCTAAGAGTGCACCCACCCAGCCCCAATACACTAAACCCTGTCTGGAAGGTGGTTACACCTCCCTGTGACAGGATGCCTATTGTTGGGCTTCCTCCACTGCGAGTTTCGGTCATCAGCAGGAGGGCAGCCCAGTGTCTGTGACTGGTGGCATCCATTTTGTGATGCCAGGGCTCTTTAGGATTCTACCGCGTTTCCACAGCAGGTACATGTCTTATCCCTCTAGAAGGGTGGAATGCTACCCCCGCCGCCAAGATTGGCGGGGGGTAGTATTCCAAGATGTTTGACACCAAACACGACATGTTTTGATGCAGCCATTCCAAAGTTAGCATTTACCGCGAGGATATAATGCACTTAAATAGTATATGGTTTAACCGCATCCACAAACAGCACCAGAGAATGGACTCTGAGAACTGCAGAAGGGCCCTGCTCATGCAGAGGCACCCCCTCACATAGAAGCCAAGCACCCTGCCCTCAGGATTGATAGGGCCTGCCTTAGGGGTGACTGATAGGTTTATATGTGTGTGCAGGAGAGATATAGGAAACCTATATCTCAGTGAGGGGTGCTAGCACCACCTCACCCAGGCTGCAGTAGCAGGCCTGTGGTGTCAGATTTAGACTGCTTCCCAGGGGTGGCATAACACATGCTGCAGCCCCTGGTAGGCCTGTGAAGTACCTATGCCCTTGGCACCTAAGGTACCATATACTAGGGACTCATAAGGCACCACAGTATCCAATCACTAGTGCACCTAGAGTGCACTCCATGTCGTTTAGAGAGAGCAGATAGACTGGGGCCCTGAATAGCAGGGTCCCAGTCCAACTAAGTCATAAACCAGCAAAACACCAGGAAAAAAGTGGGGGCAACCATATAGTCAGATTCCACCTTCCTACATTGGGCTTCCTCCACTGCGAGTTTCGGTCATCAGCAGGAGGGCAGCCCAGTGTCTGTGACTGGTGGCATCCATTTTGTGATGCCAGGGCTCTTTAGGATTCTACCGCATTTCCACAGCAGGTACATGTCTTATCCCTCTAGAAGGGTGGAATGCTACCCCCGCCGCCAAGATTGGCGGGGGGGTAGTATTCCAAGATGTTTGACACCAAACACGACATGTTTTGATGCAGCCATTCCAAAGTTAGCATTTACCGCGAGGATATAATGCACTTAAGAGTATATGGTTTAACCGCATCCACAAACAGCACCAGAGAATAGACTCTGAGAGCTGCAGAGGGGCCCTGCTCAGGCAGAGGCACCCCCTCACATAGAAGCCAAGCACCCTGCCCTCAGGATTGATAGGGCCTGCCTTAGGGGTGACTGATAGGTTTATATGTGTGTGCTAGCACCACCTCACCCAGGCTGCAGTAGCATGCCTGTGGTGTCAGATTTAGACTGCTTCCCAGGGGTGGCATAACACATGCTGCAGCCCCTGGTAGGCCTGTGAAGTTCCTATGCCCTTGGCACCTAAGGTACCATATACTAGGGACTCATAAGGCACCACAGTATCCAATCTCTAGTGCACCTAGAGTGCACTCCATGTCATTTAGAGAGAACAGAGAGGCTGGGGCCCTGATTGGCAGGGACCCAGCCAGACTATAGTCAGAAACCAGTGCTAACATCAGAAAAAAGTGGGGGCAACATAAGAGGCAGATCCTACTCTCCTACACAACCCCCCAAACGTAGGGACACTAAACTAACCTTGACCAGTTGAGTCTTCGTGTTCAAAGTGGAAATACCTTGAGAGTCCATCTGCATTGGCATGTTGGGTCCCAGGCCTATGTTCCACTGTATAGTCCATCCCCTGTAGGGAAATGGACCACCTCAAAAGTTTTGGGTTTTCACCTTTCATCTGTTTTAGCCATAGGAGGGGCTTGTGGTCAGTCTGAACTATGAAGTGAGTACCAAACAAGTATGGCCTCAGCTTCTTCAGGGCCCATACCACAGCAAAGGCCTCCCTCTCTATAGCTGACCAACGTTTCTCTCTAGGGGTCAGCCTTCTGCTAATAAAAGCTACTGGCTGGTCTTGACCTTCATCATTCAGTTGAGACAGTACAGCTCCCACACCCAGCTCAGAAGCATCTGTTTGGACAATGAACTTTTTGGTGTAGTCTGGACTCTGTAAGATGGGGGCAGTGCACATGGCCTGCTTTAGGTCTTCAAATGCCTTTTGACAGCTAGCTGTCCACTGAACCTTTTTGGCATTTTCTTAGAGGTAAGATCATTCAAGGGGTCACTATAGATCCATATCCCTTGACAAACCTCCTATAGTACCCAGTCAGGCCTAAGAAGGCTCTCACCTGTGTCTGGGTGGTAGGAGCAACCCATTCCATTATGGTTTGGATTTTGCTCTGTAAAGGCTGAACCTGGCCTCCACCTACAAGGTGGCCCAGGTACACAACCTGACTCTGCCCTATCTGGCACTTGGTGGCCTTGATAGTGAGGCCTGCTTTCTGCAGGGCCTCCAAAACATTTCTGAGGTGGACCAGGTGATCCTGCCAGGAGGAACTAAAGACAGCAATATCATCTAGATAAGCTGAGCAATAAGTTTCCATCCCTGCCAGAACTTTATTCACCAACCTCTGAAAAGTGGCAGGTGCATTTTTCAATCCAAAGGGCATCACCACAAAGTGGTAGTGCCCACCAGGAGTCGAAAATGCTGTTTTGGCTTTTGCATCATCAGCTAATCTGATTTGCCAGTAGCCAGCTGTTAGGTCAAATGTGCTTAGATACTTGGCTGAGGCCAAAGTATCAATCAGCTCATCTGCCCTTGGTATGGGATAGGCATCAGTCCTAGTGACTGCATTGAGGCCTCTGTAGTCTACACAAAACCTCATTTCTTTCTTACCACCCTGGGTATGAGGCTTGGGTACCAGGACTACTGGGCTAGCCCAAGGGCTATCTGAAGGCTCAATCACGCCTAACTCCAACATTTTCTGGACTTCAGTCCTGATACAGTCCCTGACATGGTCAGGTTGCCTGTAGATTTTATTCTTGACAGGCAGACTGTCCCCAGTGTCCACCTCATGGGTGCACCAGGTAGTCTGACTAGGGGTCAGGCTAAACATATGTCTAAACTGTTGCAGAACTTGTCTGCACTCAGTTTGCTGATGGTCAGTGAGGCTGCTTGCCAAAGCAACACCATCTACTGACCCATCATCAGGGTTCTGAGAGAGCAGGTCAGGGAGAGGGTCACTCTCCTCCTCCTGGTCCTCATCAGTTGCCATGAGCAAGCCCATGTCAGCCCTGTCAACATATGGCTTTAATCTGTTGACATGAAGCACCCTTAGGGGGCTCCTGGGAGTTCCAAGATTCACCAGATAGGTGACTTCTCCCTTCTGTTCAACTATTGTATGGGGGCCACTCCACTTGTCCTGGAGGGCTGCTGGGGCCACAGGCTCCAACACCCACACTTTCTGTCCTGGCTGGTATACAGTCAGCACAGCCTTTGGTCATGCCAAGCTTTTTGCAATTCTTGGCTGGCCTCCAGGTTTTTGGTTGCCTTTTTCATGTACTCTGCCATCCGGGAGCGGAGACCAAGTACATAGTCCATCACATCTTGTTTGGGGGCTTGAGAGGTAACTCCCAGCCCTCTTTTGCCAAACATAGTGGACCTCTCACAGGATGCCCAAACAGAAGCTCAAATGGGCTGTAACCAACCCCCTTCTGTGGAACCTCTCTGTATGCAAACAACAGGCAAGGAAGAAGAAGGTCCCATTTCCGCCTAAGCTTCTCTGGGAGTCCCTTAATCATTCCTTTCAAGGTTTTGTTGAAGCGTTCAACTAAACCATTGCATTGTGGGTGATAGGGGGTGGTGAACTTATAAGTTACACCACACTCCTTCCACATTGCTTTCAGATATCCTGACATGAAGTTGGTACCTCTGTCAGAAATGACCTCCTTTGGGAAACCCACTCTGGAGAAAACTCCAATGAGGGCTCTTGCCACCACAGGGGCTGTGGTGGTCCTCAGGGGAATTGCCTCTGGGTACCTGGTGGCATGATCCACTACCACCAGGATAAATCTGTGCCCAGATGCTGTCTGAGGGTCAAGGGGACCAACAATGTCAATCCCTACCCTCTCAAAGGGTACCCCCACCACAGGTAGTGGTATCAGGGGGCCTTTGTTGTGCCACCTGCCTTACCACTGGCTTGGCAAGTGACACAGGAGCGACAAAACTCCTTTGTGTCCTCTGACATATGTGGCCAATGAAAATGTGGAACAAGCCTGTCCCAGGTCTTGTTTTGGCCCAAGTGTCCTGCCAAAGGGATATCATGTGCTAAGGTCAAGAGGAACCCCTAAACTTCTGAGGTATTACCAACCTCCTGGTGGCTCCAGGGGCTGGGTCTCTACCCTCAGAATATAGGAGTCCCTCATCCCAATAAACTTTATGGGACCCACTAGCACTCCCAGCAGCCTCAGCAGCAGCCTGCTGTCTGAGGGGTTCAAGAGAGGGCAGCACTGTTGCTCCTTACTCAGATCTTCCCTAGAAGGGCCCCCTGCCCCCAAGAACTCAACCTGGTCAGGTTCAAGTCCCTCTGGGGCAGTTCCTTCTTCAGGTTCTGCTTCACCTCCCTCTGGAAGTGAATCCTTGATCTGAGACAGAGGGGAAGGCACTGCCTTTACCCTACTGCTCCTCCTCTTGGGAAGCATCTGGTCCATTGTTCCAGGATCCAGAGCTGGTTCAGTGTCATGCATTCTTGCTTGTGACCTGGTCACAGCAAATACCTCTGCAGGGATGCCCAACATCTCAGCATGAGTCCATAACTCTACTTCAGACCAGGCTGAAGTCTCTAGATCATTGCCCAATAGACATTCTACAGGGAGGTCTGCACTGACTACAACCTTCTTGAGGCCAGTTACCCCTCCCCAGGAGAAATTCACAACTGCCAGACTATGGTTGGTCTGGACATTGCTTGCATTGGTCACCTGGTACATTTCACCCAGGATGATCTGTCCAGGGTCCACTAGGTCCTCTGCCACCATGGTGACACTAGCACCTGTGTCCCTAAATGCCAAAGCCTGTTTGCCATTTATCAAAGGCTGCTGTTTGTACTTGCCCAGATTACTGGGGCTTACTAGGAAGGACATATCAATGTTTCCCTCACAAATCAGCATTGCCTGAGTGGTCACTCTGACTAGGTCAGAATCCACTTCAGAACCCAGGGTCAACCCTACTACACCCTTATTCTGAGTACCACCTCCACCAGTAGCTGAGCTAGGGGGCACAGTTGCCTTAGGGGCAGGAGTGGTGGTGGTTTGGTCTTTGGACTTGGTACAATCAGAAGTCCAGTGCCCTTTCTGTTTACAGAATTTGCACCAGGGCTTCTTTTGGCCTTTTCCCTTGTTGGACTGTGACTCCCCACCAGATGCAGATTTTTGGGGCCCTTGTGAAGACTTCTGGTCTTTTGACTTATCCCCACCTTTCTCAGAGCCTTTAGGATCTTGCTTCTTAGTGTCACCCCCTTGGTTCTGGGTTTTCTGCCTCACCCTGGTTCTGACCCATTTGTCTGCCTTCTTTCCCAATTCTTGGGGAGAGGTCAGATCAGAGTCCACCAGGTACTGATGCAACAACTGGTTCTGGCAATTATTTAGGATCTGTTCTCTCATCATCAGATTATACAATCCCTTGAAATCAGTAACCCTACTGCCAACCAGCCAACCCTCTAGAGCCTTGGTTGCACAATCAACAAAGTCAGTCCAGTCCTGAGTCTGTGCCTTCTGGGTATCTCTGAACTTCAACCTGTACTGCTCAGTGGTTAAGCCAAACCCATCTATCAGTGCACTCTTCAGGACCTCATAATCATCAGCATCCTCCTCTCTAACAGTGAGGAGCTTGTCTCTTCCTTTATCTGAAAAGGAGAGCCACAAGATTGCTGCCCACTGCTTTTGGGGGACCTGCTGTACTCTACAGGCCCTCTCCATAGCAGTTATCCACTTGTGGATATCATCCCCACTCTGGTAGGGAGGAACAACCTTGCTCAGGTTCCTATGGTCAGGAATATATTCTCTGCCTCTAGGGACACTGTTGCTGCCACCAGGGGGTTCTAACCCCTCTTTTCTAGAAGCTCTCTGGTTCTCCAGGGCTTCCTATCCAGTGCCAACTGCTTGGTTCTGAGGGCCACTCTGGCTTCCTCATACTGGAGCAGTTTGCACCTTCTCTCAGAGGAGGTCTCTCTTAAGGAAAAGTATGAGCTCCTCTGCTGGACAAATTCTCTGCCAGAGTGATAAGAGTGGTCAGATTCCCTGGAAGGGGATCTGTGCCTCTCCTCCTCTCTGTCAGTTCTCTTAGGGAGAATTCCTCTGTCCTTTTCAGGCCCCTTGGAGCCTGGCCCTTCAATCACAGAATCTTGGTCATTCTGATTTTCATCATCTGACCCAGATACTATGACTGACCCACCCACTGATTCAAACCCTTTAGCTCCTAGAGCCAATCTAAGGTCATCTGTTGTCAGCAGATCTATCAGGTGTAGTGTTGAGGGACTCTGTCCTAGTCTCAGGTGTCTGTCAACACACATGGCTCTCAAGTCAGAGAAAGCCATGCCCTTATACTGAGGCTGAGTGGATCCACTGGGTCCACCCTTTAAGGACATTCTAGTGTTGTGCAGTGTTGTACTACCTACACTAGTTTGTGGCCTACTGATCCTAGCTTGAGCTGTGGAAAGGGTGTGCTATCCCTTGGCACACAGCTCTAAGTTCAATTGAACTTATTGATACTAAGCTTGACTTTATATGTACCTTGAGTACCTATAATGGTTTTCAGTTAGTAATTCAAATAGAGATTTTCTGGTAAAACAATGGCAAGCTGGAATCCCACACGCTGCCCACCAATGTGAGAAGTTGGCCTGGTATATGCTGTTCACTAATTAAAGTGGACACCTTGCACCAGGGCAAATCGACTCTTATGGTAGATAGGTTTAAGACAACCTTTTAAAGAAAGCTATCCTAGTGGTAGCTGTGGAGAGCAGCCTTCAGGCTAAGTCTCGGAGGAATGTAAAGCAGCTTGTTTTACCATATAATCTCTTGAATCACCAAATGAAAAGACACCACACAGGTATATATATCAAATATATATGTATTTATTTCTAAATAACTCTCTACTAATCTCTTTATGAGATTAGAAGACAAACATATGCACAAATCAACGTTTCACAATAAGTTAAGCACAACATATGGCTGGGGCCCTAGGGGCGTACCAGACCATATACTAAGTAAGAGACTTAGGGACAACGACTTGCAGGGAGACAAGGCCTAGGGCCTTCAGAAGTGCTGGGGCCTCACAAAACCACCCAAGGCAGGTAAGTAAAGGACCCACGGGGGACGCGTGCAGTGTGGATACACAGGCGCGGATCGCCGTTAACTTCAATGGAGCAAGTCGCGGTTGGAAATAAAGAGTTTTAGGATACTTCGGGAGAACCTACAAGCAAGTCACTTACAGGGTAAGTAGTTCTAGGGCCCACACCCACAGGAGCACCGTAGTGCTGGAGTTACCTCACCCAGGGAAGCCGGGTGCATAGGTGTCCTTTGGTGTCGGGTCGCGGCGTCGTTTTCAATGGCGAACAAAGAAGACTTGCTGCTTGCGGGAGCTGAAGAAGTGTCCGGTGGAATCCAAGCCTGGATTCTGAAGAAGGATGACCTGAAAGCAGAGGGGACAGTGTTCAAAGTCACTTGGCAGTGACCCGGGGCACGGAAGATGGATGCCCACCGTCGTCGGTTGATTCAGGTCGGTTGCGGGTGCCTTGACTCTTCAGCCACGTGGTCCAGGAGGGGTCGACGACGACCAGGAGCTGGATTCGGGGGGTCCCTCGACGTCTGCAGCTGACTGCGGTGTCGGCAACTCGATTGGAGCCAACAAGCCTTGGCAGCAGCAAGTCTCGGGGAGATGAAGAAAAGTCGATGGCACAGACCAGCAAGGTCTGAGGGACTCACCCAGCGAGGGCAAGTCAGGGCAGGCCTGGAGCAACCAGGGGAGCCCTTTGGTTTCTTTAAGAAGTCTTCTGGGGACCCACAAGCCGGCGGGCAAGGGATCGCGAAGACACCTCGGGCGGAATCACTCAACAGGGGCCCACGGTCACTCAGGACGGTGTAGGCCTCTGATCGTCGGAGGGATTCCTGCTGGAGGTCGGGACCACACGTGGTCCAAAGCACAAGTTCGTAGAACGTTGTGAAGGGGTTGCACTCGACAATAGTGCACGGTACCCAGGGGTCGCGGTTCCTCGTTACTCGTGGGGTCCACTTGCCTCAGCTTCGCTGGGGACTCACGATGGCCTTGGAGAAGTCAGGAAATCCACTTCTTGGACTGCAGGGACTTCGGACTCCGGCGGGAGCGGCGTAGTTTGCAACCGTCGTTGTCGTTTTTGGTGCCTGCCAAGCAGGGGAGTCACTCCTTGACTCCAAGGGAGATTCTTCTGTCTTCCAAAGGTAGTGGAACGTCGAAGGGCCAGGATTCTTCTGTAGAGCGTCGTCCAGGGGTTATCTGCTTTGCAATGGCAAGGTTCCCCCTCTTATACTAAAAAGAGGGGATGGACTAGCTCTATGACCCCACCTATGGGAGGGTCAAGGGAGGGGGTGGCTACACCCACTTCCCTTTGTCCAGTTTCGCGCCAGAGCAGGGGCAGGTAGCCCCTGAGCTGGTTTGAACTGGCATATGCACAGAGGAGCCTTCTGCTCCGCCAGTGCAGGACTTCAAAGCACTCTAAGAGTGCACCCACCCAGCCCCAATACACTAAACCCTGTCTGGGAGGTGGTTACACCTCCCTGTGACAGGATGCCTATTGTTGGGCTTCCTCCACTGCGAGTTTCGGTCATCAGCAGGAGGGCAGCCCAGTGTCTGTGACTGGTGGCATCCATTTTGTGATGCCAGGGCTCTTTAGGATTCTACCGCGTTTCCACAGCAGGTACATGTCTTATCCCTCTAGAAGGGTGGAATGCTACCCGCGCCGCCAAGATTGGCGGGGGGTAGTATTCCAAGATGTTTGACACCAAACACGACATGTTTTGATGCAGCCATTCCAAAGTTAGCATTTACCGCGAGGATATAATGCACTTAAGAGTATATGGTTTAACCGCATCCACAAACAGCACCAGAGAATAGACTCTGAGAGCTGCAGAGGGGCCCTGCTCAGGCAGAGGCACCCCCTCACATAGAAGCCAAGCACCCTGCCCTCAGGATTGATAGGGCCTGCCTTAGGGGTGACTGATAGGTTTATATGTGTGTGCTGGAGAGATATAGGAAACCTATATCTCAGTGAGGAGTGCTAGCACCACCTCACCCAGGCTGCAGTAGCAGGCCTGTGGTGTCAGATGTAGACTGCTTCCCAGGGGTGGCATAACACATGCTGCAGCCCCTGGTAGGCCTGTGAAGTACCTATGCCCTTGGCACCTAAGGTACCATATACTAGGGACTCATAAGGCACCACAGTATCCAATCTCTAGTGCACCTAGAGTGCACTCCATGTCATTTAGAGAGAACAGAGAGGCTGGGGCCCTGATTGGCAGGGACCCAGCCAGACTATAGTCAGAAACCAGTGCTAACATCAGAAAAAAAGTGGGGGCAACATAAGAGGCAGATCCTACTCTCCTACATTATGCCACAAGAGGACCTTCACAACAGAGAGTAAAAGCACTTATGGCATAGGAGGACCTTCACAACAGACAGTACTGGTACTTATGGCACAGGAGGACCTTCACAACAGACAGTACTCGTACTTATGGCACAGGAGGACCTTCGCGACAGAGAGTAGTGGTTCCTATGGCACAGGAGGACCTTCAAGGTAGAGTACTGGTACTTATGGCACAGGAGGACCTTCATGACAGACAGTACTGGCACTTATGGCACAGGAGGACCTTCACGACAGACAGTATTGGTTCTTAGGGCACGGGATCACCTTCACAACAGACAGTACTGGTACTTATGGCACAGGAGGACCTTCACGACAGACAGTACTGGTACTTATGGCACAGGAGGACCTTCATGGCAGACAGCACAGGAGGACCTTCACAACAGACAGTACTGGTACTTATGGCACAGGAGGACCTTCATGACAGACAGTACTGGTACTTATGGCACCGGAGGACCTTCACGACAGACAGTACTGGTACTTATGGCACAGGAGGACCTTCATGACAGACAGTACTGGTACCTTTGGCACAGGAGGACCTTCACGACAGACAGTACTGGTACTTATGGCACAGGAGGACCTTCACGACAGAGAGTACTGGTACTTATGGCACAGGAGAACCTTCACGACAGACAGTACTGGTTCTTATGGCACAGGAGAACCTTCAAGACAGACAGTACTGGTTCTTATGGCACAGGAGGACCATCACGACAGACAGTACTGGTACTTATGGCACAGGAGGACCTTCACGACAGACAGTACTGGTACTTATGGCACAGGAGGACCTTCACGACAGACAGTACTGGTAATTATGGCACAGGAGGACCTTCACAACAGAGAGTAAAAGTACTTATGGGGCAGGAGGACCTTCACAACTGACAGTACTGGTACTTATGGCACAGGAGGACCTTCACAACAGACAGTACTGGTTCTTTGGCACAAGAGGACCTTCATGACAGACAGTACTGGTACTTATGGCACAGGAGGACTTCACGACAGAAAGTACTGGTTCTCAAGGCACAGGAGGACCTTCACGACAGAGAGTAAAAGTACTTATGGCACAGGAGGACCTTCAGGACAGAGAGTAAAAGTACTTATGGCACAGGAGGACCTCCACAACAGACAGTACTGGTACTTATGGCACAGGAGGACCTTCACAACAGACAGTACTGGTTCTTATGGCACAGGAGGACCTTCACAACAGACAGTACTGGTACTTATGGCACAGGAGGACCTTCACGACCGAGAGTACTGGTTCTTATGGCACAGGAGGACCTTCAAGGCAGAGAGTACTGGCACTTATGGCACAGGAGGACCTTCACGACAGAGAGTAAAAGTACTTATGGTGCAGGAGGACCTTCACGACAGACAGTACTGGTACTTATGGCAAAGGAGGACCTTCATGACAGACAGTACTGGTACTTATGGCACAGGAGGGCCTTAACAACAGACAGTACTGGTACTTATGGCACAGGATGACCTTCATGACAGACATTACTGGTACTGATGGCACAGGAGGACCTTCATGACAAACAGTATTGGTACTTATGGCACAGGAGGACCTTCATGACAGACAGTACTGTTACTTATGGCACAGGAGGACCTTCATGACAGACAGTGCTGGTACTTATGGCACATGAGGGCCTTAACGACAGACAGTACTGGTACTTATGGCACAGGAGGAACTTCATGACAGACAGTAGTGGTACTTATGGCACAGGAGGACCTTCATGACAGACAGTACTGGTACTTATAGCACAGGAGGACCTTCATGACATAGAGGACTGGTACTTATGGCACAGGAGGTCCTTCACATCAGACAGTACTGGTACTTATGGCACAGGAGGACCTTCACGACAGACAGTACTGGTACTTATGGCACAGGAGGACCTTCACAACAGACAGTACTGGTACTTATGGCACAGGAGGACCTTCACGACAGACTGTACTGGTACTTATGGCACAGGAGGACCTTCACGACAGACCGTACTGGTTCTTATGGCACAGGAGGACCTTCACGACAGACAGTACTGGTTCTTATGACACAGGAGGACCTTCACGACAGACAGTACTGGTTCTTATGGCACAGGAGGACCTTCACGACAGAGAGTACTGGTTCTTATGGCACAGGAGGACCTTCACGACAGACAGTACTGGTACTTATGGCACATGAGGACCTTCACGACAGACAGTACTGGTTCTTATGGCACAGGAGGACCTTCACGACAGACAGGACTGGTACTTATGGCACAGGAGGACCTGCAAGACAGACAGTACTGGTACTTATGGCACAGGAGGACCTTCATGACAGACAGTACTGGTACTTATGGCACCGGAGGACCTTCACGACAGAGAGTAAAAGTACTTATGGCACAGGAGGACCTTCACGACAGGGAGTAAAAGAACTTATGGCACAAGAGGACCTTCACAACAGACAGTACTGGTACTTATGGCACAGGAGGACCTTCACAACAGACAATACTGGTACTTATGGCACAGGAGGACCTTCACGACAGACAGTACTGGTACTTATGGCACAGGAGGAGCTTCACGACAGAGAATACTGGTTCTTATGGCACAGGAGGACCTTCAAGGCAGAGAGTACCGGCACTTATGGCACAGGAGGACCTTCATGACAGACAGTACTGGTACTTATGGCACAGGAGGACCTTCATGACAGACAGTACTGGTACTTATGGCACAGGAGGACCTTCATGACGGACAGTACTGGTACTTATGGCACAGGAGGACCTTCACGACAGTCAGTACTGGTACTTATGGCACAGGAGGACCTTCATGACAGACAGTACTGGTACTTATGGCACAGGAGGACTTTCACGACAGACAGTAGTGGTACCTATGGCACAGGAGGACCTTCACGACAGACAGTACTGGTTTTCATAGCACAGGAGGACCTTTAAGGCAGAGAGTAATAGTACTTATGGCACAGGAGGACCTTCAGGACAGAGAGTACTGGTTCTCAAGGCACAGGAGGACCTTCAGGACAGAGAGTAATAGTGCTTATGGCACAGGAGGACCTTCACGACAGAGAGTAAAAGTACTTATGGTACAGGAGGACCTTCACAACAGACAGTACTGGTACTTATGGCACAGGAGGACCTTCACAACAGACAGTACTGGTACTTATGGCACAGGATGACCTTCACAACAGAAAGTACTGGTACTTATGGCACAGGAGGACCTTCATGACAGACAGTACTGGTACTTATGGCACAGGAGGACCTTCACAAAAGACAGTACTGATACTTATGGCACAGGTGGACCTTTACGACAGACAGTACTGGTTCTTATGGCACAGGAGGACCTTCACGACAGACAGTACTGGTTCGTATGGCACAGGAGGACGTTCACCACAGACAGTACTGGTACTTATGGCACAGGAGGACCTTCATGACAGACAGTACTGGTACTTATGGCACAGGATGCTCTTCATGACTGAGAGTACAAGTAATTCTGGCTCAGGAGAACCTTTACAACAGTGAGTAGTGGTACTTCTAATAGATGGTGGACCTTCACGACTGAGAGTGTTGGTTGTTATGGCACAAGATGACCTTCACCATAGAGAGCACTGGTACTTGTGGCACAGGATGTAATTTAGGGCAGAGAGTACTAGTACTTATGGCACAGGAGGACCTTCATGATCCAGTGTACTGGTACTTCTAGCGTCCGGGGACCTCAATGACAGAGAGTACTGATAGTTTTGGCAGATTGGGGACCTTCACAGCAGAGAGTACTGGTACTTATGGCACAAGAGGACCTTCACGACAGAGAATATTGGTTCATATGGCACTTCATGACAGAGAAAAGAAGTAATTCTGGCTCAGGAGAACCTTTACGACAGTGAGTAGTGGCACTTCAAATAGATGGTGGACCTTCACGGCTGAGATTGTTGGTTGTTATGGCACAAGATGACC
Organism: Calotriton arnoldi; assembly: GCA_963921515.1. Lineage (NCBI taxonomy): Eukaryota > Metazoa > Chordata > Amphibia > Caudata > Salamandridae > Calotriton > Calotriton arnoldi. Next base: position 22,149 of record CAWUFW010010553.1, read on the forward strand.
TTCACCACAGAGAATACTGGTACTTCTGGCACAGGATGTACTTCAGGGCAGAGAGTACTAGTACTTATGGCACAGGAAGACCTTCATGATCCAGAGTACTGGTACTTCTGGTATCCGAGGACCTTAATGACAGAGAGTACTGGTAGTTTTGGCAGATTGGGGACCTTCACAACAGAGAGTACTGGTAGTTATGGCACAGGAGGACCTTCACAACAGAGAGTTCTGGTACTTATGGCACAGGAGGACCTTCACAACAGAGAGTACTGGTACTTATGGCACAGGAGGACCTTCACGACAGACAGTACTGGTACTTATGGCACAAGAGGACCTTCACAACAAAGAGTAATAGTACTTATGGCACAGGAGGCTCTTCATGACCGATAGTACAAGTAATTCTGGTTCAGGAGGACCTTTACAACAGTGAGTAGTGGTACTTCAAATAGATGGTGGACCTTCACGACTGAGAGTGTTGGTTGTTATGGCACAAGGTGACTTTCACCATAGAGAGTACTGGTACTTCTGGCACAGGATGTAATTCAGGGCAGACAGTACTAGTTATGGCACAGGAGGACCTTCATGATCGAGAGTACTGGTGCTTATGGTACAGGAGGACCTTCATAACATACATGTTATGTTATGTTATGTTGTGTTGTATTTTGTTGTGTTGTGTTATGGTGTGATACATGTCCAGATTATTGTGTGAGAGCATTTAGGGTTAATGTACCTGCTGCAGATATCTGTTTATAACGTGCATGGTTGCACTTTACTTTGCCAGTAAGATATCTGCCTGGTATTTAGTGTTTGTTGCACTGGTTTGCTGTGCAACCTACCACTGGGAAAGGAGCTTTGGGGCGGGGGGGGCAGTTCCAACTCCAGCAAGATAGCTAATGGCATTCATTTGATGGCTTCTGAATGGTGATTGGCATTTGTAGGAGAGTAGGATCTGCCTCTTATGTTGCCCCCACTTTTTTTCTGATGTTTACACTGGTTTCTGGCTATAGTCTGGCTGGGACCCTGCTAATCAGGGCCCCAGCCTCTCTGTTCTCTCTAAACGATTTGGAGTGCACTCTAGGTGCACTAGTGATTGGATACTGTGGTACCTTATGAGTCCCTAGTATATGGTACCTTAGGTACCAAGGGCATAGGTACTTCACAGGCCTACCAGGGGCTGCAGTATGTATTATGCCACCCCTGGGAAGCAGACTAAATCTGACACCACAGGCCTGCTACTGCAGCCTGGGTGAGGTGGTGCTAGCACCCCTCACTGAGATATAGGTTCCCTATATCTCTCCTACACACACATATAAACCTATCAGTCACCCCTAAGGCAGGCCCTATCAATCCTGAGGGCAGGGTGCCTGGCTTCTATGTGAGGGGGGTGCCTCTGCCTGAGCAGGGCCCCTCTGCAGCTCTCAGAGTCCATTCTCTGGTGCTGTTTGTGGATGCGGTTAAACCATATACTCTTAAGTGCATTATATCCTCGCGGTAAAATGCTAACTTTGGAATGGCTGCATCAAAACATGTCGTGTTTGGTGTCAAACACCTTGGAATACTACCCCCCGCCAGTCCTGGCGGCGGGGGTAGCATTCCACCCTTCTAGAGGGATAGACATGTACCTACTGTGGAAACGCGGTAGAATCCTGCAGAGCCCTGGCATCACAAAATGGATGCCACCAGTCACAGACACTGGGCTGCCCTCCTGCTGATGACCGAAACTCGCAGTGGAGGAACCTCAACAATAGGCATCCTGTCACAGGGAGGTGTAACCACCTCCCAGACAGGGTTTAGTGTATTGGGGCTGGGTGGGTGCACTCTTAGAGTGCTTTGAAGTCCTGCACTGGGGGAGCAGAAGGCTCCTCTGTGCATACAACAACATCCACAGCCAGAGGATTTCTTAGATTGTCAGTATATCAACAGTGCACACAAGAAAAATCTATACCATTAGTTAAAAAAGATATTTTTATTCAATCCAGTAATTAGAAAAAATCATCATATCATCATGTATACTGTTATTCAATTAAAATCAACATATAAATAAAAATGTGCAAAAATACAATAAATACACTTTAGCAGCAATTATTCAATTATAATTGAATTATGACCTACCGAAACGCGTCGATGCTCTTTTAAATTGTGCTGTGTAACTATATGGGTGTATTTCCGGTTGAGAAAATATAAAAAGATATATATGTATAATTGCATATTCTCTTCCTTGGTATGCCCTTGTTTTATGGTCTGTACCAGCCATTTATTTTACTTTCATTGTAGGAAATGTCTCTTCTTCCTTCTTTCCTACTTTTGCTCTGGTTCCCCCTGTTTTTAAATATGCTTTTTTGAATTATTGCTGCTAAAGTGTATTTATTGTATTTTTGCACATTTTTTATTTATATGTTGTAGGAAGGTGGAATCTGACTATATGGTTGCCCCCACTTTTTCCTGGTGTTTTGCTGGTTTATGACTTAGTTGGACTGGGACCCTGCTATTCAGGGCCCCAGTCTATCTGCTCTCTCTAAACGACATGGAGTGCACTCTAGGTGCACTAGTGATTGGATACTGTGGTGCCTTATGAGTCCCTAGTATATGGTACCTTAGGTGCCAAGGGCATAGGTACTTCACAGGCCTACCAGGGGCTGCAGCATGTGTTATGCCACCCCTGGGAAGCAGTCTAAATCTGACACCACAGGCCTGCTACTGCAGCCTGGGTGAGGTGGTGCTAGCACCCCTCACTGAGATATAGGTTTCCTATATCTCTCCTGCACACACATATAAACCTATCAGTCACCCCTAAGGCAGGCCCTATCAATCCTGAGGGCAGGGTGCTTGGCTTCTATGTGAGGGGGTGCCTCTGCCTGAGCAGGGCCCCTCTGCAGCTCTCAGAGTCTATTCTCTGGTGCTGTTTGTGGATGCGGTTAAACCATATACTATTAAGTGCATTATATCCTCGCGGTAAATGCTAACTTTGGAATGGCTGCATCAAAACATGTCGTGTTTGGTGTCAAACATCTTGGAATACTACCCCCCGCCAATCTTGGCGGCGGGGGTAGCATTCCACCCTTCTAGAGGATAAGACATGTACCTGCTGTGGAAACGCGGTAGAATCCTAAAGAGCCCTGGCATCACAAAATGGATGCCACCAGTCACAGACACTGGGCTGCCCTCCTGCTGATGACCGAAACTCGCAGTGGAGGAAGCCCAACAATAGGCATCCTGTCACAGGGAGGTGTAACCACCTCCCAGACAGGGTTTAGTGTATTGGGGCTGGGTGGGTGCACTCTTAGAGTGCTTTGAAGTCCTGCACTGGGGGAGCAGAAGGCTCCTCTGTGCATATGCCAGTTCAAACCAGCTCAGGGGCTACCTGCCCCTGCTCTGGCGCGAAACTGGACAAAGGGAAGTGGGTGTAGCCACCCCTCCCTTGACCCTCCCATAGGTGGGGTCATAGAGCTAGTCCATCCCCTCTTTTTAGTATAAGAGGGGGAACCTTGCCATTGCAAAGCAGATAACCCCTGGACGACGCTCTACAGAAGAATCCTGGCCCTTCGACGTTCCACTACCTTTGGAAGACAGAAGAATCTCCTTGGAGTCAAGGAGTGACTCCCCTGCTTGGCAGGCACCAAAAACGACAACGACGGTCGCAAACTACGCCGCTCCCGCCGGAGTCCGAAGTCCCTGCAGCCCAAGAAGTGGATTTCCTGACCTCTCCCAGGCCATCGTGAGTCCCCAGCGAAGCTGAGGCAAGTGGACCCCACGAGTAATGAGGAACTGCGACCCCTGTGTACCGTGCACTATTGTCGAGTGCAACCCCTTCACAACGTTCTACGAACTTGTGCTTTGGACCACGTGTGGTCCCGACCTCCAGCAGGAATCCCTCCGAAGATCAGAGGCCTACACCATCCCGAGTGACCGTGGGCCCCTGTTGAGTGATTCCACCCGAGGTGTCTTCGCGATCCCTTGCCCGCCGGCTTGTGGGTCCCCAGAAGACTTCTTAAAGAAACCAAAGGGCTCCCCTGGTTGCTCCAGGCCTGCCCTGACTTACCCTCGCTGGGTGAGTCCCTCAGACCTTGCTGGTCTGCGCCATCAACTTTTCTTCATCTCCCCGAGACTTGCTGCTGCCAAGGCTTGTTGGCTCCAATCGAGTTGCCGACACCGCAGTCAGCTGCAGACGTCGAGGGACACACCGAATCCAGCTCCTGGTCGTCGTCGACACCTCCTGGACCACGTGGCTGAAGAGTCAAGGCACCCACAACCGACCTGAATCAACCGACGACGGTGGGCATCCATCTTCCTTGCCCCGGGTCACTGCCAAGTGACTTTGAACACTGTCCCCTCTGCTTTCAGGTCATCCTTCTTCAGAATCCAGGCTTGGATTCCACCGGACACTTCTTCAGCTCCCGCAAGCAGCAAGTCTTCTTTGTTCGCCATTGAAAACGACGCCGCGACCCGACACCAAAGGACACCTATGCACCCGGCTTCCCTGGGTGAGGTAACTCCAGCACTACGGTGCTCCTGTGGGTGTGGGCCCTAGAACTACTTACCCTGTAAGTGACTTGCTTGTAGGTTCTCCCGAAGTATCCTAAAACTCTTTATTTCCAACCGCGACTTGCCCCATTGAAGTCAACGGCGATCCGCGCCTGTGTATCCACACTGCACGCGTCCCCCGTGGGTCCTTTACTTACCTGCCTTGGGTGGTTTCGTGAGGCCCCAGCACTTCTGAAGGCCCTAGGCCTTGTCTCCCTGCAAGTCGTTGTCCCTAAGTCTCTTACTTAGTATATGGTCTGGTACGCCCCTAGGGCCCCAGCCATATTTTGTGCTTAACTTATTGTGAAACGTTGATTTGTGCATATGTTTGTCTTCTAATCTCATAAAGAGATTAGTAGAGAGTTATTTAGAAATAAATACATATATATTTGATATATATACCTGTGTGGTGTCTTTTCATTTGGTGATTCAAGAGATTATATGGTAAAACAAGCTGCTTTACATTCCTCCGAGACTTAGCCTGAAGGCTGCTCTCCACAGCTACCACTAGGATAGCTTTCTTTAAAAGGTTGTCTTAAACCTATCTACCATAAGAGTCGATTTGCCCTGGTGCAAGGTGACCACTTTAATTAGTGAACAGCATATACCAGGCCAACTTCTCACATATGTTGATTTTAATTGAATAACAGTATACATGATGATATGATGATTTTTTCTAATTATTGGATTGAATAAAAAATATCTTTTTAAACTAATGGTATAGATTTTTCTTGTGTGCACTGTTGATATACTGACAATCTAAGAAATCCTCTGGCTGTGGATGTTGTTGCTTGTGTTAATTGGTGTAAAAATATTTCGAAGAAAGACGTTTTTTTATGACTTTTGTCTGGATGGTACCCACTTTCTTCGACTATTGGGTCCCTCTCATTTATTTGAGATCCTCTGTGCATACCCCAGTTCAAACCGGCTCAGGGGCTACCTGCCCCTGCTCTGGCGCGAAACTGGACAAAGGGAAGTGGGTGTAGCCACCCACTCCCCTGACCCTCCCATAGGTGGGGTCATAGAGCTAGTCCCTCCCTTTCTTTTAGTATAAGAGGGGGAACCTGTGCATTGCACCCTAGATATCCCTGGACGACGCTCTGAAGAAGAATCCTGGACCTTCGACGTTCCACTACCTTTGGAAGACTGAAGAATCTCCCTTGGAGTCAAGGAGTGACTCCCCTGCTTGGCAGGCATCAAAAACGTCAAATGACGGTCACAAACTACGCCGCTCCCACCGGAGTCCGAAGTCCCTGCAGCCCAAGAAGTGGATTTCCTGACTTCTCAAAGGCCATCGTGAGTCCCCAGCGAAGCTGAGGCCAGTGGACCCCAAGAGTGACGAGGAACCGCGACCCCTGGGTACCGTGCACTATTGTCGAGTGCAACCCCTTCACAACGTTCTACGAACTTGTGCTTTGGACCACGTGTGGTCCTAGCCTCCAGCAGGAATCCCTCCGAAGATCAGAGGCCTACCACGTCCCGAGTGACCGTGGGCCGCTGTTCAGCGAATCCTCCCGAGACATCTTTGCGATCCCTTGCCAGCCGGCTTGTGGGTCCCCTGAAGGCTTTCCTACAGAACCAAAGGGCTCCCCTGGTTGCTCCAGGCCTGCCCTGACTTACCCTCGCTGGGTGAGTCCCTCAGACCTTGCTGGTCTGCGCCATTGCCTTTTTACTCTTTCCCCGAGACTTGCTGTTACCAAGGCTTGTTGGCTCCGATCGAGTCGCCGACACCGCAGTAAGCTGCAGATATTGTGGGACACGCCGAATCCAGCTCCTGGTCATCGTCGACACCTCCTGGACCTCGTGGCTGAAGAGTCAAGGCACCCGCGAACGACCTGAATCTTGCGACGACGGTGGGCATCCATCTTCCTTGCCCCGAGTCACTGCCAAGTGACTTTGAACACTGTCCCCTCTGCTTTCAGGTCTTCCATCTTCTGAATCCAGGCTTGGATTCCACCGGACACTTCCTCGGACTTCACAAGCAGCAAGTCTTCATTGTCCTCCATTGAAAACGACGCCGCGACCCGACACCAAAGGACACCTATGCACCCGGCTTCCCTGGGTAAGGTAACTCCAGCACTACGGTGCTCCTGGGGGTATTGGCCCTAGAACTACTTACCCTGTAAGTGACTTGCTTGTAGGTTCTCCCGAAGTATCCTAAAACTCTTAATTTCCAACCGCGACTTGCCCCATTGAAGTCAACGGCGATTCGCGCCTGTGTATCCACACTGCACGCGTCCCCCGTGGGCCCTTTACTTACCTGCCTTGGGTGGTTTCGTGAGGCCCCAGCACTTCTGAAGGCCCTAGGCCTTGTCTCTTTGCAAGTCGTTGTTTCTAAGTCTCTTTTTAGTATATGGTCTGGTACGCCCCTAGGGCCCCAGCCATATTTGTGCTTAATTTATTGTGAAACGTTGATTTGTGCATATGTCTCTTGACTTCTAATCTCATAAAGAGATTAGTAGAGAGTTGTTAATAATAAATACATATATATTTGATATATATACCTGTGTGGTGTCTTTTCATTTGGTGATTCAAGAGATTGTGTGGTAAAACAAGCTGCTTTACATTCCTTCAAGACTTAGCCTGAAGGCTGCTCTCCACAGCTACCACTAGGATAACTTTCTATAAAGGTTGTCTTAAACCTATCTACCATAAGAGTCGAATTGTTCTGGTGCAAGGTGTCCACTTTAATTAGTGAACAGCATATACCAGGCCAACTTCTCACAGCATTCATTTATGTGTGTCTGTCTGATAGTGTGTCCCACCCTTAAAAATATTTTGTTTCCTGGTAGCTATGCCTGGTGCTAAGGACCATCAAATGTCTATGCTGGCCCTCATGATAACTGTTTTTATCTCTGGCACAAATGTGTCTGTCCATGGCATAGCAGTGCCAATATTGTAATAATAGTCATCCTTGAGTATTTTGGGCATTGTTGGTCTAGTTGTGTCTTCACAAGCTACCATCAATGGCATATTAAGAGAATGACTGGCCTCCTTTATCCATCCCCGGCAGAGTGGTGACAGCTCCTTGCATAATAATGACCATGACTCATCTATGCCTGGATATTATGGTGTCAAGCTTTGGCGCAATGGTGTTCCTAGTATAATAGTCGGCATTATTAGCATAAGACAGGCATCCTTGGTGTTATGGAGAGCATCCGCAACCTATTATTGTAATACCTGGGCTTTCAAAGCAGAATCTCTCCATGCAAGGAACTTTTACATGTAGTACTCGATGAAAATCACAAGCTCATGTTAAGGACTGTGTATTTTCTAAACATATATACATATATTTTAAATGCAAAAATGATGTTTTTTTTAAAAGTTTTTTCTTCTGGAAAATTGAGTTTGTTTGCACAAAATGGAAAGCAGTATTTGATAGCAAAATATGTATATATTCAAATGCTAATATGCTGACAAAGACAAAATATTGCATTTCTAAACACAATGAAAATTGTACACTGAATGATAATTCAAGCTGATTTCTGAAGACTTGCTGCTGTGGTTATGTCCTTTGTGCCACGGAGCATGTGATGATTTAAATCTTACTTCATTACTCCAGTGGAGGCTTAATATTGATAAAAATGTTCATGGCATTTCTACTGGTAACCTCCCCTGGAATGCTTGGGTGATCACTACAGATAACCCTGCTTAGGGTGGTCATGGTATAGTGTTACCACCTGCCGTCACTATTTTACAGAGATAAAACATGCTAGTAGCTCTGCAGGACTTTCCTTGAGCAGAAGTAGCTCTCACTACAGAAAAGGTTGGAGACCCCTGTTCTAAACTGATTGATATAAGCACCTGGGCTACACACTTGAAATAGCATTTGTGGAATGCACTATAAGAGAATTGCCCACAACAAGTATTATTAATACTATACTGTATACTCATTTTGTTGAAAAGTTTAAGTGCCCCTTCTGAGATTTGCATAATTATGTGACATTTACCAAAGGGTATGCAAAATTATGCGAAATGTCGTACTGCCATTTACTGCTATATTTTAGTGAAAATGCTGTTGTGTCCATTTTGAATGTGAGGACGCATTTTATGCTAAAAAAAAATCTATGGAAAAAGCACTGTTGCCATCCGCTTGTGCTGTGATGCCGCAATACTGGAGTCATTTCTGGAATTTCACGTCACAACATAATGTGAAATGCCAGAAATTATGCAAGTTTATTTCGACATAACGAAAATTCACTAATGGGGATATTTAACTAATGATTTTTTAAATAACACGCCAATCAGTTCTGGGTGCATCATATTATTATTAACTGTGAAAGAGACAAAAAGAAATGCCCACATAACCAGGCAGTCAAAACACAGGCAGCTACTCTGTTACTTTACACTTTAGAACAGCAACTTTAACAAGCATTGGCAAAGACAATGTGTCGCACCTTTATAACATTAGTGCTGAGATGTTGGTTTTGCCAATGTTGGTCTGTAAAGTATTATTTAAAAAAGTAAACGAAAAATCAAAATACTGAGGAAAAACAAAAATATATCTATGGGTATCTGAAAACAGACATTTAATTTAAAGTTTTCAGTGTTTATAAATGCCATGGTTTATTTTTCAAATACTTTTTACGCAGGAAACTCCAAAACAGAACTTTAAAAAGTCAGAATGGAAAGGGAAATACTTGCCAGGCTTAATTTACTTTCCAAAGTATTCAGTCATTTGGTCCTCTGGAGTTTCCCATGGAGCAGATTCATGGGCCTCCAGGAGAATGCACATGCTAAGTACACCAGTTCTGCCTCAGAAGACAGATGAGTGAGTGCAGCAGTTTGGTTTCCCCCAGCATCATAAAAAAGCCTTTGTGTGTGGAAGCTTGTGCTTTATGCAATATGTGGAATGCTGGTGAGAAAAAAACACCCCTTAAAGTCTGCTCTTCAGTCATATCCCAGAAAAAAATATCTCTGTTGCTGTGCCTTTTACAGAAAACCTGGAAGTGATGGGGAGCAACACACAAGGGAAAGAGCAGGAAAACACATGCACTCTCACGAAGTGCTGACTGAATAAGGAAAGAGCAGTTCCCTAAATGTGAGCAGTGGAAGGATACCGCTGGCCTCTCGCAAGACCCTCGTCCAGGCCCTGATTATCAGTCGACTGGACTATGGAAAAGTGCTCGTGGTAGCAACTAACGCATCTCGCCATGCCAAGATGCAGGTCGTTCAAAATACGGTAGCCCGACTGATTACCGGGCACCCCCTCGGCCCCTCTGCTTAGAGCCTTACATTGGCTTCCTATAACGAGAAGAGCAATTTTCAAACTCCTCTGCTTAACGCATAAAGCTCTGGCAGGTAAGGGGCCCAAATACCTTCAGGTCAAATTGGCACCCTATTGTCCGGACAGAAATCTTAGATCAAGGAACCAGCTCCTTCTTTGCCCTCGACGTATCCGCACATCCAAATTCGGAGGACGAGCCTTTACCTATCTGGCCCCACACCACTGGAATAAACTCCCATTTGTCATCAGGGCTTGCACTGACTTTGTAGGCGTCAAAAAACAGCGTAAAACCTGGCTGTTTTAAACACTCGCTCTTAACTTTTCTACTACCTCAGCGCCGAGATGCCCTTTCGGGGACGAGTCGTGCGCTACATCAAATACTCAGTAACATAACATAGCATACAAGTCAGCCAACCAAAAAGAACGTAAAGAGTATATTCACCAGGAGAGGGACAAACGCAAGAAGAGACAGGCAAGCCATTGAATCAGAAGCAAGGAGACGAGATTGACAATAGAGCCAGCGAATAGTAAGCAAAGGCCGCGCTTTCATCCCGCTCCAAGTTTAAAATAGGCCTTTTGCAAGACAGACAGCTGTAAATAGCTATTACATGAAGTTAATATAAAAAATAAATAAAACAAACAATACTTTGTACCAGCTCAATAACCGAAGAGAAAGGAGCTATTGTTAGGGGATGTAAACAATGTGTCCAGGCTTTGTGCAGTTACTCTAAGTGAAGGCAGCCAATAGGAAAAGTGGGCGGACCCGTTCCCCCCCGGCTTTAGTGCGCAGAAGCAAAATGTGTGCGACTATTTAATATATCAGTGAATAAAGCTTCCTGGTCCCTTTATGTCCGATACTATGTATGTTTAAAAAAACAACACAACAACAACAACATTCTGATGGGGCAGCTGAAGCTGTCTCAAAGGCCAGACCTAAGAAATGGCGCTGGTAGATTGAAGTGTGCAGAGCGATCAATGATGCTGTGACAGAGAGGATTGGAAAGCGCTGTCGGGAGCCAGGCCAGAATCGCACCTGATAAATGTCAGCGTCGCCTTTTGCTCCATGAAAGGTCACGAGACGGGCGCGAGCAGCCATCAGACCCCCGCATCCCAGATGCCACCGCGTCATTAGCATGTCCCACGTCCCCTGTGACGCATCTCAACCAAGTTCAGGCAAAGCGAACGTGACAGCCCCTGTGAAGGCCCCGCCGCCTCCTGCCTTCCAGGACGCCCCCAATGTCACCTTCCAAGAAGCAAGGGCCAGGGCGGGGGTCAGACTCAGCGCCAGTGAGTGCACGCGGACTCAAGTCAAGACTCAAGAGGCAGTGAGTCTTGTCAAGATTAGCATATGTTGATATAAAGTATTCCCTGTATGTCGATATATCCACCTGCTCGTCCTGATAGGAAAGTCTTTAACTCATGTAAAGGATGTGTAGCCTTGCAGTGGTAGGGGGCAGTGCTGGTATGTGTTGTTTACATGGTGTCGTAAAGCTCCTTTACTACTACGCTGAAACTGGATAACCGCGTTACTAACTTAACTCACTTGACAATCCGAAGGAAACAAATAGAGCAATTGTGTCCCATCCCACGAGGTGTCAGAAGGTTTGGAGCTGACATACTGCATGAAACAACCACACAAGTAAAAGTTACTTACCTGTAACTCCAGCACCCCACATGGTCTTAAAAGCTCCATGGAGTGCACTGCTGCACTGTAACCAGTACCTGGTTAGAGTGGGCCATCATCAATGCACCTCCATGAAGTTTTTTAACCCACGTGGGGATCTCAAGTTACAGGTAAGTAACTTTTTCTGCACAAATCCCTTTCATTTTCTCGGTTTTAAAAGGAACAAAACAAGGAAACTGTAGATACATGGTCTCCTACAAAGGAAAACTGGAGTTAAAGGGAAGTAACTTTTCTCCTTAACATGATGATAACATTTATTTTGGTTAGAGAGCCACAAGAAATGGAGGTAAGAGAAATCCTACCAAGATGGTGGGAGGATCTGCAACATACATTTAAACAGGGAAAAGCTGGACTACTCTAGTCAACTGTGCAGACAACATTTTATTCAAAATAGCTCTGCTCTCCAATGAATAAAGTTACCCTCTGTCCTTCAACTCTTCCCTTTTAGTATTGTGCACTTAAACATGCGCCGGGGCCCTTATATCTATACTTGGCAAAGCCAAGGGGATTGTAAGTCATCCATTAACCATATACTTTCAATTAATGTATGGAAAAAGAAAATTCAGGAAGTGTAGTTCAACACAACATTTATATGGGGGAACCTCGTGCAAATGGAATATGCAAACTAGAAACTCTGCTTTGCCTACTTGTATTTTTTTTATGGGGCCATTGAGAAGATTGGGTTACTGGTTGAGGGAGGTGAAACTTGCGTTAAGGATGCGTTGCGCACTGGCTGGTTCTGAAGAAGGTGCGGGGCTTCTGATGCGGAATCCTGTGTCATCATCGAGGCTGTAATCGGCGAGGGCTTGTAATGCGAGGGCCTGCATTGGGGATACGTCGTTCAGCGATGGTGCTGATGAGTCTAAGAGCTTTGAGGGTGATCCGAAGTCCTTGTACCGGGAATGTCAATGCAGCAGAGGCGATGAGTCGGTTCTGCTCTGGGTTGTGCCGTGCAGCAGAGGAGATGTGTCGGTTCCGCTGGGTTCACAGATGTGCTGGCAGAGAACCTTCAGGCCCACTTCCAAGGGTCCAGGACTGGGGTGGTACTAGGGGTGGGTGATAACTTCCGCTCTGCCGGCGGAGTTGGAGGGGTTTTGTCCACTCCGCATTACGCATACAACGCGGAGTTCCGGCCAAATTCCGCCATCCGCAGCGTGGCATAGTTTTTTCTTGCGCAGGGCTCGCAAATGGTAAGTTGGTGAGTGAGAATTGGAATACCCTAGTGCAGACGTTTTCAAACTTTTGTCGGCTGAGCTCCCCCATCTAAACTTTTTTACACGACGAGCTCCCCCCACCCCCTTCTCCACCACCTGACAAAAAAGTTCTGGAAGCTGGTACTCTGCATCATTGATGGCCATTCCCTCCTTCAGAGCCCAGGTCGAATAGGACAAATAATATTAAATAAAGTAAGATTGTTTAGTAAACTGAAGTTTTTGTAGTGCTTGTGCTTATTATAAAGTTCAAATGAAAAGTCTCCAAGAAAAAATTAGCACAAAAAATTACATTGGTGCTTTATCTTTCACTTAAAACACAAGATTTAGGATAGATTAGTAAAAACACTCCCACAACACAGGTGAGGGGTGTGCCTGTTTTTCTCCACAGAGACAGTCAATGTGTGGATGGATTCTTGCTTCTGCCATCCTTTGGTTGTGCTCCACTTCCAGTCTTGAGCAGTACCTGGAAACAGGAGTGCTCACAAAATTATGTAATATATTTTTTGCAGTTTTATATAGCGCGTACATGACCCAAAGGTATTGGAGCGCTTTACATGAGCATCTTTTACATTACACAACCACACATTCATTTTTTGTAAGCACAGGGAGATTAAGTGATTTGCCCAGAATCACATGATGTTGAGCAGACACCAAGAATTGAACCTGGTTCCCCAGATCCACAGTCATCAGCTCTGGCTGTTGCGCCACATCCTTGCCCCTAAACAAGATATCAGAAAAGGGGGTTACATAAAACATGCTTTCTGACACAATTGAAAAATCCATTATTATGTGGAGTATGGCCAGGTGTTGCCATGCCATTAAGAGGCCAGCCACAGTTTTCGAAGAAGGCCTAGGGGGCATTTACATCATACACATGTGATATAAGTGATTCAAGAGGATATATACATCTTTATTCTCTAGCATCATTAAGAGTCAATTTGTTAGCATAGTTGGCTTATAAAGAAGATCGCCTTCCAAAGCTTCAGAAATAGCTGCACAAGAAAGCATTTAAATTTGGTCTACGAAAGAAGTGAGGACAGATGGTAGGCATACTTCACAATATTTGTTATATTAGGCTTGTGGACTCAGCTCTAGGGATTGGAACATGTTAAACAAGCAACAGCAACTTTAATCAAGGTCAAATTCATTTTTTGGAAGTTACTGGTAAATTAAGTGATTTTGCCCAGGATCACATGATGTTGAGCCGATGCCAGGACTCGAACCCGGGTCCACAGAACCAAAGTCAGCACCTATGGCATTAATGCCAAATCCGCTTCTCCTTGAAACATCCAACGTTCCCACTAGTAGTGGGACGAAGGGGAAAGGATCGAGGCTTTAAAAAAATAACACAAAAAGCTCTTCACTCTTACCTGCCAGAGATTGGAATCTTCAGGAAGGATACAACCGTTGAAAATTCCTTGCAGTGAAATGCAGTAGCTGCGAGGGTACAAATCAGGATAACCTTAAGGGGAAGGGTTCAAGAGCGAGGCGAACGGCAACAACCAGATGTTAAATTCAGCAACCACGAGGCAAAAGGCAACAGTGAAGAAGTGCTGTTTCATCAGCAAAGTTGAAGTATTTTGCAGCATTATGTATACAAAATTCGCGGCACTCCCTGGCATCTCTCCTGCTGTCCCGTTCATTGGAGGAACATCAGTGCTGACGTCAAAGCTGTGCTCTGCTGCAGGAACTACATGCTGATTGGCGGTTCTGAATGACTACTCCAATCAGAGGGCCCTAACTCGAGATGGGGGTATGAAAAACAGGCAGCAAACGTACTTCTGACGTGGGAAGCAACCAGGGGCGCAACTAGACCCGAACTTCAGGGGGGGGCTAAGACTCCCAGCCAGGGCTGGCCCCAACACTGGTTGCGCACGGTGCAACAGTATTTTTCTGCGCCCCCTCTCCCATTTCCTCCTTCTCCATGAATTCCCTCACTACCACTCGCCAACAATGCACATCATCTCTCTATAGCCCCTTTCTGACCAGCATTTCACTTTTTTATAGGGCTACCCGTAGTTTACTAACACTCAGTTCTGTGATCTGCATGGTACACGTTCTTTGTAGCAGGCACATTAGCCCTCTGCGCTGTGTGGGTGACAGGAGTGCCCATGTGAGTGCACGATGAGCGATGCGACAGTGTGAGAGTAGGGTGAGAGGAGTGACTGCAGGGAGAGTGAGGTGACCATATGAATTTGGGTGCGGATGTAAGTGCAGAGTGGGACAAATTAATGTATGGTTAGTGATGGGCTTGTTTGAGTGAGAATGCAGAGTGAGCAGTGAGAGGGACAGGTGAGTGAAGTGTCACATGAGCAGGGTGAGTAGTGTGCTCGTGTGACTGCAGGGTGAGGTAGAGGGTGAACAGCGCAAGAGCATTGTTTATTTTATTTATTTAAGAGGTTTTATATAGCGCTGGCCAGACCCGAGGGTATCGGAGCGCTTTACAGCAGATATAGGGAAGAAATCACATAAAAGAGACAAAGGTAAGCGTAAATGTTCGAAAGGTCCAGTGTGCTGTGCGTCATTGAGGTAGAGAGGTCCTGAGATAGCCTCAATGCGTGCACAAAGTCTTGGGCTAAACCTCCCTCTGGGAGGAGGGAACAAGGAGGGGGAAGGGGAGCGGGGATGAGGTAGGTAGTGGTGGAACATTGACAAGGGTCTGTAAAGTGCAAGAAGAGGTAGGTTGTGGTGGAACCTTGTCAGGTGTCTGCAGAGTGCAGGCTTGTGCGTTTCGGCGGCGGTTCTCAGTTCGGGAAGGCACGGTTGAGGTCTTCTAGGAGTCTTTTGAATTCTATAAAGGAAGGGATAGTCCTGATATCGACTGGGATGGAGTTCCAGATTTTGGGTGCGTTTCCAGCGAAGGCTCGTGCAGCGGTTTTTTGTTTGTGTGTTTTCAGAGGGATGAGTAAGAGGGTGTTGGAGCTCCTGAGGTTTCTTGTCTGGCCGGCTTTCTTGAGTTTGGAGGCCAGGTATTCCGGTTTCCCTGTGTGCAGGGCTTTGTGCGTGAGGAAGGCAGTTCTAAAGCTGGCACGCATTTCGACTGGGAGCCATTTTAGTTCTCTGAGTGCGGGAGATAAGTGGTCATATTTCTTAACTCCGGTGACCATTCTGGCAGCAGCATTGAGAGTTGTTTTGAGTGGCGCTAGGTGGGAACGAGCTGTACCGGAGAGGACTGCGTTCCCATAGTCAAGTCTAGATAACACCAGTGATTGGGTGGCTTGTTTGAGGTCCTTGGGCGGGATGAAGGACTTAATTTTGTTGAGAAGCTTCAGATTGAGGAAGGCACTCTTCGCGGAGATCTTAATGTGTTTGGTCATGTTCAGTTTTGGGTCGAGGGTGATTCCTAGAGATTTTACTGTGAGTGCAGAGTGATCACTGTGAGTGCAGAGTGAGCGGTGTGCTCATTTGACAGCAGGATAAGTGGAGGGAGAACGCTGTGAGTTCATGGTGAGTGGCATAAGTGCAGTGTGGTCACTGGGAGTGCAGGGTTAGCGGGTGGTGTGAATGCATGGTGATCAGTGTGAGTATATTGTGATCCCTGTGAGTGCAGGGTGAGTGTGAAAGTGAAGGGCGAGAATGAGGAATGAGTTGTCTGAATGCAGGGTGCATTCCCAGACCCAGTTGAAGTTATTCAGCATGTTATTGAGGGCTGGCATAGGGGTTTCAGATATAAGTTAAACTATTGCTTTCATGGCATTAATCAGGGTCCAGGGATCGAGGGTGGCAGAAATAAATATTGTGCTCATCCTGCAACAAACTTCCAGTCTTGCGATTAGGGTTGCCAGCTCATTATATTGATGTCCCAGACGGTACAAAAATAAGCAGTCCCCTAAAGCCTTTTTTCAGCACTTATCTGTGCATACTTGGAACAGCAAAAATAAATAGAAAGCATTTTTAATTGTGTTCTAGGGATGCCTAAATGATCAATGACTGATAATTAAAGGGAACAAAGATTGAAAAGTCACATTACAAATGAATACATACTATTTTATTTATAACCCTATTTAGTGTCAAGACAAGGCCTTTGCAGGCTCTTTAAACAACACAGGGCTGGCATTTTTCTTTTGGAAACCATAGTTTATATTCCTTTTCATGAAATGCATTCTCACACTAAGGCAGTAAAAAGTAAAATCCAAATGTAAAGAATAGGCAGAGTGGGGGCCCAGGGGTTACTGGAACCAGAAAACAAACAGCCTCTTTAATCAGTTTACAAAGGTACGTAAATATGCACATGGTCTTTAAAGACCTGTGAAAAACTCGGGCGTTCCGGAGATAAGACTCCAGACACTGTCCAGCCAAGCCCCCACCAGCTCGAGCTGCAGCAGCAGCCTGGGCTGAGACACAGGACGGCGGGGGCTGAAGCCCTTTCAGCCTAATGGGCGTTGCACACCTGGAAGCAACAACGGAAGGTGAAGTGGTGGGGTGGAGTGTGCGCCCCCCCTAGGGGATGCTGCACCTCCTCCCCCAGGGGGGTGCGCCCCACAGTTTGAAGACCTATGCCCTAGTGTGATTTATTGGTGCTAGGAGGGCACCTGGCGAGATTTTCCCAAAGCAGGTGGTCGTGACCTTTCGCGATGAGAAGGCTGTCGCACCAGTAGAAGATCTACACGAGCGGTAGCAAAACCAACTCGAGATGCCGTGCTCTCTGGCATGCCACCTGGTGCCATTCGTGCTCATTTTTCTGCGCTGAACAAGCTCCCGGCACTAAAAATTAGAACAAGCAGCGCAACACACCGAATTCTGCCCGTTTGCGTTCACCCCTAGGTGGCACTGCTTGGAAGGGTTGGACTCACATTTGCAGAGTCCAGGTGCTGGTTATAAGAGACTAGCCCTTGGAATCAGTCTGGTAATCCCGAGTAAAGGTTGCAGGTCTAGTCCTTCTCCCCCAGGCAAAAGGGCAGCAGGGCAGCAGGTCAGCACAGCAGGGAGGCAATCGTTCAGGGCACCAGTCCAGCAGAGTGGCAGTCCTTTCAGCAGCACAAGTCTTTCCTCCTAGCAGAATCTTCCACAGGTCCAGAAGTGTAGTGAGGAGTTGGTGTCTGAGGTCCAATATTTATATGGGGTGTTTTCTTTGAAGTGGGAGGAACTTCTAGAGGATTCCCTTTGAAGGGCTCAGGTATTCTCGTCTTTCCTGCCCTGGCTCCAGAATACCTACAGGGGGAATTGCTACCCCTTTGTGCAGGATACAGCCTATTCAGGTGTAAGCTCTGCCCCCTATCCTGCCAGAGATAACCTATCCAGGCACACCTAAGCTCACTATTGAATGTGTGGCTGTCTAGGAGGAATACACAAAAACCAGCTGCCAAATACCCTAGTCATGTGACCCAGAGGCAGGCTACAGACACTAAATGGCTAAGGCAAAAAAATGCCAACTTTCTAAAAGTGATACCAAAGGGGATGATGGACGGACTGTTCCCATGAGGCACAGGGTCAGACTGATTTGCATATGGCCATGTCTGAACTGGGGTGGTGGAGTGAGCTAAAGAATGATGATGGATTAAACCCAGATCAGTTGACTGGGGGTGAGTGTTTGATTAGCTCAAACGCTCCGTCCATCATCCCCTTTGGTATCGCTTTGTTCGCCCTAAGTTGGCAGGGTATGCCCAGACGTGGGTCCCTTGCTCACTTTGCCACTGGATTCAAGCTAGCCTGGCTGATGACGGCTGAATGGCCAGAAACCGGTCCCAGGATGCTTGTTTCCGGTCCAGGGAAGACATGGCTTGGCAGTTCGGGCTGGACTGTTCCCATGAGGCACAGGGTCAGACTGATTTGCATATGGCCATGTCTGAACTGGGGTGGTGGAGTGAGCTAAAGAATGATGATGGATTAAACCCAGATCAGTTGACTGGGGGTGAGTGTTTGATTAGCTCAAACACTCCGTCCATCATCCCCTTTGGTATCGCTTTGTTCAGCCCTAAGTTGGCAGGGTATGCCCAGACGTGGGTCCCTTGCTCACTTTGCCACTGGATTCAAGCTAGCCTGGCTGATGACGGCTGAATGGCCAGAAACCGGTCCCAGGATGCTTGTTTCCGGTCCAGGGAAGACATGGCTTGGCAGTTCGGGCTGGACTGTTCCCATGAGGCACAGGGTCAGACTGATTTGCATATGGCCATGTCTGAACTGGGGTGGTGGAGTGAGCTAAAGAATGATGATGGATTAAACCCAGATCAGTTGACTGGGGGTGAGTGTTTGATTAGCTCAAACGCTCCGTCCATCATCCCCTTTAGTATCGCTTTGTTCGCCCTAAGTTGGCAGGGTATGCCCAGACGTGGGTCCCTTGCTCACTTTGCCACTGGATTCAAGCTAGCCTGGCTGATGACGGCTGAATGGCCAGAAACCAGTCCCAGGATGCTTGTTTCCGGTCCAGGGAAGACATGGCTTGGCAGTTCGGGCTGGACTGTTCCCATGAGGCACAGGGTCAGACTGATTTGCATATGGCCATGTCTGAACTGGGGTGGTGGAGTGAGCTAAAGAATGATGATGGATTAAACCCAGATCAGTTGACTGGGGGTGAGTGTTTGATTAGCTCAAACGCTCCGTCCATCATCCCCTTTGGTATCGCTTTGTTCGCCCTAAGTTGGCAGGATATACCCAGACGTGGGTCCCTTGCTCACTTTGCCACTGGATTCAAGCTAGCCTGGCTGATGACGGCTGAATGGCCAGAAACCGGTCCCAGGATGCTTGTTTCCGGTCCAGGGAAGACATGGCTTGGCAGTTCGGGCTGGACTGTTCCCATGAGGCACAGGGTCAGACTGATTTGCATATGGCCATGTCTGAACTGGGGTGGTGGAGTGAGCTAAAGAATGATGATGGATTAAACCCAGATCAGTTGACTGGGGGTGAGTGTTTGATTAGCTCAAACGCTCCGTCCATCATCCCCTTTAGTATCGCTTTGTTCGCCCTAAGTTGGCAGGGTATGCCCAGACGTGGGACCCTTGCTCACTTTGCCACTGGATTCAAGCTAGCCTGGCTGATGACGGCTGAATGGCCAGAAACCGGTCCCAGGATGCTTGTTTCCGGTCCAGGGAAGACATGGCTTGGCAGTTCGGGCTGGACTGTTCCCATGAGGCACAGGGTCAGACTGATTTGCATATGGCCATGTCTGAACTGGGGTGGTGGAGTGAGCTAAAGAATGATGATGGATTAAACCCAGATCAGTTGACTGGGGGTGAGTGTTTGATTAGCTCAAACGCTCCGTCCATCATCCCCTTTGTTATCGCTTTGTTCGCCCTAAGTTGGCAGGGTATGCCCAGACGTGGGTCCCTTGCTCACTTTGCCACTGGATTCAAGCTAGCCTGGCTGATGACGGCTGAATGGCCAGAAACCGGTCCCAGGATGCTTGTTTCCGGTCCAGGGAAGACATGGCTTGGCAGTTCGGGCTGGACTGTTCCCATGAGGCACAGGGTCAGACTGATTTGCATATGGCCATGTCTGAACTGGGGTGGTGGAGTGAGCTAAAGAATGATGATGGATTAAACCCAGATCAGTTGACTGGGGGTGAGTGTTTGATTAGCTCAAACGCTCCGTCCATCATCCCCTTTGGTATCGCTTTGTTCGCCCTAAGTTGGCAGGGTATGCCCAGACGTGGGTCCCTTGCTCACTTTGCCACTGGATTCAAGCTAGCCTGGCTGATGACGGCTGAATGGCCAGAAACCGGTCCCAGGATGCTTGTTTCCGGTCCAGGGAAGACATGGCTTGGCAGTTCGGGCTGGACTGTTCCCATGAGGCACAGGGTCAGACTGATTTGCATATGGCCATGTCTGAACTGGGGAGGTGGAGTGAGCTAAAGAATGATGATGGATTAAACCCAGATCAGTTGACTGGGGGTGAGTGTTTGATTAGCTCAAACGCTCCGTCCATCATCCCCTTTGGTATCGCAACTTTCTAAAAGTGGCATTTTCAAAAGTGTAATTTTATATCCGACTTTACCATAAAAGAGGATTTTTCATTACAGTTTCAAAGACACCAAACTTGAGCCATTCACCTGTTCCCATTTGAAAGTTATCCTTCATTAAATGTAATAAGGTAGCCCCAATGCTATCCCATGGGTGAGGTAGGCCTTGCAATAGTGAAAAATAAATATAAGAGTTTTTCATAATCAGTGTCAGGCCCTCGCCCCGGTAAACACTGACTGCGCATTCAAAGGGCCATCAGGACGCGAGTTGGCCCTTCTAAACTACATTCCCCAGCATGCGTAGCGGAGTCACGCCCCTCGTGACGCTACGCTATGCAGGAAACCGGATATAGGCGCTGACGGAAGAACAAGCGCTGCCGATTATTCTTCCACAGATGGCGGTCCGTTTGTAGTTTCCTGGATTCCAAGAGGTCCGGCAGACCGG
This sequence comes from Calotriton arnoldi, assembly GCA_963921515.1. Lineage (NCBI taxonomy): Eukaryota > Metazoa > Chordata > Amphibia > Caudata > Salamandridae > Calotriton > Calotriton arnoldi. The sequence goes on from CAWUFW010010553.1 coordinate 43,128, forward strand.
GAGGACTTCTGACTTCGTTGGGGTGGTACCGTGAGTACTCGCCTTTATTCCGTGTGCTTTGTCCTGGTGGACCGAGTCTTCCACGCTCCTCTGTTGGCGAGACTGCTTTTTTAGCGTCTCTTGCAGAGGGACGCTTAGCGCTCTGGTTGTGCTTGCCTTCAAGGCGATAGTGTTCTAGGCTATCACCAGACAATCGCTCGTTCCTCTGTTGGCGAGACCGCTTTCCAGTGTCTCTTGCAGAGGAACGATTAATATTTTCTTCTTACTACCTTCATTCCTTCTCGCGCTCCTCTGTTGGAGGAGACAGCGGAGTTCTCTGTCTCATTGCAGAGGAGAGAGACACTCAGTGCTCTGAACCATTGCCAGAATAATGTTAACCAAGCCAATACCATTAGGGGTATTGAGACCCCTTTAACTTTCCTGGGTATGCTTGTCTTGGGTTGAACATCTTTGGTTGGCTCATATAACTTACCTTTTCTAGGATATACAGTCATTACTCTGTTATACTGCTGCATGGGGAAGCCCGGTGGATTGTTATGCAGTGGTCAGTAACATGGGAACAGTAATATGACCCCCTTTGGATTTGGTGGTCATAGTATACACCCAAGTTCTCTCATTTTCAGCGATGTACAGAAGATGAATGTACCTTTGCTGCCACAATATTATCTTCACGTTTTGTGTGTTATATATCATTTTCCTAGGAGAGAGAGAAGCATCAGAGGGTGTGCAGGACTCTGCAGAGTTGCACCTTTTTCACAGGTTCACATGTACTTGGGGTAGGTCAAGGGAAATAGTCTCTGTTGGTTACAGGAAGGGAACTGTTACGCATACATGATATATTTATATGGTGTGTTCTCTTTCCCTACTAGTTCCATGCTGGATGGTTGCAATCACCCTTTTCTCTCTTCTGGTATCATTCCTTCACCCTCTTTATTTCAGGTAGCATGAATTACCATTACAGTCATTTATGTATGGGGCCTATCTGATTGGGATGTTGTGCACTGATGGTAAAGACTAATAGTGGGTTCTTGTGTCCTCCACAGATCTCCCTCCCTGCGGTCCCTATCCTTTCCTTCCCTCGCTTGACTATCTCACCAGTCCGTGTATAGATTATATTCCGGACTTGGGGCAGTCGAGAGGTGGACCTCTTTGAGCATCAGCACAACCCTGAGGATTCCGGAAGGCGAAACCTGACAGAATAATCGGCCCACGAATTGTTTTTTCCTCCTGGTTGTGCTGGTGTCAGAGATGGCTACCTTAGATGACGTCATAGCAGCCTTGGCTCTGGTACAGGTTGAGCTTGCTGCCTCGCGTAATGAGACAGCTGCTCTCCAAGCCAGAGTAGAAAGAATGCAAAGAAACACATTTGATATAGGGGGTTCTTCGCATCCTGCACCTCTTCCAGTAGTGGTTGAAATGCCGTCTCAGATACCTTTAGCTCCTCCCGAACGGTTTCATGGGGACAATAAGAAAGTACAGGTGTTTATGACCCAAGCATTGCTTCATTTTAACTGTAAACCGAAGATGTTTGCTACCAATCAGGCCAAGGTAGCTTTTGTGATCTCTTATCTGGCAGGGGAGGCAGCGCAGTGGGCAGTCCCCATAGTAAGACGAGACGATCCCTTGCTCCATGATTGGGAGTCATTTAAAGCAGAATTCGAAAAAATGTTTGATCGAAGGGCAGAGACCTTCTCAGCTGACCGAGAACTGTTGGAACTTCACCAAGGAAGCTCGGAGCTGATCACGTACTTGAACAACTTTCGACGACTGGTGGCGGAGACGGATTGGCCGGAGTCTAAGCAAGCCGCCATTTTCTATCAGGGGCTTAAGGATGAAATGAAAGACGTCCTCGCCCAGATAGATCCACAACCTCAAACATGTGCCTCCCTCATTGAACTAACTTTACGACTGGACCACCGTTTAAGAGAGAGAAAAGGAGACCACAAGCGGAAAGACAGATACACCCCCCAATACGAAAAAATTCCTCCTTTGGAGCAAAGAACAACAAAGGTAGAACCTATGGAGATAGGGGCGGTGAGAGCGTCATTGACTCTCAGCGAAAGGAACCATAGACGCCAACAAGGCCTGTGCCTTTATTGTGGCAAAAAGGCCATTACCTCCGCGACTGTCCTGTCGAACCAAAATACTGGACGTTCCAGACCAGGACAAGTAGCCGCGGTGGCCGCGGAAAACGAAACGGAAAACTTCAGAGTTTGAAGGCACAAGAAGGGGAGCCATCAAGCGGATGTACGATCCCTTCAGTAAATCGATCAGCTTTTATGGAGTCAGAACACTTCTTCATCGTGCTGGACATCATAATCAACCAGGAACCCAAACAAATCAGGGCCATGGTGGACTCCGGGGCCACAGGGTGCTTTATGGACAAAAAAGAAGCACAGAGGCTAGAGATATCGCTCAAGCCTAAAGAAGTTCCTGAACGCGTTTATGCCGTGGATGGCAAGGAGTTGGAGTCAGGCCCCATCAGCTACGTTACCCCGGAACATGAACTTGTTTATGATGGGTACCACCACGAATGGATATCATTCAATGTCATCCAAGCCCCTCAATATGGAGTGATATTGGGTCTCCCTTGGTTATGTAAACATGAGCCCACTATAAATTGGACTAACAAAACGATGACCTTACGGTCTGCATATTGTCAGGACCAGTGCAACCAGCCATACACAAGACCTTCCAAAGCGTTGGCCATTCGACATCACGTCGCCACAGCAGCTGAGAAGAACGTATCCCTGCCTGAGTGCTACAGGAGATATGCGGACGTGTTCAGCGATGTCAAGGCTGAAGCGCTTCCCCACACAGGGACTATGATTGCCGGATTGATCTTGTTCCGGGAGCAGTGATACCATGCGGAAGAATTTACGCTCTTACAGCTCCTGAAAATCTACACCTCAGGGAATACCTAGATAAACATCTCGCCTTAGGGTTCATACGCCCCTCCAGATCCCCTGCTGCATCACCACTTTTCTTTATCCCAAAAGCCAACGGAGATTTGAGGTGTTGCATAGACTACAGAGCGTTGAATGCAGTTACAGTTAAGAACCGATATCCGCTACCCTTGATTCCGGTCCTCCTAGAACAGGTGAAATCGGCGGTGATATACACCAAACTGGACCTGAGAGGGCGTACCATCTGGTTCGCATGCGAGACGGTGACGAATGGAAAACGGCCTTCAAGACGCGGTATGGGCTATTTGAGTATTTGGTCATGCCGTTTGGGCTGTGTAACGCGCCCGCAGCCTTTCAGTTCTTCCTCAACGATGTGCTAAGAGAATTCCTGGACCACTTCGTTGTGGTGTACATAGACGACATCTTGATCTATTCCTCCAACGAAGAAGAACACGTGGTTCATGTAAGTCGCATCTTGCACGCTCTTCAAGACCACCAACTATTCTGCAAAATAACCAAATGCGAGTTTCATGTGTCTTCCGTGGAATTTTTGGGGGTCATGCTTACACCTTCGGGCCAGGTTATGGCCGAGAGAAAGGTGAAGGCAATCATCGAATGGCCCGACCTCGGAACGTGAAAGACATCCAGAGCTTTCTGGGATTCGCCAATTTCTATAGGCGGTTTATCCGCCAGTTTTCAGACAAGGTAACACCTCTCACCAGATTGACTCGGAAGAAGACCCCTTTTATCTGGTCAGAAGAAGCTCAGACGGCATTTGATCTCCTCAAGAAAGCCTTTACTTCCGCCCCGGTTCTCACCCATGCCAATCCTGAGATACCGTTCATCATGGAAGCAGATGCATCTGAAGTAGCAATAGGGGCCGTGCTGTCCCAAAGACACGTAACAACAGGACACCTTCACCCCATCGCATTTATGTCCAGGAAACTCAATTCCGCGGAGCAAAATTATACCATAGCGGAAAAAGAGCTGCTGGCCATTCGGGATGCATTTCTGGAGTGGAGACACTGGTTATTGGGAGCAACGCATCAAGTCACGGTCTATTCAGATCACCGTAACCTTCAGTTTATGCGAGCAGCAAGACATCTAACCCCCAGACAACTCCGCTGGATGCTGTTTTTGCCGAGTTTCACTTCATTGTCACGTTCCGTCCTGGCAAAGACAACAAGAAGGCAGATGCGCTTTCGAGACAAGAAACTGCTACGCAACAACCTTTTGCAGGTGCTAGGGCTATCATAGAACCCAACCGAGTGTTATGTACTATACTAACTGACGTATTTCTACAGAAAACCAGACAAAAAATACACACCGTTACTTGGAGAAACTGGTTAAGATTCCACCCTGAATGGCAGATGCGTCAAGGTCTCCCCATGAGAAACCAACAGTTGTTAATCCCTACAAAGGACCTAAGACGGACAGTATTCAGCTGGTGTCATGACCTCCCGTGTGCAGGACATGTTGGGGGAAAGAAAACCTTAGAGAAGGTACTACGACAATTCTGGTGGCCAACCGTACGTCCAGATATTCTATCATGGGTGAGAAGTTGTCCCACTTGTGCTCAAATGCAGACCGACCATAGTTCCACACAGGGGCTCCTTCAGCCGTTACCCACACCAGATAACCCATGGGAAAGGTTTTCAGTGGATTTCATCGTTGGCTTGCCTAAGGATCAGGGGTGTACCGCAATTGTGGTCGTGGTTGATTACTTGTCGAAGATGGGGCATTTTATCGCCTGTAAACAAGTCCCCTCTGCAGGGGTTTTGGCCAAGCTGTTATTGACTAACGTGGTCAGGCTCCATGGCCTTCCGAAAGTGATTGTATCTGACAGAGGGGCTCAGTTTACTGCTCACTTCTGGAGAACTTGGTGTTCAGAATTACGGATAGAATCCTCTCTTTCTACAAGTTTTCATCCACAGACTGACGGCCAAACAGAGCGACTAAACCAGACCCTAAAACAGTTCCTCAGGTGCTACGTTAACCAAAACACTGAAGCGTGGGTAGAATGGCTCTGGGTAGCAGAAATAGCGTACAATAGTGCCAAACACGTCTCTACACAACATACCCCTTTCTTTAGCACCTATGGTTTCCACCCACGTTTCACGCCATTGATCCTCCCTAATCAGGACTCCAAACTCCCCGATTTACGTAAAAGGCTATCCCTCATCCGCACGACCTTGCTGGAAACACGGAGCAATCTACTCAGTGCCAAAGAGAGGTATAAAGCCCAGGAGGCTAAACATCGTAGACCAGGCCCCACATACAAAAAGGGGGATCGGGTTTGGCTATCAACGAAACACATAAGGTTTAAGAAATATAGCCTTTTTAACCCTAAGTATATAGGTCCTTACCCGGTAGTCAAGCACATCAACCCAGTGGCGGTAAAACTGAAACTGCCGGCACATTTCCGAATCCACCCTGTCTTCCACGTTTCCTTGTTGAAACCGTCGCATTGTCCTGTAAAGAAACAGCCCATGCCCATATGGGTACAACATGATCACGAATACGAAGTCAAGGGGATTCTAGATTCCAAACTGGTAAGACGTAAACTGTGGTATCTTATTGCCTGGAAGGGCTACGGCCCTGAGGAAAACTCTTGGGAACCAGCAGAGGCGGTGCATGCTACACGGCTGGTTTCCTCTTTCCACAGAAGACATCCGGACAAACCGAATGCCAGTCAGTGTCTTCCGGGAGGGAGATGTACTGTCAGGCCCTCGCCCCGGTAAACACTGACTGCGCATTCAAAGGGCCATCAGGACGCGAGTTGGCCCTTCTAAACTACATTCCCCAGCATGCGTAGCGGAGTCACGCCCCTCGTGACGCTACGCTATGCAGGAAACCAGATATAGGCGCTGACGGAAGAACAAGCGCTGCCGATTATTCTTCCACAGATGGCGGTCCGTTTGTAGTTTCCTGGATTCCAAGAGGTCCGGCAGACCGGGAGGACTTCTGACTTCATTGGGGGGGTACCGTGAGTACTCGCCTTTATTCCGTGTGCTTTGTCCTGGTGGACCGAGTCTTCCGCGCTCCTCTGTTGGCGAGACTGCTTTTTTAGCGTCTCTTGCATAGGGACGCTTAGCGCTCTGGTTGTGCTTGCCTTCAAGGCGATAGTGTTCTAGGCTATCACCAGACAATCGCTCGTTCCTCTGTTGGCGAGACCGCTTTCCAGTGTCTCTTGCAGAGGAACGATTAATATTTTCTTCTTACTACCTTCATTCCTTCTCGCGCTCCTCTGTTGGAGGAGACAGCGGAGTTCTCTGTCTCATTGCAGAGGAGAGAGACACTCAGTGCTCTGAACCATTGCCAGAATAATGTTAACCAAGCCAATACCATTAGGGGTATTGAGACCCCTTTAACTTTCCTGGGTATGCTTGTCTTGGGTTGAACATCTTTGGTTGGCTCATATAACTTACCTTTTCTAGGATATACAGTCATTACTCTGTTATACTGCTGCATGGGGAAGCCGGTGGATTGTTATGCAGTGGTCAGTAACATGGGAACAGTAATATGACCCCCTTTGGATTTGGTGGTCATAGTATACACCCAAGTTCTCTCATTTTCAGCGATGTACAGAAGATGAATGTACCTTTGCTGCCACAATATTATCTTCACGTTTTGTGTGTTATATATCATTTTCCTAGGAGAGAGAGAAGCATCAGAGGGTGTGCAGGACTCTGCAGAGTTGCACCTTTTTCACAGGTTCACATGTACTTGGGGTAGGTCAAGGGAAATAGTCTCTGTTGGTTACAGGAAGGGAACTGTTACGCATACATGATATATTTATATGGTGTGTTCTCTTTCCCTACTAGTTCCATGCTGGATGGTTGCAATCACCTTTTTCTCTCTTCTGGTATCATTCCTTCACCCTCTTTATTTCAGGTAGCATGAATTACCATTACAGTCATTTATGTATGGGGCCTATCTGATTGGGATGTTGTGCACTGATGGTAAAGACTAATAGTGGGTTCTTGTGTCCTCCACAGATCTCCCTCCCTGCGGTCCCTATCCTTTCCTTCCCTCGCTTGACTATCTCACCAGTCCGTGTATAGATTATATTCCGGACTTGGGGCAGTCGAGAGGTGGACCTCTTTGAGCATCAGCACAACCCTGAGGATTCCGGAAGGCGAAACCTGACAATCAGGACGTGTTAAACATAAAAGTACATGTCCACGTTTTCAATACATTGCACAATGCCCTCTGGGCTGGTTAGGGCCTACCCTAGGGATGACATACATGTATTAAAAAGTGAGGTTTGGCCCTGGCAAAAGGATAATTTTGCCAGGTCAAAATGACAGTTAACAACTGCACACACAGGCTGCAATGGCAGTCCTGAGACATGTTTACATGGCTACTTGAGTGGATGGCACCATCAGTGATGCCGGCCCACTAGTACCATTTGATTTACAGGCCCTGGGCACATGTAGTACCACTTTACTAGGGACTTACAAGTAAATTAAATATGCCAAATGGGGAGAGACCAAAGTTATCATGTTTTAAGGAGTGAGCACATGCACTTTAGCACTAAAGTGCACAGAGTCCTAAGGCCAACAAAAAAGAGATCAGAAAAATATGGAGGACTAAAGCAAAATATTTTGGGGGAAGACCCCCCTAATGCTGACAGGTCTAACATGTGTTTTCCCAAGCTAAAAGTGGGGAGACCTACCTAACCTCTTGGGAGTTCTTATCACTAAGGCGGAAAAACCTAGATAGATAATGATCATTGGCATGGTTTGACGCAGGACGGTGTTCCACTGAAAAGTCCATTTCCTGTAGGGTCTGTGGTCTGTCTGAATCCAGAAGTGAGTCATAACCAGGTATGGTCTCAGCTTCTTCAGTGACCAGACCTCAGCAAAGGCCTCCCTTTTAATAGCACTCCACCTCTGTTCTCGGGAAGTAACCTTCTACTAATGAAGGCTACGGGCTGATCTAGGCCCTCCTCGTTCAACTGTGTGAAGACAGACCCTATGCCATGCTCTGAAGCACCTGCCTGCACAATAAACTCCTTAGAGAAGTCAGGAGCCTTGAGTACAGGTGCTGTACACATGGCTTCCTCAGGGGTATCAAAAGTTTTTTGGCAGGCCTCTGTCCAGATCACCTTTCTGGGCTGCTTTTTGGAATTCAGTTCGGTTAAGGGGGCAACAATGGTGCCATATTCCTTAACAAACATCCTTTAATATCCTTTAAGGCCCAGGAAGGCCCTCACCTCAGTATGTGTTTTAGGGGACTGCTAGGCCAAGATAGTCTCAATCTTGGCCTTGAGGGGCTGCACCTTGCCCCGGCCCACCATGTGGCCAACATACACCACCGAAACCTGCCCTATCTGGCAATTACTGGCCTTGATAGTCAGGCCCGCCCACTGCAGGGCCTGAAGCATCTCCTGGAGCTGGTACAGGAGTTCCTCCCAGCTGAAGACAGGTATTTCGTCGATGTAGGCGGTACAGAATGTCTCCTTCCCAGCTAATACCCTGTTGACCAAACTCTGAAAGGTGGCAGGGGCATTCTTTAAGCCAAAGGCCACTGCCTTGAACTGTAATTGGCCTTCTGAGGTAAAGAATGCAGACCTCTCTTTAGCCCCCTCAGTCTGAGCAATCTGCCAGTACCCTGATGTGAGATCAACAGTACTGAGAATCTTGGCAGCACCCAGCCTGTCTATAAGCTCATCAGCTCTGGATGGGGTGTGCGTCAGTCTTGGTGATGGAATTGAGGCCTTGTTAGTCCACATAGAACCTGAGTTCTGGAGTGGTGCTTGGTGGGGCAGCCTTCGCTACCAGCACCACAGGGCTAGACCAGGGACTGTTAGAGGGCTCAATCCCCCCTAATGCCAGCATCTTGGGAGACATCCTCCTTGATACTGGCCTCAGTTTATCTAACAGCCTGTAAATTTGCTTTTAACAGGCATACTGTCCCCAGTATCTATGTTATGGGTACACAAATGTGTAAGTCCAGGGGTAAGGGAGAACAGAGAGGAGAACTGCCCCAATAACTGGTGACAGTCACTCTGCTGTTCTGAGGTCAGCGTAAGGGAGAGGTCAACACCCTGAACTGACCCATCGTGCTCCTGGGTAGACAGGAGGTGAGGGAGAGGTTCATTCTCCTTTTTCACTCCTTCATCTGTCACCAGGAGCAGGTTGACTTAAGACCTCAAATTGAGGTTTACGGCGGCTGATGTGGAGCACCCTTAAAAGGTTTCTAGGGGTCCTGAGATCCACCAGGTGGGTGATCTCTCCCGTCTGCTCCTTCACCTGCAGTTATCATGGAGAGGTCTGGGCTCCACAGGCTCCATAACCCACACCTTTTGGCCAGGCTGAAACTCTACCAGAGTAGCCTTCTGGCCATACCTGAGGTTCATCACTTCTTGACTGGCCTCAAGATTGTCCTTTGCCTTTTTCCAGTAGCACTGCATCTGGTTGCAGCGTGCCAGTATGTAGCTGGCTACATCCGGAGGGGGGTTACTGAGAGCTTGCTCCCACCCCTCTCTCTCAAGTCTGAGAGGTCCCCTAAGAGGGTGTTCATAGATGAGCTTGAATGGGCTAAACCGAACCCCCTTTTGTGGCACCTCCCTGTAGAAAAACAGTAGGCATGTCAGGACGATGTCCCACTTATGCCTCATGGACTTAAGCGATACAAAAGGGGATGATGGACGGAACGTTTGAGCCAATCAAACACTCACCCCCAGTCAACTGATCTGGGTTTAATCCATCATCATTCTTTAGCTCACTCCACCACCCCAGTTCAGACATGGCCATATGCAAATCAGTCTGACCCTGTGCCTCATGGGAACAGTCCAGCCCGAACTGCCAAGCCATGTCTTCCCTGGACCGGAAACAAGCATCCTAGGACCGGTTTCTGGCATTTCAGCCGTCATCAGCCAGGCTTGCTTGAATCCAGTGGCAAAGTGAGCAAGGGACCCACGTCTGGGCATACCCCCGCCAACTTAGGGGCGACCAAAGCGATACAAAAGGGGATGATGGACGGAACGTTTGAGCCAATCAAACACTCACCCCCAGTCAACTGATCTGGGTTTAATCCATCATCATTCTTTAGCTCACTCCACCACCCCAGTTCAGACATGGCCATATGCAAATCAGTCTGACCCTGTGCCTCATGGGAACAGTCCAGCCCGAACTGCCAAGCCATGTCTTCCCTGGACCGGAAACAAGCATCCTAGGACCGGTTTCTGGCATTTCAGCCGTCATCAGCCAGGCTTGCTTGAATCCAGTGGCAAAGTGAGCAAGGGACCCACGTCTGGGCATACCCCCGCCATGGACTTAGGTAGGCCTATTATCATACCTTTCAGGGTCTTGTTGAATCTCTCCACAAGCCTGTTGGTTTTGGGATGATAAGGGGTGGAGAACTTGTAAGTCACTCCACACCCATCACACATGGCATGCAGCTAGTGCCTCTGTTAGACACTTCCTCTTTGGGGAATCCCACACAGGCAAAAATCCCATCATGGCCCTGGCCACCCCCAGTGCAGTCACCGATCTCAGAGGGATGGCCTCTGGGTATCGGATGGTGAGGTTCACCAAGACCAGGAAGGATATATTGCCTAAAGCTGTCTTGGAGTCCAAGGGACCAACAATGTTGATGCCCACTCTCTCAAAGGGAATGTCAACGACAGGTAATGGGGTCAGGGGAGCCTTAAGCTTCTGTCCTGATTTCCCACAGGCCTTTCAGGGGGGACAGGACCTACAGAATACATCTGATGCCGTCTTCATCTCGGGGCCAACAGAAGTGGGGGGCAAGCCTGGCGAAGGTCTTGTCTTCCCCCAGATGTCCTGCCAGGGGGATATTTTGTGCCAACCCCAGTAGGAGGGCCACCAGAACGCGAGCTGCCCCAGGTCCAGGAACCTTAGGCTCACTGTAATGGAGGTCATTCTTTCAATAGATGAGGTGATCTCAAGAGATATCACCTGCTGCCTGGGCCTCAGATTGTCACCTCAAGCTTTCTATAGTTGGGCACACCTTCTACACTTTGCAGAATTCCTCCCTGGTGGGCCCACCCTCAACTTGCCATCTAGCAAGCTCAGACAGGTTTTCCAGGGTGGCAGTGTCCTCCCTGGTAGGCTCAGGAGCGTCCTCCTCAGATGCCCCATCAACCTGGACCATGGGAACTTCAGGGGCTAGTTTACCATGCTCCTTGCTCCAACTCTTCGTGGCAGCTGCATGGGCTTTTCTTCTAGGCTCCAGGCTCCCTTGATACTCTTCCCGGGCAGCCATGGACCCTGTGGTCATATAGACCAATTTAGGCATTCCTAACATCTCCAAGTGTGACCTGAGCTCCATCTCTTTGTGCACTAGATTGTTGCCTATCAGACAATCTACAGGCATGGCAGGGCTCACAATACTTTAGAGAACCTGAGATCCCTCACACTCAAAGGGAACCAGAGCCACTGATAGGTGGCTCTCGTGGTTGTCTGTGCCTATGACTTTATGGAATATATTAGGGAGGGCCGGCTCTGAGGATGCCAGCTGACACCTCACAGTATCCTGTGTCCCTTAGAGCCTCCATCGGTTGCCCATTGATGGTGACCCACGGCCTATACTTAGAACTATTTGAGGGCATATGGGCTTTTAGCACCATCTCCTTTTCCCCAAGGCATGCTGCCTGCTCTCCCATGATAATTGGGACCACGTCCTCCCGAAGTGCTACACTTGCCAATCCAGGTGTATGCCCACTGGTGTCTCCCTTGGAGTGTCCATACTTGTAGCACTCAGTACACTGGGGGACATACCTCCTTGTCTGTTTGTCAAAGAACCCTTTCTTCTTTGGCTCAGATTGGGACTGGTTAATGCTGTTTCCCTGGGAATTATTTTGGGGGCCTTTAGAGAACTCCTTATTTTTTGGGTTTTCTCCCCTCTCTTTCTTCCACGCTTTTGGGAGTCCCCAAGATGCCTTTTTAGACAATCTGGTACTGACCCTGAGGCCCACCTTCTCAGCAAGCTTCCTTGGGTCAGTCAGCTTACTGTCCACTAGGTACTGGCGCAGCTCTGTAAAACAAATATTGAGCATGGGCTCCCTAAGAATCAGGTTGTACAGCCCATTATAATCATAAACTTTTCTGCCCCTCACCAGCAATTCAGTGCTTTGCTGGCATAAGTCCACCCAAGACTGATTTGGGAGCTCGTGGCTGTCCCTGAGCCTCTTATGGTACTTCTCAGAGGTCAGCCCATATTTTGCGACAAGTATGGCTTTCATGGGGGCATAACAGGTTAAGTCCTTTACTTCTAGTGAAAGCAGTGTGTCCCTCCCCAACCGAGGCATATCATTCCACAAGCCAACCCCCACCCCCCAGTCCTCCTCTGGGATCTTGTTTACCCTCAGGGTCACATCATAAGCAGAAAAAACATTTGTCTATGTCTTCTCCCACCATATAATTGGGCACCAGATCTTTAGGGATGCAGACCTTCTTGTCTCCTTCAGACACTGTGAGTATTCTGCCACCATTGCTGCTGGCTCTGCTTGTTTGGCTTTAAGGTCCAGCTATCTGAGACTTAGTAGCTCCTTTCTACCATCGCCAGATGTGTTTACCCCCATGGCTGACTGCTACCTCCTCCATCTTGAGTTTAGCGATTTGTAGCCTGAACTCCCTCTCTGCCTTCCTGTCCTCCAACTCCTCTGGGGACAGGCCATGCAAGGACACACTGCTTCCTGCTCTGGCAGGGAGTTCCAGCTCAGGAGATGAGTCACCCCCCTTCTGAAATCTGTATTGCAGGGCTGATATTCAGGTCCTGATCCTGCTGATCTATATCATCCTCCTTATCCTTATCCTGCTCCTCTGTTGCTGTTAGCGACTGGTGAAACTCCCACCAGGCACTCATAGCTTTCTGCAGCTCCAGTTTCCTGGTACCCTTCTTGGTGGGGAGCCCCCTTTCTTGCAGAACTGTTTGAGCTTAGCCACTGTGTAACTTTCCAAGCTGGCCAGCATGAATTCCATTACTGCAAGTATGGTCACAGACAGTCAGGCAGCAATGAGAGTTGATCTGGAAACAACAAAAGTAGCCAATCCAGGAGAATTTAGAACTCGAAATGATCTAAAATAATTTATATGGGATTTTGGTGTAACACAGAATTACTGTATGGCACTGCACAAACACAAGTCCAAATCCCTCCGCTGCCACCAGAGTAAGAGACTGGCTTACTGTTTGAGGGGGTGAAACACTACTCAAGCAGCAACTACAATCCTTGTTAGGGTGAAGTTACAAGCAAACCCTAAATTAACCTGTGCTCAAACCTCGGCTAGCTTGGCACAGAGCAGTCAGGCTTGCCTCAGAGGCAATGTGTAAAATATCTAAGCAGCACTTCAAACAGTAGTAAGGTGAAAACACAACACAAGAAAAAACCCACACCAATTTAGGAAAATAGAGTAGATTTAATAAATAAAACAAGACCAAAATGAGAAAAATCCAATGAATAGAACAGGAGGTGCAATTTTAAAAATGTCAGTGAATATAATGCCAAAAGCACCACGCGCCAATGGTGGTTATCTGGATGAGTGTATGACCGGGATAAAGTCACATGTTCATGCTGGCCACGTATCCCCTGCAAGATAATTTACTGTCTTGCTTCTGAAAACCAGATACTTGACTCATTTGGTGAACCCTGGAGAAGCCTTCAGAGTTGGGCAACATGGACTTAAGAGTTTTATGGTATTCCAGCTGGAAAGAAAACATATGTTTTCTTTCACACTTACCTTCATACTTTTCTATTTAATAATATTTTAATTGTCTTCTTAGTTGAACTTTATAGCAAAATGACATAACGTAAATAAGCTGTCCTTTTTTTCAAGAAAAGAGTAAGAGGGAAACTACTTTCAGTGTGGTAGTAGGCCAAACCCTTTTAAAATTGGCACTGTAGACTGCAAAGTAAAACCTCCTTCTCCTCCTCGCAAGAACATCTTGAGTGAACACAAAGACAAAATACTTTGAATCTGATGAGGTGCTGGAGTCAGGCAGAAGTACTGAAAACAACCAAAACCGAATGATGGATTTATTGTATTCTATTGCTTTAGATCAGAAAAAAATCAAATCTACTAGAGGCTCCTGTAATGCCATTCCATGGCTTGAAGAGACCGGTACACCTCCAAAGATGGAAAGACAAGGATCTCTAAGACTTAAAAAAATTCGGAGTGCACTCTCAATAATTTGTGCAGAGAAATGATGACCAACAAAGCCACTCATTTCGGAGAAATCTAAAAAATTGTTAGTAAAAATATTGTGATCCTGTACTTATAATGAAAATACAAAAATATGTGCCAAAATAATTGTTGACAAGAATATCAACCAAAAATAGGCAAAAATATTGTTATTTTAATAAATGTTGACATTAATACAACTTTTTGAAATACATGTGTATATATATATGTATATATATATATATATATATATATACACATGTATTTAAAAAACACAGTAAATTTGACACAATTTGACAAATCGCCACGAAACTTTGCAGACCTATTGCTTTTTTCTACATTGGCTGACGATGCTTCCTGGTGATTCATTAAGGGGATGCAAAGAAGAAGGGGAGGGGATCCCAAAATACGTTTTCCCCCTAATGCATTTTCCATCTACTTTTGTATCATACATAGTGGCAAAATGGCTGAACAGATTTCCATGAAATTTGGCAGGACTATAGATTATGGTGTGGAAAGGATTCTTTTTGCTATTTCATGAAATTTTGTTAAGTAGTTTTGTAGTAATAAAGGGCAAAATCTTAGTGATATATTGGGCCGTGGTATACCACAGTAATTTTGCAACAAAACTCCATATTATTGACTAATGACTGCCCTTACAAAAGTAAAAGGCAGCCATATTGTCTAGACAACACTTTGGCTGTGTTCTCGGTTTGGACCTGAGAAATATGTTAATTCGATGTTTTTATTGTTCTATATATTTTGAAAAGGTACTAAATTACTGCGTGTACTACCTAGGAAGTACTGCAGTACCTTTGAAATAAAGAAAGAAATTATTCCAAGCAATAAAACAATAATAAACAAAAATAAAAAAATTATGTTTTACTGTTTGATATAAATTCTTGTTTTAAAAAACAAAATTCAGTAGGTACCACAGTAATTCCAAGATAGTACCACAGTACTCCGCTACCTTTTTTAAGAATATATGGAACAATAAACATACTTTTCCTTAACTAATCTGACTTTTGCAAAGTGTCTCAATAATTCCTATAGGTTAAAAAACATAGTAATAGGGTATAGCTCATGTGGAAACCAAGAACTATTTTTCCGCTACATTTGTCTACCCCACTTTGGCTGTGTTCTGGGTTTGTACATCAGATATACGTTATTACTATGGGTCTCATTCCGATGTCGGTGAGACCGCCACCGACAAGCTGTCGGTCCGGCACCCGGATTACGATTCAGGCGGTCGGAGCGAGTTAGGCTGGGGGAAAGACTGCCGCCTCCAACAGGCTCAAGGTGCCCTGTGCAGGCACAGCCATAGGGATTAGAATAGCCCTTTCCAACTGCCTGTTCATGGCGGTCCCACCACCATGAACAGGCAGCCTGAAAGGGACTTAGGGGGCCCCTAGCAGGGCCCCCATCCCCCATGGGCCTCAGCATTGAGGTCAGGGGGGCACATGTGGTGCCCCCCAAACATCCATGCACCGTGTGCCTGGCACCACGTGGTGCCTAGCACACGGTGCATCGATGTTTGAAAACTGCTCTTTTGCATTGTGGCTTGTGCTGCGGCCTTTTTCTAGGGCCACAGCACAAGCCGCAATGCAAAAGAACAGTTTTACAGCGGCCTGTATGCCGGTCCCATTGTAATTGGGCAGGTGTAACGTGTAGTCGGTCGGACACCTGCCCGATACGATGGCAGTCAGACGCTTATCCAACCGCCGTCGTAATGAGGCCCTATGTTTTCTCACCAATAAAAAGACATGAGGCACTTTACAAAAGTATAGTTAGGGGAACTTATTTTTATTGTTCTATATATTTTTTTAAAAAGGTGACAGGGTACAGCGATACTATCTAATAAATGTCGGGGTACCTTTTGAAATTAAAAGAAACAAAGGGCCTGATTCACAAAGGGTCTCCACACTCGTGGCGGAGGCCCTGCAGTCGTGGGATGTCTCCACACTCAGGGAGGAATCTCAGCAATGAGAATTGTCATTGAGGAGATTCTGCCCCGAGTGAGCAGACCCCCCCACAACTGCGGGGCCTCCTTCATGAGTGCAGAGGCTCTTTGTGAATCAGGTCCAATGGATTAATGGCAAACAATAAAACAATAATAAACAACAATAAAAAGTATTGTTTGTTATAAATCCTTTTTTAAAATGTCAATGGGTACTACGGTTCTTCCAAGATAGTACTGTGGTACTCTGTAACCTTATTTAAAAATATATAGAACAAGAAAAATTAATTTCCGTAAGTATTCCCACTTTTGTAAATTGCCTCATGTCTTCCTATATGTTATAAAACATAGTAATAAGGTATATCTGACGTAGAAACCAAGAACTCACTAATTGTGCCGCAACGCCTGTCTAAACAGTCAATGGTAAATGCAAAAGACACTCCACAACACACCACTACATTCCACTGTGTGACATATCACTCAAATCTCCACCATGCCACTTCACTCACGCCACAACACTCCACTCTAGGACATGCCACTCCACTCTATGCTTTTCAACTCTGCGCCACTCTACTCTACACCACTCTACTCTAAGCCACTCCACTCTACGCCGCTCCACCCTAAGCCACTTCACTCTACATCCCTCCTCTCTACACCACTCCACTCTACGGCCTTCACTGTAAGATACTGTATGACACTCTACTCTATGACACAATATTTCACTCTACTCGAGGACATGCCACTTCACTCTACGCCACTCCACTCTACCCTGTGACATGCCACTCTACTCTACGCTATTCTACTTTACTCCACGCCACTCTACACCAGTCTACTCTACTCTATGACACTCTACTCCACAACACTCTACTCCACGACAGTGCTTGCCATGACGCTCTACCCCATTCCACTGTACGCCACAACTGTATGCCATGACACTGTATGCCACGATACTCTACAATTTGACACTGTATGACACCACACTGTACGACACTCACTCTATGCCACTCCACTATACTCCACTCTATGACACTCTATTTCACTATACGGCAGTCTGCTGCCCTCCACTCTACCACATTCTGCTCCACTCTATGGCACTCCACTCTACAACACTCCATTCTACACCCCTCCACTGTAAGACACCGTACGACATGCTACTCTGACACAACACTTCACTCAATGCTGTTCCACTTTACCCCACTCCACTGTACGCCACTCTGTTCAGTGGCACTCCACTGTTTGCCACTCCACTGTATTCCCCTCCACTGTAAGACAACACGCTACTCTGTGACAAGGCACTCCACTGTACTCTATGACACGGATCACTGACACAATATTGAAACCAACAATATCGTGAAACAAAAATATTGTGTAAAAAATATTGTTTACAAAAATATTGTGTACGTATACTCATAATGGTAAGTACAAAAATATCAGAAAAATTATAATTTCACATTAATATCGTTAAAAAACATAAAAACATTGTTTTATAATATATATAATTTAAAATAGCAAATCTTAAATATTTTAAAATATAACATTAATATAATGTAAATTAAATAAATCTAAATATATTTGATACTATATCTATATATATACTTATATAAACACACGCATATATGTGTGTATATGTTTATATATATACATATATATTATGGAACACTGATATTAATAATATATTTTGTACATTATGTTAAGTTTTGGGGTTGGGTTCTTTTTTTCATTTACTACTATAAAAGCAAATATATATATATATATATATATATATATATATTATATATATATATATATATATATATATATATATATATATATGAAACAAAAAATATTAACAAATCAACTGTACAAAATTAAATAACTTACCAAATTAATAAAATATAAAAAACATAAAATCCCTAAATATTATAAAAATGTATGTATATATATATATATATACACACACACATAATTAATATAAAATAAAATAAATAACCAAATAATAATAATAATATTAGATATATTTAAACAATATTAGGTAAAGGTTTGGAGTTTGGTAATGAAAGAGATACTATTCCCACTCCAGTCTGTGCAAGAGTAGGTAAATCATTGGACCTCGGAGGGGTTAAATTTACTATTCCCACTCCAAAAAAGTCAACAGTAGGGAAAGGAGTGGACTTAGGAGGGTGAGATTTACTATTCCAGCTACAGTCTGTGCAATAGTAGGGAAAACGTTGGACTTCGTAGTGGTAATATTTACTATTCCCACTCCAGTCTGTGCAACAGTAGTGAAAGCGTTGGACTTCGAAGGGGTTAAATTTACTATTTCCACCCAGTCTGTGCAACAGAAGGGAAAGCGTTGAACTTCGGAAGAGTAATATTTACTATTCCCACTAAAGTCTGTGCAACAGTAGGTAAAGCGTTGGACCTCGGAGGGGTTAAATTTACTATTCCCACTCCAGTCTGTGCAGCAGTAGGAAAAGCGTTGGACTTCGGAGGGGTTAAATTAACAATTCCCACTCCAGTCTAAGCAACAGCAGGGAAAGTACTTCACTTCAAACACATTACATATATGAATAACCCTATCAATTTAGAGCAAATGTAAAACTCTTAATCTGAAAATTATTAATTAACCCAAATAATTGTTTTGATGTACAAAAAAACAAAAAAACAATTAAACAATTTACATGATTATTAAAAAAATGTAATAATTAATTATCAATTTAAACAAATGTTATTTATTTTTACTTAATTAACTTCCCACATTATACCTCTGCAAACCTAGCAGCCCACACTTACAATATAGGTAAAATAAATAAATATAAGACAGTTTATATAATTGATAATCAATTAACTAATTAATAAACATTTAATAATTGTTTGGTAATTAATTATTACTTAATTAATGTCCCACTCAAATCCTCTATAAACCTAGCAAACCACAACTAAAATAAATCAGTATTTCATAATGTACATAATTAATTATTGATTAAATAATTAATAATACACATAAATAATTGTTAATTAATTATTACTTAATTAACTTCCTACCCTATACCCCTACAAACTCAGCAGCCCACACCTAAAATATAACACAAAAAAATAATTATTACACACTTTACATAATTAATAAACAAATAAATTATGAATAATAAATTAATAACTAATTGTTAAGTAATTTTTACTTAATTAACTTCCCACCCTATACCCCTACCAACCTAGCGACCAGCTACAACACTATAAATTACTATTAACAATCCAACTAAAAATGATATCTCACTTAAAATTACAAACTATATTTAAAAATATTAATAATTATACAGAGAATAACACATAAAATTAATATATGAACTAAAACACATTAAGATAAACAAAAACAATATTTTCTACAACTATATTATTGAAAATGATATTAACAACAATGATATTCTTAAAAACGATATTACTTACCTGAATAAGACAATATTCTTGACAACAATATTTCTGCACCACGATATTTTTGTACCTCAATATTTTTTTTCTGGTATTACTGTCTGCCGATATTTACAACTTGATAGTTTGTCCAAATACTCTACGACACGCCACTACAGTGTGCACCACTCCACTCTTCTCAACAACACGCCACTCCACTCTGTGCCACTCCACTGTATGCCATTCCACTCTACACTATTCCACTCTACTCAACTCCACTCTACTCCACTCCAGCCTCTCCACTCTATTTCACTCCACTCTATACCACGACTTTACACCTCTCCACTATACACCACGCCACTCCACTCTATGCCATCCCACTCAATGCCACTCCACATTACGCAACTCCACTTTATGCCACTCCACTCTACGTCCCTCAACTGTAACACACTGTGCGCCATGCCACTCTATGACACAACCCTCCACTCTAGTCTTAGACATGCCACTCCAGTCTATAACACGACACTCCAATCTACTCTATGAAATGCCACTGCGCTTTACACTGCTCCACTCTATGCTATTCCACTCTACGCCACAACACTCTATGCCAAAACCCTCTACTCCACTCTATACGACTTGACTCTACAACACTCTATGCCACTCCACTCTAACACACTCTGCTCTTCGCCACTCCACTCTACAACACTCTACTCCACTCTACAGCACTTTACTCAACTCCACTCTACTCTACTCCACTGTAAGACACTTTACCCCACTCTACGCCACTGTACGAAACTTCACTGGATGCTGCCCCACTCTACAACACTGTGCTACACTCTATGCCACTGTACAAAACTCTACTCCACTCTATGCCCCTCCACTCTACACCACTCTACTATACTGTATCACACTCTATGACTCGCTACTCCATTCTACCCAACTCCACTCTATGCCACTCCACTGTGCGCTATTCCACTATACACCACTCCACTCTATGCTACTCGACTGTACTCCACAACACTCTACTTCACTCTATTCCACTCAACTCTATGACACTCGATGCCACTCCACTCTACCACACTCTACTCTATGCCACTCCACGCCACTGTGTGATACTTTACCCCACTCTAAGCCACTGTACAATACTTCACTGTACACTGCTTCACTCTATGAAACTGTACTGCACTCTATGCCACAGTGCAACACTCTATGCCCCTCCTCTCTACGCCACTCTACTACACTGTATCACACTCGGTGCCATGCCACTCCCCTTCATTGTATGACACAGCACTCCACTCTATGATCCACCACTCAAACTACTTTCATATTTCACTATACTAATTCACCACTAATCCTTTATGGGTTCCGGAATAGCGTGCTACTCGCCGAAAAAAGCGCTTTAACACCCCATCAGTGGTAACAAGCGCTATATAAATGCAAACCTTTTTCCCCTCGTCTATCCCTCCGCTATCCTTCTGAATCCAAATAACTGACTAACCTATCCACCACTCAAATTACTTTCATATTTCAGTATACTAACTCAACACTAATCCTTTATGGGTTCCGGAGTAGCGTGCTACTCGCCGAAAAATCGCTTCAACGCCTCGTCAGGGGTAGTAAGCGCTATATAAATGCAATTACAATACAATACACTCTACTCTACGACACTCCACTCTATCACACTCTACTTCATCCTACTCCATTCTATGCCACTCTGTTATATGGTTTCTACGAAGTAAGGAGGACTGTGTATGGACAACATAAACGTCAGAATAAGGGGACCCAATCCACACATATCATCAGAATATGTTGGCCCAATTTCTAGTTAGCTCACAGTGCCCAATCTGAACCCCTAACTTTACTAGAGTACCAGATGGTATCTGCAACCTCGAACATGACCATTCTTATTCCCCAAGGAAGTCATGGAAACAGATTTACCCTTTCGTTATTACTTTTGCATGCCCAAGGAAGACACAAGAAAGGTACTAATCTGGCTCTTCAAACATTTATTGAAGCAATCGTATTCTTGTGTAAAAAGCGTGAGCTGCAATTATTAGTAGGCTGAAATAAAGCATTGTAACCAGCATTATAAGAATTATGAAAAAGATAAACAGTTCAACCACTATAATATTACTATGTGAATATATAATTATACTCCTGTCTAATACTACCTATATTCTCAAGAGCATTGTGGGAGTACCCTCTGCCAGATCCACTGGGACAGCCTAACCCCCGTACCTTAGTATGAGGTGCCAGGAAGCCGGTCTGGATGGATCAGGCTATCGTCCTTTGAAGGATGAAGGATGAAGGTCATAGTCAGCAGGGCTGCATCTCTGTCACAGTTCACAGTGTTCCAGGATAATCCCAGCAGAATTGCTCCTCTTTCGAATGTAGCACAGAGGCAGTTTATATAATAAAAGCACTGTTTTACTCATACTGTCTCAAAGGTGCACTGCAGAGCTGATGCAATGGTTTGTCTGGAGCCTTAGAGCTGTCTCCAACGGGCCAACCAAATACATGGGCATTGTGTTCCATGTGCCTAGCCTTGGACAGAGGGTAGAAGCCACATGATAATAATGCTTACTAAGAAATGTGCTGCATGTAAAATAGCTTTGCAGTACATTATCGTGTAAGTGTAAAACATTTAAAAAGTCAACATAAGAAAAAGATGTCAAGCTAAAACGTGCAGCTAAAATGGAGATTCAGTGTGGGCCCTGTTGTGCATTACAAAAACTTCACTATACAATACTCTACTCTATTCCACTCTACGACTCTGTACTAGATGATACTCAACTTGACAAAACTCCACTCGACGGCACTCCACTGAATGACGCTCCATTCTACGATGCTCCACTTTTCTCTGTGACGCTCCACTGTACTCTCAGACACACCACTTCATTGAACACCACTCCACTGTATAAGACTCTACTCCACTCTGTCCCCAGCCCTTGAAATTTACAAAATTCGGGCTTTAGGGGCCACCTTATATGGTGGGGAGGTCTGGGGCTCTCAGCATATTAGACCCCTAGAGTTGATAGAAAATCGTTTCTTGAAATACCTAACTAATCTTCCTGCCAGTACCCCGCTTGTCCCCCATGGCTAGATCATTTTCTGAGATGAATCAATGATATAGCTGGGTTAAAACCACTGTTATACTGGCGGAGACTTTGGACAGTCCTTGAGCTTATGCCTTTTCGTGAGGCCTTAGAAGATATCTTGGGGCAGCCTGGTGCCTGTAAGATTCCCTGGCTTGGGTCCCTGAAAGCTCATTTGGGCCAGATTGGGTTTGAGAAGCTCTGGTCCTCTCCCGCTGACATCATTTCAGTGTCCAAGTCAGAAATAAAAAGTGCTTACTGGCGTTACATTGACAGTCTACATCTACACACCCCTAGGGTTGGTTCCATCACTGCATCCTTTTTGGAGTTCAAAGTGGACTATCATTTGGAGGAGTTCCTGGATGAGATTGAACCTTCCAATGCAAAGACTTTATATCTTAAATTTTGGTTGGGAACTCTGCCCCTGGGTTCATTTACAGACAGATGGAAACGCCATCCTTGTGACCATGATGGGTTTTGCCCATTCTGCTGCCAGGTGATAGAATCACATGAGCATGTTCTGTTCTTCTGCCCTACCTTTCAAGGTTTTCGAAGGAGGTGGATTTTCCCAGTCTGCCACAACCTGGGTTTTTCAGAATTTTGGGACTGTTTTTAGAGTATTGCGAAGTGATACTAGGCAGTCTATTGTCTTTGCTGTATCCAGGTTCCTGCTGTACTCGTGGAGGCTTAGACAGAAATTGCTGTTCAGCTGAGGAATTGGGAACAATAAACTGTCCCTTCTTGTTCTGTTCTTAAAAATTACTATTTGTTTTTAAAATCTTAACTTTAGATTCTTTGAGTCATTTGCTTGAAATGTTTTATGAAATGAGAATTGATGTGCAGCTGCTTTTATTGTTTTAAATATTCTTCTGTATTGTATTTTTAACCTGCTCTTTTATAGCTGTTGAGACGAAATAAAGATATGACTAATAGAGTCTTCTCCACTGTATGCCCCTCCACTCTACTTCACTCTATAAGACTCCACTCTACGCCACTTCACTTTAGAAGACTCTACTCCTCTGTATGCCCCACCACTGTACGCCACTCTGCTCCACTCTACGACACTTTACCACACTCCACTGTATTACACAGCACTCTACGACTCTACACTCTATGACACTACACTGCACGGCATTCGCCTCCACTCTACTCCATGACACTCAGTTCAACAACACTCTACTCTATCACACTGTACTCTACTGTAACCCACTGTATGCCACTCCACTCTACAACACTCTGCTCCGCTCTATGCCACTCGACAACACACTACTCGATGACACTCCACTCCCCTACACTCCAGTCAACGAAACTTCACTGTACGACACTCACTTTACGATATTCCACTACAATGTATGCCACTCCACTGTACTCTATGACACACCACTCCACTCTACGCTATTCCACTCTAGAACACTCAACTCCACTGTATGCCTCTCCATTCTATGCCACTGTACTCCACTGTACTCTCCTCTATGACACTCCACTCTACAACATACCTCTCTACGACACTCCACTATATGCCACTACGCTCTATGACGCTCTCCTCTACTCTACTTTATGACACTCCACTCAACGACACTACAATCTATGTCACTCTACTCCACTCTTTGCCACTCCACTCTACAACACTATACTGTACTTTACAAAACTCTACCCGATGACACTCCATGCGATGACACTCCACTCAACGACACTCCACTCGACAATACTCCAAGGTATGATTTGAAACACATAAAAAAACATTGAAATTCAATGAAAAAAACAGGTTATCCATTTGTTATAGTTAGGAAACCGTTATTCATTTTTTGTAGACAAACCAACTACACAAACGTTAAAAATTCCACAGTTATAGTTATAACTTACAGTTGTAATGTGTGCCCCGTTCGAAAAGTCCTATAATTCGCGCACCTCGAGGCACCGTTTTGTGAACTCAATAGCCACAGTACATCAACTATAGCTCTGGATTCCACCATGCACAGTGTTCTATAAATAATTTCATTACACCTGTCATGAGTCTTTTTAGGAATGCTATCATTTGACGTGCTTTAAGTGATGTAATATGAAAGAGTATAAGCAGTGTATAAAGAAGGCGAGAGCTATAGTTAATGTAGTGCGGCTATTGAATTCACAACACTGTGTCCGGATCTATCTCTATATATTACCTATGAGCATTCGCCAGTAGGTAGTTATAGTTAAGACCTAGGGTCCGATTCCGATTCGGGCCGGAAATCTCTCCGACCGAGCCGGTCCCGGAGAGATTTCCGACCGAATCGGACTCTAGCAGTCCGACCGAACGAGTACGATGCGCACGTATGCTATCGGACTCGATTCGGTCGGACTCCCATTGAAGTCAATGGGAGCCAGTCGTACGACGCGTACACGGGCTCCCATTGACTCCAATGGGCACGACGCGAACAAGGGCGCCCCTACAGCGTGTTCGCGACGATGCGGGTCGCGCCGTACATGCACGTGTAGGGGGACCCATGGGACCCCCTGTGTGCGACTCGCGTGCCTACGCTTCCAGGGGGTCCGACACGGACCCCAAAGTGCGGCTCCAACAGCTCCTTGGAGCCGGACTGCGCGAGTCGGTCGGAGCGGTCGCGATGCGCATCGTACTTACCCGGCCGGGGAACGTCTCCATAGCGCGGTGCGAGTCGTCCCCGTGCGAGTCGGTCGGAGCGGTCGGGTCCTGCGTACGAGTCGGTCGGAGATTTCGCGAGCGTACGCATCGTACTAGCTCGCCCGGACGCACGTACGATTCGGTCGGGAAATAGGGCTCCGAATCGGATCCGGTAAAGCCGAATCCGATTCGGAGCCCTACCGGCCGAGATCGGAATCGGCCCCCTAGTTTCCATAGGAAAAGTGTTTTTTGCTTATAACTTTGGCGCAGTTTGACGAATCTTCACGGAATTTTTTCAAAAAGGGCCCACCTGGGTCTACTTGTGCATGGAAAGTTTCGGGGTGATCAGTCAAGCAGGTGCCGAGGAAAAGGGGGGAGTCAAAATAGGGTGTTTCCCATGTTAATTCCCATAGGGATTTTGGAAACGACTACAGCCCGAACCGCTGGTCGGAATTACACCAGGAAGTGTTGGCAGCCATCTTGGGTCTCGGACTCAGTCAAGTCCCAAATAGAAACGTAAAAAAAAGAGAAGGAGGCAGGGTAGGAATACCCTGACCACGTAGGCCTGGTGGTGGGGTCTCCAGGGACCCCACCAAGGCCCCCCAAATTTCTTTTTTTAAATTGTCGCTGGGGAAAATCCCTGCAAAATTAATTTTTTTAAAAGCGCGGTCTCTTTCACTTATTTAAACATTGGCTCCCGGGGGGGGCCAGGTCCCGGAGGCAAGCGAATATTAAACAAAAGGAAAATTTAAGCCCCGGGGACCACCACCTACCGGGGTTTATTTTAAAAAATGTTGGGAGGTGGGCCATGCAGCACCCCTGCTGAGGCCTTTAAAGGCCCCAGGGACCACCACCTCCCCGGGATTAATTATACAATAGCAGGCGGGCCGCGCGGACCCCCCTAGTAGGGTTCATAGGAGCCCCGGAGACCACAACCTCCCTGGGGCTTCAACAGTAAATTGGAGGGGGGCTGCGCAAACTCCCAGCTTGGCCCAGTAGGGCTCTGGGGACCACCACCTACCCGGGGGCCAAAAATACAAACTAAACACGCGGCCCCCCTCCCAGGCCATATTCAGCCCCGGGGACCACCACTTTGCCAGGGCAGGCCCTTCAAAATGGAGCCATTAATGGACCTGGGGACCACCACTCCCCAGGGCTGGTTCCCTATCTCCCGAGGTGCCCACCCTCGGGAGATAGCAGTTTGCTTTCGCTTGGCGGGAGCTTTGACAGATTGACAGTTCTATGACATCATTTATGACATGACATGGGTGATTTCATATTTGAGGTCATAAGCAGTGCATGGCGGGGGCACAAGTTATAGTTAGAGCTGCTAACAAGAACTGGTGAATTTCTGTGTTTTTTTTTGTTCAAAACGTTAATGTTCACACTGATAACTATACCTAACTATAACATTACTTTAACCTTTGGTTTTTTCGGTGAATTTCTAAGGTTTTTTAAAAATGAAAACAGATATTTTTATTACACCTAAGTATAACGTTACGTTAACCTTTGTTTTTTTCAGTGAATTTAGAGGGCTTTTTAGAGTAAATTTATTCTTTTTGCGAGTGTATGTATGGTAAAATGACTTTATAATATATGTTGTGTTCTGACATTATTTTAGCAAAACAATGTTTTTTTAATTGTAACAAATCAGGATATGGTTCACAGTTTGCAAAAGATTTGTAAAATGTATGCTAGTATTAAACAGATAAATATCCAAGAGAAATTGTTTATTTGCTCAGTTATTGTAAGTCTGACATCAAGACATGCCACCAGCAATATTTGTTTGAGGTGCCATTACTCTAGCAATGATGGGTGTGCATAGTAGGGTCTGTAGAGGGACTGGCCTCTGCTGAGACTTCTCTCTGTAATGATGGGTGTGTGTAGTAGGGTGTGGAGATGTACTAGCCTCTCCTTTCTGACTTCTCTCTCACATACCGGGTGTTCGTAGTAGGGTGTGGGGAGGGACTCCTTCTCCTTTTAGACCTTTCTCTAAGATTACAGGTTTGCATAGTAGGGTGTGTGGACGGATTGGCCTCTCTGCTGAGACATTACTCTTTAATGATAGGTGTGCGGTAAAGGGTGTGGGGAGGGACTGCCCTTTCATTTTAGACCTCTCTCTCAGATGATGGGTGAGCATAGTAGGGTGTGTGGAGAGACTGGCCTTTCTGCTGAGACCTCTCTCTGTGTTGATACGTGTGAGTAGTATTGTGTGGTGAGGGCCTGGGCTCTCCTTTCAGACCGCTCTCACAGATAATGGGTGTGTTTAGTAGGGTGTATGGAGGGATTGGCCTCTCTGCTGAGACCTCTCTCTGTAATGATACGAGTGCATGGTAGGGTGCGGGGAGGGACTAGGCTCTTCTTTCAGAACTCTCTCTCAGGTGATGGGTGTGCATAGTAGGGTCTGTAGAGGGACTGGCCTCTCTGCTGAAACCTCTCTCTGTAATGATGGGTGTGCGTAGTAGAGTGGGGAGATGGACTGGCCTTTCCTTTCTGACCTCTCTCTCAGATAGCAGGTGTGCATAGTAGGGTGTGGGCAGGGACTCCTTCTCCTTTTAGACCTTTCTCTAAAATGGCAGGTTTGCGTAGTAGGTTGTGTGGAGGGATTGGCCTCTCTGCTGAGACATTGTTCTGTAATGATAGGTGTGCGGTAAAGGGTGTGGGGAGGGACTGCCCTTTTATTTTAGACCTCTCTTTCAGTTGATGAGTGTGCGTAGTAGGGTGTGTGGAGGGACTGGCCTTTCTGCTGAGACCTCTCTCTGTGTTGATAAGTGTGAATAGTAGGGTGTGGCCAGGGCCTGGGCTCTCCTTCCAGACCTCTCTCACAGATAATGGGTGTGCGTAGTAGGGTGAGGGGAGGGACTGGTCTCTCCTTTGAGACCTCTCTGTCAGATAACGGGTGTGCATAGTAGGATGTATGGATGGACTAGCCTCTCCTTTCAGACCCCTCTCTCAGAGGACAGGTGTACGTAGTAGGGTGTGGAGAGGGACTGGCCTTTCTGCTAAGACCTCTCTCTGTGTTGATACGTGTGAGTAGTAGGGTGTGGTCAGGGCCTGGGCTCTGGGCTTTCAGAACTCTCTCACAGATAATGGGTGTGCTTAGTAGGGTGTGAGGAGGGACTGGCCTACCTCTCTCTGTAATGATAAGTGTGTGTAGTAGGTTGTGGGGAGGGACTGGGCTCTCCTTTCAGAACTCTCAGATGAGAGGTGTGCGTAGTAGGGTGTATGGAGGGATTGGCCTCTCTGCTGAGACCTCTCTCTGTAATGATACGAGTGCATGGTAGGGTGCGGGGAGGGACTAGGCTCTCCTTTCAGAACTCTCTCTCAAATGATGGGTGTGTATAGTAGGCCTCTCTGCTGAGACCTCTCTCTGTAATGATGGATGTGTGTAGTAGGGTGTGGAGAGAGACTGGGCTCTCCTTCCAGACTTTTCTCTCTGATGACGGGTGTGCGTAGTAGGGTATGTGGATGGACTGGCCTCTCCTTTGAGACCTCTCTCTCTCAGATAACGGGTGTGCGTAGTAGGGTGTATGAATGGACTGGCCTCTCCTTTGAGACCTCTCTCTCTCAGATGACGGTGTGCATAGTAGGATGTGTGGAGGGACTGGCCTCTCTGTTTAGACCCTTCTCTCAGAGGATAGGTGTACATAGTAGGGTGTGGAGAGGGACTGGCCTCCCCTTTCAGATCCCTCTGTCAGATGACAGGTGTGCGTAGTAGGGTCTGGGAGGGACTGACCTCTTGTTTCAGAACTCTCTCTGAGATGACAGATGTGTGTAGTAGGATGTGTGGGAGACTGGCCTCTTTGCTGGAACCTCTCTATGTAATAATGGGTGTGCGTAGTAGGGTGTGGGGAGGGACTGGTCTCTCCGTTCAGGCCTCTCTTTCAAATGCCGGGTTTGCATAGCAGGGTGTGCAGAGGGACTGGCCTCTCTGCGGAGACCTCTCTCTGTAATGTTTGGTGTGCATAGTAGGGTATGTGGAGGGACTGGCCTCTCTCCTGAGACATCTCTCTGTAATGATAGGTGTGCGTAGTAGGGTGTGTGGCGAGACTGGCCTATCTGCTAAGACCTCTCTCTGTAATGATAGGTGTGCATAGTAGGGTGTGGGGAGGGACAGGGCTCTCCTTTCAGACCTCTATCTCAGATGATGGGTCTGTGCAGTAGGGTGTTTGGATGAGCTTTAACTCTACTCACAACTCTTATCAAACTAATGACCATAAATAGTAGAGTCTGATAAACACCATCTCCTTCATACAGTAAAAAGTGTGCATAGCAGAGTGCATTCAAAGATCACCTACTCCTTTCTACTGTTCACGAAACCACAAGAGTACCGCAAGATCATAACTTTAAAAAAATAACCATCTACTCATCACAGTACTTATCTCTTACACACTTCCTTTAAAAAAATACACCACAGTGTGAACTCCTACTAATGGAGTGTTTGGAGAACACATCTACTCCTTTTCACTATTCGCGATCCCGCGAGAGTCCTGCAAGATCGTAAAAATTAGTTAAAAATAATACATATTTATTATCTTCACAGTAGTTATCCCCTAAATACCTCTTCTCTAAACTTAGGGGGACAGCATGCCTTTCTGCTTCTCCCTTATTTAGCTTTTTTACTTCATTTCCACAACACCTCCAGTTATTCACAGTAAACAGTAACGGTGGCCATTTCATTTCTAACATTCCAACAGCCAGCCAATCAGAGCTCTCGCTCTCATTGGACCGTGAGAAGGCCCACAGGAAAATCGGGCCCCTCCACCAATCACAGGGATCCATTTTTTAAATTTGCACCTTCACAGGATGCTTGCGGGACTCTCGCGAGCCCAACTGCCAAAATATACAATTAATTTGACCCTTAATACCTCAAAAACTACTGAAGGGATTTACACCAAATTACGAAAATCACAATCTGTGGAACATGATCTAGCCTCCTGCCAAATTTGGTACAATTCCATTCAGCAGTTTTGCTGTAGCTGTGTCTAAACAAGTCTATGGAACATGCATGGAGATTTTATGTCTTGGGGCACCCCTTTTTTTGTCGGCCCACGCTAGATGGATCATCCCGACACTTTCCAGGAAGGAACTGTGGTGGATGAACTTTGGTTTTCGAAAGTTTTGTGAAGATTTGTCAAATGGGGCCAAATGTATTAGCAAACCAAAAATGCTCAGTCTATGGAAAAGCAGACCTAACTATAACTACCTACTAGCAACCGCCAGTAGGGTTTATATACATATAAATGCTACTGAATATATATATATATATATTCACTGAAAAAATATAAAGCTTTAAGTAACATTATAGTTAGGTGTATATGTCAGTTACAACATTAACGTTTTGAACTAAAAAAAGCCACAGAAATTCGCCAGTTAGAGTTAGCAGAGCTAACTATAACTTTTGCCCCCACCATGCACTGCTTATAATCTCACATATTACATCACTCATGACATCTTCTATGACATCACTCCCAAGAACAGCAGCGCACTTCATAAATCTCATTTCATCATCATCATCATGAGGACCAAGTGACTCCTTTGCTCTGCGTGTGTTCCTAGAAAAGCGTAGGTTTTTGGGGTGATCCTTTTCATGGAGACTGAGCTGGGCAGTGGGTGGAAGATGAGAGAAGATGGGAACCCCCATAAGCTTCAGAGCTCACTGGTGCTGTCTTGCATTACAGAACACATAGCCCTTGCGCTCAATTTTAGTGTTAATAGGCAGAGGAATTTCATCACTTTGAAGACAAAGTGGGAATGGGCGTGCATAACACTACTGATTGGTTTGGCGTCACCCACCAATGGAATGCCTGCCTCCATATTACGAACTCTTTATTGGTCCAATGGAAAGCTGAGAAACCTGGGACCAGATTCACTCATTCCTTGCGTTGCCCTTCTGTCACTCAAGGCAATGCAAGGTCTCCATTCAGATTTATGAAGCCACGCAAGGCCACCTTGCTTGGCTCTGCGTGACTTGGTGAATTCAGAGTAACGCTAGGCAGCACAAGTCGCAGCCTTGCGTTACTCTGCAATGGGAAGGCGTTCCAAGGGTGGAGTGTGGGCTTCCCCTTACATCCACCCATGGAGTTTGGTGCATTCTCAGATTTACTAAGGGTAGTAAACCTGGGAATTTGTCGAAATGCTAACCCAACAGAGGCACAACAAGGAGAAATATGTTTATTTCTTATTATTTCCTCTTTCTGCATGTGTTGCATTCTGAAGCTTATATAGAAAGAGGAAAATGCCTCTCTGGATTGTTTTTGTTCAGGAAGGTGTCCCTGCCTGCACAAAAACAATCCTGTCTGCAAGGCAGGCACCCTATCACCATGACGCAAGGGTGCCGCACCCTAGCACCATGACACAAGGGTGCCGCACCCTAGCACCATGACGCAAGGGTGCCGCACCCTAGCACCATGACGCAAGGGTGCCGCACCCTAGCACCATGACGCAAGGGTGCCACATCCTATCACCATGACACAAGGGTGCCGCACCCTAGCACCATGACACAAGGGTGCCGCACCCTAGCACCATGACGCAAGGGTGCCGCACCCTAGCACCATGACGCAAGGGTGCCGCACCCTAGCACCATGACGCAAGGGTGCCGCATCCTATCCCCATGACCCAAGGGTGCCGCACCCTAGCACCATGACACAAGGGTGCCGCACCCTAGCACCATGACGCAAGGGTGCCGCACCCTAGCACCATGACGCAAGGGTGCCGCACCCTAGCACCATGACGCAAGGGTGCCGCACCCTAGCACCATGACGCAAGGGTGCCGCATCCTATCACCATGACGCAAGGGTGCCGCACTCTAGCACCATGATGCAAGGGTGCTGCACCCTATCACCATGACACAAGGGTGCCGCACCCTAGCACCATGACACAAGGGTGCCTGTGTTGGCGCTAGGCAGCACACAGTACACCAGCGCAGGGAGAGAGCAAGAGTGTGCCATATATAAGTAAACATGGCGCATTTCTGCTCTCTCAATTCAATGCAGCGTACCACAGGAAGGTATCTTACTGCGTTGCATTGCGTCAAATCTTCGTAAATCATCCCTCTGGTGTACAAAGGTCTTAGCCCTGCTTCAAGAACCTTTGCTAAATGCTGGGGCGCACAGGACGATTGTTTCTGACCCATGAATTGAATCTCTGTGACAAGCATGTGTTTCCAGTACTGGTAAAGTCACTTTCTTGACCTGGTCCAAAGGTCTATTTGAACCTGGCTCAGCCAGGAATACTGTCCGCTTGAAGAGGCTCCTTCAGGGAACTCTCTGCTGGGAGATGTGGCGACGTGAAGGAAGATGAGGCTGGTGCAGAGCACCCAGAAGCAACCATGTGAACAGCCCGTTCAATACAGAGTCCTGAAAGTCTGTGAGTTTACATCTGATTGGTCCAGTGAAACTAGGAAGAGTTCTGCTTTTCTGGAATCCTTCCCTGCTGCTCTGTTGCAGGAAGTACAAAGCAGAAACCTGTTCGTGAAGATAGCCATGGTCCTCGCCCGGACACATCTCAAGATTATTATAATTTTGAAAAGCACTTTTGACTTATTTATGATGTCCCTGTCAGAGGCAAAGTGTGCATCAGCGACCGTATCCCAGCCCTTTTTACCTGCCTACAACATCCTTGTGAGTGGCTGGTTTCCTTTCAGTGAACAATTTCAGTGCGGTGTTGCCCCCCTCCCAAGTGGAAATTTAGGATAAATAAACTGTTTGCTTGTTGCTTTATTTACCGTCGTTTCTAATGCTCATTATTTTTTGGATTGCAGCTTTTGAAATACAGTGCTAAGTCTTACTTTTAACTACATTTTGTTCAGAACTTTGAGGGCATATATACAAGCCCCTATCGCCACGGGAACGTCAATTTTTGTGCCGTTTTTATGGCGATAGGGGCTTTGTCTTATTTACAAGGCCGCGTTAAACCACTTAACATGGCTTAACGCTGCCTTGTAAATAAGGCCCTCTTTCACGCTATGGTTAGCGTGAAAGGGGTGGGCAGTGGGTGTTGCGGGGGACGTTCCACCGCAACACCCATTGATTTTGACGGCGCCCCCTATTTATAAGGCCAGTGTGAATAGGAGGCAGTGCCAAAATTAACACCAGGGAAAACCTGGTCTTAAGTTGGCAAAACGAGGAGAAATGCTTTATTTCTCCTCGTTTTTGCTTTTTTCATGGCGCTGCCTTGTGCAGCACACATGGAAAAAGCAAAAAGCCTTGGATTGTTTATGTACAGGAAGGGGACCCTTCCTGCACGTAAACAATCTTTAAAAAAATGACATTTTGTAACTTCCAAGTAAGTGACAAAATAGCATTTTAAAGATTGTTTATATGCAGGAAAGGACACCTTCCTACACATAAACAATCTTCCCCTGCACGCAGACACTCTTGCACTATGGTGCAAGGGTGCCTGCGTTGGCACTACACTGCTAAGTGTAGCGCCAGCGCAGGGGGAAACACAAGGCTGCACCATATCCTTGTAAATATGGTGCAGCCCTGCGTTTCTGAAGTGGCAGAGTGAGGCTTTAAGCTATGATGGCTAACGCCTCACTCCGCCACTTCCTTGTGCATATGCCCCTAAGTTCTTCAGTCATTAACTTGATTTTTTGTGCTTTTATTGCACTTAACACCTCACAAATTTTCTCTGCAGGTTGCCTTGCAGCTCTGGCCTCGCTACGAAAGTTGAGCCAAGGAGTCCGAAGGGAAACTCTGTGGACAGGACAGTGAACTCACTCTGCAGATTTTAACAAAAAATTAGTTTTGTTTCTAGTTCAAATGGATCAAAAGTTACTAAAAACGCTGTGACAAGTGCTGCCACGCAGTGGAAGGTCCTCCTCTAAGGGTCACTGGCCACCTCTCTTTTGCAGATTGCTGTGTTTGTGTGTCAAACTGGCACTAATGAGGTGAAGCCTTTGCCCAGATAATGTTAACATTGGTAAAAATGACAAAATAATGAGGTAATATTATCACAAATGTGCTGAATTATGCAGCATAATTTCTTTTTCTGACACATTATTTGGTCCTCCCCCACCACATAATTCCAGGGACCCTGGATAAATCCAACAAGCCAGTGATGCACACCAGCCCCACCACGACCCCACCATATTTACTCTCCTTTAAGAGGGCTGCACATTGTATTGGATTGTATTGCACCATTTGTATAGCACTTATTTTATTTATTTATTTATTCATAAAGTTTTATATAGCGCGAACATGACCACCGAGGGTATCAGAGCGCTTTACAGATAATGTAGCAAGGAAGGGTATAGGCAAACATACATAGTCAACAGAGCGAAATGTACAAAAGATTATTAAAAATGTCCAACAGTCACGCAAGCAAAACCTCTGGGTTACAAGCCGCGGCTCAGGACCCCAGGTCAAGTGGGGAAGGCGGACTGAGGCAAATATTTCTTCATCAAGGGTCCTTTAACTTCCATTTTGAAGCGGACAGTGGAAGGGATCACCCTGACTTCGGGGGGGAGAGAGCTCCAGATCCTCGGTGCCATGCCTGAGAAGGCACGATTGTAAGTCTTTTTTTTCTTTAATTTTTGTGGTTTGATTAGGAGGGTGCTGGCACTTCTGGGGGCTCTTGTACCACTGGAGAGCTCAAGTTTCTGAGCGAGGTAAAGTGGGGTCTTGAAGTGGATGGCTTTGTGTGCCATACATGCAATTTTCAACTGTATCCGAGCTTCATATGGGAGCCACTTCAGGGCCAGCAGGTCCGGAGAGATGTGGTTGTATTTTTTAGAACCCGTTAAGAGCCTAGCAGCAGAGTTGAAGGCCACCCTAAGAGGAGCCGTTTTCGCTCTGGGCAAGCCACAGAGTGTTGCGCTGCCATAGTCCAGCTTTGCGATCACTAATGCTTGCACTGCAACCTTTAGGTCATGAGCAAGGAGAAAGGGTTTGAGCTTCCTTAGGGTGCTGATTTGGAAATTCGCTCCTTTAGTGAGGGAGCTGATGTGCTTTTGCATGTTTAGATTTTTGTCTAATATAATACCAAGCGAGGATGCCGAGTCCACGAGGTGAGGTCTACAGTTGAGAGCAGTAAGCTGATTTAGCCATTGCTCCATGACCGGAGATTGCTTGTGGGGTGAGATTAGGAGGAATTCTGTTTTAGGGCATTTAGCTTCAGGTGGTTCCGTGTCAGCCAACTTTGTGTTTCCAGCAAGACTGAATTGAGGGACTGAATGTCCTCAGGGAGGCGATCTTCAAATAAAGTTGGGTGTCATCCGCATACATGTGATAGTGAATGCTGGATGATTTCAGAATTTCTGTTAGAGGCTCCATGAACAAGTTAAAGAGCGTGGGAGAGAGTGCAGAACCTTGTGGTACCCCCAGCGTAACCGGTGCAGGCTGGGACAGGGATTAGTTAGTCTTGAAGCTTTGAGATCTATTCTGGACGAACGAAGAGAACCAGTTAAGCACCAGCCCAGACAACCCCATCCTGTGTTCCAGGAGGTGAATTAGGTTGTTGTGTTTGACAGTATCAAATGCTGACGAGAGGTCAAGAAGGATTAGTAGGCACGACTCATTGTGGTCCAGCATTCTTAGCGCATCATCGACAATGTGCGTTAGTGCCGACTCTGTGCTATGGCCCGGGCGGAAACCAGATTGGCATTGATCCAGGAGTTTGAAATGGTCGATGTGGTTGCAGAGTTTGGCCAGCACACATTTCTCCAGGAGCTTTGCCAGGGTTGGGATGTTGGAGATTGAGCGAAAGTTATGCAGGTCCGTAGGATCCGCTTTTGGTTTCTTGAGAATTGGCGTGACCTGCCCCGATTTTAGGCAGTCTGGAATATCCCCTTGCTGAAGTGATGCATTGACGATCTTAGTCCACAATGTTAGTAAGGAGGATCTAACTTCTGGGAAGAGATTCGATGGCATAGGGTCATTGTAATGATTGGAGGGTCTCAGAGTCAATAATGTTTTGCGTATAGTGTACTCATCTAGGGTTTGGAACAGACTCCAGGAAGCATTGTTTTTAAAGGGGACGGGTTGCACATGGTCAGAGATAGCAACGCCTAATGGACAGAGGGAGGTCCGTGGACTGTTCGTCAGGTGGTCTAGGGCAGATCGTAATTCAGCTTCAATCTTACTAGACTTAGCAATGAAGAAGTCTGCAAATCCTTCACAATTAGGCAGTGCCACTTGACCATGAGGCGCCTACTACCCCTATGTGGGATGCTGAAGCGTTTACCAACATAGAATGCAAGCTACATTATATAGGGTGTATAGTTGAGAGGGTGTTGTTTTTGTTTTGAGCCTATGTGGGAAGTGTTTTTATGTCATGCGTGAGGAGCACAAAGGTGCGGTTATAATGCGTGATGACCACCGAGGTGCAGTTATTGTGTGTGATGACCACCGAGGTGAAGTTATTGTGTGTGATGACCACTGAGGTGCTGTTGTCATGTGTGATGACCACCAAGGTGCAGCTATTGGGCATGATGACCACCAAGGTGCAGTTATTGTGTGTGATGACCACTGAGGTGCGGTTGTCATGTGTGATGACCACTGAGGTGCGATTGTCATGTGTGATGACCACCAAGGTGCGGCTAATGTCCATGATGACCACAGAGGTGTGGTTATCATGTGTGATGACCACCAAGGTTCAGTTATCATGTATGATGACCACCGACATGTGGTTATCCTGCATGATGACCTCTGATGTGTGATTATCGTGCATGATGACCACCTACATGTGGTTGTCGAGCGTGATGACATCCAACGTGCGGTTATCATGCATGATGACCTCTGAGGTGTAGTTAACAAGTTTAATGACCTCCGAGGTGTGGTCATCATGCATAATTACCACCAAGGTGCAGTTATCCTATGTGATGACCACTGAAGTGCGGTTCTCGTGTGTGATGACCTCCAAGGTGCAAGTATTCTGCGTGATGACCTCTGAGGTGCAGTTATTATGCGCAACGACCATGAGGTGTGGTTATCGTGTGTGATGACCTCCGAGGTGCGGTTATCATGCGGGATGACCTTAGAGGTGCGATTATTGTGCGTGATGACCCTGAGGTGCAGTTATCCTATGTGATGACCACAGAAGTGTGGTTCTTGTGTGTGATGACCTCCAAGGTGCATTTATTATGCGTGATGACCTCCGAGGTGCGGCTATCGTGGGTGATGACCTCCGAGGTGCGATTATCATGTGTGATGACCCTGAGATGCGGTTATCATGCGTGATGACCCTGGGGTGCGGTTATCATGCGCGATGACAACCGAGGTGAGGTTATCCTGCGAGTTGATCTCTGAGGTTCAGTTATCCTGCGGGATGACCTTAGAGGTGTGATTATTGTGCATGATGACCATCGA
This sequence comes from Calotriton arnoldi, assembly GCA_963921515.1. NCBI lineage: Eukaryota > Metazoa > Chordata > Amphibia > Caudata > Salamandridae > Calotriton > Calotriton arnoldi. The sequence goes on from CAWUFW010010553.1 coordinate 80,551, forward strand.
GGTGCGGTTATGAGGTGTGATTATTGTGCATGATGACCCTGAGGTATGGTTATCATGCGTGATGACCTCCGAGGTGCGGTTATCCTGCGGGATGACCTCCAAGGTGACGTTATCCTGCGGGTTGACCTTCGAGGTGTGGTTATTGTGCGTGATGACCTTAGAGGTGCGATTATTGTGCATGATGACCTCCAAGGTGCGGTTATTGTGCATGATGACCTCCAAGGTGCGGTTATCGTGGGCGATGACCCTGAGGTGCGGTTATCATGTGCAATGATCCATAGGGTTCAGTTATCGTGCGTGAAGACCTCCCAGGTGAGGATATCTTACAGGATGAGCTCCGAGGTGAGGTTATCGCAAGTGATGACCTTAGAGGTGCGGTTATTGTGTGTGATGACCTCCAAAGTGTAGTTATTGTGCGTGATGACCTCTGAGGTGCGGTTATCATGGGTGATGGCCTGAGGTGCGGTTATCATGCGTGATGACCCTGGGGTGCGGTTATCCTGCGGGATGGCCTCCGAGGTGCGGTTATCTTGCTGGATGACCTCCGAGGTGCGGTTATCCTGCGGGCTGACCTTCGAGGTGCGGTTATCATGGGTGATGGCCTGAGGTGCGGTTATCATGCGTGATGACCCTGGGGTGCGGTTATCCTGCAGGATGACCTCCGAGGTGCGGTTATCCTGCGGGATGACCTCCGAGGTGCGGTTATCATGCGTGATGACCTCCGAGGTGCAGTTATCCTGTGGATGACCTCCGAGGTGCGGTTATCCTGCGGGATGACCTCTGAGGTGCAGTTATCCTGTGGGATGACCTTCGAGGTGCGGTTATCATGAATGATGGCCTGAGGTGCGGTTATCATGCGTGATGACCCTGGGGTGCGGTTATCCTGCGGGATGACCTCCGAGGTGCGGTTATCCTGCGGGATGACCCTAGAGGTGCGGGGTTAGTGCTATTTGACGCAGCACCGGACACGTTTCTTCTGCAGTGTTTGCAGGGCGGATGCTGTGAGCTTCCTGCCTTTGCCCCAGGAGGATAAGTTTAAAGACAAGATGAAAACATAAGGGAAGCTACAAATGAAGAGAGAGCACAGGTAACTGGCCCTTTCCATTCATTTAATACATGTTTCTCTATTTCTTAAGGAGACAGGTGTCCCTGATAATCTGTTCCCCTAACAATAAAGCGGTGCAGACAGACAATAAATCAGACAGGCTCCATCTGCCGCAATCTGCTGACGAGCTCACTGCGACGGACGTGATTAATTGGCTGCAGCTGTGCTTCCTGTGAGCAGGCCAGATTGGCATGCTCCTGAACATGCATGTCATGACTGCTGGGTTCCCACAGGAGCTCGCGCCAGCAGATGTCATTACCTGCTCTCAAAACACAGTTCAGTGGCAAAGAGCTGGGAAAGGCATTTATTAATGTAAACCGGAGAGCGCGCCAAGACTTCCTAAACGAGGAAGTTCACACTTAATACAAAATGAACACTGACAAAGCCGGTAGATTTAGATTTTGAACACTATATTCACACCTAGACATATAACACACACACACACACAATGAAAATCACTATCAAAATGGTTCTAGCTGAGGCTCCCAACATTGCTGAAATCTACCAATTATGGTTTGCAACGTCCACAACAAAGGTCACAACTCATGCTGTCCACCACGTTTAACACTTGATTGACTGCCTTTTTGTTAGTGCCATTTGGAAATTGCATTTGCCTGATGAAGGATGTCAGTTATGGTTTGTGTTCGCATACTGGGCAAGGGCCCCGCGCAACCCACGGCATGTGGCCACCCCCTACCTAGTGCAGCCGTGCCCCGATGTGTGCCACCAACCTCTTCCTTTGGTGTGCACAGAGGAGTGGTCCATAGCCTGGCCACAGCCTACACACAACCCACAATGAACTGCCAACCCCTGCTGTGCCTGCCCAGTTTTTAACTGCTTTTTACATTGAATGTCAATGTTCTTTTTTGTAATTCACTTCATTCCCAACCTCTCGCCATGGTCATAGCAGTCAATACACTTGCACTGTCCGAGAAAGCTGTGCCCACTCCATCTTGTGCCATGCTAAACCAGGGGCATCCACAATGGACCCCACTAGTCACAATACCCCAGTCTCTCAACACACAACCTTACCACCAGGCATGTGCTACACACACTGCACATGCATGCACTTGACACATATGCTGAATGTCAGTGCAAGATTCTGGGGTTCACATAACATTGGATGTTTAGAAGAGAGAGGTCAGTAGACCACACTCTTCTTGACATAGAGAAAATGATCTTTTGACACTAGTGATTCACAAAATCTCAGTATGCTGCCACCACCTATATGTGATTTACCGGGCACGGACACTAGTCCTATGCCCACTCTGGGGACATGCTTTGTGTGCTCCTCCGGGTCACAGAACTGGTTCTGAACCTCGCTTTACTAGTGACGGGCATATATTAGCATGACACCAGGGACAAAAAAAAGTCAGGATGCCACTTTCACATGCAGTTGGGCACTCAGGGCAGGACTACACACCTGTTTACTGTCCCTTGATGGAAACAATATAATCACATATGGCATAAGTAATGTTATGAGCGAGATTATTTATCATGTTAGCATTAATTGTCCTAATGAGACGATTTCGAGTATATTGTTCTGTACTGGTTTGATTATGTGTTGCTAATTAGGCATGCTTTCCTTTTAGGTGTTACTATGTGTTTCTACATATTTTGTGAAGCCATATACATTGTGAGAAAAGTGGATTATTAGTTAGGAGGTTGCAACAAAGGCGCTCTGGTGCAACTTGTTACTGAGTCACAACTGTATAATTGGCAATACTACCATATTGCACGGTGTTGTCCTGGTATGTCATGCCGACTGCTGTTGCCCTGCTATTGTGTTGTATGGAAATGTTTAAGATGTACTAACCGAAAACAAAAGAAAACTGCAATAAACAGATTTAAACAAAAAAAATAATTAGTATGGGTGGTTGCAAGAACCTCACCAAATAATAACGGCACCTGTGTCAGGTCCAGGTAGGGTTCTTTAAATCAAACCTTAGCTCACTCCTGGAAGTCGTGGCACAGAGCAGTCAGGCTTAACTCAAAGTAAAACAAGTGTAAAGCATTTATCATTATGAAAACAGTCAATAGGTAAGAGACACAACACAATAAAAACCCCACTCCAATTTATGAAAATAGAGAATATTTTATCTCTAATTAGCCATCAAACAACAAAAATCAGATGGAGGAAACTGAAGTTGTGATTTTTGCAAGATTTCCATAAAACACCGCTATTCACTCCAAAATGTTTGGAAAGTTCTAAAAGTTTGTAGACCACTGTTTTTCACTCTTAGCGATAGTCTATGAGCCTCAAATCGCGAGGGCCTGGGGCATAGTCAAAATTTCAGGCCAACAGTGATGGAAGTCTGGGTCAGATGCTGCCTCTGGGTTGGTTCCAGTCAAGAGTTTACCTCCTCACTTAGAAACATTCTGTTGTGCTCCCGGACACAGGACACCATCAAAGGACATGGTAAGTAAGTCCAAGTGCGTTTATTGTGGGTACAACGATCCACCGCTGCTCTCCCTCAGGTGAGAGGCACCAACTGACACATATAAAATGCCCCCACGCACGGGAGCACCACGGCAACTCATGGAGGTTCTAGGGAGAACCATAAACAAGCACATCTAAGCACAACATAATACCTTTTTTTTTTTATAACTCAAGGAAACAAACAATGGATAAAAACAACTTGCGCAACTCCCCAAATGAGGTGCGAAAACAGAGGCAAAGAAGAAAAGAACAAAAATAAAGAAAACATTACATGCATGAATAACATAGCACTCTGAGTATAATTTGGTTTGAAGAAAACTTGGGCACTTTATCGTAGTTTCCAAAGGGCACGTCTAACACGGCTCGACCTTCTTGGCGCTTCACTAGGCACAAACACCCCAGAAGTTGGAGGAGAAGACACTTCAACCTCTCTCCTAGTACAGTTTGAGGAATCAAAGCCACGATTGGTCGCTGCAGTAACTTTCACAACTTTGCCGGCATTCCACCAATGCCCACCACATACCATAACAGCTCCACCACATACTTTCTCGATACAAACAGGATCGCCGAAAGACGCACCACCCTTTTTAACAAAATTGGAATTTCTGATACGAACCATGTCACCAGGATGCAATGCAACAGGCTTCACGGACTTCTTGTGATCATACCTGCCACACATCTTCCTCTGTGCCCCTGCGATCCTGGATTCCAATGCAACACGATCCACCCAGCATGACACTTTCTCACGAACGGTTCTCAAAAGCCAAGCCGGGTATAAAGCAGAAGTGGGCACACGACCTCTGAGGTACACAAAGGGTGCTACCTTAGTGAGAGAATGTGGCGTAGTGCGGTAGAATCACAACATGGATCTGACTGCACCCTCCATGTCGTATCCATTGTGTTTCGCCCACTTAATGCATTCCACAACCACCCTGTTCATTCTCTCAACCAATCCATTGGTTTGAGGGTGTCCAACCAAGCTTCTTAAATGTTTTACACCAGATTCACACAAAAACTCACTCATTTCCTGGTTCACAAACTGCACACCATTATCAGAAACAAGTGCTTCTGGGAATCCCTCCCTCATAAAAATCTCTTTAAGGAAATTGATGGCACAGCTCGCCGTGGGAGAACTACAAAACCGGACTTCAGGCCACTTGCTGTGGTAATCCATCAACACAAACGCAAATCTTAAATGGTGAGGAAGAAAGTTGAAAGGACCCACCAAATCAATCCCCACCTTAAGCCATGGCTTTTCCGGAAAAGGGATGGGCTGTAGGGGTGGTGTGACAACTTTATAACCCTTCTCAGCACCACAACAGACAACACACTCTTTGACTCTCAACTCAATGTCTTTGTCCATAGAAGGCCACCAATAATGCAGTCTGACTCGCCTCTTTGTCATGGTAGCCCCTAAATGTCCATCATGGGCACAGTCAACCAACTTGGCACCTACATTAAAAGGAGGAATGCACCTTCCATCCCTCATGATGACCCCATCTTCAATGGACAGCTCGTCAGCAACTTTCCAGAACGGTTGAATGACAGGGGACACACATCTCTCTCTGGACCAACCATTCACAATATGTTCTTTAACTCTTACGAGAATGGAGTCTTCGCACAAGGCCTTTTTCCACTCACTCTCGCTGCAAGCTTTATTTTCCACAGCATCCACAAAAGCAATAAAACAGTCTTCCTTGTCTTCTTCCACATCAAGCACATCATCGTCACATATGGGAAGTCTGGACAGCAAATCTGCTCTGACATTTTCCTTCCCTGGGATGTGTTTGACCACGAAATCATACTGTAGAAGTTTAGTGGTCAGACGTGCAATGCGGGCGTAGCATACTTTAGGCGTTCCCCAGAATGTATATAAGAGGCTTATGGTCAGTTTGAATGACAAATTTCCTGCCCCAAATATAAGTCCTGAACTTTTCACATGCCCAATAACACGCCAGGAGTTCCTTTTCGATCACAGAGTAATTAAGTTCTGGATCGCGCAGCACTCTGGAAGCATAACTGATGGTAACTTCTCTCACACCAGAAAGCTGGGTCAGAACAGCCCCTAACCCATAGTTACTAGCATCAACTGTAATGGTGCAGTGGACACACGGGTCATATGGGCTAAGGGTTTTCGCATTAACCATCTCTGATTTGACCAAATCAAACGTCTCTTGACAGTTCACATCCCATTCAAAGGTGGCATTCGTCCTTAACATATTGGAGAGGACCTTCATCTTACTGGCATAGTCAGGGATGAAACGTGAGTAGAACTCACACAGCCCCAAAAAGGAGCGTAACTCATCCTTGTTTTTGGGACAGGGACACTCTACAACTGCCTTCACCAAACCGGGCCTCGGGTTGACACCTTTAGCGGAGACAAGATATCCCAAAAATTCAATTTCTCTCTTCCAAAACTCACACTTGTTTTTTTTTACAACAATACCCTTGCTCTCAAAAATGCTAAGTACAGTCCTCAATACCTTATCATGTTCTTCTAGGTGTTTAGAAAAAATAAGGACATCATCTTGAAAAATGACTACGCCCTTTACATCTTGAAGTACCGTCTGCATTATGCGTTGGAACACGGAGGCCGCTGAGGCAAGCCCAAAGGGCACTCTACAAAATTGAAATGAACCGAACGGGGAGTTAAAAGCCGTATAGTGGCGAGACTCATCATCCAACAGAACTTGGTGATACGCAGAAGCAAGATCTATCTTGGAGAACCATTCTGCGCCCCTCAGTTCTTCCAACAAATCACCAATTTTGGGAAGTGGGTGTGAGTCGACCCAAATCTCTTTGTTTAGACTTCTCAGGTCGATGCACAAGCGTATATCGCCATTTCATTTTCGTGCGACAACCAAGGGGCTTAACCACAAACTAGATTCTATGGGTTCAATGACTCCACAATTCTGCAATCTGTCCAATTCCATTTTGAGATCCCCTCTAAGGCTAAATGGCACAGACCTGACCTTGTGCTTCACAGGTATCGCATCTTTCTTAACCTTGATCTTGTGCTTGAAACATGCAATCCTTCCAAGAGAATTAGAAAATACTTTGGGAAACTCTTGTTCTAAACAAACAGAATCAGAGTTGTCTTTGATAACTAGAACCTGTTCGCTGATACCAGGCCTTAGTACCATGCGAAAAGCCCTTGATGGTACCATCCAAGAATGTTTAAACCACGAACAGCCACATACATTTTACCCTGTATTCTGCGCCCCCTGAACTCTAGCACATCTTCAATGAACCCCTCCAAATCAGTTCTGCGTCCCTCGTAAGAGACTGGTGCTCTATCAGGAGGAAAAAGAGGTCTTTCCCCCCAAGATTTCTTGAACAAATCGCAAGTAATCATAGATATGCGGGCACCAGAGTCTACCAGCAACTTCAAACATACTCCACCCACCAACACATCCACATAAGGATCCACACAGTCAGCCGGATCACCAGAGACTACCCCATCATCCGTGACAGATACAATCATATTTTGAAAATTTTGCACAAGTTCGCTTTCACATAACGGTTCATCCTGCATTACACAATTGACTTTGTCAGATTTACTTAGGTTAGACTGACACACTCTTGCATGATGTCCTACTTTGCCACACTTGTGGCACTTGGCACTCCTAGCAGGGCAAATTCTGTTGTCTTTACCATGTGGAGCATACCCACATCTATAGCAAATGTTTGTTCTTTTAAAGAACGCTTTCTCGTTAGATTTATCTTTACGCAAAGAGTTGCTAGGGGCATTGGCAGTGGCAATCGCATTTACTGACTCCTTTAGGGTGGAGTTCACATTAAGTTCTTTGAGTGATAACTGAGCTAGTTCAACACTCTTTGCTACCTTTATGACCTCGTCCAGACTAGGGTTGCCCATAGTGAGCAATTTCTGTTGAATCTGCTTGTCCCAACAATGTGCAATGAATTGATCTCTGACCAGCTTGTCATGATGTTCCCCAAACTGACATTCGGCACAGAGTTTACGCAAGGCACTTAGATAAGAATGAACATTCTCACTTTGCAACTACTGCGCGCTTAAAAATTTGTGCCTAATAACAACTAAACTTGGTTGCACATCAAATTTGATAACTATTTTCTTTACTGCTACTTGGTATTCGTCAATGACTTCGCCCTCCCCCAACACTAAATCAGGCAGATGTTTGAAGACTTCTCTTCCTTCGAAACCTAAGGAGTGAAGGAGAAGACACTTCTTTCTTTCCACCCTGAAACGTGAAGCTCCAATAGCCCCCAAGTACGTTTCGAATGCGTCAAACCACTGTCTCCATTAGATGTGAGGAGTTCTGGGACTTTCCAAAAATGGTGGTGGAGTGTTTACAGACTGCATGACTGAAAGTAAATATGTCTAACAGAAGAGTTGGAAAAGCAGCCAAAACCAAGACAAGAATCAGAATCAATCTCCTGCTGTAAGTAGTGAAAGGTAAGAATAGCGTCACACTTTCAAAAGCCAAAAGAAATGGTGGCCAAAAACAGAATGAGCCAATTGGTGTTAGCGTCACAGCTTCACCAATGTAGCACGTTAAACGTGTTAACGATTAGAGTACTTGACTGAAGATACCTTCGGTGTGTGAAGCTCCACAGCTGTGACACGCATGGCTCATCAAGGTGTGCGTATCACCGTCGTGTAGCAATGTTAAATTTTTTGTAAATTCAACCTTACCGCTGGAAAGGCTGAGACTTGCTTCCCCCAGTGAGACCTGCTCGTGCGCTCCTCCAACCACGGATGCGCAGTCCAGCAGACGCGACGTTCCTCTGAACCAAGAGAACAAAATGCTTGTATGCGCACACGTGATTTTCCCTTGACTGGGTAACACAGCCAGCCAGGTAGACAGGAAGGAGATATAGCCCTGTATGACGTTCTAGTTTTTTTTAATAATTTGAAATGTTGCGTGGGTCTGCGCAGGCATGCGCACAAGACGCGAAGGTGGACTTTGATCAGTGAAATTACAGACTAGAGACGCAGCCTCAAAAGCACAGTGACTCGACTCACCCCCAATGTTGACTCACCACCATGGTACCACATCAGTATGTTTCGTTCGAAATTTGATCTTTGAAGTGGCAGCAAGTGGGACGTGCAGCCGGCTGACTCCACACTCGTCTTTTCATCGATGCACCGGAAACGTTGCGGTGGCTCGCCCGGTCGTCGCCAATAAGGATGTTGTGCTCCCGGACACAGGACACCATCAAAGGACACGGTAAGTAAGTCCAAGTGCGTTTATTGTGGGTACAACGAGCCACCGCTGCTCTCCCTCAGGCAAGAGGCACCAACTGACACATATGGAATGCCCCCACGCACGGGAGCACCACGGCAACTCATGGAGGTTCTAGGGAGAACCATAAACAAGCACATCTAAGCACAACACATTCCTTGTTCTTTTTCTTGCCAACAGTGAGGTCGGCGGTGTCCTCTGTAGCTGAAGTCGGGCCTTGGGTTTGATGTCGACAGATTACAAAGCCCAAGGGTTAGCTGGAAGCCTTGCTTCTCAGCAATGTTCGAGGCTACCCATAAACCAGTAAGTAGCGGTATTTTATGAGCCTTTGACTCTGAGCTCAAAAACCATTATCTTTGGCTTTGGCTCACAAGTTGCAGTCCTGTAGGGAGAAAAAGTCACTCCAGCACTAGCCAAGGGCCCATGACCTGAGAGGGACATCTTCGGGCCTAGAATTCGATCTCTTGTCCACACCAGCGAAGTCCAGGGTGAATCCAAGGCAAACTGGTCGGCTGAAAACCTTGCTAGTGCAAGGCTTTCTTATCTTTGGTGTCTCTGAATCTTAACAAAATGCTAGCCAGCTAGCCCTTGGAGTCTACGCACTGGTCCTTGACACAAGTGGGAGCAGGTCCAGCCTCTGGGGGTCTCTCTCTATGGGTTCAATAGCAGGAGCAACCCTTCTCTTTCTGAAGTCCTGTGTTGGTCCAGAAGGTGCAGCAGGTACAGTATTTATTGGTACAGCCTCTCCTTCTGTTCTTTCCAAGCCCAGCAGTGTTCTGAGGCTGGAGGCCAGGGGTGCAACCTTTAAGCCAATTTCAAGTTTGTGGGTGGGGAGGACTCACTAGCCAGTGGGACTACTATTCCCACAGGTCAACACTACCCACTTTTACATGATTTCCAGTGGGGTTGGCACTAAACAATCCCACAGTGTATCTCTGCCCAAATCCAAGATGTCGGATCCCTTCTTCTCTGGGACAGAGACATAGCCAAAGCCATATCCCTGAGGTGTGTCCAATAAAAGTAGCCACCCATCCTGGAAAACCAGTTCTTCAATGGCTTTTCCCCTTCTGGAGAAGATGCCAGAATGTCTACCTACACAAAGGAGCGGGCAAGCTAAGGTGTTAATTACATTTGCCTCCCAGAGGTAGTAGCCCCTTTGAAGCTGGGCTATTTGTGGATACCGCCCCAGGGCCATCGTGGCAGGAGGAGGCACACCTCCTCCCTCCAGCAGACCCTTTGTTTAACCTTCCTGGGAGTGCGTCACACCTCTTAGCAGGAGGGCAGCAGGCTGTCTCGGTGACAACTACTGGAGTTAAGCAGATGCGGCTACTAGAAGTTTGGGGACAACAACATTGGAATTTCTGATACGAACCATGTCACCAGGATGCAATGCAACAGGCTTCACGGACTTCTTGTGATCATACCTGCCACACATCTTCCTCTGTGCCCCTGCGACCCTGGATTCCAATGCAACATGATCCACCCAGCATGACACTTTGTCACGAACGGTTCTCAAAAGCCAAGCCAGGTATAAAGCAGAAGTGGGCACACGACCTCTGAGGTACACAAAGGGTGCTACCTTAGTGAGAGAATGTGGCGTAGTGCGGTAGAATCACAACATGGATCTGACTGCACCCTCCATGTCGTATCCATTGTGTTTCGCCCACTTAATGCATTCCACAACCACCCTGTTCATTCTCTCAACCAATCCATTGGTTTGAAGGTGTCCAACCAAGCTTCTTAAATGTTTTACACCAGATTCACACAAAAACTCACTCATTTCCTGGTTCACAAACTGCACACCATTATCAGAAACAAGTGCTTCTGGGAATCCCTCCCTCATAAAAATCTCTTTAAGGAAATTGATGGCACAGCTCGCCGTGGGAGAAGCACAAAACCGGACTTCAGGCCACTTGCTGTGGTAATCCATCAATACAAACGCAAATCTTAAATGGTGAGGAAGAAATTTGAAAGGACCCACCAAATCAATCCCCACCTTAAGCCATGGCTTTTCTGGAAAAGGGATGGGCTGTAGGGGTGGTGTGACAACTTTATAACCCTTCTCAGCACCACAACAGACAACACACTCTTTGACTCTCAACTCGATGTCTTTGTCCATAGAAGGCCACCAATAATGCAGTCTGACTCGCCTCTTTGTCATGGTAGCCCCTAAATGTCCATCATGGGCACAGTCAACCAACTTGGCACCTACATTAAAAGGAGGAATGCACCTTCCATCCCTCATGATGACCCCATCTTCAATGGACAGCTCGTCAGCAACTTTCCAGAACGGTTGAATGACAGGAGACACACATCTCTCTCTGGACCAACCATTCACAGTATGTTCTTTAACTCTTACGAGAATGGAGTCTTCGCACAAGGCCTTTTTCCACTCACTCTCGCTGCAAGCTTTATTTTCCACAGCATCCACAAAAGCAATAAAACAGTCTTCCTTGTCTTCTTCCACATCAAGCACATCATCGTCACATATGGGAAGTCTGGACAGCAAATCTGCTCTGACATTTTCCTTCCCTGGGATGTGTTTGACCACGAAATCATACTGTAGAAGTTTAGTGGTCAGACGTGCAATGCGAGGCGTAGCATACTTTAGGCGTTCCCCCAGAATGTATATAAGAGGCTTATGGTCAGTTTGAATGACAAATTTCCTGCCCCAAATATAAGTCCTGAACTTTTCACATGCCCAATAACACGCCAGGAGTTCCTTTTCGATCACAGAGTAATTAAGTTCTGGATCGCGCAGCACTCTGGAAGCATAACTGATGGTAACTTCTCTCACACCAGAAAGCTGGGTCAGAACAGCCCCTAACCCATAGTTACTAGCATCAACTGTAATGGTGCAGTGGACACACGGGTCATATGGACTAAGGGTTTTCGCATTAACCATCTCTGATTTGACCAAATCAAACGTCTCTTGACAGTTCACATCCCATTCAAAGGTGACATTCGTCCTTAACATATTGGAGAGGACCTTCATCTTACTGGCATAGTCAGGGATGAAACGTGAGTAGAACTCACACAGCCCCAAAAAGGAGCGTAACTCATCCTTGTTTTTGGGACAGGGACACTCTACAACTGCCTTCACCAAACCGGGCCTCGGCTGACACCTTTAGCGGAGACAAGATATCCCAAAAATTCAATTTCTCTCTTCCAAAACTCACACTTGTTTTTTTTTTACAACAATACCCTTGCTCTCAAAAATGCTAAGTACAGTCCTCAATACCTTATCATGTTCTTCTAGGTGTTTAGAAAAAATAAGGACATCATCTTGAAAAATGACTACGCCCTTTACATCTTGAAGTACCGTCTGCATTATGCGTTGGAACACGGAGGCCGCTGAGGCAAGCCCAAAGGGCATTCTACAAAATTGAAATGAACCGAACGGTGAGTTAAAAGCCGTATAGTGGCGAGACTCATCATCCAACAGAACTTGGTGATACGCAGAAGCAAGATCTATCTTGGAGAACCATTCTGCGCCCTCAGTTCTTCCAACAAATCACCAATTTTGGGAAGTGGGTGTGAGTCGACCCAAATCTCTTTGTTTAGACTTCTCAGGTCGATGCACAAGCGTATATCGCCATTTCATTTTCGTGCGACAACCAAGGGGCTTAACCACAAACTAGATTCTATGGGTTCAATGACTCCACAATTCTGCAATCTGTCCAATTCCATTTTGAGATCCCCTCTAAGGCTAAATGGCACAGACCTGACCTTGTGCTTCACAGGTATCGCATCTTTCTTAACCTTGATCTTGTGCTTGAAACATGCAATCCTTCCAAGAGAATTAGAAAATACTTTGGGAAACTCTTGTTCTAAACAAACAGAATCAGAGTTGTCTTTGATAACTAGAACCTGTTCGCTGATACCAGGCCTTAGTACCATGCGAAAAGCCCTTGATGGTACCATCCAAGAATGTTTAAACCACGAACAGCCACATACATTTTACCCTGTATTCTGCGCCCCTGAACTCTAGCACATCTTCAATGAACCCCTCCAAATCAGTTCTGCGTCCCTCGTAAGAGACTGGTGCTCTATCAGGAGGAAAAGAGGTCTTTCCCCCAAGATTTCTTGAACAAATCGCAAGTAATCATAGATATGCGGGCACCAGAGTCTACCAGCAACTTCAAACATACTCCACCCACCAACACATCCACATAAGGATCCACACAGTCAGCCGGATCACCAGAGACTACCCCATCATCCGTGACAGATACAATCATATTTTGAAAATTTTGCACAAGTTCGCTTTCACATAACGGTTCATCCTGCATTACACAATTGACTTTGTCAGATTTACTTAGGTTAGACTGACACACTCTTGCATGATGTCCTACTTTGCCACACTTGTGGCACTTGGCACTCCTAGCAGGGCAAATTCTGTTGTCTTTACCATGTGGAGCATACCCACATCTATAGCAAATGTTTGTTCTTTTAAAGAACGCTTTCTCGTTAGATTTATCTTTACGCAAAGAGTTGCTAGGGGCATTGGCAGTGGCAATCGCATTTACTGACTCCTTTAGGGTGGAGTTCACATTAAGTTCTTTGAGTGATAACTGAGCTAGTTCAACACTCTTTGCTACCTTTATGACCTCGTCCAGACTAGGGTTGCCCATAGTGAGCAATTTCTGTTGAATCTGCTTGTCCCAACAATGTGCAATGAATTGATCTCTGACCAGCTTGTCATGATGTTCCCCAAACTGACATTCGGCACAGAGTTTACGCAAGGCACTTAGATAAGAATGAACATTCTCACTTTGCAACTACGCGCGCTTAAAAAATTTGTGCCTAATAACAACTAAACTTGGTTGCACATCAAATTTGATAACTAATTTCTTCACTGCTACTTGGTATTCGTCAATGACTTCGCCCTCCCCCAACACTAAATCAGGCAGATGTTTGAAGACTTCTCTTCCTTCGAAACCTAAGGAGTGAAGGAGAAGACACTTCTTTCTTTCCACCCTGAAACGTGAAGCTCCAATAGCCCCCAAGTACGTTTCGAATGCGTCAAACCACTGTCTCCATTAGATGTGAGGAGTTCTGGGACTTTCCAAAAATGGTGGTGGAGTGTTTACAGACTGCATGACTGAAAGTAAATATGTCTAACAGAAGAGTTGGAAAAGCAGCCAAAACCAAGACAAGAATCAGAATCAATCTCCTGCTGTAAGTAGTGAAAGGTAAGAATAGCGTCACACTTTCAAAAGCCAAAAGAAATGGTGGCCAAAAACAGAATGAGCCAATTGGTGTTAGCGTCACAGCTTCACCAATGTAGCACGTTAAACGTGTTAACGATTAGAGTACTTGACTGAAGATACCTTCGGTGTGTGAAGCTCCACAGCTGTGACACGCATGGCTCATCAAGGTGTGCGTATCACCGTCGTGTAGCAATGTTAATTTTTTTTTGTAAATTCAACCTTACCGCTGGAAAGGCTGAGACTTGCTTCCCCCAGTGAGACCTGCTCGTGCGCTCCTCCAACCACGGATGCGCAGTCCAGCAGACGCGACGTTCCTCTGAACCAAGAGAACAAAATGCTTGTATGCGCACACGTGATTTTCCCTTGACTGGGTAACACAGCCAGCCAGGTAGACAGGAAGGAGATATAGCCCTGTATGACGTTCTAGTTTTTTTTTAATAATTTGAAATGTTGCGTGGGTCTGCGCAGGCATGCGCACAAGACGCGAAGGTGGACTTTGATCAGTGAAATTACAGACTAGAGACGCAGCCTCAAAAGCACAGTGACTCGACTCACCCCCAATGTTGACTCACCACCATGGTACCACATCAGTATGTTTCGTTCGAAATTTGATCTTTGAAGTGGCAGCAAGTGGGACGTGCAGCCGGCTGACTCCACACTCGTCTTTTCATCGATGCACCGGAAACGTTGCGGTGGCTCGCCCGGTCGTCGCCAATAAGGATGTTGTGCTCCCGGACACAGGACACCATCAAAGGACACGGTAAGTAAGTCCAAGTGCGTTTATTGTGGGTACAACGAGCCACCGCTGCTCTCCCTCAGGCAGGCTAAATGGCCGTGTCTGAACTGGGGTGGTGGAGTGAGCTAAAGAATGATGATGGATTAAACCCAGATCAGTTGACTGGGGGTGAGTGTTTGATTGGCTCAAACGTTCCGTCCATCATCCCCTTTTGTATCGCTTTGGTCGCCCTAAGTTGGCGGGGGTATGCCCAGACGTGGGTCCCTTGCTCACTTTGCCACTGGATTCAAGCAAGCCTGGCTGATGACGGCTGAAATGCCAGAAACCGGTCCTAGGATGCTTGTTTCCGGTCCAGGGAAGACATGGCTTGGCAGTTCGGGCTGGACTGTTCCCATGAGGCACAGGGTCAGACTGATTTGCATATGGCCGTGTCTGAACTGGGGTGGTGGAGTGAGCTAAAGAATGATGATGGATTAAACCCAGATCAGTTGACTGGGGGTGAGTGTTTGATTGGCTCAAACGTTCCGTCCATCATCCCCTTTTGTATCGCTTTGGTCGCCCTAAGTTGGCGGGGTATGCCCAGACGTGGGTCCCTTGCTCACTTTGCCACTGGATTCAAGCAAGCCTGGCTGATGACGGCTGAAATGCCAGAAACCGGTCCTAGGATGCTTGTTTCCGGTCCAGGGAAGACATGGCTTGGCAGTTCGGGCTGGACTGTTCCCATGAGGCACAGGGTCAGACTGATTTGCATATGGCCGTGTCTGAACTGGGGTGGTGGAGTGAGCTAAAGAATGATGATGGATTAAACCCAGATCAGTTGACTGGGGGTGAGTGTTTGATTGGCTCAAACGTTCCGTCCATCATCCCCTTTTGTATCGCTTTGGTCGCCCTAAGTTGGCGGGGTATGCCCAGACGTGGGTCCCTTGCTCACTTTGCCACTGGATTCAAGCAAGCCTGGCTGATGATGGCTGAAATGCCAGAAACCGGTCCTAGGATGCTTGTTTCCGGTCCAGGGAAGACATGGCTTGGCAGTTCGGGCTGGACTGTTCCCATGAGGCACAGGGTCAGACTGATTTGCATATGGCCGTGTCTGAACTGGGGTGGTGGAGTGAGCTAAAGAATGATGATGGATTAAACCCAGATCAGTTGACTGGGGGTGAGTGTTTGATTGGCTCAAACGTTCCGTCCATCATCCCCTTTTGTATCGCTTTGGTCGCCCTAAGTTGGCGGGGGTATGCCCAGACGTGGGTCCCTTGCTCACTTTGCCACTGGATTCAAGCAAGCCTGGCTGATGACGGCTGAAATGCCAGAAACCGGTCCTAGGATGCTTGTTTCCGGTCCAGGGAAGACATGGCTTGGCAGTTCGGGCTGGACTGTTCCCATGAGGCACAGGGTCAGACTGATTTGCATATGGCCGTGTCTGAACTGGGGTGGTGGAGTGAGCTAAAGAATGATGATGGATTAAACCCAGATCAGTTGACTGGGGGTGAGTGTTTGATTGGCTCAAACGTTCCGTCCATCATCCCCTTTTGTATCGCCCTCCCTCAGGCAAGAGGCACCAACTGACACATATGGAATGCCCCCACGCACGGGAGCACCACGGCAACTCATGGAGGTTCTAGGGAGAACCATAAACAAGCACATCTAAGCACAACACATTCCTTGTTCTTTTTCTTGCCAACAGTGAGGTCGGCGGTGTCCTCTGTAGCTGAAGTCGGGCCTTGGGTTTGATGTCGACAGATTACAAAGCCCAAGGGTTAGCTGGAAGCCTTGCTTCTCAGCAATGTTCGAGGCTACCCATAAACCAGTAAGTAGCGGTATTTTATGAGCCTTTGACTCTGAGCTCAAAAACCATTATCTTTGGCTTTGGCTCACAAGTTGCAGTCCTGTAGGGAGAAAAAGTCACTCCAGCACTAGCCAAGGGCCCATGACCTGAGAGGGACATCTTCGGGCCTAGAATTCGATCTCTTGTCCACACCAGCGAAGTCCAGGGTGAATCCAAGGCAAACTGGTCGGCTGAAAACCTTGCTAGTGCAAGGCTTTCTTATCTTTGGTGTCTCTGAATCTTAACAAAATGCTAGCCAGCTAGCCCTTGGAGTCTACGCACTGGTCCTTGACACAAGTGGGAGCAGGTCCAGCCTCTGGGGGTCTCTCTCTATGGGTTCAATAGCAGGAGCAACCCTTCTCTTTCTGAAGTCCTGTGTTGGTCCAGAAGGTGCAGCAGGTACAGTATTTATTGGTACAGCCTCTCCTTCTGTTCTTTCCAAGCCCAGCAGTGTTCTGAGGCTGGAGGCCAGGGGTGCAACCTTTAAGCCAATTTCAAGTTTGTGGGTGGGGAGGACTCACTAGCCAGTGGGACTACTATTCCCACAGGTCAACACTACCCACTTTTACATGATTTCCAGTGGGGTTGGCACTAAACAATCCCACAGTGTATCTCTGCCCAAATCCAAGATGTCGGATCCCTTCTTCTCTGGGACAGAGACATAGCCAAAGCCATATCCCTGAGGTGTGTCCAATAAAAGTAGCCACCCATCCTGGAAAACCAGTTCTTCAATGGCTTTTCCCCTTCTGGAGAAGATGCCAGAATGTCTACCTACACAAAGGAGCGGGCAAGCTAAGGTGTTAATTACATTTGCCTCCCAGAGGTAGTAGCCCCTTTGAAGCTGGGCTATTTGTGGATACCGCCCCAGGGCCATCGTGGCAGGAGGAGGCACACCTCCTCCCTCCAGCAGACCCTTTGTTTAACCTTCCTGGGAGTGCGTCACACCTCTTAGCAGGAGGGCAGCAGGCTGTCTCGGTGACAACTACTGGAGTTAAGCAGATGCGGCTACTAGAAGTTTGGGGACAACAACATTGGAATTTCTGATACGAACCATGTCACCAGGATGCAATGCAACAGGCTTCACGGACTTCTTGTGATCATACCTGCCACACATCTTCCTCTGTGCCCCTGCGACCCTGGATTCCAATGCAACATGATCCACCCAGCATGACACTTTGTCACGAACGGTTCTCAAAAGCCAAGCCAGGTATAAAGCAGAAGTGGGCACACGACCTCTGAGGTACACAAAGGGTGCTACCTTAGTGAGAGAATGTGGCGTAGTGCGGTAGAATCACAACATGGATCTGACTGCACCCTCCATGTCGTATCCATTGTGTTTCGCCCACTTAATGCATTCCACAACCACCCTGTTCATTCTCTCAACCAATCCATTGGTTTGAAGGTGTCCAACCAAGCTTCTTAAATGTTTTACACCAGATTCACACAAAAACTCACTCATTTCCTGGTTCACAAACTGCACACCATTATCAGAAACAAGTGCTTCTGGGAATCCCTCCCTCATAAAAATCTCTTTAAGGAAATTGATGGCACAGCTCGCCGTGGGAGAAGCACAAAACCGGACTTCAGGCCACTTGCTGTGGTAATCCATCAATACAAACGCAAATCTTAAATGGTGAGGAAGAAATTTGAAAGGACCCACCAAATCAATCCCCACCTTAAGCCATGGCTTTTCTGGAAAAGGGATGGGCTGTAGGGGTGGTGTGACAACTTTATAACCCTTCTCAGCACCACAACAGACAACACACTCTTTGACTCTCAACTCGATGTCTTTGTCCATAGAAGGCCACCAATAATGCAGTCTGACTCGCCTCTTTGTCATGGTAGCCCCTAAATGTCCATCATGGGCACAGTCAACCAACTTGGCACCTACATTAAAAGGAGGAATGCACCTTCCATCCCTCATGATGACCCCATCTTCAATGGACAGCTCGTCAGCAACTTTCCAGAACGGTTGAATGACAGGAGACACACATCTCTCTCTGGACCAACCATTCACAGTATGTTCTTTAACTCTTACGAGAATGGAGTCTTCGCACAAGGCCTTTTTCCACTCACTCTCGCTGCAAGCTTTATTTTCCACAGCATCCACAAAAGCAATAAAACAGTCTTCCTTGTCTTCTTCCACATCAAGCACATCATCGTCACATATGGGAAGTCTGGACAGCAAATCTGCTCTGACATTTTCCTTCCCTGGGATGTGTTTGACCACGAAATCATACTGTAGAAGTTTAGTGGTCAGACGTGCAATGCGAGGCGTAGCATACTTTAGGCGTTCCCCCCCAGAATGTATATAAGAGGCTTATGGTCAGTTTGAATGACAAATTTCCTGCCCCAAATATAAGTCCTGAACTTTTCACATGCCCAATAACACGCCAGGAGTTCCTTTTCGATCACAGAGTAATTAAGTTCTGGATCGCGCAGCACTCTGGAAGCATAACTGATGGTAACTTCTCTCACACCAGAAAGCTGGGTCAGAACAGCCCCTAACCCATAGTTACTAGCATCAACTGTAATGGTGCAGTGGACACACGGGTCATATGGACTAAGGGTTTTCGCATTAACCATCTCTGATTTGACCAAATCAAACGTCTCTTGACAGTTCACATCCCATTCAAAGGTGACATTCGTCCTTAACATATTGGAGAGGACCTTCATCTTACTGGCATAGTCAGGGATGAAACGTGAGTAGAACTCACACAGCCCCAAAAAGGAGCGTAACTCATCCTTGTTTTTGGGACAGGGACACTCTACAACTGCCTTCACCAAACCGGGCCTCGGCTGACACCTTTAGCGGAGACAAGATATCCCAAAATTCAATTTCTCTCTTCCAAAACTCACACTTGTTTTTTTTTACAACAATACCCTTGCTCTCAAAAATGCTAAGTACAGTCCTCAATACCTTATCATGTTCTTCTAGGTGTTTAGAAAAAATAAGGACATCATCTTGAAAAATGACTACGCCCTTTACATCTTGAAGTACCGTCTGCATTATGCGTTGGAACACGGAGGCCGCTGAGGCAAGCCCAAAGGGCATTCTACAAAATTGAAATGAACCGAACGGTGAGTTAAAAGCCGTATAGTGGCGAGACTCATCATCCAACAGAACTTGGTGATACGCAGAAGCAAGATCTATCTTGGAGAACCATTCTGCGCCCTCAGTTCTTCCAACAAATCACCAATTTTGGGAAGTGGGTGTGAGTCGACCCAAATCTCTTTGTTTAGACTTCTCAGGTCGATGCACAAGCGTATATCGCCATTTCATTTTCGTGCGACAACCAAGGGGCTTAACCACAAACTAGATTCTATGGGTTCAATGACTCCACAATTCTGCAATCTGTCCAATTCCATTTTGAGATCCCCTCTAAGGCTAAATGGCACAGACCTGACCTTGTGCTTCACAGGTATCGCATCTTTCTTAACCTTGATCTTGTGCTTGAAACATGCAATCCTTCCAAGAGAATTAGAAAATACTTTGGGAAACTCTTGTTCTAAACAAACAGAATCAGAGTTGTCTTTGATAACTAGAACCTGTTCGCTGATACCAGGCCTTAGTACCATGCGAAAAGCCCTTGATGGTACCATCCAAGAATGTTTAAACCACGAACAGCCACATCAATTTTACCCTGTATTCTGCGCCCCCTGAACTCTAGCACATCTTCAATGAACCCCTCCAAATCAGTTCTGCGTCCCTCGTAAGAGACTGGTGCTCTATCAGGAGGAAAAAGAGGTCTTTCCCCCCAAGATTTCTTGAACAAATCGCAAGTAATCATAGATATGCGGGCACCAGAGTCTACCAGCAACTTCAAACATACTCCACCCACCAACACATCCACATAAGGATCCACACAGTCAGCCGGATCACCAGAGACTACCCCATCATCCGTGACAGATACAATCATATTTTGAAAATTTTGCACAAGTTCGCTTTCACATAACGGTTCATCCTGCATTACACAATTGACTTTGTCAGATTTACTGAGGTTAGACTGACACACTCTTGCATGATGTCCTACTTTGCCACACTTGTGGCACTTGGCACTCCTAGCAGGGCAAATTCTGTTGCCTTTACCATGTGGAGCATACCCACATCTATAGCAAATGTTTGTTCTTTTAAAGAACGCTTTCTCGTTAGATTTATCTTTACGCAAAGAGTTGCTAGGGGCATTGGCAGTGGCAATCGCATTTACTGACTCCTTTAGGGTGGAGTTCACATTAAGTTCTTTGAGTGATAACTGAGCTAGTTCAACACTCTTTGCTACCTTTATGACCTCGTCCAGACTAGGGTTGCCCATAGTGAGCAATTTCTGTTGAATCTGCTTGTCCCAACAATGTGCAATGAATTGATCTCTGACCAGCTTGTCATGATGTTCCCCAAACTGACATTCGGCACAGAGTTTACGCAAGGCACTTAGATAAGAATGAACATTCTCACTTTGCAACTACGCGCGCTTAAAAAATTTGTGCCTAATAACAACTAAACTTGGTTGCACATCAAATTTGATAACTAATTTCTTCACTGCTACTTGGTATTCGTCAATGACTTCGCCCTCCCCCAACACTAAATCAGGCAGATGTTTGAAGACTTCTCTTCCTTCGAAACCTAAGGAGTGAAGGAGAAGACACTTCTTTCTTTCCACCCTGAAACGTGAAGCCCCAATAGCCCCCAAGTACGTTTCGAATGCGTCAAACCACTGTCTCCATTGGATGTGAGGAGTTCTGGGACTTTCCAAAAATGGTGGTGGAGGGTTTACAGACTGCATGACTGAAAGTAAATATGTCTAACAGAAGAGTTGGAAATGCAGCCAAAACCAAGACAAGAATCAGAATCAATCTCCTGCTGTAAGTAGTGAAAGGTAAGAATAGCGTCACACTTTCAAAAGCCAAAAGAAATGGTGGCCAAAAACAGAATGAGCCAATTGGTGTTAGCGTCACAGCTTCACCAATGTAGCACGTTAAACGTGTTAACGATTAGAGTACTTGACTGAAGATACCTTCGGTGTGTGAAGCTCCACAGCTGTGACACGCATGGCTCATCAAGGTTTGCGTATCACCGTCGTGTAGCAATGTTAATTTTTTTTTGTAAATTCAACCTTACCGCTGGAAAGGCTGAGACTTGCTTCCCCCAGTGAGACGTGCTCGTGCGCTCCTCCAACCACGGATGCGCAGTCCAGCAGACGCGACGTTCCTCTGAACCAAGAGAACAAAATGCTTGTATGCGCACACGTGATTTTCCCTTAACTGGGTAACACAGCCAGCCAGGTAGACAGGAAGGAGATATAGCCCTGTATGACGTTCTAGTTTTTTTTTTATAATTTGAAATGTTGCGTGGGTCTGCGCAGGCATGCGCACAAGACGCGAAGGTGGACTTTGATCAGTGAAATTACAGACTAGAGACGCAGCCTCAAAAGCACAGTGACTCGACTCACCCCCAATGTTGACTCACCACCACGGTACCACATCAGTATGTTTCGTTCGAAATTTGATCTTTGAAGTGGCAGCAAGTGGGACGTGCAGCCGGCTGACTCCACACTCGTCTTTTCATCGATGCACCGGAAACGTTGCGGTGGCTCGCCCGGTCGTCGCCAATAAGGATGTTGTGCTCCCGGACACAGGACACCATCAAAGGACACGGTAAGTAAGTCCAAGTGCGTTTATTGTGGGTACAACAAGCCACCGCTGCTCTCCCTCAGGCGAGAGGCACCAACTGACACATATGGAATGCCCCCACGCACGGGAGCACAACGGCAACTCATGGAGGTTCTAGGGAGAACCATAAACAAGCACATCTAAGCACAACACATTCCTTGTTCTTTTTCTTGCCAACAGTGAAGTCGGCGGTGTCCTCTGTAGCTGAAGTCGGGCCTTGGGTTTGATGTCGACAGATTACAAAGCCCAAGGGTTAGCTGGAAGCCTTGCTTCTCAGCAATGTTCGAGGCTACCCATAAACCAGTAAGTAGCGGTATTTTATGAGCCTTTGACTCTGAGCTCAAAAACCATTATCTTTGGCTTTGGCTCACAAGTTGCAGTCCTGTAGGGAGAAAAAGTCACTCCAGCACTAGCCAAGGGCCCATGACCTGAGAGGGACATCTTCGGGCCTAGAATTCGATCTCTTGTCCACACCAGCGAAGTCCAGGGCGAATCCAAGGCAAACTGGTCGGCTGAAAACCTTGCTAGTGCAAGGCTTTCTTATCTTTGGTGTCTCTGAATCTTAACAAAATGCTAGCCAGCTAGCCCTTGGAGTCTACGCACTGGTCCTTGACACAAGTGGGAGTAGGTCCAGCCTTTGGGGGTCTCTCTCTATGGGTTCAATAGCAGGAGCAACCCTTCTCTTTCTGAAGTCCTGTGTTGGTCCAGAAGGTGCAGCAGGTACAGTATTTATTGGTACTGCCTCTCCTTCTGTTCTTTCCAAGCCCAGCAGTGTTCTGAGGCTGGAGGCCAGGGGTGCAACCTTTAAGCCAATTTCAAGTTTGTGGGTCGGGAGGACTCACTAGCCAGTGGGACTACTATTCCCACAGGTCAACACTACCCACTTTTACATGATTTCCAGTGGGGTTGGCACTAAACAATCCCACAGTGTATCTCTGCCCAAATCCAAGATGTCGGATCCCTTCTTCTCTGGGACAGAGACATAGCCAAAGCCATATCCCTGAGGTGTGTCCAATAAAAGTAGCCACCCATCCTGGAAAACCAGTTCTTCAATGGCTTTTCCCCTTCTGGAGAAGATGCCAGAATGTCTACCTACACAAAGGAGCGGGCAAGCTAAGGTGTTAATTACATTTGCCTCCCAGAGGTAGTAGCCCCTTTGAAGCTGGGCTATTTGTGGATACCGCCCCAGGGCCATCGTGGCAGGAGGAGGCACACCTCCTCCCTCCAGCAGACCCTTTGTTTAACCTTCCTGGGAGTGCGTCACACCTCTTAGCAGGAGGGCAGCAGGCTGTCTCGGTGACAACTACTGGAGTTAAGCAGATGCGGCTACTAGAAGTTTGGGGACAAGAAAGTGGTGATTTTCTAGAGTCACCTTGTAATAAAAGTTACTTTAAATCCGACTTCAGCATTAAGTCAGGTTTAATGCAATAATTAATTTGATACCTCGGAATAGTAGGTTTGGTGGTCCCAAATGGAAGTTAGCACTTAGTCCATGGGCTAGTGAAACCCCATGTTAGCTAATGGGGCCACATACCTTGCTACAGTGAAAATGACAATTTAAAGTTTTGCCAGTCAGGACATGGAAAGTTTTAAATACAGCATATCCCTCTCCCTAATATGTGGCACTCTGCCTTGTGGGCTACTAAGGCCTGCCTTAGGGGTGACATAAATATTAAAATGAAGGTCTGGATATGGTAAAAAGGGTTACTTTGCCTTGTCAACTTGGCAGTTTAGAAGCTGCCCAATTAGACTACAAAGGCAGATCTAGAGCGAGGTTTTCACATTGACACAGCAGTGGTGGCACCATAAGTGTTGCAGTCCACTGGTAACATTTAACCTATCAGCCTGGGTACACTATGTACCATATACTAAGGATTTATAGATAAGTTAAATATGCTAATCAGGGATTATCCAATCACACATACACATTTGAGGATCAGACCACATGCTCTGGCCCTTGGTCGGCAGCGTCCAGTGTACTTCAGTGTCAAAATCCCACCTACATCAGTCCAAACATTTGGGGGTGATCATGTAAAAAGAGACACTCTCTTACAAGCATTGCATTGGGTGTGCATGGATTTATGCTTTTTTGTTGGTATATGAGGTTGAACATCTATGCAGGCATCCCTAACCCACTGTGTGCAGCATCCGGCCATGTGCAGTGGGCATTTGCAACTGTGCTTGACCTTCAGTCAGTCTTTGGGCCCATCCTACTGCAGCCAGCCAACCCTAGCTACACAAGGCCTCTGGTGGTGCATAGCAGTGGTTGAAGAAGAGCCTGGCAGTGGGTCTTGCTCTGCACCCAACCTACTGTGGGTGGCCACCCCAGTGCTGTGCATGATCTCTGACTTTGTGCTATGTAATGCAGAGTTGCAGAGCGCATTGTCGCCCAGTAGATCCTCACCCATTGTTAGCCTTGCAGGATTTAGGATTAATTTATTGCTTTCTTTAGGGGGTTCTCAAAAGAGTCTTTTAATTTTTTAGCTTCTGTATTTTTTTAGTTTAGGTTTTTAGGTGTTTTATATGAACAACTGTAGTGGGAAGCACCACCTTTGCTAACTGTAAACCTTTTTCCCTCTCATTGATGATATTTTTGGTAGTGCTATACCATTTTGTGGTTCCCAAGCCTGTGAGTTTTTTCTCTGTACCAGATATTTGTTTTTTGCACTCCATACAATGAAGTACAAAGATCCTGCTGTGTGGATTTGTCTCTTTGATTATCTAGGGCACTCTCCAGAAACATTTTGAGTTATCTCTTTATCCTGCCTAACTGGTGTTTGGTTTTTTCTGGTCTTTCAGGAATATGAGGTAATCCTTTTCATGCTTTGACATGAAATGTCATGTCATTTTTTGAAGATCGATAGGAATACAGACAACTCTGTTACTTGCTTCATTTCTGGTTGTAGAATTTGCAGGTTATCCACCTTGTGTGTTTTTCTGGTACCACAGTTTTCCCAGTGCAAATGATGTTGTCTTCCTCTAAAGAGACAAATGATGGCCCTGTAATCTCTTTTTGAGATCTTTCAACTGTAGCTCAGAAGTTGAATATAGCACACACTCAGATAAGCAAGTACAAAGATCTACTGCTCTTTGCAAATCACTCCGGTTGCAAGGAAACAGGCACTGATTGATGTAATGGAAGGCTACATAAAGTTTTAACCAATGAAAACCTGAGAATGCTCTTAAACTTGTCAAAACATTGATGCACTCTGCCACAATACTGACAATTTTTAGGAAGTCCAGTCCTCATTGCTAGGCATGCCTGATCTGAGCACTTGAATCTGAGTCTGTGGACTGCGCACATTTTCATAAATTTGAGTTCACTGGGTATTTGTCCCCAGCCCACTCCTAAACAACATATTTTTTTAAGGAAGTAATGTTTTTTAATATTTGAAATGGTGACCAAATGTGCCAAAATTCTGTGGACTTTAAATGAAGGATGCAGACTCACAACACACTCAAATGGTGAATGTAGTTCTCAAACTTTTACAGAATCATCCGCACATTATGGCGGGGATCCAACATGGGCCCACGAGTTATATAGTTGCTTTGCGAACTTTGTACAGAATTAACAAACTATGACAGGGGACCCAAAATAGGTTGATGAGATTCATAATGTGCGGGCTCTCATTTGAGTCTCAAAACTTTGAGCCACATTCGTGAGTATTGGGTCCCCCACTCGCCTGGAATTCACGAACTTTGAGCTAAGTAGCGAACCCTTCGATACTAAAAGTTTTTTTTAAAAAACATTTAAAGCTCTGGAGTGGGCTCTTTGGTGATCCTCCCTACCGCTATCTGGGGGTTAGAGTGTGCCCACCATACCTCCAGATTTGATCTTTTCATTTGTTATTTAGGATGTGAGAAACAAGCATCTCATCCTGAAATGGTGGCTGAAAACATAATTTCTTTGCTATGGTAACCTAGCGGAGCCACAGCAGAGGTCGCTCCTTCTCCCACCTCGCCGCCAAGTCCTGGAACGCCCTCTCTCTCCACCTCCGAACGTCACCCTCGCTGACAGACTTCAGGAAGAGACTCAAGACCTGACTTTTCGACTAAGCCCAGCAACTCAACACCTGGATACCCTCTCCGGTGAATAGCTGCGTTTTACAAGTGATTGATTGATCGATTGACCTATCGGAGCATTTGTGTCCGCGAACCCGCCTGCGTTTTCTGACCCAAAATGGACAACAGGAGAAACACAGGAGAAAAACTGGAAAAAAAGTTCCTTTGTCCAATGGGGTACCTTACTTTTTTTATTTGGGTCATGAACAGTCCTTCATCTCAGGTTCATGAGCTGTCCTCAAACCAATGGTTCACAGAAATCTATAATTTAACAGTTTGAAGCACAAGTGAATTTTTTTTTCTAATTCTAATTTTAAACCAAGCAAAGGCACTCCTCTGAGTAAAGTTCTAGTACCATGCCAAGATTAGGGTCCTTAATTTCAGCATTTTTTCCTGCTGCAGAGAGTCAAGCTTCCCATGGGAGTTAAAATTGCAAAGGTTTTTTTATTGCCCCCCTTCCTATCCCTCTCTGAACAGAACTGCAGGAAACTCGACATGCCAAGTGCCCCTATCTAGCCTCAACCAGCATTGAGGACGTCGAAGCCAATCCCTCCTCCTGCAAATCCATCAACACCCTGTAGTAGAACCAAGTGTAAGTGGTAAAGTGCTAGAGAGAGAGAGAGAGGGGGGAGGCTATTTCCTGCAGGTTGGTTAATGGAAAACCCATACTAGAATGTTATGGCAAAGAACCTTTAGCAAATATAAGGCTTGGCAACTTCCCCATCTTGCAAGAGAAAGTACACTCAATGGGGAAAGCAGCAAAGCAATGGACACAGAGATTGTCACAGAGTTTAGGCGATGACTGACAAGCAGCAGAGTGCAAGAAAACTTTAACTAGCCCTCAAGTGTACCCTTATTTCCATTCACAATTCGAAGAGACAAGGGCACTGCAGCACCAGTAAGGAGGGGGGCTGTGAGAATGGAGACAAAACTAACAGACACAGGGTCAAAACAAAGTCACTGGAACTTAAGGGCAGGGGGACTGAGGGAACCTAGAAAGGAAAAAACTGCAGAGGTAGAGGACTTGTAGGCTGAATTGAAGCATAAGCAAAGGAGTCATAATAACCACTGTTGTCTCAAAACCTGCTTATTCATGCGGTAGGTTTTATAAAATGTTTCCTCTACTCATCCGGAAGGGCTACTTTCTATGGCCGGTTCTAGCGTGGCTGGTCCAGAGCAACTGATTTGTATGGGCTGGATTCATATGCCCTTTCTCCCATGTCTGTATTCGTCATTGCCATGTTCTCCACCTTATCCTGGTTTGATGTCATCAGGGTCTCTTCTGTGCTGCCATGTCTGCTAACCTGACGATAGCCCACCCCACCCATGACACACCTTCAAAAACCCACTTTCACTTTCGAGAAGTGAGACTCGAACGCGCTGGGTGCGTGTCGTGGTGCACAGGAGGCGTTGGTGAAGAGCGCCTGGTCAGCGGGTGCATCGGAGGTGAAGGGAGTCTCGGACGTGCAGGGTGCGTGTCGTGGTGCACAGGAGGCGTTGGTGAGGAGTGCCTGGTCAACGTGTGCATCGGAAGTGGAGTGAGTCTAGGACGCGCAGGGTGCGTGTCGGGGTGCACCGGAGCCGCTGGTGAAGAGCGCCTGGTCATCGAGTGCACCGGAGGAGAAGTGAGGCTCGGACACGGTGAGCATGTCGGGGTGCGGCCGAAGGCGTTGGTGAAGAGCGCCTGGATATCGGGGCACCGGAGTTGGAGTAAGTCTCAGTGAAGCAGTGTGCGTGCTTTGGTGCAACCTGGGACTGTGGAGGTGATCGGCTGATCATTGTGTGCACCGGAAGAAAGTGAGTCTCTGCAGCGCGGTGTGCGTGTCTTGGTGCCAACTGGGACCGCAGGAAGGAGTGCCTGGTGAACGTGCACTCGGAGTCGACGTGATGTCCCATCAGCGCTGTGTGTGTGGCTTCGTGCCAGAGGAGACCCGGAGAGTGCTGTGGTGAACGTGCACCCGGAGTAACGTAATCTCAGGGGTGTGGGGTACGTGTGCCCTGCGGCCGCCTGAGACCTTCCTAACAGTCGCGGCCCGGACCAGCAGCCCCGGAGGAGCTGAGCTGCCAGGCCGAGCCGCTGAGGCCCATTGAGAAAGTTCTACACGGAAGGCCCAGTTCGCTGAAGGAGGAGAGAAGAGTGGGGTCGCGCCCCCCAGGTAACGTGGATCACTGCCTGGGTGGGGTGCGGGCTCGGAGGGACACTCTCTCGGCCTCTCAGTCCTTCTGGCGACGTGAGCCTTTGCTTCGGCTCAGATTGGGGCCCGTGCTGCGTTCAGGAGTGGCAGTACAGTGAGAAGCTGTACTTTATGTCATCGTTGATACGTGTGGGGGGCAACTGTTATCGAAGAGGCTGACTGTCGTAATACACATTGCCAATATTGCTGCTAACGAACTGCCGGACTGTCTTATGATGCCTGACATTATTTCTGCATAACGAAGAACACGATTGTAGCGCTACGCATTGCATTATTTCTCCATTGCAAAGTACATGATTGTAGCTACGCATTGCATTATTCCTTCATTGCAAAGTACATGATTGAAGCGGCGTGCATTGCATTATTTCTTCATTGCAAAGTACGTGATTGGGGTGTGACGCATTGCATTATTCCTTGATTGCGCAGTACATGATTGTAGCGGTACGCATTGCATTATTTCTCCCATTGCCAGGTACCAGGGTGTATCGTTACGCATTGTATTATTTCTCCTTTGCCCAGCACAGGATTGTATGGTTACGCAGCGCACTATTGTTTTTCCATTTCAACGTGTGTTGCGTAGCATTTTGAAAGCTGTGGTTGGGATTTGAACCTACCAACCAGCCGGAACGATTATTAGCCTTTATTACATGTTGGCTTATGTATCGTGTGGTCTGATCGTATATCTTTTTACATAAAGTTTATACTTGTTTTATCAAACTCGTGTGGAGTCCATTTGTGGTGTCACCAGTGGGTTGTTGTGAGTGTGGTTGCACATACTGTACACTCGTGCCTTGGAGATAGGCCTGGCTGCTCGTGCCAAGCTACTAAGGGGGTGAGCAGGGCTAGCTCAAACGGTGTCCTCACTTGGCCTAACGTTGCGTGAGGAGTCCCGGGTCTCGCATTTGGTGACAGTGGTGCGGGACGGGGACTCTGGCTTCCAACATTTGGCGGCAGAGCGGTGGGATACGATCCTAACGTAACTGAAATGCGTGTGTGCAAAACCACTCACAGTAATTGGTGTACATCATAAATTGATCGCAGACCACGACGCAACAAGATATTGTTTTGAATTGTTGGTTCTATTGTTGAGTAACCTTTAAACCACACATCATGTCTCAGGAGGGGAGCCAGATAGCCGGTGAGGCTGCGGCTGCAGAATTAGAGTTTAACATTGAGGCATTGTTTACCTCCAAGGTTGATCAGTTGAGGAAATTCTGCAGAGCTTTGGGATGTCCCATGAAGGGTAGCGCCAAGAAGGAGGAGCTGCAAGTGGCCTTGAGGGCCTGGTGGGAAGCCAAAGAGGCTCAGGAGACGGGTGATGTTGAGGTGGATGAGGATGACCCAGGGAATGGATTTGGTCCACAGGATTTGCCAGTGGAGGGACCAGCCACAGGGGCTGTTAGTAGCCATTCAGGGAGGAGTTTTTCACCAGAGGAGTTGGAGGAAAACCAAAGGGTCAGACTGCATGAGTTGGAGGTGTTAAAACTTAAAACTCAAGCAGAGGAGAGCAGGAACGCTCTCGCGTTGGAAGAGAAACGGATTCTCTTCACTCATGAGTTAAGCATGAGGGAACTGGACATTAAGGGTAAACAAGCAGAGTCCAGTTGGAATCGTGGCAGCGCACAGCCAGTGCCAAGTGTGGATGAGTACAAGTGTGCACTGGAAGATTGGGTAGTGGTTAGCATGGTAAATGATTTGGAGGGGTTGTCCAATTTGGCCCCAGGGGAGCCTAGGCTCAAATTATTTTCCAGGAGTGCGCCACCCCGGGTTAAGGTGTGGACTCCTTGATTCCCGGGAGCCTGCTTGAGAACCGGACCCCTGGTCATGGGTCCAGGGGCCTGAAAAGGCCCCAGAGAGGGAAGAAGGGCCAAGTGGCGCAAGGAGATCCCAGAGTAGTGAGGAGGGGTTGCTGGCTAGCCCCTTGTCTCAAAAGATGGGGAGGAAGAGTAAGCAGCACCCCCAGGGATCAGCAGCACCCCCAGGAAACTGGGGGGCCGTAGGAGAGTCCCCGGGTGGAGGCCTAGTGCCTACTTGCCAGAGGTGTGAGGAAGGACACCTAGCGTCAGGAGGGCGTGGGGAGTCTGTAGCCAGAGCTCCTGTCGTCCTGAAGTTTGTGGGTGCCATTCCTAAGTGGCAGGCCCAGAAAAATAAATGGAAGGATAAAAGAGGGTTGTGTTCCCCAGTGGGAACACCCGTGGGACAGTGTCCTGCCAGTGGGGCTGGGTCCCCTAGAAGTGATCAGGGTAAACCCAATTTAACCTGGAGGGCAGGATGACTGGAGGTAGTATCCTGACCGATGGGCCTTCCCCGGGTACCACTCCAGGGTGGGGTTGGCATGGGAACAGCACCCCTGGAGGGGTCCCCCTGGCCGGGGGGGATCCATGGAACAGCATTGTTGGCTCAGGGAGTAGTGATCAAGAAGACCCCCTGGGGTCAGGAAGGCGTGGAACAGGAGGGTGTCCCTGTGGTAGAGGGCCTGCGCCCTGGTTCTATCGCCCGAAGCCGGGAAGTCCATCAAGGTAATGATTGGTCTACCCTGGCTTTTGGCTGGGAGGGGGTTGTGTATGACTTAGCCTTTTTGGCTAAAGTTCCCTAAACTTTTTGCTTTCCCCTAGACCGTTTTCCTGACATAGAGTTGCCAATTTAGATGCTTTGGGTACTTTGCCACTGCTGATCAGTGTCAAAGTACAAGTGTTCCCTGTGTAAAGTGTAATGGTAATTGGTTGGCCATGATTGGTATGTTGCCTTACTAGTAAAGTCCCTAGTGATGTGCACTGTGTGTGCCAGGGCTAGTAATGCAAAGGTGCGCGGAGAAGGGAACTCAGGCCTGCAGTGTAGGGCCTGCGCGCAGTTTGCTAAGTTAGCATGTTGTCCTGACAAGTGCAACCACTTGTCAGGCCTTACTTTCCCTTTTGCGTACACAGTGGGCACCCCTGTGGTAGGTCCCGGGAAACCCCTGGGCAGGGTGCAGTGTAAGTAAAAGGCAGGACATATGGTGTGTGTTATGTCCTGACATTGAAAAACACTCCATTTAGTTTTTCACTGGTGAAAGGCCATCCTGCCCATAGGACAGAATGGGGGAGGCTGGGTATTGTGTTTGTTAGCCTAGTTTCCCATAAGTTTAAAATGGAGAGGTGAAGTTTAGTATGTATGAACTCACAGTGTCATAACACATCTTTCTATGAAAGTGGGTTTGTCACTGTGTGTTCAGAAGCCACTCTTTTAGAAAGTGGCTGAGTTTTGTGCTTTAAGCATTTCTGTGTGTCTCTGCTGAATGTGGATTGACTGTCTGGATCTGAGAGGGGAGAGGAGCTGGGGGAGGTCTTGACCCAGGGAGGGGTTGAGATGGCACCAGGCTGACCTGCATCTGGAGAGTAGGCGAGGAAAAGCACCGGGAGGTGAAGAGGCCTGGGTTGCGGCTGTAAAACAATTGACCCATCTCCTGCTGAGTGATTAAGGATCCAGACCCCCAGTATCAAAGGGAGAAAGGTGACACTGGGAGGGAGACACCCAGAACTGATTTAGGCAGGGGTCAGGGACCCCTGAGCACAACGAACTTCAAAGACATTTAGGGGTATAACTATGAGAGATGAGACCCCTGAACGTTGGAATAGAAATGGATTGAGACTGAAAAGGCTTGGACCCATTTCGTGGTCAAGAGGAACCTCTGCTAAGGAAGGAGCAACTGAAGAGACTGCTGGGAAGGACCGACCCTTGCTTTGTGATCTGGGGCTGGTCTGCAGTTTGCTGTTTTAACCAAGGAAGAGGCTGTTGGGACTGTGCTTTGTGCGCTGGGTCCCCCTGTTTGAAGAAGACTGTGCTTTGTGCTGTGTCTTGTTACGCCAAGGGCCCGAGGTGAGCTGGCTCCCTGTTTGGAAACACAGGAACATAAAAGTTTCCGGAGAAGTTTCAAGCGACGCGGTGGGCGCGTGTTGTGGCAGCTTGAGACCCTCGGAAGGTGTGCCCTGTGATCTTGGACACACGGAGGAGAAGTGAGACTCGAACGCGCTGGGTGCGTGTCGTGGCGCACAGGAGGCGTTGGTGAAGAGCGCCTGGTCAACGTGTGCATCGAAGGTGAAGTGAGTCTCGGACGCGCTGGGTGCGTGTCGTGGTGCACCGCAGGCGTTGGTGAAGAGCGCCTGGTCAGCGTGTGCATCGGAGGTGACGTGAGACTCGGACGCGCAGGGTGCGTGTCGTGGTGCACCGCAGGCGCTGGTGAAGAGCGCCTGGTCAGCAGGTGCATCGGAGGTGAAGGGAGTCTCGGACGCGCAGGGTGCGTGTCGTGGTGCACAGGAGGCATTGGTGAGGAGCGCCTGGTCAACGTGTGCATCGGAAGTGGAGTGAGTCTCGGACGCGCAGGGTGCGTGTCGGGGTGCACCGGAGGCACTGGTGAAGAGCGCCTGGTCATCGAGTGCACCGGAGGAGAAGTGAGGCTCAGACACGGTGAGCGTGTCGGGGTGCGGCCGAAGGCATTGGTGAAGAGCGCCTGGATATCGGGGCACCGGAGTTGGAGTAAGTCTCAGTGAAGCAGTGTGAGTGCTTTGGTGCAACCTGGGACTGTGGAGGTGATCGGCTGATCATCGTGTGCACCGGAAGAAAGTGAGTCTCTGCAGCGCGGTGTGCGTGTCTTGGTGCCAACTGAGACCGCAGGAAGGAGTGCCTGGTGAACGTGCACTCGGAGTCGACGTGAAGTCCCATCAGCGTTGTGTGTGTGGCTTCGTGCCAGAGGAGACCCGGAGGGTGCTGTGGTGAACGTGCACCCGGAGTAACGTAATCTCAGGGGTGTGGGGTACGTGTGCCCTGCGGCCGCCTGAGACCTTCCTAACAGTCGCAGCCCAGACCGGCAGCCCCGGAGGAGCTGAGCTGCCAGGCCGAGCCGCTGAGGCCCATTGAGAAAGTTCTACACAGAAGGTCCAGTTCGCTGAAGGAGGAGAGGAGAGTGGGGTCGCGCCCCCCAGGTAACGTGGATCACTGCCTGAGCGGGGTGCGGGCTCGGAGGGACACTCTCTCAGCCTCTCAGTCCTTCTGGCGACGTGAGCCTTTGCCTCGGCTCAGATTGGGGCCCGTACTGCGTTCAGGAGTGGCAGTACTGGCGCCAGAGTGAGAAGCTGTACTTTATGTCATCGTTGATACGTGTGGGGGGCAACTGTTATCGAAGAGGCTGACTGTCGTAATACACATTGCCAATATTGCTGCTAACGAACTGCCGGACTGTCTTATGACGCCTGACATTATTTCTGCATAACGAATTACACGATTGTAGCTCTACGCATTGCATTATTTCTCCATTGCAAAGTACAGGATTGTAGCGGCCCGCATTGCATTATTTCTTCATTGCAAAGTACATGATTGTAGCTACGCATTGCATTATTCCTTCATTGCAAAGTACATGATTGTAGCGGTGCGCATTGCATTATTTCTTGACTGCAAAGTACGTGATTGGGGTGTGACGCATTGCATTATTTCTTCATTGTGCAGTACATGATTGTAGCGGTACGCATTGCATTATTTCTCCCATTGCCAGGTACCGGGGTGTATCGTTACGCATTGTATTATTTCTCCTTTGCCCAGCACAGGATTGTATCGTTACGCAGCGCACTATTGTTTGTCCATTGCAACGTGTGTGATTCTAGCATTGCGACCAGCATAGCATTTTGAAAGCGGTGGTTGGGATTTGAACCTACCAACCAGCCGGAACGAATATTACCCTTTATTACATGTTGGCTTATGTATCGTATGGTCTGATCGTATATCTTTTTACATAAAGTTTATACTTGTTTTATCAAACTCGTGTGGAGTCCATTTGTGGTGTCACCAGTGGGTTGTTGTGAGTGTGGTTGCACATACTGTACACTCGTGCCTTGGAGATAGGCCTGACTGCTCGTGCCAAGCTACTAAGGGGGTGAGCAGGGCTATCTCAAACTTAGTCCTTACTTGGCCTAACGTTGAGTGAGGAGTCCCGGGTCTCGCATTTGGTGACAGTGGAGCGGGACGGGGACTCCGGCTTCCAACAGTGTCTTTTTATAGACTTGAGTAATTTTTAAATATCAGGTTCGGCGCTTAGCTCAATAGGCGGCGTATTCCAAGCCTGTGCTGTAACCACTGAACAAACACGTCCGCCAGTTCTTGCCCTGTGAATCTTAGGCACAACTACCAGATTGGCGGAAGCAGAGCGCAGTAGTGTAGGAGGGATCTGCTTTTTAAACATAGTGTAATACTTAGGAGAGAGAGCAATCTTTTCTGTTGTAAAGAGGTTTCTTGATTTGCCGATAACTTTGCAGCCTTTTTATGAATTTGCACGAAATTTGGGAAACATGTACACATTTTAGCCTACTCTCAATATGTTTTGCTAGATCTTGCGATCAACACCCTGCAGGCGGCCAACCCCCTACGGCTGTGTGCAACTGGAGTTTGGCGTCATGGACCTGCAGCAGCTGCCTGGTTATCCTACCAGGGTCTTTTCTTAACCAGTTCTTTTTTTTCGCAAGAAAAGCACAACTTTTTATTTTGCAAGAAAAGCACAATTATTTATTTGTTTTAGAAAATTGGACCTTTTATTGGTCAAAAATGTCAGCAGCATAATCAAGATGTTCATGAAAATCATAATTTTACTGTTGCAAACTCTTTTTAGTTGCTCCTTCCCCATTTTCCATGTCTCTAAGTGCCTCCCAGAGCTCCCCGGGGTTCAAGCGCCGACCATAGAACCGCGGAAGTTTCCTGTGGGAATGTAATAAACAGCTTTGTCCAAACTAGTAATTTTCAAGAAGTCAAAAACAAACTTAAGATTCCCTTCATGAGTCAATAGCAGGTGCCAAAAAGGTCAAATATGAAATACATAAATCGAGATTTTGAAGATCGTGATTTTAAAAGGCTAAACCCATCAGCATCTTTTTCAAATGCTCTCTAATTTTTATTTATGCACGACAATCGGAGTTTGAACGGTATCGTTTTGAACAGAGATTTTTTTTTGCTGAGTTATGCCTTATTTTCCTATGTTTACATCAATAGCTTGAGGGGTGCTGCAGGAGTACCCGCACCCCTATTTCCAGCGCCTCCACGGGCCTTGGAGGCAGCAGGGAGGGGCGGGGGGGTGTGGGGGAATATCTGCAGGCCTGAGAATGATTGACAGGTGGGAAGTGAATGGATGGATGTAAGAGGTGCGGGAGCTCAGATAAAGAGTAAATCCTTCCACTGCGCAATGGCGACTGGTCCAACATATTACATTTTCCCAAAGGTTAAAGTTGACGGATGTTGAGAACTCCAATCAGAAGAGCTGACAGGGTGAAGCCCCCTTATCGGGGAGGTAAATTGTGTCAGCAAGAGCCAGGCACAGGAGTTCCCGCTAGTGTTCGAGCTAGAGGCCACTATCCCAACCCTCCACCAGCTCTTCTGTTGCAACTGTAACATGCACTTGTAAGTAACAAGCATTGGCAAAGTCAATAGGTCTTTCCTTAGTAGTGTTTTTAGGGCATTGTTCAGAAGCGATTTGCAAATCGTGGCAGAGATTTTACAATCTCTATCTTATAGGATTAACACACCCTTCAAGAGGTCGGTGGGGGAAGTCTGGGCTGGGTCAACAGGCTAAATGCTGTCTGCTAACAAAGCACATTGGGGCGTACCTCATACGTTTGATTCTAGGCAAAATCAGGAAAACTTAACATAGCTCAGTAAAAGAAGTAGCATACATCCAGAAACACTAACATTGGTAGTTATAGCGCATAGAAACGATAGAAGTGCTACCGCGCTACATTAAATACAACAGACTGTATGCCAAGTTAAGTGATTAAAAGCTGTTCACCATCAAGTGTCAGCTTTGGAAAAGGGATGTCGTCATTAGACTGCGGGACAGCGTCTCTGTAGAGATACATCCGGCGTGTGAAGAAACAACGCTCCATTCAGGTGGAACACAAGGACATCAACAAGCGGCCATACAGATGCTCGCAGCCAGCTTTGCTAAAAGAGAACTATTGGGCCCGGTTCACAGAGGTAAACTTAGACCAAAAGTCTAAATGTACGACTTTCGGTATTCATAGAGGTAAACTTGGACCAAAAGTCTAAATGTACGACTTTCGGTATTCATAGAGGTAAACTTGGACCAAAAGTCTAAATGTACGACTTTCGGTATTCACAGAGGTAACTTACGAGTAGTATCTTAATGTCTGCACTCGGGTTGGAATCTCTGCACCCGGAGTGGAATGTCCACACTCCAGGCGGATCTATTCTCCACCCCAAGTGTAAAGATTCCGCCCCGAGTGCCGATGTAATGATACTACTCATCACTTACCTTTGTGAGTACCGAAAAGAAGCAAAGTTAGCGTTTTGGTCTAAACTTAGTCTAACTTTACTTTTGTGAATCTGGCTTAATGAGTGGAAACCTCACTCCGCATGAGGCCAGCCACCTGTTACAAAACAAACACCGCCCTGATAATGAATTCCACACTACTGGCGGGGTGCAAACTCTACACATGTAATTACTGTTACCATGCGGTAACACCTCCTCCTACTGTGCAATATTAGTTGTGTCAGGGGAGAGAACTGAGTGCTCCCCCTTGCCAAAGAAAAAAGTAGGGGTGCTGCAGGGGAACACTTCTGTCGCAGCCAAAGCCGCATGTGATATTACCGGCTGGAATTAGTGGCTGGTATAGTTGGGCACGGCCTCCCCACACCTGAGAAAATGAGGTGTAGGAACACCAGGCTAGTTGGATTCAGAGCCATAGACACAGTTCCACCTCACTAGCAATCAGGCCCTAGGGATGGGAAATTATTATTAACACTGGAATCATTCAATACACTACACGCTCTCTGCTAACAGAATGAAATATGGAAAAGGTCTTATATTTTATTTGCCAGGACTGCGTCACCACCCCATCCTTCTGCAGTTCAGTCAGTAATGTCTCATACATTAACAAATACTGACATTTGTTACACAAAGCGCTTTGAACCGTAGATGTGCACTCACAGCACTAGATGAAATGCAATATACTATTCTTATGACTTCCTCACTATGTATACCTCGTCACATTAAAAACTGCTGAATATTGCTGAAACTGCGGTGCAAAGGCAGTCACATGGACTGGTTTGTGAGTACATGCACATAGTAAAGTGAGACACGCAACGTGCACACGTGAGTGCCTAGGCCAAAATGGAGATACCTAATCACCTCCATTTTGTTGAAATCAGGGGTCTCCAACCTTTTCTGTAATAAGAGCTACTTATGTTCATTGAAAACCATCCCAAGTTACTAATGTCGTTATAGTTGTAACAGTGACCACATCAAACAATATGCAAGATTGCCACCATATGCAAGATTACCACCATTGGCCACCTAAGGCCATCAGGCAGGTTTGTCAGCAATGATAAAAAGGCTTTACCAATGTGCAATGCCTCTACATGCGTAATACAGAGTAGCAATAGCTGCAGTGTCACTTAAGTATTAATATTAACAATAAGTCTCCCCAACATGATCTATCACCCAGACATGAACTTTAAATAACATTTGGGAAATGTAACCCTTTTGCTCCAAACATCAGCTCATGTGTTCTGACATTAGACACATTTTCATCTCAAAATTACACTTTCAATTTTGGTATGTATACATTAAATTCAACCTAGCCAAAGGTTCCAATTTAGTAGGCTGGGCTGCACACAGTAGTGCTACTTTCAGGTAGCTGGAGAGTTAGCAGTAGCTTACGAGCTACTCGTTGGAGGAGCCTGGTTTAAATCATGTGAACGCATTGCCGCTGCACTGATGCATGTATCAGCTTTAGCAACTAGTAATTAAAATGGTATTTTGCGGAGCACATCTACTGGCGGCGTGGGACGACTAGGGAGTGAGATATGATGTTCTCGTCTCAGTTTTCAAAAATGTTTCGCACAGTTGTATCCGCAGTGGGAAGAATGCTCTGTTTTGCTAATGTTATCTGTTGTACCAGTAAGGAGTTGTTACATTTTTAATGAATGCACAACTGTTTTCCTTGCTTGAGATCAAACTGTTGGGTAAATCTCCATTGCTGAGGGAGAATATTCCATCTGTGCTTCGAGTCTGTGTGTCAGACATTACTGGAGCCAGTGAGCATGAGATGTCATTCAACTGAATAAAACTTCGCTCTCAAAGAATAATACTGCTATCGAGATTTATTTAAGGATTGGTCGCTGACACATATGCAGCTAATGTAAAATATTTCATGCAATGGATAACACATCCTGCCCCTTAGGAAGCCTTTGGTCTCAAGAGCAATGACTTGGAAAAAATCCCTTCAAGTGTGTGACACACACTACGCTAGGAAACAGCAACATTTATAACTACTAAAGCGGCAATATGTGGCTGCTTTGTCAACGGACGTTAGGACCAGACAACCATAAGCCCCAGGCACTAGGCTGCACAGTGTTTAATAACAACAATGGGCCGAATTACGATGTTGGTCGGACACCATAGCGAAATGGAACCGCCCGACTATAAGTCAGCGGTTCCACCCACTGAATTAGGATGCAACCTCCCTATGGGCTGTCGGAAACATCCATTTTTCAATTGCAGCTTGTGCGTTGGCTGGAAAAGGGCCACAGCACAAGCTGCAATCAAAAAATAGATGTTTTCAAACATCCCTACAACATTTGGCAGGCAGCATGCGCCCCTCTAAACATCCCTGCACTGTGTGGCAGGCACCATGTTGTGCCTGCCACATGAAGCAGAGATGTTTAGTCGGCACCATAGGTGCCCCCAGGCCCCATAGCTAGGGCCAGGAGGAAAGGAGGCCCTGCTAGGGGCCCCCAAAGTCACTTTCCGCCTGCCTTTTCATGGTGGGTGGACCTGCATGAAAGGGCAGGTGGAAAGCGACACCATAATCCTGACAACGGAGCCGAGGCTCGCTCTGCTGTCCTTATGGGATTACAATTCCGCCCGCCTCCCCGACGGGCTCTGTGAGTCCGTCAGAAGCTGAGCGGAATTCTCCCGTGGGTTTCTCTTCGACCGTCAGTATTGTAATACGGCGGTCGAACGGAAACCTATGATGTCGGGCGGAAAGCCTCCAACGAGCTGTCGGATGGCTTTCCGCCCAACATCATAATTAGGCCCAATATGCCGAAGTGTGCATGAAATAATGGCCACTGGCAAAGTGTTCTTTACATACTCTGCTTTTCACATTCAAACTCAAAAATTGTGAACAGCAAAACATTCAGGAGCTTCGAATGCATTGCTTTCAGGGTTACCTAGAATTCTGGATGAATAATGCGTAACTGCTTCCACCTGCACACACAGTCAGTAGTGAAGCCATGATGGCATGGGCCCTGGAGCAAGTAAGGAAAATGCCCCCTACAAGGACCCAGAGATGTTAATGGAATCAGAGATATGCATATCTTTCAGAATAAAATATTGGCGGGGAAAATAGAAAATCAAATAGAAAAATCAGGAGCACCTCAGTTAAGTAGTAAGAATAAGGGCAAAGTTTGTGGTGAGGATAAATTATAGAGTAAGGAAAAAGTTAATGACAAAAGGGAAGGCGTTAGGTTGGGCAATCGAAAGAGACGGCAGATGGTGTCTTGCCCATTCTAAATCCCACTGCTGGTGATAATCCCACCTCAGTCGATGCGTGCTTTGCACTGCACTATACTTTTGCAAAATTCATATGATTAAATGCTGCAGTATATTTGAGCTGCACTGCAATCCATATTTTTCCCCTTCGAAAAAAGAATAACTTATGTCATGTTATGTTATATGTTATGCTATGGTAGGAAACTGGGTTACTGGTTGAGGGGTGAAATCCTACTCAAGGAAAAACCACAATTCTTGTCAGGGTGAAACACAAGCAAACCCTGAATTAACCTGTGCTCAGCCCTCTGGTAGCGTGGCACAGTGCAGTCAGGCTTAACTTAGAGGCAATGTGTAAAGTATTTATGCAGCACTTCAAACAGTGGTAAAGTGTAAACACAACACCAAAAAATCCCACACCATTTTAGAAAACTAGAGTAAAACGTAATACATTATTTGACACCAAAACGATAAAAATCCAATCATTAGAACTGGAGCTATGGAATTTTAAAGGTTTAGGTAAAATTGTGATTAAAAGCACAAAGCACCAGCTTTGGTTATCTGGTTGCGCCGGACCTGGATAAAGTCACAAGTTCAGGCTGCCCACGTTGGAGCGAGGGCCAGATACAGGGACCAAGTTAGCCCGCTGGCAAATGTATCTTAAATCCTCATTGCAAATCATTGCGTTGCGCATCAGCGGTCCTGAGGAGAATTGCAATGTCCTGCATTGGAGATGCTTCACGCAACTGCGGTTCTAATGAGCTGCGAAGGCTGTGATGCAGACTTGCATCGAGGTTGCGTCAGTTCTGATGAGGAGCTACGAGTTCTGCGTCCAGAATCAGTCGCGCAGTGGCTGTTCTGATGAGCTCTGAGGGCTGCAATGCAGGCTTGCATCAGGGCTGGGTAAAGCTGCGTCGGTTCAGATGAGGTGCAGTGAAGAGCTGTGTCTGGTTGTGTTGCTCTGCATCGGTTCTGTGTTGCACTGTGTCGGAGCACACCTGGGCTGACAGAGCACCTTTGACCCCGCTTCCAAGAGTCCAGGGCTGAAGGGGCCCACTTGGGTGGTTAGGACTCACAGCAGGCAGAATCCAGGGGCAGGGGTCAAGATAGAAAGATGTCTGCTGTTGAAGTGAGGGCTAGCAGGGGCTCCAATGGAGGTTCTGAAGCTCAAAAGACACCCGAGAATATGCTTGATGTGAGGAAAAAGGGCTCAGAGGAGGAGAGTGAGCCAGGAAGAACAGACACTAGAAAGAAAAGTGGATTTGAAGGCGCTTTCCTACTAAGAAAACAAGCATTGGCATAGCCAATAGGTCTCGCCTTTGGGACCTTATAAGTGTTTAGTTATCCAGCACAATATTCTTGGTGCAACAACATCAACTGTTGCATGACTAAACACTTCTAAGGTCCCAAAGGCGAGACCTATTTGCTATGCCAATGCTTGTTTTTTTGCCCTGAGACGGAGTGCGTGTGTGCCGGGAGCGTAGCTACCACTGGTGCAGTCAGTGCACTGCACCAGGGACCAAAGCAGGGAGGGATCCATCATGCGCTGCACCAGCAGGAGCTATGTTTTTTAAAGCTGGAAATTTCCAACTTTGTTTTTTTGTGGCAGTGTCTAAGTGTCCTGGCTCTGGTTCCTTTTGGGAAGTGTGGTGGGGGGGCATAGAAAGTAATGCAGCAGAGACATGACTCAGACAGACAACGGAGGAGACTCTATATTCCACACAGGGGTGGACTGTATCATCAGTCATCCAATTAAACAAGCATTGGCTTGGCCAATGGATTGTAGGCATGCTGTACAGCATCCCCGATGCTGTGTAGCATGGCTAAAGAATTGTATATAAACAAAACTCGGGATGTGGCCACTCGTGTCATTTTGTAGACACACACACCACACATGCGCACACTTACAAAATTATGAGGGTGCTTTTTTCCTTTCCATTTATTGATCCGAGTTGTATTGGTTAATAAAAATGGAAAATAATTAGTAAATATATATTTTTAGGAGGGTGCGGAGATGGGGGCAGCAACACGCAGGGCACGGGTGGTTGGAAGCAACATGTGGGGCTGAGATGGGGGATGAAAGCAACAAGGAGTCGTGGATGAGGGACAAAGAAAAGTAAATTGCTGAGAGAGAGCAATGTGAGCATGGGGGAGTGAACCTTCGAGACAGAGACAGCATCGTGGAGCTAGGGTGGAGAAGCACACTGATGAGAAAGCAACGTGGGAGAGAGAAGCAACCGAGGGCGAGCACATCATGGAGTGAGAGGGAGAGAAACACACGGATATCAGGGAACAACATGGGGTGCAGAGAGCGAAAGAGAAGCATGCTAGGAAGACGACTTGAAAATACATGCAGTCACATTGAGTGCTTGAGACAAAAGAAACCAGCATTGGCTGCGCGGCCGTGAAACTGACACGGCCGCGCGGCCGTGAAAGTGAAGTAAGCGGGTTTGGAAGTGCAAACAGTGGCTTTTGCTGGCGACCAGCTTGCGTTCATGCGAGCGTCCAGATGGCGAGGGAAGCCATATGGCGCCTGATCGCGCGTGCACGCTCGCGTGAACGCAGGCTAGTCCGCAGCAAAAGCCACTGTTTGCACTTCCAAAACCCGCTTACTAAAAGTCTCGCCAGAGCAGCGCATGCGCGCTGGCTCAGGCGAGACCTAAAAAGTGGTTCCCGTACCGCATTTGGCTGCCTCGCCAACACCGAGTGCTCCTGAAGCGGGAAACGAGTCACGTGGTACAGCATCCCCATCACCGACAAAGTCGAGCACATCTCCAAGGCACAAGAAAAGCGACTCGTCCAGCCAGGACTACAGCTTGTGACCACAAAAGTTTTTGAAAATGCATGCAATGATTTCGTCATCCAGCACTTAGTGGGGACAAAAAGACGGGCGCAAACTGGAATTTTAAATGCCATTCTTGAGAAGTTAATTGATATTTCGATAAGGCTGTTTTTAATCTTTTTATGGAACTTCTAAACTCAAACCCTTAAAGTATGTTTGTTACTATGAGCTAGAATTTACCAGTGCTGTGCACCTGACATCAAACTATTTGCTGTGTGGCATGCTTGTTATGCTAGGCGCAAGTGTGGTTAGGACACGTGTGTACAAGATAAATGATCGTTTCCCCAGTCGTAAATTATTGTGAAATACGTCTTTCCTTCACATTATATGCAACTGCAAACCCATTCCTTCATATAGAAGACAGATCAGAATGGTTAACTCAAATGCTTTTAAAGGCAGATCCTGTTTCTGCAAGAGTTTACTTTTCCTGATGACTATCTATAATTTTTTAATATTATTGAATTCAAATATCTTAATTTTATATGCTACAATTTTCCAAAAAGATTTTCGAAACGACTAGTTGCTGTTGCCTCCAGATCCAGCAAAACATATTTTTTAAAACGTGCGTTCTTCTAATGTTACAGTATAAATGAGAATTTATTTAAGAAAATATATAGACAGATATATAGATATGTTTGTTTTCATCGTTGTGAACGGTTTTACGATTGTTTAAAGTTAAATATTTAAGAATTTTAAAAAATCATGCACAAAGTATGGCTAGCATGGGATTGAGATTTTGCCATAAGAACATATTTAACTTAAAGAAAGCTGCTATTTGAGAAAAAGGCATATGGTTAAAAAATTACGTGAAATATTTTTGTTGGTAAAACATATAAATGTAACATTGGATAGCATGCAACTCCCCACTACAAACTTTAATTTGTAATAGTTCGAAACAAATTACAATGTTTGCAGGTTTTATCGTTTTAACAGTGGTTTCGTATTTAAACGTTTATTCAAGCACCAAATGAAATAATTCTATGAATCTATGTTTACACCTTTTAAAGGACCAGAAAAGAAAAAATAAATGCTGCATTTTTAATGAACTGCTTAATCTGTTTGCCTTTTTCGGACTACCACATCAAATGTTTTGCCTGAATCCTTACCTTTCGTGCTGTACAGCAAATTTGGGCCACTGGTTAGTAGTCCTGCTGGTAAAATAAAAGCAGAAGCTATCACCTATCGACACAAAGATGGCTGACTGGTGAGGAGCTCCGGCGGGAGCTCCCGGCTAGGGATTGCCTTTTTGGCTTTATCCCCAGGAATCTACCCCATCCCCGGGCCTCTTTACTCTCCTGGGCTCTCCGTGGATCGCGGGCTTTCCGATTCTCCAATTTCCCGCGATAGTTCTTCGAGACCTGGCCCTGCAATTTCCGAAAAATCGTGAGGATGTCTGCCGACTAATGAGACCTAGCTTCGTGGCCGATGACCGGTGGAGCTACCGTTGTAGCTATAGGGGAGACTGGCTGTGGGTCACCCCCCACGGCCGTCACCTACCCAGCCGGTCACTGGGCACAATTTCCTTCGTCTCTCCTTTTGGTTCTCCCACCTCCCCCGCCTTTTTCTACGACTCACCGAGGTTTTTCTCTGATGGCGGACTTCAATTCTGCGCTCCATGCTGCCCGGTGGAGTTGACTGGTGGCTGCTGAGGTGTTGGGTTGGTGATCTACCCTCCGGCCCTTCTCCTGCCTTTCCGGGCTTGTCCGCAACTGCCTGTCCCCTGGTTTCGCTTTGCCGGATTGTCGACGGAGGTGCGTGGATTTCGTTTCCCCCTATGGAGGTGCTACGGAGGGATTCCCACAGCACTGATGACCAGTGCCCCCGTGCTTGTTTCCA
The DNA here is from genome assembly GCA_963921515.1 of Calotriton arnoldi. Taxonomy (NCBI): domain Eukaryota; kingdom Metazoa; phylum Chordata; class Amphibia; order Caudata; family Salamandridae; genus Calotriton; species Calotriton arnoldi. Next base: position 125,221 of record CAWUFW010010553.1, read on the forward strand.
CTCCTCGAGCCGGTGAGTGAAGCGCCCTCTTGGTCTCTGCTGCTGCCTCCCCTTTTTCTGGGGCGCTCAATGGTGACTTTTGCGGCTTTCTGAACGACGGGGGAGCAACGGAGGGCTTTCCATAGCACTGGTATCCAGTTCCCCCGAGCTCGTCTCCACTCTCCGAGCCGGTGAGAGAAGCACCCTCTTGGTTCCTGTAGCTGCCCCCCCTTTTCTGGGGCGCCCAAGCTGACTTTGCGGCTCATTGAACGATGACTCTGCCACCCATGCAACCCCGAGTTCTGTACTCGGCAACGACCCGTTTTTTAACGGCGATCTCCAGCCCCCCTCCCTCCTAGCCCCGGCGGCTGCCCCTGGAGCCAACTCCTTTGTTATTTTGTTGTTTTTGAACTTTTTCACATGCTTCCGCCATCTTGTGTTTATGCTACTCTGTGCCCGAGTCATGGGTCCTCCATCTTGACGGTCCCTGTCTGATTCGCCTGTCGAACCTTTTCCCCCGATTTCCTCCCCCTAGGTCCCCTTCACCCCTTCTCATTTTGTTCCAGCCTCCGTGACCCTGGGGAGTTATGATTCTTGATCTCCAGCCGGTCAGTTGTTACCCTGAACTTCTACCTTCCGTTGCCGATTTATCTGCCCTAATCGCTTTTCTTCTCCAGCCACTGACTCTTCCCCCCTTTTCCTCTTTTTTCTCCTTGGACTTGTTCTTTGTGTTTTGTTACTATGCCCTTTTTTAGGTCTCGCCTACGCAGCGCACATGCGCTGCATAGGAAAAAGACCTTTAGCCATCGGCACAGCTTTGCGGGCAAAAACGTGCACGCGTTGCATTGCTTCCAATGGCAACGCGTGCACGTCTGGCGATTCCCTTGCGGGAGTGAGCTTTTTCACCATGTGTTATCAATTATCTCTCCTGGCGCCGCTCGCTCATGCAAGGGAAACGCTGCCTGCTCTCGCCGCACTCCCCCCCCACCTCCTACTTGCGCGAGGCGCGCGCGCTTGTTTAATTTTATTGTACACGGCTGATTTCAAACAGCATCTGACACTGTGCCTTTAAGGCGACATGAGGATGTTAAAACGCGCACACGCAATCACGGCACTTACTGACTCCCGAGTTTCGCTTTGCGGTAGCCGGCGGGACCTAGGTAAGCTTTTTCACTTGAGCACGCTAACTATTAGATACTTTATATTTGAGCGTGGCGTTCTAGATAGCTAATCGCCACAAAAGTAAACCGCCATGAAGATAACCGCGTACTTATTTCACTTCGCACTGTTTCCATTGCGGTAGCTTTGATGTGTATCACATAATCCCACAATCACCACCTATTAGAAAATCCACACAAACTCAATATTTACCCACGGTACTCTACTGCCAGTGCATGTGTTATGCTTTAATCTTGCCTGTGAATTCCTTTTACCGGCATCACAACGTTTTGGGTAGCACCTTCTTGCTTGAACTATACTGACAACCGTCACTAATCGGCATTTCCTTTCATTTGGTTTTTCAACGTGTAAACGGAATGATATTACGGTCGTTATTCTACTTTTCCAACACAGATTTTGAGCACGCCTTTACTCAGCATTTCCTTTTCTAACGAGCACACGCAACGTCTTAACACTGAATACTTCCAGTTTTATTTTTGGACTTTACAATGAACGGTCTCCTGTTTCCATTTTTTTCCCTACCATCTCCTGTCTACTTACCCTATCTCATCTTCTTACACCCCAAGCTCCCCTCCTTTCATCCTTCCTGCCAAGGCCGCTCTCCTCACAGCTAGCTCCTGTCCCCCAGTTCCTTGTTCCTTAGTCTGACAAAGCCAATAGTCCTGGCTTGCTGTAGGTGTAATATAAGTTGTTGTATTATATATCTGGGTGCAATGAGAGAAGAGAAGCAGCAAAATACCAGTCGGGTGGAGCTCTATGCTAAGCACAATTTTTTAGTTAATGTGTTTTTAAACCACGCCCTTAATTATATCGACTACGCCCCTTTGAGAGACCCCCCTCCCCTCAGTTTTTTCATCCCACTTAAAGCCCCGGAACAAGATAACTTGTGTGTCTTATTAGAATTTCGCCTCGTCCCATATCCTGAGACTCTTTACAACCCTTCTTTTCACAACTGGAGAGCCCTTCATTCGTAGCCATGGCTGCAGACAGTGTTGGCTGTCTAAGAGACCCCACGTCATCAGTTCTTCAAATAAAAAGTTCAGAAAAAGGACCGGCTTTGGGGCACAACAATTCAGACATTGGCTTGCATGTGTTTTTCATGGCTGACCATTGCTTGAATAGGCTGTCCCTCAAAACAGTGGCATTTTGTGGGAATTTTCTTCATACCGTTTGTGTTACCATTAAGGAGCGCATTTAGAGTTTGGTGGCGAGGGCACTCCGTTGCAGCAGTGACTAGAATACCCTCTCCCCCAAACTCACAGTTCACCTGCCCGATTTAGAGACGGGCGGACCTGAAGTATGGCGACAACGAAGCCGACTCCAGCTCCATTGCCAGCATACTCCTTTGACAGCCCAACGGGGTACGGGCCACCGGATGTTAGTCATTGACTGCCCCCCAGATTTAGAGTTGGCAGTCAGATGGCTTTTTCTAGCTCTCTGTGACCGCCAGGTAAAACCTGCCAGATAGGGACAGTACTTTTTTTTTTTTTTTTAAACTGACCCCCGCACCATGGGAGAACAAGCATTGGCATAGCCAATAGGTCTCGCCTTTGGGACCTTATAAGTGTTTAGTTATCCAGCACAATATCCTTGGTGCAACAACATTAAGTGTTGCATGGCTAAACACTCATAAGGTCCCAAAGGCGAGACCTATTGGCTATGCCAATGCTTGTTTTTTTTATTGATGTAACTGTGAAACTTTATTGCTATGTTCCTCATGTAAAGCGCTCTGATACCTCCGGGTCTAGCCAGTGCTATATAAAACTCAATAAATAAAAAAATAAAATTAAAATAAAGATGGTTGGAGCTTTTTCTGTCCCTGAGGCTTTAACCCTTTCTATGCTCATGACGAGCTCAGCTCGTCATGCTGCGCAGTGCTCGTGTGCGCATGACGAGCTGAGCTCGTCATGAACCCGCCCACTCAATGAAACGCCCCGCACAGGGCGAAAATCGCCGCGCACACAAGGGGTTAATCAGGAGACTAGTCAACTAGCCCTTGGAGTCTCTCTTGTGGTCATGTGTTCAAGATGCAAGTCCAGTACTTCTCACTCAGGCAGCAGGGTAGCAGGGCAGCAGAGTAACAGGGCAATCCTTCTTGTAGCAACTCAGCACAGCATTCCTCCAGAGGTCCAGCAGTGCACTGACGAGTTGAGTCTGACGGGCCACTATTTATACCTGGTGCCCACTTTGAAATTGGGAAAAACTTCCAGACTCCTCCCCCTACAGAGGTATCTGGAATTTCCTGACTCCCTGTTTTGGCTCCAGTTTTTCTGTGGGCACAGAAGACTAGTGTGAAACCCTTTGTGAGTGTTCTGAGGCCGAGTCTTTGTGAGGTGCAAGTGTGGTATGTGGCCGCTCCTTCCCCCTATCAAGTTAGAGATGGCTCATCCTGCCAACACCTATTCCACCTTTGTCTCACTGTCTAGGGGAAATACACAAAGACCAACAGCCAGCTATACCTAGTCATGTAACCCAAGATACAGGCTGCAGGCACCAAATGGTTGGGACAAAAAAGTGCCAACTTTTTAAAAGTGGGATTTTCAGAATTATGACTTAAAATCCAACTTTGCAATTAAGGAGGGTTTTAAATTGCAATTCTTTAGAGACCAAAAACAATATTCCTACCCTCTCCCATTTGAAAGTTATCACTTATTAAATGTAATAAGATAACCCAATGTTATCCTATGGAAGAGGCAGGCCTTGCAGAAGTGAAAAACACATTTTAGAGTTTTTCACTACCAGGACATGTAAATGTTCAAAGCACATGTCCAACTTTTTAAATGGGCTGTTTAGGGCCTACCCTAGGCGTGACTTACATGTATTAAAAAGGAAGTTTTAAACTTTGCAAAAGGTTTATTTGGCCAGGTCGAAATAGCAGTTTACAACTGTACACACAGGCTGCAAAGGCAGGCCTGAGATATGTTCAAAGAGCTACTTAAGTGGGTGGCACATTGAGTGCTGTAGGCCCACTAGTAGTATTTAAATTACAGGCCCTGGGTACATGTGGTGCCATTTTACAAGGGACTTTCAAGTAAATTAAAATGTGCCAATCTGGTGTAAGCCAATTTCACCATGTTTAAAGGAGGGACCTCAAACCCTTTAGCACTGGTTAACAGTGGTAAAGTTTGCACAGTCCCAAAAGCCAACTAAAACGAGTTCAGAAAAACAGGAGGGGGAAGGTAAAGTGCTTGGGGTGGTGCTGCAGAGAGGGCCAAGTCCAACAGCTATGTTATGTCATGTTATGTTAACTGACATTTGTATAGCTCTGTGTTGCCATTAGTATGGCTTCATAGTGCTGGTCAGCTCTCTTTTTTTACGGCCTGGTCTGAAGGAGTTTCATCACAGACTGGAGCCTGTTCAAAATGTATATCCTCTGCCAAATTAACCCAGAGCCAATCATTCATAACAGGCTGATTGTCACAATGTGGCGTCTCATTCTAAGCCCAGAATACAAGAAGTTATTGACGTGTAACCCCTGGAGTCCTCATACCTGGCACCCGTCCATAGCACTGGTGTGTTTTTTATGCATATTAGCTCTGCCCAGTATCATGAACTGGAGTGGGCTTATATTCTGAGAAGTTTATGCTGAAGGCTTAGTAGGTAGGTAAAGAAGCTCAATCCATACCATTCAAATTGCAACATAAACACTCCAGTACAGTAGCATGTTAGCCGTACTGTGGTCTTTATTGTGATTGCAGGAAGGGACCCCGATAATGCAGTGGCACAACATAGGCCGACTAATTAGCTATGTGCAAATTATTAGCATAACATACAAATATCCCTAGACATGCCCCTCGGAAGCAGAAACCCATGCACATGCTCATTAATCGCCCTCAAGCAATCTGGAATGACATTCTAGAACTAATGTTCTCTCTTAGCTTTTGAACTCTGGTTCCTGTCCCCTCCCCCAAAGATCATTTTTCCTGCATTGGTTTGGCAATGACAGGGTCATGTGAGATGGTGTGAGGGGGCATACTCCCCCTGTGCCTCACAGGTCCATTGACTGATTCGGCAAACCCATGCACCCTTTTTAAGAAACTATTGATTGATACCTAGAGGGTGAAAGGTCTTTGGTATTCCCACACCTCACTGTCCTCATTGTAATTGTGAGGTCACAGATGTTCCCTATGCCACCCATGTGAGTTGATGCCCGTACAGTGGTTATTAGCCATGTTATTGCCTCATTGGGAGTTTTCTGCATCTGCCCTTATCAATGGCTCCTTGCCTTCTCCATGTCTGCCCTCCACTGCAAGGAAGGTTCAGGGTGAGGAGAGACGCAGGGAGCCTACCGCTGACCCATCCTGTCCTTGTGTCCCTGAGGGCACGTGCATGTCACAATACCATATACAGAAGTTTCATCTGACATAAATATTGTGTCTTAAATATCGTTCACAAATATATTGTCCCATTGGGTGAAGATTTTCTGTTCTGAACTTAAACAAGGATATATTTTTGTAGATGATTTTTAGGACACTGTATTTAAGTCAGACGATATTCTGGTACCACCCCTGAGAGGCCCATCCCCTTTCTTAGGAAATATGCAAACCGTAAAACTCCTCAATCGCACAGGACTGCAAGTCATTATTCACAAGTCCAATCTCAAACATCATTTTTATTATAAAATATACAATTATAGTTACAATCAACACTCATAGGTTTTCCTTAACTTTGACTCCCACATTTGGATACACTAATGGCACAACTTTCTGTAAAAGCTATCAACTGATTCAAACACTAGATTAGAATTGTTTGTTTAGTTTCACATACCAAATTTAAGTCTTGTGTTGCATGAAAATGTCTTTAATCATTTCTTTGCAGGATAAATTACATATATGTATAGAAACATTTTTTCAAGGACCAACTAAAGGCACCTCAGTTTTTTAAAGGTCAAATATTGATGACTTTCAAAGATTTCTTTACTGTCCGGCTAAGGGAAATTTTACATGCAAATGCTTCTTCAGAAAAAGTCACTGCTCTGTCTTCTGAAAGGTCGACAGTCCAGCTCAGGGATCTGAAACGTGCGCAGAGTTCAAATAGTGATAGATTATACCACAGTCTCTTACAGAAGCACAATTTGTAAATATTCTGTTTACGTTATGAGGGTTACTGTAGGTAAGAAAGTGTAGATTTATTGGTGTAGACAAAAGGCGCAACTTCTTCGATAGATAATGTATGTAGCAATTATTCAGCAGTTGAGTTGTTCAGCTAGGACCCTGACTTTAGGGGTTTTTATTTTATGCAAAAAGAAACTGGTCTTTCTTTTACCCAAATAACATACACCATATCCCAGATGTGAGGCTTGGCAACTTTGCCTATTTTTCAGAAGGACAAACCACACATTAGCTTTACTGATAACAAGCAAATGGCTTATCCTCGAACAGAAGAAATACAGGTTAAACATTATTGATAGAAGTGTCTATTGTGAACTGAAACAACACAGGTTAAGCATTATTGATAGAGGTGTGTAATGTGAACAGAAACAATACGGGTTAAACATTCTTGATAGAGGTGTTTATTGTGAACTGAAACAACACAGGTTAAACATTCTTGATAGAGGTGTGTATTGTGAACTGAACAATACAGGTTAAACATTATTGATAGAGGTGTGTATCGTGCACTGAAACAATATGGGGCCGATTCCGATCTCGGTCGGAGGCGCACCCAATACTATTCGGTCGGGAAAAAAGCCATGCGAAAGCCAGTTTCCCGACCGATCCGTACAGCACACCGAACGAGCAAGTACGATGCGCACAACAGCAAAAATTCCGGCCGAGCCGTACTCACCCAAACCAGGTCCTGTTCTCCGACCGAGGCGAATCCGGAAACGCCGAATCGAGTCGCACGGAAGGGAAAATGCAGCCCCGTCCGGCCGGACAAGTACGATGCGCTTTCCGTACGCGCCGAACCCGTCGCTACGCACGGCACGTCAAAGCATCCGGGAGAGGCGCACATAAGCTCCGAATCGCGCCACAACACGATCCACGGCTACGAGACGAACACAGCACAGACGAGGACGACGCGAAGCGACGAGGACGAAGCGAAGCGACGAGGACGAAGCCAAGCGACGAGGACGACGCGAAGCAACGAGAAGGACGAACGACACGAACCAACCATGAATCCCTTCGTCCCGATCATACCAATATTCTACATCTACTACCGGAACAGGCACGGACGCGTACGGCGCAGAAGGTAAGTCAGACACCAACCACAAAACACATACAACACGTACACGACACATCACACACATACACTGGGAATCTGAATATACTTACACCAGCAACAGCAGCACCATAGGGGCGGGATGCCCATCACCAATGCCACATATGCACACAGGGGCCTGAATGCGCGCCACCACCCCAACCCAGGGGGGCTGGATGCCTACCACTACTACCACCCTTAGCCAGGGGGGCAGGATGCCTACCACTACTACCACCCTCACCCACGGGGGCAGGATGCCTACCACTACTACCACCCTTAGCCAGGGGGCAGGATGCCCACCACTACTACCACCCTCACCCAGGGGGGCAGGATGCCTACCACTACTACCACCCTTAGCCAGGGGGCAGGATGCCCACCACTACTACCACCCTCACCCAGGGGGGCAGGATGCCCACCACTACTACCACCCTCACCCAGGGGGGCAGGATGCCCACCACTACTACCACCCTTAGCCAGGGGGCAGGATGCCTACCACTACTACCACCCTCACCCACGGGGGCAGGATGCCTACCACTACTACTACCCTCACCCAGGGGGGCAGGATGCCTACCACTACTACCACCCTCACCCACGGGGGGCAGGATGCCTACCACTACTACCACCCTTAGCCAGGGGGCAGGATGCCTACCACTACTACCACCCTCACCCACGGGGGCAGGATGCCTACCACTACTACCACCCTTAGCCAGGGTGGCAGGATGCCTACCACTACTACCACCCTTAGCCAGGGGGCAGGATGCCTACCACTACTACCACCCTTAGCCAGGGGGCAGGATGCCTACCACTACTACCACCCTTAGCCAGGGGGCAGGATGCCCACCACTACTACCACCCTCACCCAGGGGGGCAGGATGCCCACCACTACTACCACCCTTAGCCAGGGGGCAGGATGCCTACCACTACTACCACCCTCACCCACGGGGGGCAGGATGCCTACCACTACTACCACCCTCACCCAGGGGGGCAGGATGCCCACCACTACTACCACCCTCACCCACGGGGGGCAGGATGCCTACCACTACTACCACCCTTAGCCAGGGGGCAGGATGCCCACCACTACTACCACCCTCACCCAGGGGGGCAGGATGCCCACCACTACTACCACCCTTAGCCAGGGGGCAGGATGCCTACCACTACTACCACCCTTAGCCAGGGGGCAGGATGCCTACCACTACTACCACCCTTAGCCAGGGGGCAGGATGCCTACCACTACTACCACCCTCACCCACGGGGGCAGGATGCCTACCACTACTACCACCCTTAGCCAGGGGGCAGGATGCCTACCACTACTACCACCCTCACCCACGGGGGCAGGATGCCTACCACTACTACCACCCTTAGCCAGGGGGCAGGATGCCTACCACTACTACCACCCTTAGCCAGGGGGCAGGATGCCTACCACTACTACCACCCTTAGCCAGGGGGCAGGATGCCTACCACTACTACCACCCTCACCCAGGGGGGCAGGATGCCCACCACTACTACCACCCTTAGCCAGGGGGCAGGATGCCTACCACTACTACCACCCTCACCCACGGGGGGCAGGATGCCTACCACTACTACCACCCTCACCCAGGGGGGCAGGATGCCCACCACTACTACCACCCTTAGCCAGGGGGCAGGATGCCCACCACTACTACCACCCTCACCCAGGGGGGCAGGATGCCTACCACTACTACCACCCTCACCCAGGGGGGCAGGATGCCCACCACTACTACCGCCCTTAGCCAGGGGGCAGGATGCCCACCACTACTACCACCCTCACCCAGGGGGCAGGATGCCCACCACTACTACCACCCTTAGCCAGGGGGCTGGATGCCTACCACTACTACCACCCTTAGCCAGGGGGCAGGATGCCTACCACTACTACCACCCTCACCCAGGGGGGCAGGATGCCCACCACTACTACCACCCTTAGCCAGGGGGCAGGAAGCCTACCACTACTACCACCCTTAGCCAGGGGGCTGGATGCCTACCACTACTACCACCCCCACTCATAGGATGGACAATGCATGACACAACAAGCACACCACAACCTAGGGAATGCAAGATTAAGACATCCCCCCACCACCATGACAAGCGTGTGAGCAGGCTGTGTCAAATGCCTACAACACCGAACATGACTTTGAACATACAATGTGACCCCCTAGCACATGTGCCACACATATATGTGTGTGGCACCCACAATGCAAGCAGCCCATGACCATTGTGGCAATGGGGCCTAAACCCCCATCATCACAGTGACCAAAAGGCAAGTGTGGGGTCCATAGCTGAAGCACATTTTGACCATTGTGGCAATGGGGTCTAAACCCCCATCATCACAGTGACCAAAAGGCAAGTGTGGGGTCCATAGCTGAAGCACATTTTGACCATTGTGGCAATGGGGTCTAAACCCCCATCATCACAGTGACCAAAAGGCAAGTGTGGGGTCCATAGCTGAAGCACATTTTGACCATTGTGGCAATGGGGTCTAAACCCCCATCATCACAGTGACCAAAAGGCAAGTGTGGGGTCCATAGCTGAAGCACATTTTGACCATTGTGGCAATGGGGTCTAAACCCCCATCATCACAGTGACCAAAAGGTAAGTGTGGGGTCCATAGCTGAAGCACATTTTGACCATTGTGGCAATGGGGTCTACACCCTCATCATCACAGTGACCAAAAGGTAATTGTTGACAAAGAAAGAGCTGCAACTGCCAAACTGCATGGATCATTCCTGGTCACAGAACCAAAAACTCATCTGTGGCAAAGTAGTGTATGTGTCCCATTGCAACATAAATTGGGGGAGCCAAATACTGCAGTGCAAATGAAACATTCCTTTGGCCATGTGCAGACAAACAACACCCATGGGGGCTGAGACCGTCAACAGTCATCAATGACACAATGACAGAAGTGACCATCAGAATGCAGAACCACATATTTGCACCAATGGGCACACAAATGCAGATACCCTGTGGAGACAGCAGATGTGAGGTGAACAGATACCATACCATGGCAGCAATGGGACACACAAACCATGATCACTGTGCTGACCGATGACCTAGGAGTCCCAGGGACAGCAGGGGAAACACACCAAACAACATACAGCCAATGGCACACCCAAGATATGCCAATGCAGTGGTGCAGATGCACAAACACAAACAGGCAGACCAACACTGTCATCATACACAGCAGGTGAGGGGTGGGGGTGCCAGTGTCCCCAGGCAACAACACAACACATGAGGAGAGCTGAATACCAATCATACAGATGTGCATACACTGCCACACTAAGGTAACTCATGGATCCAAATCCCCTATGTGGGCAAGCAGGCATTGACAGGTGAGAGGGAGCACAAAACACACATGTCACACAGGCACGTAGGAACAACAACTGACACAGCAAGTCACAGACACACCACAGCACCACCCCCAGGGCCCCCACAATGTGGTGACCCTGGGCTGAATAAAAATACCACTGTGATGACAAAGCTAAATGTCGTTCACACTGTGAACCACAGTCAGGTGTCCTGAGCAACTAACTACCATCACACCTACACAAGCACAAATCAATCAGCATGGCCAGTAAGCCAAGGCCAACATGGAGGCAGGGGACTAGCCGGGCAACAACTCTCATCTGCACACACTCAAGACCACACCCCTCGACCTCCAACAATGTGCAGCAGTGAAGTACACATGCACTGGTGACATTGCACATGCACCCATGACTATTCCAGGGTGGTGGGTGGGAACCAAGGTGTAGAAACACATCACACATGGACACTCAACAAGACTCCTGAATGTCTGACACACTGCACACTACGCTGTACATGGACATGACGGCAATACCACACCGACCAATGGGATCCCAGCCACAGTCACACACCAATGAAGAAGCCAAGGTCACCCACAAAGAACACACATAGACAACAACCAACATTGCAGCCCGGACCCTAAGGAGTGCCAGCAGTCACACACACAACGTGTCACAATCACTGAAAGATAACACAAACTGGAAATCACATGACAGGGGCAAACAACAAGTGCCAAAGGGAAACCTGACTGTGACCCATCTGCGTCAGCACACAAACTCTGCCCTGACAGCAAACACACCTATGGGTGACACCCTGATGACCAGTAATGTGCCATGCACCCACATCACAGAGAACACAGGGAGAAGACTTTGGGGGAACATAGCTCAAGTCAGCAAGCATCACAAACAGGTACAACACTAGGGATCACAGCATGCGCAGATGAATGAAAGTGAACACACAGACATGCACATACAACACACACCTTGGGCGCAGGCAATGTCACACGTGTACACACTGCCATGAGGGGACTCCACTCCTGTGTGAGGAAAGCTGTGCCATATGTTGCCTCAGTAGGGCCCCATCATGTCAGCTGAGCACTTGGTCACACAATCAACAATTAGCACCAAATGAGGGCTCCCATCACATCAGCCTGGTCATGGATGTGCCAACGGAATCATCAGCACAGATCCAACACACTTGTATAGCAATGTTGCACTGACTACACGGATGAGTCCCTCCCCATTGATGCCCATACCTGCATGTCCACTGGAGATGGCAACACGGTCAGGGAAGTAGACAAATGCAACGATGGCAGGCACAACAGATGTGCAGGGGTGAAGCCACAGATATGAAATTGCCAATGTAAGTAGGAAACCCATTGCCAAATACTGAACACATGACACCCTCAGATGCTGCTATTGATGACATGGATACACCACATGATAGGACACATTCCCCCTGGACCACATGGGTTCCTGCACAGTAACACTTCATAATCATGAGACCAGATATCACCATCACTGCAGCAAGGGCATGGTTAGCTGCACCAACAACATGTACATCTGAAGCATGAGCACTAGAGAAAAGAAAGTTGCTTTATTCAGCATATGTGTTGTTTGATAACGACGTCCAGAAGAAATTAGAGCAAAGGCCAATGGCCAGTCCATTGTCAAAGTTCAAACAGGGTGACACTGGCAGATGTCACCCTACGCATGCCTGCACAATACCAGGGACAATCCACTAGGAGGGGCAACCGGGGGCAGGCCAGGCACCGCAGGGACAGGATCAGGGCTCACCAGGGGGAGTCAGGGAAGGGGTGGTGGGTGCTGGAGAGCCACTGACAACTGCAGTGGAGGTGTCTGACATGGTGTGTGCCGGCACAACTGGGGGGCATGACACAGATGTCGTGGGTGCCGGCACAACTGCAGTGGACCCTGCAGATGGGGTGGACAGGTCCGCCACTGCAGTGCCCAAGTCAGACAGGGCGGTAGTGGACTCCACTGCAGTGCCTACCTCCAGGGGAGGAGAATGGGGAACAGGCAAGGTGGGTTGGACAGAGGGGGAGGACACCCTCACCACATCAGTGGCACAGACAAGCGCAGCGGGGGTGTGGTGCTGGGAGAGCAAGTGGCAGGGGGAGAAGGCCGGAGCATCTTGGGGATGGTATATCTGTGGGTGGGGGAACCTGGGGCAGGGTGTGGTGGGGGCACCTGTGCAGTGGGGGCCTGAGGGATGGAGGACGGAGACCTTGTGCCTGAGCTGCAGGGCGGTGGCGGGGTCTTGCTCTTAGCACTCCGGGGGGACTTGCGGGTGGGGGCCTCAGTCCGTCTGCGCCTGGGGGAGGGTGTCCGGGGGCGAGGGGCACTCTGCTCCGTGTGGGTGGGCTTCCTCTTCCCCCGGGATGCTGGAGCAGCTTCATCGGTGGGGAAGAGGCCGAGGTCACAGAGGAAGAGCTGCTGTGACTTTGGGGATGCAGGTGAGGCAAGGGAGGGTGCTTTGGAGGGAGAGGGAACTGAGGACTGCGCAGTGCATGTGGATGCGTGTGTGTGTTCCAGGGCCCCATCCCCTGTGAGTCTGGCTTCAGTCCCCTGAATGTGCGTGCGTGTGCGTTTTGTCATTGGCGTGTGTGTCAGTGTGCTGGATGTGTGTGTGCTGGTGTGTGCCTGTGCCAGTGTGTGTGTGCCTGGGATGGGTAAGGTGCTGGGGAGTGTGGATGGAGCAGAGGCAGGAGGGGTGAGGGACCGTTTGAGGAGGGACACTGCTGCCGTCAGGGAGGAGTCCATGGACCTATTGCCCCTCTGTAGGTCAGACATGCCCGATGAGATGCCCTCCATGAACGACACCAGCTGAGTCAACAGCGCGGTGTGCGCATGGAGGACACTCAGCATGGCTGTCTGCCCTACATGGAGCTGGCGAAGGAGGTACACAGACTCCTCACTCAGGGCAGCAGGGGACACAGGGGCAGGGGGTGCGGTGCCTGGCCCAAAGGAGACACGCTCCCGGACATGGGAGCCTCCACGGACCTGGGGAATGGGAGCCGATGGGAGGGCGGTGGTGGTGCTGGTGGTGGCGGGGACAGCAACACTAGCTGGGGTGTGGTGGCTGCTGACACCCGCCTCCACAAGGGAGTCATCCTCCGAGTTGCTCTGGTCCTCAGCTGAGGTGGATGCTGCTGAGGACTCCTCGGTGTGGCTCCCCTCGCCCTCCGTGCCACTGGGTCCCTCCGACCACTCCTCGGCTGCTGACCCAGTCTGGCTCTCCGGCTCCTCCTGGTCCGTGGAGCTGTCCCCTTCCGTGGCCGTGGATGTATCTGCAAACAATGGGGAAACAGACAGACATCAGTCACCTGCACATAACGCACACACCACTGTGAGCACAGCACATCACAGAGCAAGCCCTGGCATCATTAGTTGTACATTGCTAAAAGTGCACTAATTGAACAGGAGAAGTCAATTGTCAGTCTGATGCCAAGCATGGCACTCACATCCCACATGGCCTTGCACCCATCTGTCTGGTGTCTGTTGGATTGCAACACCCCAGTGTTGACACATGCACCAAGTACACAGTAGTTGGACAGTGCAGAGGACACGGTGTGGACACATCACAGCTCTTGCCACTGAGTCAGTACAGGTTTACGGATGTAAGGGATGCCCAGAGTCAAATAGGAAATGCATGTGATGCATACCAGCGACAGACACCATGATGCACCCATGTCCTGATAGCCAGCGCCACTATGGTGTGCATGTAGCACATGTCACTCCCCTGCAGGATCACCAATCAGTAGACACATGCCATGGCGGAGGCATGACTGCAAAGTCATACATCACTGTCTCAGTGATGTATGACTTTGCAGCCAGACAACAACACTCTGCACTGTGTCACAATAGTAGGTCATGGGGAATGCAAGTCCTGGAGCTGCACAAGTGCACATGTACATCCCCCCACAACACATCCTCTTAACCCTCATCTGTCCAGGTCATACCTATTGGACATATGGGAGACCTGTGACACTACCCTCTGAACCTGAGCCCCTCACACTCTGCTGTGCATGGGGAACAGCTGCCTGAACTTCACATTTACATGCCCCAGTCTGCATGGGCAGCTGATCAGACACCTATGTGTCACACAAGTATCGTCTCCTATGGTCACATCTCCAGTGGCATGCTGAGCCCCTACCAAGAAACTCCACAGCAGTCCTGGCGACTAATCCACAGCACACTGACACAGAGGCAGACACCTGAGGGGTCAAATCACTGTGCACAATGTGTCCTCTGATACACGGGAGTGGGAGTACAGAGTGTATTGTATGGCCTGGAGTAGGCATGACTGTCCAGCCCCACATGAATGAGGGATGAGCCCTGGACTGTAGGCAGCTGGCTAAGTATGTGTGACACACGTCATATACATACTCCTGGGGCCCAAACATTGTTCCCACCAGCAGCATGGGTGTGTGCCAGGTACCCCAGCCACATGTGGTGGATCAGCTCAGCAATTGGACCACAGATCAAAGTAACACGCTGAATACATGTCAGAATACAGGCATTGTGTAAGCAATGGACCCACCCATGATGCCCACCACAGAGTCAGGGAAACAGATGCTGTCTCCCACCTTGAGTCAAGCAAACTGCAAGGACACAGTCCTAAGTGACAGAATTCCCTGCATGTAAGGGCCACACCTGGGTATCAGATGAGGAGTGGGCAGTGCACAATAGAGGGACATGGCTCCTGGACAACATGACTGCTGTACTGTGGCAGTTCAACCTGGCCCGAGGAGGGCACATAGCATGTTAGACAGAGTACACAGTGCAGTCTTTGACTCACCCCCTCCTTGCTGCTCTCTGGCCTTCAGCTGCCCATCCAGGTCTGGAAAGACCACCGCCAGGATCCTGAGCATGTGGGGGGTCAGGGTCCGTGTTCCGCCCCTCCTGCGAGGAGGCGACAGCTTCAGCTGGACCCGTGCAATCCTCCGGGTCCAGCCCCGAAGGTCCTGCCACCTCTTTTGGCAGTTGCGGATCCGGCGCTTGTAGACCCCCACGGACCGGACAGCCCGGACGATGTCCTTCCAGATCTCATGCTTCCGATGGGCAGAAGCCTGTCAGGATGACAAAGTGATAAGGCCATTACTACACATGCAACATATCCGTGCATGACACAGTTGCATATACATGTCGCAATCACAGGGGCACATGGTGTACCCAGGCAGTGCACGGCTGCCCATGGACAGTTTTCCAGAAGTCACTACATGGTATCATTGCATGGGGAGTAAAACCCTGTTCAGAAGCACTGTCACTGCACCATACCTGTCCAGTGCAAGTCACTACACACTATGGGGGTGACAACTACTCAGTGAGCCTGCTAGCCAGTGGTGTGCTGACTCTCAGCCTTGCTAGTCAGACAAAATGCACATTCAGAAAGGCAGTGCACAGAACACTCACCTGCTCCCCTGGTGTCCCATACAGCTTGCTGTACTGTGGAAGTAGGCTGTCCAGCAGGGCCTGGTTCTCTTCAAGGCTGAAGGCTGGGGCTCTCTCCACAGTACGTGCCATTGCAGGGTCCAGAGGGGCAGAGACAGCAGCAGTGCAGTGGCAGATGTCGTCCTGGAGCATGTAGTGCAGGCAAGTGGGCTCTCAGGGGAACATGCAGCAATATATATGTGCTGGAGAGGCAGATACTGTCCCTTGTGTCCAAAGTGATAGGTCCAAGTCGTTTGCATCTTCTGAATCTGGCCAATCCATGGAATAGCAGCACCAAAACACGCCCACAGCATCCTTCAAAATTTCAACTTCATGACATACATGATTTTGCAACATTGTTGTGGGTGACCAACTGATTTTCCAGCAACCGACTCGTTCGAATATTCGAAAACGCGTCCGTTGCCAGGCAAGCCCATTGTCAATGGGTGCGCACCGATCGGTCCATTGAGGTACAACGCGCACAGGGGTACAACGCGTACCCGCACACATTGAAAGCAATGGGCCGGCCGGAGGCACCGATCGGTCCATTGCTGTTCAACGCGCACAGGGGTACAACGCGTACCCGCACACATTGAAAGCAATGGGCCGGCCGGAGGCACCGATCGGTCCATTGCTGTTCAACGCGCACAGGGGTACAACGAGTACCCGCACACATTGAAAGCAATGGGCCGGCCGGAGGCACCGATCGGTCCATTGCTGTTCAACGCGCACAGGGGTACAACGCGTACCCGCACACATTGAATGCAATGGGCCGGCCGGAGGCACCGATCGGTCCATTGCAGTACAACGCGCACAGGGGTACAACGCGTACCCGCACACATTGAATGCAATGGGCCGGCCGGAGGCACCGATCGGTCCATTGCAGTACAACGCGCACAGGGGTACAACGCGTACCCGCACACATTGAATGCAATGGGCCGGCCGGAGGCACCGATCGGTCCATTGCAGTACAACGCGCACAGGGGTACAACGCGTACCCGCACACATTGAATGCAATGGGCCGGCCGGAGGCACCGATCGGTCCATTGCAGTACAACGCGCACAGGGGTACAACGCGTACCGCGCACATTGAATGCAATGGGCCGGCCGGAGGCACCGATCGGTCCATTGCTGTTCAACGCGCACAGGGGTACAACGCGTACCCGCACACATTGAATGCAATGGGCCGGCCGGAGGCACCGATCGGTCCATTGCAGTACAACGCGCACAGGGGTACAACGCGTACCCGCACACATTGAAAGCAATGGGCCGGCCGGAGGCACCGATCGGTCCATTGCAGTACAACGCGCACAGGGGTACAACGCGTACCCGCACACATTGAAAGCAATGGGCCGGCCGGAGACACCGATCGGTCCATTGCTGTTCAACGCATCACTGTACATGTGACTGGCATATGTCAGCATGCCTGTCTCAGATGGACATATGCCAGCCACAGATAGCTCCCAGGGAGTGAGGGGCACACCTACATCACGACAGCCTGTCCAAACCTTATCATAAGGCATGTAAGGCTGCATTTCCTATTGTGTGTATGTTGGTGTACATGTTGTCCTGTGGGTGTCACCTGTGGGCAGCCACCCCCAGGCTGTGCACGTGTTAATGGGGACAGGATCCTGGGTGTTACGTGTACGTGACCACTGTGATGTGCAACTGTTCATATCTGTGCATGTGCCATGGTCACATTTCACAGTGGTGTTTGTGTATGTCATGTCACATACCCCGTGAGTCCCATGTGGGACGGTATGTTTGAGCCAGGGTGTCCCAGTGGCACAATAGTGATGGCCCTCCACAGTCTTTGTGCATGTAGTGTTTACAATGTCTCTGATTTCATGTGCACAATGGGAGACAGTCTCCACATCCACGTTGTGTGTGCATGGACTCTGATGTTGTGCGTGTGTGTCACAGACGTCCATGGCTCTCCTGCCATGGCAAGTGTGGCCACTACCTGTGGGGGTCATGTTTGTTTTGTTGTGGTGTACACATGATACTCCAGGTGATGCCAGTGTCCATGTGGCATTACAGGGTCCCTGGGAATGTGCCTGTCGTTGAGCTGTGGTGCCTGGGGCACATCTGTCCTCACATGTCACTGGGGGGTGACTGTGACACAGCATCATGATATCCAATGGGCCAACCTGGGACAAATTGATGCCACCTGTAGGACCGTGTTGACAGATGTTGGCCATGTATGTACCATACATGTCGTTCCGGTACTGCACACTTCATGTAGTTGTGCCTCATGATGATGTATGTTGGGATCTTGAGTGTGTTCAATGCCGCATATGTGGGGTGACTGACGATCTTGCTTACTTCTCCTCTGCACTGCAGGGCTCCTGCTGTCCATCGGCCATTCCCAGACCTGGCAACGATGGTGGAACGGGACAGCATCCGACGGTACCGCTTCACCAGGCAGCTGATTGAGGATTTGGCAGTGCAGTTGTCCCCACATTTGCAGCCTGGCCGGCCGTATCCTACAGCGCTGACCCCCAAGGTGAAGGTGATGGCAGCCCTACACTTCTTTGCGACCGGTACCTTCCAACATAGTGTGGCGTCTGCTGGTGGGATGTCACAGACCATGTTCAGCCGTGTGCTCCGCGATTTCTTGGCGGCAATGTTGCTCTTCCTGAACCGGTACATCTATTTCCCTAGACTGCGACGACTCACTGACGTGAAGAGTGACTTTTATGCCCTGGGGAGGATGCCGCATGTCATTGGCTCCATTGATGGGACACATGTGGCTTTGGTACCACCACAGGCCCAGGAGCAGGCCTACAGGAACCGCAAGCACTACCACTCGGTCAATGCACTGGTGGTGTGTCTTGCAGACATGACCATCACACACGTGTGTGCCCGTTTCCCTGGTTCAGCACACGATGCCTTTGTGATGAGGAGTAGTCGCATCCCCAGGTTGATGGCACAGATGCAGAACCAGCGTGCCTGGCTTGTCGGTGTGTACTGACTTTGTGCCATTGTGTGTGATCTGATCTGTAGTATTCCGCCCACTTTTCCAAGTCAGCTGATGTGCACTTGTCTGTCCGTAGGTGACTCGGGATACCCCAACATGCCGTGGTTGCTGACACCCCTCAGGAACCCTGTGACACCTGCCCAGATGCGCTACAATGAGGCACATGGTCGGACCAGGAGAGTGATTGAGCGGACCTTTGGTCTCCTGAAGAGCCGCTTCCGCTGCCTGGACAAGACCGGAGGGTCCCTCCCATATGCCCCTGCGAAAGTGTGCAAGATTATCATCGTCTGCTGCATGCTCCACAACCTGGCAGTGCGGAAGGAGTTGCCTCTCATCCAGGATGACGATGACCAACATCCGCCACCTGTGGAGGATCCTGGCCTGGACCACGATGCCAGTGACGATGATGATGATGATGGTGATGGTGATGTCCGCACACAGCTCATCACCAACTTCTTTAGCTGAATGTGAGTATCCTGAGGTGTCATGTGAATGATGTGAGTTGGCATGATGTGTGGGTGGTGCTCTGGTGCTGTTGGAGTGTGTCCATGGGCTACTTGACAGGATGTGTGTTGCGATGTGTGGTGACAGGTGGGCTGTACTCCCCAACAGTGTTGACATGCTAACTTGGTTCTGGGTGGGTATCTTGTAACATGTATTGTGCATGAGTTTTGCTGTTCTGTCCTGTACTGCATTGCTTTTGACTGTGTGTCATTTCTGTCCTTCACAGGGTACTTTCAGATTCATTTGGTCAACTGTGTCCACCGACGACGTGATTGCACATCCAGGCTGGTAGCTGTTGTGTCCCTACAGGTGATGTGCGCCACACCCATGGACTTCCTTCTGTCTACAGTTGTTGACTGTGTGCCTGCTACCAGGTGGGGTTACCTTGCATCTGTAGTGGTTACGGCATGTTGCTACTGTGTAATAAACCTGTGCTTCACTTAGTGATGTGCGTTGTCTGTGGTCACACATTTGACTGCCATTTGCTTACTGCACCTGTGGGCTACTTGACTACAACTGGGAATGGGTGTGGTGTCTGTGCATTGCACCGTCTTCCCTGGCAACATCAGTGTAGGCAATGAGTCAGATGGCCTAGGTGTGTATGTGTTGTGTAGCCCTGGTGGTGTGTCTCCCTCATATGTGTCACGTTGCCTGTACTCACATGCCTGTGTTGTCCTTGCTGTTGCAGTTCGCATACACAGTGTAATTTTGCTGTTCATCATCCCCATAACAGCACCCACGTTGGAATCACGACAGAGGCAAGTATGGTGTATTATTGTGTTTATTGTGATACATCTGTGATAATAGTGCATAGGATGGATTGTGCTGTACATGAATCTTGCAATCCCAAGTTCCTAGATGAATAGAAAGTCCAGGTAGACAGGATCCCCAGTATCGGGGCCACAGTTGTCTGACACATTGTTCCAACTTGTACTCCCCATGCAATGTGTGGGAGTAGTGTTGCCATCAACAGGGTGAACAGTCTGTGCACAAAGGCGAAAATCCAGAACAGGTTCAGGCTTCCTGGGAGTTGCGCTTGGCCATCAGCCTCTCACTTTCCCCTCCTCGGACGACCCCTCTTCTTGGGGGGGCCCTCAAGTGCAGGCTGCTGCGGTGCAGGGGACTCTCCGCCAGAGTCCTCCTCCCTCCCTGTGGCAGTTGCAGTTTGTTCGGTACCAGATGTTGTTGGCACACAGGGAGGTGTGGACTGGTTGCTGTTCATCTGGCGGAGGCATTGTAAAATGTCCCTGTGCACCGCCGTCATCTCATGTAGTACATCCCACTTGGACTCCACGCGGGACATGTGGGAGTCCACACGTGACATGTGTGACTCCACGTGGGACATGTGGGAGTCCAAGCGGGCATGATGGGCAGCCTGCTGCTGTTTGATGACTCTGAGGAGCCCCACTACCTGGCTGAGCTCTCCGGTGCTGGACTGGTACGCATCAGCTATGCGTACCAGTTGTGGGTCTTCATGCACACCAGCAACGTCTGCAAGCAGCGACCTCTGTCTCCCACCCCTCCCACCACCCCTGCTGACATGTGCAGTGTGTGCAGTTGCACGCACAGATAACCCTGGTCCACCTTGGGGGTTGGTGGTGGTGGTGGTGTCCATGGCCCCAGGTTGGTCCAGGGTCACTGCGCTGGTGTTGTTCCTTATTCTGTCCATGTCGGCAGGGATGGTATTCGTGGTGACAGTCGTTGGAGGGGTGGGTGCAGGGGGTGCAGCTGGTGGACCTGCTGGTGCTGCAGCTGGTGGTCCTGCTGGTGCAGCATGTTGACTTGCACCGGATGTGCCAGGTTGTTCTTCATCGTCCGAGGAGGACAGAGGCTGTACGACGCCAGTGAGCTCGGCATCCTCTTGAGCCTGGGACTGGGACTCCTCAGCGTCTGCTGCTGTGTCCCTATCATCACCTGTTTTTGGGAGACACAAACAATGTATGTCATGTTTCTGCAGGCATCAGTGGTTGACACACCTGACAGTTGTGACTGTGCCTCGGGGTGCGGGCCTGTACATTGTATTGTCCTAAGTCGTCACAGTCAGGGGTTGATATTGGTGTGGCACATTGTCCTGCATTATTTGGGCATTTCTATGTATTCTCTGGGGTGTGAACATGGTCTGCATTGATTGTGTTTGGTTGACAGCCAGACCTCCTTCCCACCCACCCACCCACCCAGTCAGTTATCCCACCATGGAACGTGCTTGCATTGCAGGGAGTGGAAGTTGTCTCTCAGGATGTCAGTCAGTGGTGTCCTGCTGTTTGTTGGTGCACAGTTGGCAGCAGGGCCTTGTGCTCCCCACAGCAGTAGCCAGTGTCAGCCATCTTGTGAGTCCTTCTCCACTCCCTGTGATGTGAGCATGGTTCAGGGTGGTGTTGATGGGCCAGTTGTGAGGCTGAGCAATGTCTGTGACTACGACTCCCATCATGCTATTGCCTCCACCCCCTTCCCAGCATGCCCATGCTTCCTTCCTTTTGACTCTGCTTCCCTGTGGGGTGGGCTGGCTGTGCTGACAGGATGGCTGGGAGTGTTGTCCTGGCAGTTGTTTGGCTAAGAGTCCCAAGAGTGTCCCTGTGCTTCACACAACATAACCCAGGGTGGTGGTGCTTTGTGGGATCTTGTGTTAGGATGGAGGGCATTGCATTCTACCAGGTGGGTACTGTGGAGTTTGTGTGGGGGGGGGTGTGAGGAGAGGTGCTTGTGACTATGGTCAGTGCTGCAAGTCCCCCTTCCCACCCAGCTAGCCGGATATCCCACCATGGAACGTGCTTGCATTGCAGGGAGTGTAAGTTGTCTCTCAGGATGTCAGTCAGTGGTGTCCTGCTGTTTGTTGGTGCACAGTTGGCAGCAGGGCCTTGTGCTCCCCACAGCAGTAGCCAGTGTCAGCCATCTTGTGAGTCCTTCTCCACTCCCTGTGATGTGAGCATGGTTCAGGGTGGTGTTGATGGGCCAGTTGTGAGGCTGAGCAATGTCTGTGACTACGACTCCCATCATGCTATTGCCTCCACCCCCTTCCCAGCATGCCCATGCTTCCTTCCTTTTGACTCTGCTTCCCTGTGGGGTGGGCTGGCTGTGCTGACAGGATGGCTGGGAGTGTTGTCCTGGCAGTTGTTTGGCTAAGAGTCCCAAGAGTGTCCCTGTGCTTCACACAACATAACCCAGGGTGGTGGTGCTTTGTGGGATCTTGTGTTAGGATGGAGGGCATTGCATTCTACCAGGTGGGTACTGTGGAGTTTGTGTGGGGGGGGTGTGAGGGAGAGGTGCTTGTGACTATGGTCAGTGCTGCAAGTCCCCCTTCCCACCCAGCTAGCCGGATATCCCACCATGGAACGTGCTTGCATTGCAGGGAGTGTAAGTTGTCTCTCAGGATGTCAGTCAGTGGTGTCCTGCTGTTTGTTGGTGCACAGTTGGCAGCAGGGCCTTGTGCTCCCCACAGCAGTAGCCAGTGTCAGCCATCTTGTGAGTCCTTCTCCACTCCCTGTGATGTGAGCATGGTTCAGGGTGGTGTTGATGGGCCAGTTGTGAGGCTGAGCAATGTCTGTGACTACGACTCCCATCATGCTATTGCCTCCACCCCCTTCCCAGCATGCCCATGCTTCCTTCCTTTTGACTCTGCTTCCCTGTGGGGTGGGCTGGCTGTGCTGACAGGATGGCTGGGAGTGTTGTCCTGGCAGTTGTTTGGCTAAGAGTCCCAAGAGTGTCCCTGTGCTTCACACAACATAAGCCAGGGTGGTGGTGCTTTGTGGGATCTTGTGTTAGGATGGAGGGCATTGCATTCTACCAGGTGGGTACTGTGGAGTTTGTGTGGGGGGGGGGTGTGAGGGGAGGTGCTGGTGACTATGGTCAGTGCTGCAAGTCCCCCTTCCCACCCAGCCAGCCAGATATCCCACCATGGAACGTGCTTGCATTGCAGGGAGTGTAAGTTGTCTCTCAGGATGTCAGTCAGTGGTGTCCTGCTGTTTGTTGGTGCACAGTTGCCAGCAGGGCCTTGTGCTCCTCACAGCAGTAGCCAGTGTCAGCCATCTTGTGAGTCCTTCTCCACTCCCTGTGATGTGCGCATGGTTCATGGTGGTGTTGATGGGACAGTTGTGGGGGGGCAATATGTGTGACTGCGACTCCCATGATGCTATTGGCTACACTGACTTGGCCAGCATACACAGAATTCCTTCCTTTGAGTGGTCTTCACTGTGTGTTGGTGTTGTTGTGGTGGCTACATGTGTGGATGTGTGTGTTAGTTCTATTTGTGCCACTGCCTAGCTGTAGTTGTGGTTGTGTTTGTACATGTGTTGGCACAGTTGGATGTGACTTTTTTGATGGCATGTGTTGTGTTTATCTGACTGACATACACATTTTGGGATGATTCTGTTCTAGTTGCTGTGTAATTGCTATGAGTGCATGGTTTGACTCTCCCTTGACAGTGATGTGTGTGTTTTGTGGCAGTTTATTGTGTACATTTGTTGTGTACTCACCAGGCTCTGGGATGTTCTCTAGTCCATATACGCTCACTGGCGGAAGGATGGCCCGCACCTTCTCCTCCCAGGGCCTGAGGTATATTGGCTTGGCAGGAGGGCCACTGCCGGTGTGTTGGCTGTTGATGTAGTCTTGCTTCAGCAGGTCCCGTACCCTCCTGCGCACGTCATACCACCTGTTCTGGATGTCCGTCTTTGTGCGCCGACATGGTGATTGGGCGTTCACCCTGTTGATGATCCTCTCCCACATCTTGGTTTTCTGCGACATGGGGGTCTGTTGGACCAGAGTGCCAAACAGCTGTGGCTCCACCCTGAGGATCTCGTCTACCATGACTTCCAATTCACTATCTAGGAACTTGGGATTCTTCTTGGGGGGCATGGTGATGGGTGGTGATGGTGGGTGATGTGTGTGTTGGTGTGCAGGTGAGGGTGTGTGGGTGTGTGTTGTGCTGGGTGTATGTGAGGTAGGTATTTGTTGGTGTGCTGCTGGTGTGTGGCTTGTGTGAGGGATGAGCTGTGGGTGTGTGGTTGCTTTCTCTTGGGTGCTGGCAGTGGAATGGCATTTGCAAAGGCTCATGGTAGTGATTTGTGTCCTTTATATAGGTGGAGTTGTGGGTGTGTCTTTGTTCTCTGTCCCCACCCCCCCAGTATTTATTGGCTTGGTAATTGCTTGTTTGGCCTTTTTTTGGTTGATTTTTCCTTTGTGCTGTTTGTGTATGTTGGAAACGTTCTTGTGACCGAGTCGGACCCTGCATTGGTCTCGTACGGTGTTTTCCGTTTCGTTCACGCTGTGTTTGTGCAGTTTTCTATGCTGCGTACGCGTCGGTCGCGGTGTATTGTGTTGCTTCGGCTCGGTTTTGTATGCGTGTCGGTCGTACGGCTTGTCCTCCGTCCGACTCGGTCGTGTTTTTCGCGCCTTGCATCGTACTTTGCGGGTTGGAGTTGGCGGGTACGATTCGGTCGGATTTGTTCCGGGTGCGTGTCGGTCGGTTGGATTCGCGTGTTTTTCCGGCCGGATTGCTATTTTCCGAGCGGCTCGGTCGGTCGGCTTGGTTTCCTGACGTGTCGGTCGGATTTATCGCGGCTTGCATCGTACTTGGCGTGTCGGGCGCCACTGGTACGTGTCGGTCGGTAATTTTTCCGGCTCCGAGTCGGTCGGTGCTTTTTCCGGCCCGAATCGGAATCGACCCCTATGTGTTAAGCATTATTGATTGAGGTGCGTATTGTGAACTGAAACAATACGGGTTAAACATTATTGATAGAAGTGTGCATTGTGAACTGAAACAGTACGGGTTAAACATTATTGATAGAGATGTGTATTGTGAAGTGAAACAATATGGGTTAAACATTATTGATAGAGGTGTTTATTGTGAAGTGAAACAATACGGGTTAAACATTATTGATAGGGTGTGTATCGTGAACTGAAACAATACGGGTTAAACATTCTTTATAGAGGTGTGTATTGTGAACTGAAACAATATGGGTTAAACAGTATTGATAGAGGTGTTTATTGTGAACTGAAACAATACGGGTTAAACATTATTGATAAAGGTTTGTATAGTGAATTAAAACAATACGGGTAAAACATTATTGATAAAGGTGTTTATTGTGAACTGAAACAATGCGGGTTAACCATTATTGCTAGAGGTTTGTATCGTGAACTGAAACAATACGGGTTAAACATTATTGATAGAGGTGTGTATTGTTAACTGAAACAATAAGAGTTAAACATTCTTTATTGAGGTGTGTATTGTGAACTGAAACACTATGGGTTAAACATTCTTGACGGAAGTCAGGCCCGGCTCCAGGAATTTTTATTTGGGTGGGCCAAGGGTGCATTTGGGTGGGCCACTCTTGGCCCAATTTGTCGCTTCTTGTGGTAGCCTACATGCCCTAGATTACATTATATCTACTTGCAAACAGTCACCATGATACAACAGATCGATTCTGTGTGTATACAGAGCATGTGGAGAGTTATTTGAAAGTTAGCGCAATGTCCGGACCTAAGTGCAAACCCTCAAATTCCAACAGGCCAGGCTTCAACACAAGTACTTCCAGGCCCGATTATCCACTTTTCTACCATCCCTCTCCTGTGCACCTTGAATACGCCATGTTACATCGCATGCGTTTACAACGCATGCCATTACAACGCAAGTCATTTTAACGACTTGCTGTAGGGAGGGCATTGGAGTTTGGAATAGTATAATTTGCTATTCCAACTCCAGTCTGTGCAACAGTAGGGAAGGTGTTGGATTTTAAATCCAACACCTTCTGCCCCCTACAGCAAGTCATTGTAACGACTTGCGTTGTGGTGGTATGCAATGTAACAACACGGTCGTTGTAATGACCGCGTTGTAATCTCATGCGTTGTATCACATGCCTGGTAAACGATGTTTACCGTGCATCTTATCTCACAGCTGACCTTGGGCCCCAGCTCTAGCCCCATATCAACCACCATCCACCTCTACTTTCATTATTCCCGTAAAAAAACATTAGTAAAATCACCTTCAAACTTAAAACATTGAATATAGCAGTAAATATAATTAGCACGCACTTTAAAATATGTTCCACAGTTGCCCTAATGACCTGACTGCTAATGAAATAAAAACAGAAAGGCCATGACAGGGCCGGCTTTAGCGCTAGAGTGAAAGTCTTTTTTGGCACCCCACCAATTACCTCTTTGTCCGCAGATACCATTACTACCACCCTCCAACAGTACCCTTCATCTCTCTGTAGCCCTTCTCTCATATGCATTTCATTTGTTGTATCGCACTACCCATATCAGTGCAGGGTGTCACAATACTTTACATCACACACACATTATACAGAGACAATGAATCACACAAGTATGTAAATCAGTCTATAGGGAATGTCACATAAGCCAAAGAGGATTACAAGGTGTGGGAATCAAGTCATCCATACTGGTGGGCAGTATATTTTAAGAGGGTTTGCTCTGGAGAAGCACAAACTCAGGATTTAAAGCATACCCCAGTGGTTGGGGGTTGGCTTTACTAATAAAAATGTACATCCGCCCAAACTCTTTATAGCAACATTAAAATAATGAAAGACTGGGGAAGTTCTAACTACATTACAACACAAAAAAAGTGAAGTTCTAACTATACCATTCATGTTTGTATGCAGCTCTTTGATGACAGTTCATAGGTCACTGTCCTATGTTAGGATTGTAACTTCTGAACTGCAAGTAACACAAGAATCTCTGTGACAAAGGCAGTAACCCACTGAGCTATCCAAATAAAATACAGCTTATCTGCATTTCAAAACTACCAACAGGCAAAGGATTGCTCTCCAGCAGGATCATTATTCACCAGTTATCTGGACATTTTTATTGTTGTCTTGCATCCATGGCCATGATAATGATAAAAAAATTTAAATGAAGAATACAAAAAGTATGTACCTTGCTGGGCCTATGCAGGTTTTAAAAATAAAAACAAATAGTAACACATTCTCTTACCTACTCTGTTAGTCAAACTTTGTGTCACAGCCTGATCTGATAAGCAGCTGCAGGGGTCAGGAAAGGTGAATCAGAATAAACAAACTTATTTTCTCCAGTGCTGAACAGAAAAGGTAATATCCACACAGCACAGGATGGTAGGCAAAAGAATGTGTCCCCTTCGCTATGTCCCTATTGTACCTGCAGACACAGCCCGCCTTTCTAAAAGAAGTTGGGTGATTGGGGATGGCTGTGAGAAAGAGCCCAGGCCCAATCACGCAACTCCCAGAATAGGAAGAATAACAACGTTCGGAGGAACCTTTTAAATTATAGTGCCCATTTTCTATTGGCCTTCATGTCCTCACTGTGAGGGCCAAGGCTCATGTTTGGGTGGGCCAGGCTCATGTTTGGGTGGGCCTGGCACACCCGGCTCACCCACCATATCACAGATGTGAGGCTTGGCAATTTTGCCTATTTTTCAGAAGGACAAACCACACATTAGCTTTACTGATAACAAGCAAATGGCTTAGCCTCGAACAGAAGAAATACAGGTTAAACTTTATTGATAGAAGTGTCTATTGTGAACTGAAACAACACAGGTTAAGCATTATTGATAGAGGTGTGTATTGTGAACAGAAACAATATGGGTTAAACATTCTTGATAGAGACGTACATTGTGAACTGAAACATTACGGGTTAAGCATTATTGATAGAGGTGTGTATCGTGAACTGAAACAATATGTGTTAAGCATTATTGATTAAGGTGTGTATTGTGAACTGAAACAATACGGGTTAAACATTATTGATAGAGCTGTGTATTGTGA
The DNA here is from genome assembly GCA_963921515.1 of Calotriton arnoldi. NCBI lineage: Eukaryota > Metazoa > Chordata > Amphibia > Caudata > Salamandridae > Calotriton > Calotriton arnoldi. Next base: position 153,570 of record CAWUFW010010553.1, read on the forward strand.
AGTGAATCTATACTGGTTAAATATTATTGATAGAGGTGTTTATTTGTGAACTGAAACAATACGGGTTAAACATTATTGATAGAGGTGTGTATCGTGAACTGAAACAATACGTGTTAAACATTCTTTATAGAGGTGTGTATTGTGAACTAAAACAATACGGGTTAAACAGTATTGATAGAGGTGTTTATTGTGAACTGAAACAATACGGGTTAAACATTATTGATAGGGTGTGTATCGTGAACTGAAACAATATGTGTTAAACATTCTTTATAGAGGTATGTATTGTGAACTGAAACAATATGGGTTAAACAGTATTGATAGAGGTGTGTATTGTGAACTGAAACAATACGGGTTAAACATTATTGATAGAGGTTTGTATCGTGAATTGAAACAATACGGGTAAAACATTATTGATAAAGGTGTTTATTGTGAACTGAAACAATACGGGTTAAACATTATTGATAGAGGAGTTTATTGTGAAATGAAACAATACGGGTTAAACATTATTGATAGAGGTGTGTATCGTGAACTGAAACAATACGGGTTAAACATTATTGATAGAGGTGTGTATTGTTAACTGAAACAATAAGAGTTAAACATTCTTTGTTGAGGTGTGTATCGTGAACTGAAACACTACGGGTTAAACATTCTTGACGGAAGTGCATAGTGTGTTACCTTTGGTTTTCACTCCTACTCCCTGTATAAATATAGACCCAGATCTTCTATAGCATATGTTAGTTAAATATGCATGTTACATATGACTACAAACAGGAGTCCTTATCTGGGACATTAAACATCTCAAAGAGTTATTTTGACGTTGGTACCACATTGAGACGGACCTGAATACATTGCTGGAAGTTGTTGTATATTTATAACTTGTGCATGTGTTTAAAACCAAACAAGGTTAATGCATGTTTTTATGAGGATTGTTATTGTATTTTAGATTTGAATGTAGTAAAATAAAAGCATATATTTGTATTTAACTTTAACAGTCTCTTTACTGCTATTCAAAACCTTCTGTCTATCGTCTGACCATCATCCAAATATGTTTTAGTTTTAGAATGTTTTGTAGTTTTGTGCATTTATAGTCTGTCAACTTTCTGAGTTCGTCAGAAGGTGGGATTGATATTGGACCATACAGAGAGAACCCGGGCTCTTTTGGCACTTCGTGGACCTAAACACTCAGGGTTTTTTTACAAGCCACTTGCGCTGCGGGTGGTCACTTTTTATCACAAAAATAGTGACGCACCGGCGGTGCAAGGAGCTTCAAAATGAGCCCCTCAATTTTCAAATCTTATCTCTATTGCTTGATATTCTTGCTCCTTGCATGGCACCAGCTGCTTACCTTTGCCTCTGATATTACCTGCTGTTTACTCTTCCTAAGCAGTGCTGGAAAGTAGGGGTATTGCGTCAGATCCCTCTTCCGACAGCTATGTCGGCCCAGAGAGACATGCTGAATTTGATTTGTCATGGTGTCATTTTTTTGCCGACCAAGACACATTTCAGCAGCACCAGGACGTTGTCTGCATTCCTTTTGGAGCAGCAAAGTGCGAACGCGAGGGGGCTTTCTTATTTACACTTCCAGCTGGCCCTAAAACAAAGGCCTGATATAGAGGGATATCAACCCTCCTTTTGTTCAAATATAAAAGTGGATGGCAGCTATCTGGAGCCTAACACCTAGACATCAAAGGAAGGAAACAAAGACTCACAGCATGTTATCACTTCAAAAGTACTTAAGAGAAACGATGATTTGGAGTCAGGTTTTTGAATTTGTTCAACTCCCTATGGAAAAGGTGTGCGTGCAGTGTAAGAATGACAGATTTATCTGTCTGTATGAGTAATTACACAAATATTGATGTAAATAGCAGTCACTATTTTTTTATTTAATACCTTTATTGCGCTACTCATCCCAGTGTAGGGTGTCAGAGCGCTTTACATCACACACAGAGGCACAATAAATCAAACATGTTTGTAAATCAATGTACAGGAAATGTTACATAAGACAATAAGGGTTATAACTTATAAGGTGTAGGAATCCCATATCATCCATACTCATTGACATTATATGTTGAGTGAATGGTCAGGAGAAAAAAGAAAGTCAGGATATAAAACCTAATGCAGTGATTGTGGTTGTCTGTATTAATAAGACGTTATCACATCCCAAAGAAACTCTTCTTTGGAATCTTAGGGGCATATGTACAAGGACTGGCGATAACTATCGCTAACGCTAGTTAGCGGCAGTTTTTTTATCGCCGCTTACCGCTGAAAACTATCGCCATGTTAGCGGCGTATTTACAAGCCGTTGCTACATGGTGATAGTATCAGAGATCTGCGGTGAAAACTGCTGCTAACATTAGCGCGATGGCAATAGGAATTCCGGCGTTAGCGGGCGAAAACTACCGATAGGCCCATTAGCGGCAAAAAAAACTCATGTTAGTCAGCCCAATGTGAGTTTTTTTTGCCTCTAATGCAAAAAATAGCCTATCTGCAACCTCCGATAGAAAATAGGCATAAAAACCAAAACAAATGCAGAATGTAGCAGCCAGGGCCAGTGCAGCACACATCAACAACCCCTGCAAGCCACCCAACATCCAGGATGAGAGCCTGGATGCCTCGCTGGACCTGCGTCTGGAGCCTGGATGCCTCGCTGGACCTGCGTCTGGAGCCTGGATGCCTCGCTGGACCTGCGTCTGGAGCCTGGATGCCTCGCTGGACCTGCGTCTGGAGCCTGGATGCCTCGCTGGACCTGCGTCTGGAGCCTGGATCAATGGTCCCTCTAATTTTTTTCCTCTGTGTGCGGCAGTGTAAGGTCTCTGTGCACTAAAACCAAGGCTATGTGCGCCGGGAACCAGACCGCGTTTGTGGGTGCAGCGTCAAATATCACTCAGAAGTTTTGCTTAGTGGTAGTGTATAGTGGGCTGTTAAACTCTGTTACATCATTTAGAGTACATATAGATCCAACTAGATACGATGTATGCCTCTCCCATGGGTTTCTTCTACCGACATTCTGCTTCGTTAACCCCCCAGCCAAGGGAAGCACCATGCTTACTTCTAGCCTGAAGTTAATCTAACAGCCCTATTGCCACCCTCACCTTGCAAAATCGTTTTGCACCCCTGTGTGGAAGGTCAGACATAGAATGACTGAGTCCCACATCAGCCCATAGCCAAAAACTCAACAATTCCTATCTGAACACCTGAAAGTAATGCGTTGTTTTGTCCAGTGTGCTGACACTAGAGTATCTCATTGCATTTTAGCCATCCCAAGGGTAATGCAGTTCATGAAATTAGATCATTCATCTACACAACATTAATGGAACAATCCTCCCTCTAGTCATGCATTTATACCAGTGTTTGCAAAATTTAAAAATGATGATAGATAAACCTGATAAATCATAATATAAATTTGCTATCTGCTGGAGATCTCGCTGAATAGACACAATTTATTCCTGGGTAAAAATTATCAATTTTTTCAATCGCCAGCATTCTAACAATTGAAGTAATTATCATGGTTTGCGTTCTCCTTGCACCACGCATGGGGGCACAAAGGTGACACAAAACCTAGTATGACATTCACCAAGCCACGCAACCTTGCATTGCCTTGTGTGGCTTGGTAAATGTGGAGTAATGCAAGGCGGCACAAGTCGCTGCCTTGTGTTACCCTGCCCCAGGGAGAAGTCCTATGGGTGGAGAGTGGGTGTTCCCAGAGGAGGCATAACAAAAAGAAAAATGCTTACTTCTCCTCGTTATTTCCTCCTTCTATGCATTCTGCAGCACACATAGAAAGAGGAAAAAGCCTCAGAGGATTCCCCTTCCTGCACACAAACAATTGTACCTACAACTCAAGCACTCTTGTACTATGGTGCAATAGTGCTTGTGTTGGCACTAGGCAGCAGTATGTGCGCTAGCACAGACAGAGAGCAGGAATGCCCTGTATAATGTTAAATATGGCGCATTCTTGCCATCTCCCTTCTGCGCAGCGCAGCAAGTTGGCTTGCTGCGTTGCGTGAATATTTGATAAGTATGCTCCTGGGCATGCACTAACCTAATGAGTTTGACTTTGAGCCCAAGACTTCTATTAATTGGTAAACTGGCCTTTTTGAAAAACTCAATTCTACCTTACCGTTCATACACATTCTTAGTCGGTTGTAGCATTTGAAGGAAACATTAGACTTCTGAATTGCATTCCTCTTAATCCTGATGATGAAAGGCTATTAGAACAGCAATCCTATCTTTATCAAACATCCTCTAACAACATCCTTTGTAAAAAATAAAATAATAATAAATAAATAAAGTAATAGCCTGTTTTTTAAAAAGATTTTTAACAAGCAATTTAATAAAACAGCTTGGCAACTTGCAATTTTAAATCAAGTGACGTTTTGAGCTTGTCATAATGTATGAGTACTTGGCCAAAACACCCAACCAGCACATTCTGCGGCAAATCTACTAAACACTTGTGCAACTCACCGCAGCAATCAAAGTTGCTAAGCTGTATTACAGGAAAGGGAGAGAGCAAGACAGAGCCGTATGTACTCAATATAACCCTGTTAGTCTCTCCTCTAGTACTGGCACACTTTATGATGCCTTGCTCCATGCACACACCCTTGCACCATAGGGCCAGGGTGTGTTCATAATGTCTGCCATAGCTTTTGCACGGGAAGGGTGTCCTTCAAGTACAAAATACTACACTTTGACATACTTTAAATCTTCTCAAACTTTGTATGTGTGCTGTACAGTACAGCACACATTCATTTTGGGGAAAAAAAACCTTCCTCCAAATTTAATGCATACTTTAAGGTGGTGTACATTTTTGGTGCAAAATTCAATGCTTTGCACTGGTTTCATACTTTATGTGATACAACAGCAGTGAAACTTGCTGATAAATCTGGCCCTTATCAGAAATATTTTCCTTATAAACATTTTTTGTTTACTGACATGAACGATATGTATTGAAAAGGACAATGTAAGTACAAGGGACAATGTAAAACTATGTTTTTCTAGCATTGGCCATACTAGACCTAGACTCCATCTAGGATTTTAACGGAACCATGTATTCATTTTTAGTTCCAACACTGCACACAGTAGGTAGGCACACCTTAAGGAAATTCAAAACTTGATGCTTAATATGAAATTTAAGTTTACATTTCTCTTGCTCTCTCCTAACAAATGCTGGGAATTACCCACAGCCTGGACACACTTAATAAGGGCTTCCACTGAAAATGTTCACCTCAGCTAAGTCTCTTAGCTTTAAGCTGGAGAAATTACTTCACCTAGATTGCCAAACAAATGCCCTTCTCTATAGTCCCAGACCTTTCTTCCCAAACAAGACCTTGAATATGGAAACTGACTGACCTTCCCAGATCAAAGAAGCTCTTTACACTGGAGCATGTTACATACATTCATGCATACATACATAAATAAAAGCATCACATCACACCTGCACTTTCATCCGTAGGCTGGCTTCCTCAGCAACACTGCTCTGCATTCGAGACTGCATGCATCACCTACATAGCAGTCCAACTGAGCAAACTTGAATATCCAATGCAAAAACTTAGGAGATCTGGAGGTAACGGAACCCTAGAATGCCTGGCTATGCTGAATATGTACACGCCTGAAATACCTTTCTCTCTCAAACAGTCCTTCTCTAGAAAGAAACCGAAGACATGGAATGCCCTTCTTATACTTATGAGGCAGGTCACATCAATCTCAGTTATCTAGAGGATCATACAGCACTTTCTCTGAGACTTACTTTACACCCCTCACTTGAATCCTGACAATTCCTAGCAATTGCAAATTGCACATCACGTTATTACAAATTGTATTATTATCAAGGTCATCCCACATCAGTACAAAATTTAAATGCTGAATGGTCCTCTCACTTTCACTATAATACTATTTAACATCGAATCATGTCAATCGTCTTATCTCACTTGCGCTATGTACCTTTTTACAGAGTTAGAAAGTGCCCTGTCACTCTGCACTGAACACACTTTATAAGAACTAAATTAATTAAAACCTCTTAGACTGGTCCGATAGGTCGGATGAGCGGCTTTTATACTTCATGTGGACTATGCTGCTCTTGCTATGAGGGCCTTTTAGATCACTCCTGCTGTACAAACCTCAGCCTGAATTTAGTTAAAACAGACGTTCCCCATGTCTGCAAACATCTTCTTGGGACAAAGAGAGAAATAGAGGAACCTAGAATGGAGCTTGCAGTAGCAGAAGCTGCAGACTAGTTGGGCCTAGTTTAAATTACTATATAAACAAGAATTGGTAAAGCCAATAAGTCTCGTCAATGAGACATGTTGACTTTGCCAATGTTAATAGCCATGTTGTACAGGATCGCGGCAGCTGTGTAGCATGGCTGAAAAAGGCAGGAGGAGAAGTGACACGAGGGAGAGACGACAGAGGCAAAAGGTGAAACACATGGGCAAAAGAGAGCAGCTTGGAACGTGGAAGAAGCACATGGGCAAGAAGGAGCAATGTAGAGGTGGGTAGAAAAGCACAAAAGGAAGACAGCTGGAAAACACATGCACTCCCATGGAGTATTTTAAAAAAAGAGAGAAAAGTAGTTTCCTAAAAGTGAGCAGAGGAAGCATAGAGGCCAGGCAATCAAATAAATGGTAAAAAGACTATGCTGCATGGGAGGAACAAACACAAGATGAGTTGGTGGAAACAAGTAAAGACATCCAATAGAAAACAAGCCAATAAGAGTGACAGTAAATCCAACCAATGGTACGCAATGGGCAGGCTGCAAGCCACTGTAAGTTTTGGTAAGCCCACAACATGTCTTTGACTACCAAACAGCTTGTGCTCTCTGGTTGGCTCGACTTAAAAACAAGAAGCTTTTTGTCTTCTTCATGAGAGTTTTTCAAGGTATGTTAAAAATTCTAATGGCCTGATTCACAATGGTATGTCACGCTTTGTAGTATGTTTACTACATTTGTAGTAAGTTAACACTTTGTAATAAGTTTAGCACATTCAGTATTCATAAACTCTGAGTTCAAACTTACTGCAAAAGTGTAAGTTACATGCCTCCACCCCAGAGTTATGCAATTGGCGTACTTTTGTGTGGGTGAGTGCCATACCTCTCTAAACCTGGCCTTGACCATCTCTAATAATTCTTCTTAATCCCATCCTCGTTAGTAGTAAGTCAGCCATTTTTCCCACCCACTCTCCTGTGTCCCTCCCACATTTACTACTAAAATCTGCACTTACATGTGCGGAGACTCCACAGTTGGGGCGGAGAACTCTGCACATATAAGTATAGGCAATCCTTACATTTTGTAGTATGTTTTGTGGTACTACATAGTGAAGTTTGAGAATCAGGCCCTAAGCATCTAAATCACTACATTAAAGTAGACTCCCTAGACACAAAAGATTCACTGTCCGATAAATCTTAGGTATTCAGAATTCTACTTCCTGGTTTTAACACAGCCGTGCGAACCTTGCAGAGGTAGATGGAACAGTAGGAGTCTCTCTTTTTTTTTTTTTTTTACTTTTGTGATCAGCCGGGTTTGGTGGCTCAGTGGACTAATGCGTCTACTGCAGGGGCCTGTGTTCGACCTCATGGTCACAGGTTCAAATCCCGGCGGGTCCACTCAGCCTTTCATCCATCTGAAGTCGATAAAATGAGTACCATTGAGTTGGGTAACAACAAACATCTGTTATTCAGCGCCAAGATACCCGTAGTGGTGAACGTGCGCTTTACGAATACACATGTTATGTTATAGGATAATGTATTTTGTTATTTATGGACATTTCTGAGACCGTTTAACCTTTGATATGTTCTTTTTTTGTTCTCACCCTTTCAAAGAAGGTAATTTAAAGTGAACATGGCTGGTTAGTGTCTGTGTGTTTTGTCTTTGGATAGCATTTCTAGTTTTTCGTTACACATTAATAGATGGCCTTCAACCACTACGTATATTTCTGATAATAATTCTTGAGTCTAAAATCTGAATGTAATTACCTACATACTAACATGAATACAAGCAAAACACAAGCTTTTCCAAAACAAATAAGGCCCACTAAACTCGCGAGCATTCTATTGTCTTATAACGAATAGACAACTACCCTATCCCGCATACAAGCCTTACACAGACCAACTTGGTAAAACTAGGTAAACATGGGTAGTAAATGTGCTTCTTTTCACTTAAAGTTTTGAGTACACCACAATGACCCAACCAAAGTTTTAACCCTGGATATACACCAGAACTGATCAAAAAAGAAACTTTACTATGGAATGTTAAATCCCAGAATAAAATACAGCACCCCTTCCATGGACACAACTAAATCTGCAATTAGGACAAATATTCAGCCTTTACTATCATGGCTAGGTGACTGTGGTAATATTAAACAAACGCTGCACTCAGATCTGATCGCTCTGAAGAGACAGCGTTTCTTCCATGAAAGCAGCAGTGAATGTTACTCGGAAAAAATTACAACAGTTTTAGGGACGAATGAAAGCAGTTTCGAGCTTTCTGTCAGTTGTGTGCTTTCTGTTGCAAAATTAAAGATTGCAAGAGCAGATAATAATTAAATAGGGTTGTGCTGCAGTTTAAAGGCTGCATGTTTGGGCTCTTTACTACGATATCACCACAAGCAGTGAACTGTCACATTCTGACCGCCACATTGTTGCTGCAGCTAGTCGGACTGTCAAGGGCATCACATTCGAAACCAGAAACGGAGCAATGGGTACACAGTTTTCGCTGTCAGCTGTAAAACATTGAGGGGCAGATTTACAAGCCCCTTGCGCCACTGTTGCGTCACTTTTCCCATGTTAAAAGTGACGCAAAAGTGGCGCAAGGGGCTTGTAAATATGCCCCTGAGTGTTTGATAACTGGAGGGGGGGGGGAGAGAGGCGAGGGAACGGCACAAAAACACATATCAACTCACACACATACAGAGACATGCAGACAGAAGTGCACACAGGTGCACCGACACCTGCTCACAAAGAGCAAACCAGACAAACTCACAAACAGACGCCGTCCCACGCATATACAAGCACACAGGACACCCGGACGAACTGCACAGACATACACACCAAGTTACACAAACCGATGCACATATAAAGACTCACACTGTCACACAAACAGGGGCATACACCGACATAAAAAATGCACCTAAAATAAGGTACGTGGAATACAGACACCGAAATACACAATCCCACACACTAAAATCCCGCACTCACACTCAGTTTTATACACACTCCGACTGATGCAAAAACCCCTCTGCACACCGACACACACAGTCACGCAAACAAGTGCATACACCGACATAAAAATACACGTAAACTGTGGCACACAGAGACCGAACTACGCAAACTTACACACTAAAAGCCAACACGTGCACACAGCCAAAACTCAGGCACATACACGCCGGCAAACACACACAGACACAAATAACCCTGTGCACACCAGCACCCCCAGTCACACAAACATGCCACAAATGTGCGTTCTCTACCTAACTGAGTGCAGTGAATCACTGCCGGGTACATAGCTTCGGGCAGGCACGGCCCGTGGTAGGAGTGCCGGTCGGGCGGTGACGTGGGGCGGGGGAGGGGCAGGGTGGGGGGTAGTAAACTACGGATTAAGGCCGAATACAGGTAAGTGAACATTTAAATAAATAAAACGAATTTCGTTGTGAGCGCTGCATCGCCAAATGCGATGCAGTGCGCGCAACGAAATTCGTTTTATTTATTTAAATGTTCACTTACCTGTATTCGGCCTTAATCCGTAGTTACTACCCCCACCCTGCCCCTCCCCCGCCCCACGTCACCGCCCGACCGGCACTCCTACCACGGGCCGCGCCTGGCTTCGGGTGCCCTTCACTGCACCTGCAGGCACCCTCCGAATGCGCATGCTCAAACACTAAATGGCGCGCTCCACGGCAGGAGCAGCCTGGTCGGTGCAGGTGCACCAGCCTTGTGCCTTCCCCGCTGCCTTCACTCGCTTCCACAGCGTGAACCTGCCGCTGGGCTGTTTGTGTCTGGTGTTGTGACCTCACACCTTGCGGAGGTTTGGCTCTAGTATAAACGCATTAACAGGGAAGACAGACTCACCACCCTTCCGAGACAGGCCGGGACGCTCTTACCTGGCAGACGCACGAGATGCACAAGTTGTCGGTGATGAATGGGATCTGCAGATCCTCGCCCTCGTTTCCACACTTTGCCACGGATCCTGTCAGGATCAGATTCTGAAAGCACACGTCGTGCTTTAGATGTGCTGCATTCCTTTCCCTAATAGTGGGCGGCTGCCGGGCTTATTGTTGGCCTTTGAAAGAGTATTCATGTTAATTGCAGCGCCCCACACGGGCGCTGCAATTAACATGAATACTCTTTCAAAGGCCAACAATCAGCCCCGCAGCCGCCCACTATTAGGAAAAGAATTGCAGCAAGTACAGGAGCCACTTGAAATGACCGTTTTTCGTGCCGCTCGCATTTTAAAAGCGGCGGCGCGAACGGTTTCAATATGCTTTGTGTGGTATTTGCGCGCTAAAAATGGGACACTGCGCGCTTGTGGGGACTTCGGTGCACGGGCACGCGCGCGTGAAAATTATTGGGAACAGTGGCCTGGATGCCTCGCTGGACCTGCGTCTGGAGCCTGGATGCCTCGCTGGACCTGCGTCTGGAGCCTGGATGCCTCGCTGGACCTGCGCCTGGAGCCTGGATGCCTCGCTGGACCTGCGTCTGGAGCCTGGAGTGGGGTGCGGAAGAGCTGTGGAGTCGATGAGCCGTGGCGGTAGACATTGAGGCGCGACGATCGCCCGTACCTGGTGGTGAAGTCTGGCAGGTCGCATGGAGACACGTTGCTGACCTGTGTGAGAAGACCGCCTTGCACTCCTTGGAGCTGTTAATGGTAGAGGCGCTCCTACGCACCAATGTAGAGAGGTCTGCATCGCATACTACGATCCACCACTACACCGGGGTGCACAGAGGGGATTACCAACGGTGGGTGCCGCCTCTCTGCATCACAGGCCGGATGATGTTGGGCTGGCCGGACGCTGTGGAGGGTGAGGCCCCTGAGCTGTGCCGAACTTGTGTGGCGGGAGCGCTGCAACTTCACACCCGAGGGGGCCCTGCTGCATCAGCTGCATCGGGAGGTTCACCAGCGGACTTGGCGGCAACTGCTGTACCCAGACTAGTGAAATCACACCTGGCTGAGGCTCCTACTGGCTGAGTCACAGATTTGGGGAGAGTGCAGCGGATTGCGCCACGGTGTCAATGTCCAGGTAAGGAGAAGGTGGGACTCATAGCGCAGGAGGCCCGGGGGTCGAGTCGCCTAGGCCTAGCACACGTAGATGACGCACGCCCTGTGGCGGCTCATCCGCTATGGTGGAAGAGCGTCGCCCCACTGCTTTCAATCACAAGAAGAGGAAAAATCATCACATGATGATAACTTCCTGATGTAATCGTGCTATGTTTCCTTTGCGGGCGGGAGGGTGGGTAGGGCTGCTCCACTCACGGAGCAGGGCAGGGGCGGATTGGCGTGCCCACTCAAGTGCGCAATGACTGTTTGGTCGGCCCGCTCAGGCCGCCCAAAGCAGTCATGCGCACTTCCCTGTTCGCAATGCAGGCTGCATTATAGCCTGCATGGAGAACATGCCCACCCCTCCAGCCCCTGGCTGCATGCCTTGTCCCTGTGCCAATGACCAATCCCAACGCCGCATCGCTGTGTTGTGATTGGCTCAGGGGAGGGAGCCTGGCTGCCTACTTACTGTTCCTGGAAGCAGACTCAGGAGAGCAGGAGCAACGAAGACACGGGAACCGGCATTGAGTTAAGATTTCCCTCATTTAAATATTTACAACACCCGCTCACACACACACACCCGAGTCCACGCCCCATCCAGTGTTCTTTCCGGCCTTTCCCACCTCCCAGCTGTCCAGTCCCCCCCGCAGCACTTCTCAATGGCGGCCACTGTGCAGCCATGCGCAGAGCGCGTACCACTGGTGTGCCAAAGGTATATATGAAGCTACGACGCATACCATTACATCGCATTCCATTACAATGCATACTAATACTAGGCATATTGCAACAGTAGGGAAGGTGTTGCATAGCGGAGATGTAAAAATTACTATTCCCACTTCCATGAGTGCAACCCTAAAACTAACCATTGCACCCCAAAGCAAACCGTGGATCCTAAAATTCATCTGTGAGCCCCCAAAACACACCCTAAAAATCATATTTGACCCAAATGCACACCCCAAATTTCATATTTGACCCAAATGCACACCCCAAATTTCATAATTGACCCAAAACACCCCCCAAATTTCATAATTGACCCCAAAACACACCCAAATTTCAAGAATTGACCCCAAAGCACACCCCAAATTTCATTTCCAACACGCGAAACCCATACCCACCCTAAAACTTAAAAATACCCCATTACTGACCTCACAATGCGTTGTAATGGAATGCGATGTAAAGGCACCTGCGTGGTTGGAGTAGCGTTGTAAAGGCATTACGATGTAATGCCTGTGTTGTAATGGACGTCTCCCGTGCCAAAGGCAAGCCATAGGCAAGCTCGTCTGCGTCCATCTGCCCCTGGACTGCGCTCAGCACCAAGGACCCTTCCTCTCGGACACTCCACCGCTACAACGCCAGCACCCTCCTCGCCATCAACGCTGGACGCCACATCGCCTGCCAGGACCAACTTCTGCTCCGGACCGGACATCGACATCGCCTTCACTGACGGCTACTGAATCACCCGCAAGGACCACCCTGACCCTCCAGGAGGAGGCATTGCCATCACCTACAGAAGCACACTCCGACTGACCACGCACTCTAATGACCCAACGGTGACCATGGAGCACCTCAACTTCCAGATCCGGACCAACCCCAAGCCCATCCTCTAGCGGGACCCTCATCTGCAGGCCCCCCAGGCCATGGCCCCCCATTCTCTGATACCATTGTAGACCTCCTTGCACCCCAGGCTCTCCCATCCACCGACGACATCCTACTCAGTGAACTCAAGTTCCACCTGGACAACCCCAGTGACCAGAACACCACCCCCTCCTGGGGAAGCTCACCAACATCAGACTCAAGCAGCTAGTCACCGCAGCAAGCCACATAGCAGGACACACGGTCAAGCACGTCTCCTCCGCCAGTGGGAACTTCAACTATAGCCACACCACCGGACTCTCCTGGACCGACCGTCATTGTATACATCACTTCTTCACCATGCCCACCGTACACCACCGCCATCATCGCCCCCCCTCGCAGCTAGATCAAGGCCACCGAAGAACGTCTTGTCAACTCCCTCAGCACCACCACTCCGCTAACGCTTACAGACGATGACACCGCAGTGCGCAACTGCCACCAATGGATCTCCAACTGCGCCGACACCCTGGCACCCCTCAAGAATGGACCAGGCAAAACTAGCACCAAGTAGCGCCGTATTTGCAAAGTGACGCATGTAGGCATATGCATGATCTTGTGAAGCCCTGTGCCACATCATACCTGCATCAGGTATGATGTACGCAGGTTGTGCGTTCCCACCCGACAAGGCCTCATAGGAGTGGCACAGTGAAATCCCTCAGATTTCACTGCGACTATTGTAGGACGGCACTGCGTCAGTACCTTACGCCTGCCTAATGGCAGGCGTAAGGGTGACGCAGTGCCACAGGGATAGGCTGGCCCCATGCATTGCTGGAGTTGCGTCATGCTTGTGACACAACAGCAGCAATGCGTGACATTAGCGCAGACAGATACATCAGGATTCCAGACGTATCTGTCATTATTTGCGTCATGGAGCGATGTCCAGTGAAAACAGCGCATCCATGGAGTCGCAAGAAGGGCGTAGTGAAAAGTGTTGCGACACTGTCTTGTCGCAGCGCTGCAACACTTTTCATGAGTGAGGCCCAGGAATGCGCACTATCTTATTGATGGTGCGCATTCCTGCCCTGTAGTTTTGTCGCAGGGCAGCGCAGCAACATTGCTTGCAGCGCTGTCCAGCACCAAAACCTGCTGACATGAGGCCCCAAGTGTTCTCTCCATTTTTAAGACCAGCTATTTTCTGGTATTAAGTCCCAGCCGCTAACGGGCTTTAGCGGCTGTTTTTTTAACGTATCGCGGGTCTGGGCGATCATTGTAAATATCGTGAAGTGGGGTTAGCGTGCGTTTTTGCACGGGAACGCCTACCTTGCATATCATTAGCGATAGTTATCGCTAACATAGGTGGCAATGCTGGAAACGGCGGTATCGCCAGAAAAGTGCCGCTAATGCTGCGTTAACTCCTTGTACATATGCCCCTTAGAATAATACATGATGAGAAAAGAAGAAGGATCTAGCCTCAAGCAGCTCCTTGATGCTGTGAATAGATCACTGTGCTGTATTACAAGGCTTACAACTTATGACCTGGAAGTAACAAAATGATCTCAGTGTCAAAAGCAGTAGCATACTTACCCAGCTACATAAAATACAAACCTGTGACCTGCATGTTACACAATGTACTTTGCAGCAGGCACGTCAACCCTCTATGCTACTTAATGTATTAAAATTGTGACTGGACAAAACACAGAACTCTCCCAGGTATCTGTAAACCATTAGAGTTTTCTCACTGCTATTATAATCACCCAAAATTGCTGGGCAGACAAAGATCTCTGCAGTAGGTGTCTTAACCTTGTGAGATATTTTAAAATGCAGCCTCTTTGTGACTAATTAAGTAATCTGAACATATTTACTGACATATATCACCTTGTTTCTAATTTCTTTGTAGCAGATTTTTTTTAATACATGTATGAGTGTACTGTCAGACTCTGCTTTTCAAGCTCCACCCCTTGTGACTCCACCCCCCTTGTGACTCCAGCCCCCCTTTCCTCTGCCACACCTTGACCTCCTATTTATGGGTTTTTCTGATTCCAGCACCATTTCTAAGTAATTCTGAAGCTCTCTACTGACCCCGTGGCCAGTGGCGGTTGGCATGCACCGAGGGCGGGAAGGAACAAAACAAAAAAAAATCAACTTACCTTCTTAACTTGTAGCGCAACATCCTCCTCCTCCCTCGGGTGTCTTCTGGAAGCTCCGGATGCGGGAAGCTGCACTACCCAATCCTGGCGCTGCTCTCACAGCATGAGAGCAGCGCCAGGATTGGATACAGCAGGCTCTCTCTGCGCTCCTACGAGCACTGGAGGCCTGCGCTTTCTCTAGTCCAGCTGTCTAAGACAGCTAGGTTAGAGAAGTTTAAAATACGCACGTCTGGCTGGCCATCCCAAGACGGCCGGCCAAAGAGACATGCGCATTTTAAAGCCCACAGCTCCCTGCTGCTGCCACTCAGCAGCTCTGCCCCGCTCTGTCCTGACACTCAGTTCAGGGCGGTCGGTTGCTGAAAAGTAAAATGGTAATAAATAAACTTTATTACTATTTTATTCTTCAGCTCTGGGGCTTGTGGGCGACGCTCCTCCTAGGTTCATGCTATAGAAGTTGTATAACTATTAAATAAATACCCCCATGTCTCCGGCCTCTTCCTGCCCCATCTGCTGGTCCCTGTGCACGCCCTGCGGGTGCAGCCCGGTGTCTCGAGTTTATGTGGGGCGCTGGGATGGGATGAATGTGTAAGGGAATGTTACTGCAGCTCAGAATAATCCTCTTTTAGGCTTTTGTATTTTACAGCAGTAGCACACTTCTGCCCATGCTTGCAGGATCCGCGGCCACACCTTCTGCACTGCACTGCACAGCATCAGTGCTGTCTGTGGAACCAGAGCCTCAATTGGATCAACCTTCTGCACCGCACAGCATCAGTGCTGTCTGTGGAACCCGAAGCCTCAATTGGATCAACTTTTCAAAGTGGCACCAGTAATGGACGCGGCCAGGAACATTAAAATATATGTGCTGCCCTTCTGCTAGCGGTAGACACTAACACGGCGTTATTACCTACATTTTTTAAAATGTAATAATCTACTGTCAGATTAAAACAAAACTGTGACATGCAAAGACGGCGGGATTTGTGGAAAGGTCTCATATTTACTTCTACGTGGCTGGAGCAGAAGCAATTCTACAGTTTACCCTCAATAAATGTACGTATTTGTTTGACCTACTTAGACTTTGCAGGGTCCGTGTCGTGTTTTTTGAATATAAGCATTAAATCCTGTTCATTGCCCAGGGATGGGCAGCGAAATGCCACTTTGACTAGGGTGCCTGAAAGTGTCCCACAGCCTTAGGAGTATGAGCATCAGTGCTTCAATGTAAAGCGCCTCGGTGAGGTCCAGGCACGCTCTTGTATACATAAACTATATGGACTTGTGTGAGGTATAGCTGGGCCAGAAGGACTGCATCCATACAAGATTGTCAGGAGACGTAACATGCGTAAAGTCACGTTCACCCAAGGGTATCTTGGCGCTGAATAACAGACGCTTATTGTTACCCAACTCAATGGTACTTGATCGACCTCAAAAGGATGAAGGGCTGAGTGGACCTGCCGGGATTTGAACCTGCGACCATGAGAGCGAACACAGGGCCTTACAGTGAACTCATAGGTCCAGTAAGCCATTAGACCTGGTTTATCTTGAAGCAAATTTACATGCAGTGATTCTAAATCTGAATCCTTTGTGTCTATGGTAGTAAATGCTGAAAACTGAACGTGGATTCGGCTCTCTTGGGCTTATGTTGGACACCCATGACGTTTAGTCACATTTTTTTGTGATACAATATGCTGTATAAAAAAGCAGCGCTGCGGAAAAACACAATGTTTTGTCCTCTTTTAAAAAAATATTTTTATCGTGTTGGGACGTAATTACAGTAGATATTAATGTTAAAAAGAGGACATCACTATTGCTTGTTATAAAATGTTAAAACAGTCCAATTATATACATCATCATCAGCACTATTTTGACAATAATTTCTTCCATCAGTGTATTATTTTTTTCAAATCAATATTTAAGCATCGAATTGAGTGGAGAAGAAGAATAAAGACGAGAAAGGGCGTGGAAATTAAAAAAACAGTGAAGCGAACCGATGTGTGGGGGAAACATCCACATGCATTGTTATAAGTGAAAATCATTACCTCCCATCCCTCCCTCGCCTTCCTTCTTAACGCATGAGGCCCCCGCCTCCCTCTAGACCCACCCCTCACACCTCATCCTTTGGATCCTGTGGGTGACTTATCCTCATAGGATGGTGAGGGTCCTTCTACCTCCTCTGGCGGCAAGTATGTCTCCAGGGAGGAGATGTGGGACATTCTGGCTCATGTACGGGACAATTTAGGTTTTCCTCCGTTCCAGCTAGGCGAGGACAGTGGGACACTTTTTCCACAGTACACTGAGCCCTCCCGGTTGGGCATGCCCTTTCAAGGTCCGGTGAAGGAGATGGTGCTGAGAGAATGGCGTGAGGTGGACAAATTGCAGGTCCCTCGCTTCCTCCAGAAACTTTACTTGTTGGAGGGGGACGACCCCTTGCCACACAATGTGTAGTTGGACTCTATCCTGGCCACGCTGATTGGCAAAACCGCTATTCAGCCTGGGGATTGTACCCCGAACTGATGCCATGGATAAGAAGGTGGACTTTGGCCTTAAAAAGGCGTTTGCTGCGGAAAACTTGGCGTTGAGGGCTCGCCTGTTCTCTGCTTATTCTGCGCAGTCCTTGGTGCAGGATTTTGAGAAATTGGCGGCAGCTGTTCAGGACGCCTCAGAATGCTCTGACCTTCTGGCTGCAATGGAGCAGCAGGCAATATTTTTAGCCGACATTTCCTCTGACGTTATTAAGTCGTCTGCTATGTCTACTGGAGCTTTGGTGGCGGCGAGACATTTCCTATGGGTCCGACACTGGAAGGTTGATCCTTGGGAAAAGGCAGCTTTGTTGAAATTGCCCTTTGATGACCAGGCTCTCTTTGGGGATCAGTTGCCAGCTATGATCTTTAAGGGTTTCAAAGAACGAAAGCATGCCTTGCCTTATAAAGGGGGTTTGGCTTTGTCTGATAAGCCTTGGAATAGGGCCTCTCGGTCCTCCCCGAAGCGTGAGTCTCATCAGTCTTTCCGGAGGAGACTTTTTCAGCCACGTTTTTCTCCCAAGCACGCTGCCTGTGCGCCTAAGGGCTCTGCCAAGAAGGGTCCCTGACAGCGAATGTCTGGACGATTCACTGCCAGTGGGTGGTCAGCTCAGGCATTTTCTTCCAAGGTGGCAACAGGACGTTTCGGATTGCTGGGTCCTGAACACTGTGAATCATGGTTATGTGATAGACTTTTGGCAGGTTCCTCTGGATACAGGGGTTCGGATGACTCCTGTGCCAGTCTCCGGTCCGTGCAGAGTGGCTCTGCTGGATGGGGTGTCCAGTTTGCTTGCCAAACAGGCCATCTGCTGGGTTCCAGTCACAGACATCGGTACTGGGGCCTATTCTATTCTGTTCCTGGTGCAGAAGGTGTCTGACGGTTTTTGGCCCGTTCTGGATCTCAAATGGATCAACTCCTGGGTTCGGGCTGTTCGCTTCCGTATGTTGACCCTTCAGGCAATTATTCCTCTGGTTCGGCCGGGCGAGTTTTTGGCCTCCTTGGATCTCAAGGACACCTATTTCCATGTCCCTGTCGCCGCCTCTTCTCAACGTTTCCTGAGATTCGCAGTGGGAGACGCCCATTTCCAATTTTGCGTTCTTCCTCTCAGCCTCAAGTCCTCACCCAGGGTCTTCACGAAGGTCCTCGCGCCTCTCATGGGTCTCCTTCATGCGGAAGGGGTGTTCATTCATCCTTATTTGGACGACCTCTTGATGCATGCAGCCGAAGAGTCTCTTTTGCTTGCTCAGGTCGGGAGGGCCTTGGAGGTTCTTCAGGGACACGGCTTTTTAGTGAACTGGGTAAAATCTTCTTTGTTTGCCTCTCAGGACATGGTGTTCATCGGGGCTCGTTTTCAGACTCTGGTTGGCCATGTTACTCTGTCCGACTGGCGCCTGGTCTCTCTTCAGTCGCAGGTTCTGGCCTTGATGTCCCTGGAGGCTCCTCCGGCGGTGGAGTGGCTGAGGGTGCAGGGGCATTTGGCATCTGTGGTGATTCTGGTTTCCTGGGCTCGTTTTCACCTTCTGCGCCTGGCCAACTGGATCCTATTGGGTTGGTCTCCGGGGTCTCAGAGTCTATTGTCTCCACTGCCAATGACGGTCCAGATCCTGGAGGAGCTCTCCTTGTGGCTCTGCCAGCATCAGCTTTTGGCCGGGATTTCCTTGTCTCCCCCGGCTCCGCTTGTTGTGACTTCGAATGCCAGCCAGTCCGGGTGGGGTGCTTGGCTGGGGTCAGAACAGGTTATGGGGTGCTGGTCCCTGCTGGACTCCCGAAGGTCTTCGAACTGGAGGGAGTTGCGGGCAATTTGGCTGGCCTTGATTCACATTCAGGACTCTCTGCTGGGCCATTTGGTGGTGGTTCAGACGGACAATCTGGTGGCGAAGTCCTATGTCAACAGACAGGGGGGGGGACCAGGTCCAGGTCCAGGTCCTTGAACTTGATACTTGAGAAGGGTGGAGGAGGGGACAAGGAGCTGGATGTAGGTCCAGTGGCTCATGCTTCCGAGTCGTAGATAAGTTACTAAAGAGAGTCACTGTTCCTGAGATAGGAATTAGAAGAAAGGGTCAGTCATTTTTGAAAGGTGGAGAAGAGTCAAAGAGACTCTTACTTGATGCCCTCACACACCCTGAAGGATGTCATGCTTCATCATCGGGCAATGCTCCTCGTTGGGCCGGCGCTGCAATGCCCTAAGGTTCCCCCGAAGGGTCACTTTATCGGAGATCTTTTATAGAGCTAGCCGTAAGGTGTGTGCGGGTCTGTGTGCAGTGTTAAGTGAAGCGTAAAACTTAAAAATGACTAGAGGGTATCTGTGGTAGACTAATTTAATCAGGGTGATCCCTCTGTCATAGTTAACAGGTTATGTGCTGCACGAGAGTAGTTGTGACTCTCAGTAGCTAGACAAGTGCGGTGTTTTATTAAAAAGGGGGTAATGTCGACATGTTTCGCACTATAGAATGGTCTCAGGAGGAGATCCTACGCGCTTCTTCAGGACAGTAGGGAAGTGATAAGTAAGAGGGATTGTGCAGTGGCCTTATTGAAAGGAAAGTGCCACTGCAATGGACCCAAACAGTGGTCCTTATCTAAAACGACAAAAAAAGGGGGAAAGAAAGAAAAACAGATCATTCTAAATTCAATGAAGTAGTGCCATTTCAGTGCAAACTCGAGGTCCCTAGTTGGTGGACCACAGTATCATAATAAGAGAGAGAGCCACAAGTTAAGGTTGTCACATGTGGGTTGGTTAGGCGAATAGTTAAATAAACATAGTAATGAGTTTCGCTGAGCAAAATAAAATTACAATAAAACATGAGCGATGAATCATCTAGTCACGAGCAATACTCATGATGTACAAGTTGACATAGACTGCCCCAGTAGATATCAGGATGGGGGGGTCAGGCTGTGGTAGAGGATGATCATGTCATGACCATCAAGACCATCACAGTAGTTAGTGATCAATTAGCCAGTTCCCATTGATGGCAAACCTTTTAGTACACACCGTGAAAGTAGGGGTAGCAGGGATAGGAAGTGGAGGGAAAATGGCTGAGGGCAGCTTACCTATTCAAAGTTGGGCAGGATGCTCCATAAGTCATAGCGAGAGGGAGCTTGCCGTCACCATCTATATAACAGAAAGGTATTATTGCCACATTTACCAGTGGACTCATAGCGTGTGTATGCACGAGGAGGAAGTGTGTTGATACTCACAGTTTTGTCGGAGGGCACAGAATCTTGCACCTACCTGACCTCTCGCCAGCTTGGGAATTGTTTGGCGTGATGGCTCCGGTATTTCATGTTACTGTCGGGCGCCGAGGGAGGTGGGTGTAGTTGCGGGCGCGCGAAGTGTGACAGAGTCGTCACATGTGAGAAAGCCATCGGTGAGGACAGTGGTGACTATGGGCACCATCTCAGAGTGGTTGGGAGTGACATGGTGCGCATGGGAGGAAATGAATATTCTTTGTGAGTCTATGTATACTATTAGTTGTACGTGCCAAAGTCCATGGAGCAGTGAAACAATGTGCACGCCTCGTGTGAGTGGTGGTCAGAGTAGTAAATGACCACAGAAGGGCCAGTTACATTATAGGAGGGTGAATGGCCACTCAGGTTGGCGTTGTTTTATATCAATATATAGATTGATCAGTGTATTGCCATGAAAGACTGGGTATGATCAAGTGTATAGGGGGGTAATGTCAATACACTAGGGACTATGGTTAGTAGGTATTGTAGTATAACCCTCATGTATATATGCTGCGTGGGGAGTATCACCAACAATGGCGTAGTGAAGGATCTTCGTGATTCCATGTATACTATTAATTATAGCTACCAAAGTCCATGGTGAAGTGAAACAATGTGCAGCCCTCGTGTGTGAGCTGTGGTCAGAGTGGTAATGGACCCCAGACATTGTAGGAGGGTGAATAGCCACTCAGATCGGCTTATTTATCATTGTATAGATTGATCGGTGTATTGCCCTGAAAGACCAGGTATGACAAGTGTATAGAAGGGGAATGTCAATACACTAGGGACTATTAATAGTAGGGATTGCAGTATATCACTCATGTATAAATGCTACGTGGGGAGTGTCACCAACAATGGTGTGGTAAAGGATACTGGCGAGTGTTAGTCGTGAGAATCCACAGGGAAAAAAGGCAGACTAGATTCAACCTTGTAATTCTATCCAAGGTATCTCGTCGTTTAAGCCGGTGGTGTTTGAATGCAACAGGAACACCCACCGTTGTTCTTTCCGGAATAGCGTGGTAGCATTCCAAGACGCATTGACTTCCAGAATAGTCCATGTTAGTTGGTCTGTGGTATGGTGTTTCTCAATATAATTGTTGCACATTTTGGTTGTGCTGCGGCCGCAGCAATATGTAACTTTAATGTTCACCGATTCTGATTTTCGCAGGTCTGGTGGTCATTCCCACGTAATGTAAGTCACACGGGCATGTGATTGAGTAGACAAAGTTTTTTGTGTTACAATTGGTGTGTTGTCGTTGGGTCCATCTGATATCGCCTAGCTGGAGATCTTTTGTGTGGCGTGTAGAGGCACATGCACTGCAGTTACCACAAGGATAGTGGCCTTTGACTGTAGGGACGTCCCACAGCATGGTTTGTTGTGTCATCCTTTTGGTCTGCGGTAGGTTTTGAGTTCTCGTAAAGGCAAATCTGGGACGTTCTAACTGGAGTTCTCCTTTGTTGACAATGTCCCAGTGTTTTAGAATTATATTTTTTACTTTATTGGATGTAGGAGTGTACATCGTGATACAGGTCTTGGTATCATCTTGCATTCTCGGGGTGGTTCCCAAAAGGGCTTCACGGTGCTTGTTGCGGGCCCTCTTCTTTGCGGTTCTGATGACTTTCTTTGGGTAGCTCTTATTGTATAGATTTTGGCTGAGTGCAACCGCTTGTAGATTGAAGTCACTTGTGTTGCTGCAGTTCCTCCTCAGCCTCAAGAATTGTCCATATGGAAGATTCTCGCGGAGTGCTTTTGGGTGGTGGCTGTTAAAGGGGAGGAGACTGTTGCAGTCAGTTGGTTTTTTGTATGTTTTGGTTTGTAGTGTGCCCTGGTTCAGGGAGATAAGAAGGTCCAAATAGGGGATCTCCTTATTGGATTTGGAGATGGTGAAATTGAGATACAGGTCTTTAGTATTGATCCAGAGATGGAATTCTTCACACCTTTCCTCAGTGCCAGACCAGATGATCAGAATATGGTCAATGTAACGTTTCCATTTGATGATGTCCGTCTGGTAGGGGTTTGTGTCGGTTAATACATGTGAGGATTCGAAATCTGCCATGTAGAGACATGCCAGGCTCGGCGCGAAAGTGCTGCCCATGGATGTTCCGTGTATCTGGTGGTATAGTTGGTTCTTGTATTGGAAGAAGTTGTTTTTGAGGGCTATACTTGCACACTCCTTGATAAACTGGTGTGGGTGAGTCGATCATGCTGCTTCTGAGGATATTGTCGATGACCATGATGGTGGCGTCTTGCGGGATGTTATTGTACAGGGCTTCCACATCAAGGGTGATGAGGAAGGTAATCTCATGTTGATTGAATAAATTGTCAATGAGGCAAAGGGTTTCTTTGGTGTCCTTAAGAAATGATGGTGTGCTCTGTACCAAGGGTTGTAGGAAGTGATCGCAGAAGTGGCTCAAAGGTTCTAAAAGGGAGCCAATGACGGACACTATAGGTTGTCCCGGAGGGTGTTGTATATTTTTATGGATTTTTGAAAGAATGTAGAAATATGGGATTGTCGGTGATGTTTTCACCAGAAAATCTGCTTCACTCTTCGTGATCCATCCATTAGAGATTGCTTCATTGACCAGGATTTTTATTTTCTTGGTCAAGGTTTCATTAGGATCTGTATCCCATTTCTTGTAGTATTGGGTGTTGGCCAATTGTCTCTGGCATTCGTTGTCATAGTCGTCCGAGTTCATGATGACAGTGGCGCCGCCCTTGTCAGCTGGTTTTATGACTATTTTGGTGTCATTGTTGAGATCCATAATGGCTCTTCGTTCTCTTGCTGGTAGATTGTTGATGGGGACCTTAGGTGTAAGAAGGTTGACATCTTTCAGGACGGCCTTCTCAAAGGTAAGAATCTCGCTAGGAGTCATAGTAGCATTGGGTGTAAATCTTGATGGGTTACGCAGTCCAGAGTCCGAAGGGGTGAAGCTCTCTTGATTATTGAAAAATTAGCGTAATCTCAATTTTCTGAAGAAGATGTGGAGTTCTCTAGTCAGTTTGAAATGGTTTTCTTTGGGGGTAGGGACGAAGCCTAATCCTCTGCTGAGGACCGCTGTTTCATCCGTGGTCAATTGTCTGCTGGACATGTTGACAATTAGCTTTTTTTCGTCATCTGGCTCCTGGTTTGGCGTTAGTTCTCGGGGTCCATCCATTGGACCTGTTTTTGGTAGTTTCTCCTTCTTTCTCTGCCTCTGCCCCTGCCTCTGTTCCAAAAAGGAGGGGGGTTCTCATGTTGGAAGAAAGGTTGGAAGGGCAGTTGTTGTGGTCCTGGGAAGCCGGGGTACCATAATGGAGGAGCTCCTGGATATCCTGGTTGGTGATAACCGTACATCGGTGCATAGTTAGGAGTCCCTGGGCTCTCTGGTTGTTATTCCAGCTTCCATTGCCGGAGTTGTTATTCGACCTACTTGATCTTGTAGATGTAGAGGAGCCGTCATCTGAAGATGTATCGTTTCCTGGTGTCAGGTAGTCCTTTTTGGTATAAGGGTAGACCTTTTCTTTCTCAAAATTCTTAATATCCTTCTGGAGTTTGTTGATCTTCTTATGCATCAAATAATCCTTATGTTCATTCATTTCAATGTTGATCTCAGGGAGACGTGACTTGAAAGCCGATATGCTAATGCTGGTTTTCAGGGCATTCTCGGCAATATTGATCTTGATGATGAGTGCCTCAGAGAGGCTTTTGGCAGTGCTGATGATTAAGATGAGCCAATCTCGCGTACATTTCCATGCGATTTGGCTCCATTCTTTTCTGAAGGAGTCCATTGGGGGCTATGTTTGCCCTTAAATATTCAGTCATAATAGCCCCATGCATGGCTATTTTAACTTGTTGCTTTTTGAGTGCGGAAATAGAGTTCCAATCTTCCTGGGGGGTGCTACTGGGGGCAGTGCCGTCTCTTCGACTCTTCTCCACCTTTCAAAAACGACTGACCCTTTCTTCTAATTCCTATCTCAGGAACAGTGACTCTCTTTAGTAACTTACCTTGAACCTGATAGCCAGCGAAATATCTCTGTGGGCTCAGGTTTGGGTACTGGGTCTGTCTGCTCTCTACATTCGGGGGGTGGAGAATGTGCGGACAGATCGCTTGAGCAGGGACATTCCCTCATCAAAGGATTTCTCCCTCCTTTCCAGTTTGTTCAACCAGTTGGTGGGCCGGTGGGGCCTCCCAGTGGTGGACCTGTTTGAGGACCCGGTAAATGCCAAGGTGGGCCTGTTTTGTTTTCTGGGTCGGTGTCCCAGGGCTCTGGGAGTCGACGGCTTGACTTCTCCTTAGCCACAGGGTCTTCGGTATGCCTTCCCCTCTTTTCCGCTGCTCTGGACCTTTCTTGTTTGGCTCTGCAGGGACCATGCTCAGGTGGTGTTGATTGCGCCCCGTTGGCCTCGGGCGAATTGGTTTCCTCTACTGGCTCGGTTGTGTTGCAGCCGGGAGTGGGTCCTACCGATGGTTCCGTCTCCATTGATGTTTCCGGCCCATCCCTTGAGAACCTTGAAGAAGTTACACTTGACGGCCTGGCGGTTGAGCGGCAGGGCTTAGCTGGTTTGGGTGTTCTTGATCATTTGGCTGTTACATTGCAGGCTTCTCGTAGGTCCTCTACTCTTCTCTCCTATGCTAGACATTGGAGGGCCTTTTCGGCCTGGTGTCCTGATAAGGGGGTTGATCCCACGGTGGCTGACCTCTCTTTGGTGATGCAGTTCCTACAGGATTGGGCTCATCTGGGGTTATCAGTGGCTTCTCTGCGGGTGCAGTGGGCAGCCATTCAGGCTTTTCGGGGCTCCTGGCATAATTTGAGGGATGACGGGGGCCTGATGCCTTGTTTTTTCCAGGGTCTGTTGAACCTGTTTCCTCGTCCTATCCGGTCTTTTCCTTCTTGGAACTTGCAGCTTGGTTTGGATGTCCTGTCGGGTCCTCCTTTTGAGCCCCTTGAGGGTCTTGAGTTGAAGCTCTTCACTTTTAAAACTTGTTTTCTGGTGGCCATTACCTCGGCGCAGCGCTCGGGTGAGTTGGGGGCTTTGTCCTGTAAGTATCCCTACTGCAAGATCTTTTCGGACCAGGTGGTTTTAGTGCTGGTGCCTTCCTTTGTCCCTAAGGTGAATTCAGCATTTCATCTCAGTCAGGAGGGGATTTTGCTGGAGTTTTGTCCTGATCCTTCCTCGGCTGAGGAGTCTCGTTTGCACTGTCTGGATGTGCAACGGGCATTGCTGTGGTACCTGCAGGTTGTAGTGTCTTTCCGGAAGGGGGACGCTTTGTTTGTTAACTTTGGTCCTGCTATGAAGGGTGTGAAGCCTTCCACGGCCTCATTGAGTCGTTGGATTCGGTCCACGGTCTTGCTGGCTTACAAGCTTAAAGGGGTGGATCCTCCGGTGGGGGTTCAGGGCTGTTCTACTCGCAGAATGGCTGCTACGGTCGCTGAGTTGCAGGGTACCTCTGTGGTGGAGATCTGTAGGGCTGCGACCTGGTCTTCCTCTTCTACGTTTGTCCGTCACTTTCAGATTGCTGGTCTGGAACGTTTGGATAATGTTCTGGGCCACAGGGTTTTGTCCCCTGTGAGGGAATAGGGATGTTGATCTGCTGTGGTTGGGGCATGTTATTAGATTGGTGTTTTTTATCACTCAGTTGTCCGTCTCTGTTTTCTTCTGCTTGCTATGTCCTCATGTGTTAAGAAGGAAGGCGAGGGAGCAACGGGAGGTAATGCGTCCATTACTATTGATAATAGCATTACTCCTAGTCCTCCTCCCTCCCCCCCTCTCTTCTAGGACCCCCCACCCTCCCGGTGCGGTCATCTGAGTGCTAGCTCGGCTTGTTTACGTACAGGTGGAGGTGGGGGCGAGCAGAGTTTTATAGGCTGGGGTGGGTCTAGAGGGAGGCGGGGGCCTCATGCGTTAAGAAGGTGAGGGAGTAGGACTAGGAGTAATGCCATTATAAATAGTAATGGACGCATTACAGATGCCCCTATCTATCACTGTTAGTGCTTTGACCGATTGCAAAGCACTCGAGGAGCTGTGGAATTCAAGTCACCTCCTCTCAGCTGGGTCCCTGGATACACCGACTCCTCATCTCTGGACCTAGAGTGGATGAAGACAAAGCCAGGCCATTCCCCCTCCCTGTGTCACTGTTATGTTAATTTTATGTAAATCCAAATGCCGCCTAGAGCCTGGGAACGCTCGCAGATGTCGCAGCCAGCACGTTTTGTCTCTAATTAGCGCCCTTTAACTATTTGTTTCTCCTGGCATCGCAGGACTTCCGGAATAGTCACTTCCGTTCCTCTCGTGAGGGAGCTGCTCGGAAACTTCGGATTTCAGTATGACTGGTAACTCTATCTTCTAAAGTTTCCAGATCCCCTTCCCGTTGTCTTCGAAATACAATTTTTGACTATATTAATTTATTTTTTGTGTTTTTGTAAAGGGCTGCAAGTAATGTTATGACGGGTCAGATTGGGATCACAATTATGCCTGGGCACGCCCAAAAAAGTGGACCACATTCCCGAATCGTTAGTATTTTTTTTTGTTTTTGTTTTATATATTGTGAACTCTGCCCAAAAGCATTGGAGCAATTACCATGAGCAGCAGCAACATTGCATAAAATCAAATACATTTTTATTTGAGGTAGGGATATTAAGTGATTTGCCCAGAATCACTGGATGCTGAGCTGACACCGAACGTACAGTTCCAACCTCAGCAGCTCTGAGACCATAACGCTACATCTTATGGGGCATATTTACAAGCCCCTTGCGCCACCCGTACGTCACTTTTCCCATGTTAAAAATGACGCAAAAGTGGCGCAAGGGGCTTGTAAATCAGCCCCTATGTTTTTTTTTCTGTCTGGGAAAGATGGCCTCACAGCAAGGGCTATGCAAACACTCCCCCACCCCTCCACCAAGGCCTAAAAGACACTGGGACCGTGGTGACAACACCTGGCACCTAGCGAGGCCACTTACTAACCCCCTCTCCAGCCCATTATAGCCTCAGGGTCTGACCGAGCAGGGGAGGGGTCAAGAACAGCACACCGGCTGCTGCTGCTACTCCAGTGGGGCTTAGGTGAAAATGGCACCCCTGCAAGGCCCCTGCATACACCCACCCTCCCCACATCCCCTATGGCCTGAAAGTAATGGCCCAGCGGAGGAATGACACTGCTTCTAGGCCGGACTGGCCACATGAGGCAGGGGGCCGAGGTGAGAATGCCCTAAGGGCCAGAACAACATATGGACCCCAGCCTCAGTTTGACAGCATGGCAGGAGAGGGCCCATGATACTGGCAACACATTACAGTGGTCTGGGGGGGACCAGGGAAGACAATAACTCTCTGTGGGGCGATTTAAAGTGGCCGTAAAAAAACAGCCCACAGATGACCCTGAGACACCACCTCACTGCCCAATGCCCGACTGCCGGCCTTCCCAATCTACCCTGGTTATGAGGGTTTTTTTATTATCTGTTGTGGAAGGGATCCACGTTGTAGTTTCTTTGTGCGACTTCCTTGATTATGCTGTGATGGAGGCAAAGTCATAGGAGTGGGAAGACCCTCAAAATATCTCTATGCACGTGCCAAAGAAGACCAGGCGAATCCTCCCTTAAGCAGTGACTACCAGGATGATGCAAAGCCTAGTAAAGACGTTTTAGTGATCCAAGCCCTGGAAGCCGGTTGATGTCAGACATGTTTGCGTTCTATACTTGGAATAAATTAGCGAACTCCAAAGTAAGACAGTGGTGCATGAAGTTGCAAAGTCCATCAACTTCCAACTTAGCGTATTTAAAAAAAAATCTTTGCAAAACTCGTGCGCTGAGAGCCTTGCACAAGAAGTGCAGGGGGCAATGTTTCCTTGGTATTTGAGGAGGGCACCGATATCCATGAACCACAAGGACAAGAAGAAACAGAGGAGAAAAAACAACCCTCGTTGAGCCCGCTTCTCAGACCAGCTAGATGCAGTAGTTTAGTTGCCCAGAATTGGCAGGATCTCCCCAGTGCAACCACAATCTCCGGACTCCCAGAAGTCTCCATCTGAAACATCGGTCTCTGTCCCCTAGACCTAGTCTTCTCTTGATTCTCATCTGACTGGTGCCCTCTCAGGGAAGATAGACTCCATGGCAGACAGGTCAAAGATCTCTGTGCAATCAGAATTGGGTCTGCTGGACTACGAGTTACCCAACCCTTCCCAGCCACCCCTTGACCCAAGCTCACGCTTCATCTCCAGGTGGTCTTCCATGGTCAGCTAGGATGCAATGTGGAATCCTCATAGTGTGAAACTGAAGGCTAGGAATGCCACAGCAGCCCTTTATACTGAGCTTCTAGGGGTGCTACCATCAGACCTAGTAGAGATCCCGGTGCTCGTGGACCAATTCCTTCTGCCAGTCCCAGAGCAGCCTATGGCTACTCCCGCAGGTGGATGATGCTCACACGGGTCCATAACCTGGGCCTTCTCCCTGTGGGAGGCCAGCTTGGGAGATCTGGACACTGCTGCAGTTACGAGTATTCAAAACCGCACAAATCTACAGACAATTAGGTGCTTGCATTCAGTTACGGTCAAAGCTTTGAAGGCATTATCCAGTGAAACCCTGGCTTCCTGGTCAGGAAATGAGGCTCTCTCTGTTCTGGTGGCAGCCTGGACTCCTGCCACCAAAGAAATTGGCAAAGACTTGGCGATTGATTCTCCAGGTCCACCACCATACTCAGGAAAGATGGAATAAACCATTCTTCGAATCGGAAGTCTCAATGTCTTTGAACAAAAATGATTGGAGTGTCCAAGCCAGCCAAATGGTTGTTTGCAGGAACCCTCTCCAAAGAGCAAATTGTCAGGCAGACATGTAGGACAGATGGTTTGAAACATTTGAGAGGCTGGTAACTGTCTGGCGATCTGTCCCTCATGCAGGCCAATTTTAATGTCATTACAGCTGGATGCTGGCTATACCTGTGGTGCAAATTCAATTGGTACACTTCCTCCCTCCCACATTACTCCCTGGAGGTGAATAAGTGTGTCCTTCACCTGCTCAATGAGGCAGCTGAGCAGAAACTGCAGCTGTCCCCTGACCTCTGATACTGCCAACAGCAGCGTGAATTCTGGTCTTCCATGCATAAGGAGACTTGGCTTCAGTCAGCCAAAGATGAAATAATCAATTTCCCTTTCAAAAGGGAGAAGTTAATTCATCCCTCAACAGACAAAGTACTTTAGCAGTGCTAAACGACAACAGTCATGAAACATTGCTGAATAATATGCAAGCCATGGTGCCAGGACTACCATCTCCCATCCTGATGGTAAAGTATTCCATGGCCAGAATACTGGTTAACTCCAAGCCATTAGGAGCCCCCTCCCTGGTCCAACCAACAGTTAAAGAGGGAAGAACAAACTTCTTCCTCCAGGCTCAAGAAAAACTAAGAAGTCCCATTGGCTTCCCTGGGGATTCGTTGCCCTCCTGTGTCGAGTCCCTCTCTACTCCAGTTAAATGAGGGGGAAGAAGACTTTCCTGCCACTACGTTCACTGCACCCTGCTGTCCATCAATGTATGGTCCCCTTTAGTGCCTTTGTAAAAGAATAAGTGTCGGGCCCCAAAGTTATGCTCAAAACCCCATGTCGGGGCTATCCACTGGCTCCCCATACAGGAGAGATGCCAATTCCAGCTGCTGACCCACGCACACAAGGCTCTTCACAACCAAGGACCCGCCTACATTAACCACTGCCTGAACTTCCACCAACCATCAAGAAGACTACGCTCCACCTCCCTTTCACTTGCCCATACTCCCCGCATCTACTGAAGCAGAAGTGGAGGACGCTCCTTCTCCCACATCGCAGCAAAGACCTGGAACAGCCTCCCCACGTAACTCCGGACCATCACCTCAATTCCTCGCATTCTGAATGGACCTCAAGACCTGGCTGTTCGAATAAGCCTCTGGGGCCTACAAGCGCCTGGATACCCTATCGGGGGAATAGCCGCCCTTTAAAAATCCCGATTGATTGATTATAGGTTGGGGTGCTAATTACAGAGGCTGTATAGTCTTAATCCCATCTCATGCCTCGTTCGTGCACCCCAGACATCCCCTGCCCTTTTATCTCGCTCTTTCAGGTTCTTTTTCATCCCTGCTTTCTTTCGTTGTTACTATTTTTCCATCTTTTTCTTCCTCCTTTTTAGGTCGAGTCTGGAGCCAGCGCGCATGCGCTGCTCTGCGAGACTTATTGGATATAGGATATAGAAGCCCCGCCCACTCTCCGCCTATATTTGCCATTGGCGTGTGTCATTGTCCATCCTAAATGCTGGCTTCTGATTCATCAATAGGCTTGTTAGTCCCTCTTTAGTACCGCCTCCTCTTCATGTGTCACCTCCCATGGTAACTGGCCCCTTTACTTCGGTTGTTACACGGTACGTGTTATTTAGACTGTGAGCACTATTTTCGTTAATGAGGATCTCCTACTGCAGGCACGGCTTGCTTTGGTGTCTTCTCGCCCCCCGCCCGCCCTCCCGTTGTGTGTTCCTTCTTGCCCCCCGCCCGCCCTCCCATTGTCCGTGCCTTCTCACCCCGCCCGCCCGTTGTCCGTGCCTTCCACCCCTCCACCCGCCCGCCCGCCTTCCCTCCCGTTGTCCGTGATGCCTACCATTTGCAATACAATAGGTCTCGTGTAAATGCGAGACCAATTGCATTGCAAATGCTTGTTTCTCCTTTTGTGTTCCTCTGTCTCCGTCTCGCTCTCTCTCTCTCTCTCTTGGTGTGGGAAAAAGTCAGAGAGGAAAAATACGTGCAGGTCCCCAAAAACGAGTGCCAGTGGGACCCACCTGCAAGCACCAGTTCAAATTAAGCACTGCTTCTTGGTCTGAATGGTTACACTCTCCAGCATCACCAGATGTCCCCTTCCAGGCCGCCTGCTCCTCAACCGGCCCTTCTCTCCAATCCTTGATCCCTTTCTCTGGACAGCCTAACCTCCAATTCGCATTCTGGCTTCTGTCCTATCCGGGGCAATAACAACACTCAACCCAGTCCAATATGGGTTCAGGTTTTGTCAAGTTGACTCAGTCTCTTCATCTTTACGAGGTCGATAACATGAGCATTCATGCCAATTAGTTAAAGATGATATTAAAATGCTACGGGTAAAGCACTTTGGAGAAAGGAACGAAGAAGTGAAAACAGTTCTTGTTTTCATCACTGCTTCCATCCTAAACTCTAAGATCAGACAAGAAAGGGCCGGGCTGCAGGGCGCTATCTAGATACTAGAGGTTGGCGCAGCATATCTCACCAGCAGCAAGCAGCAGGCGCCCTCTGCACACGACCCTCTGTTCAAGGCTCTGTGCGCGGGTGCATAGTGTGGCATAGGCAGGGTAGCATTAATCTGCATGCAGCAGCACCCTCCTCGCATACACTCATCTCACCAGGCTCACCCCCACCTCACTTTTATTTTATCGGTGGTCGTGTAGGAGCGGTTTGTCTGGTCGCAGGGAAAGATTTTCGTGGCAATGTTTCTTCTGCGGGGCAGATCTGGGTATGTAGCAGTGGATACGGATACCAAGGGCTCCAGGGCCTGAGGCAAGTGTCAGGAGACCACTATCCCTTGCTTTGGTAATGGAAAAATCAGCTATCGTTGGGGTGCAGTGGGCCCCTCAAAATCCCGGCCACCACTGCACCTGCTGCACTTTTGAAGGATATATTACCATAATCCAGAGATGAATGCAGTTTGTTTAAACCACAGTTTCTAATAACCCACCCAGTAGATCAGGCGACCTTCCTCACACAGGGACCCATCCCTTTCTTTCTTCGCGTACTGCCAGGCAGTGCAAACTCCCAGACAGTGCGTACTCCTCGGGCATGCATACTCTCAGGCAGTCACACTCCCAGGTAGTGCAAACTCCCAGGCAGTGCTTACTCCTCGGGCATGCATACTCCCAGGCAGTGCAAACTCCCAGGCAGTGCGTACTCCTAGGGTATGCATACTCCCAGGCAGTGCAAACTCCCAAGCAGTGCGTACTCCTCGGGCATGCATACCCCCAGGCAGTGCAAACTCCCAGGCAGTGCGTACTCCTAGGGTATGCATACTCACAGGCAGTGCAAACTCCCAAGCAGTGGATACTCCTCGGGCATGCATACTCCCAGGCAGTGCAAACTCCCACGCAGTGCAAACTCCCACGCAGTGCAAACTCCCAGGCAGTGCATACTCCTCGGGCATGCATACTCCCAGGCAGTGCAAACTCCCAGGCAGTGAGTATTCCTAGGGCATGCATACTCCCAGGCAGTGAAAACTCTCAAGCAATGCATACTCATAGGGCATGCATACTCCCAGGCAGTGCGTACTCCTCGGGCATGCATACTCCCAGGCAGTGCAAACTCCCAGGTACTGTGTACTCCTAGGGCATGCATACTCGCAGGCAGTGCTAACTCCCAGGCAGTGCGTGCGTACCCCTAGGGCATGCATACTCCCAGGCATTGCAAACTCCCAGCCAGTGCGTTCTCCAAGGGCATGCATACTCCCAGGCAGTGCTAACTCCCAGGCAGTACGTACTCCTATGGCATGCTTACTCCCAGGCAGTGCTAACTCCCAGGCAGTGCATACTCCTAGGGCATGCATACTCCCAGGCAGTGCATACTCCTAGGGCATGCATACTTCCAGGCCGTGCATACTACCAAGCAGTGTGTACGTCTAGGGCATGCATATCCCCAGGCCGTGCATACTCTCAGGCATTGCATATTCATAGAGCATGCATACTTCCAGGCCGCCGCATCAGTGGTTAATTTGTGGAAAAATAAGTGCCGGGGGTCTCGTCAGGAGGCAACTTGCACCAGCCCATTTCTCCTGTTAGCGCCGCCTATAACAGAAATAACTACTAACCATGAAACCCTACAAGTGGGGAGAAGCTGTGGCATAACGGCCAAAGCTGCTGACTTTGGTGCTGGGGAACCAGGTTCGAGTCTCGCCATAGACTCAAAATTCTGTGATTCTGGGCAAATCACATAATCTCCTAATCCCTGCAAAACATGAATGTATTCTTAACTGGTGCTCATGAAGAGCGCTCCAATACCTTTGGGTCGAGTTCACGCTATAAGCGCCAGTGTTGGCGATTAAGTGCCGGTGCTGAGCACCAGAAACCACTGGCTCAAATTAAGCACTGCTGTGCATGCTCCCAGGCTGCACATACCACCTGCCAGCGCAGACTCCTGGGGCACGCACACTCCTAGGTCGTGCATACACCCAGGCCATGAATAGTCCCAGACCATGGGTACTACCAGGCCACGCATACTCCCAGGCCGTGAATACTCCCAAGCTGTGCCTCAGCCCAGGTCGCACATACTATGTGGCAGGGCATACTTCCAGGCTATGTAAGCTCCCAGATCATGCTTACTACTTGGCAGCATATGCTTGCAGGCCATGCATACTCCCAGGTCACACACACTCCCAAGCTGCGCATACTCGCAGGTTGCAAATACTACTTGGCAGCACATACTCCTAGGCTACGCATACTCCCAGTCATGAACACTTCCAGGCTGCGCATTCTCCCAGGCTGCAAGTACTCCCAGGCCACTCACACTCCCAGCTTGTGCAAAGTACCATACTTCCTGAACTTCTTTTGCTAGTCACTTTGGACATCTTGCTAAGGCTTGTCCCTTTTCTTATATCACCTTCTTTTTCACTAATGCTCTTTCTGCTGTCTGCTGCCTGGCATATTACTCACTACAGCAGCACAAAAAGAGAATGGAAGGAATGCTGAACATTGTCGAACATTCACCCCCAGTCACAGATCTGGGTTAAATCCAAGCTAGCCTGGTTTATGAGGGGTGATACCCCGAAACCGGTTCCAGGATGCTTGTTTCCGGTCCAGGGAGGACCTGGCCTGGCAGTTTGGGCTGGACTGTTCCCATGAGGCACAGGGTCAAGAGTGATTTGCATATGGCTGGGTCCAAACTGGGGTTATGTTAGCAATTTCTAGAGTGCACAACTACCCGTGGGTGTCTCGGCGCTATGGACTGTAGAGGAAAGCGGGAAGGCCCTTTATTGCTGAAATAGCCAGGGTTTTTACTTGTTTTCTGAAGGATAGTAGCATTGGGCTGGTCTTAATTTGTAGGGGGAGCAGGTTCCAAAGTTTAGCCGTTGCCACTACAAATCTTCTGTCGCCCCAGTTGACTTTATTTGTTCTGGGAACGATCAGAAGGTTGGCCTCTGCGGAGCGTAGGGCTCTGCTGGGCGCATATGCCCGGAAAGCTTTTTTCAGGTATTCAGGTCCTATACCATGAACTGCTTTGTAGGCAATGCATAGCGCTTTAAATTTGGTTCTGCTTTTTATGGGCAGCCAATGTAGCTGGCGCCTCACATTGGAAATTGACTTAAACTTTGGAGTACCTGACAATATCCTGGCGGCTGCATTCTGTATCCGTTGCAGCCTGTTCAAAACATTTTCTTGAGCATTGATTAAAAGGCCGTTACAGTAGTCAACTCTTGACATAACTAGGGCACTGATGAGTGTTTTTCCAGTGCTAGTCGGGAGGAAAGGTAGCAATTTTTTTATCATCCTTAAAACATAAAAGGACGAAGAGGCCACTGCGTTGACATGCTGTTTGAAGGTGAGGCTCTCATCAAACATGACGCCTAAGTTTCTGGCCTTCTTGACAGGGGTGGGGAGTGATCCCAGTTCAGCTGGCCACCATGTCGGAGACCATCCAGGGGTAAGGTTACCGAAGACCATTACCTCGGTCTTGTCTGAATTTAATTTGAGGCAATTGTTTGTCATCCATGAGCTAATGGCCAGCATGCCATCATGAAAGCTAGCCGCCACTGCCTCCCCGTCTTTATGCACCGCTAGCACCAGTTGCGTGTCGTCGGCATAAGACGTGAGGCCCATTCCAAAGGTTTTAATTACTCGTGCTAAGTCCGTCACATATATGTTAAACAAAGTTGGACTTAGCGACGATCCCTGCGGAACACCACAGGGGAGAGAGAAGACTGATGAATTATAATCACCCATACTGACTGACTGGGTCCGTTTGAAGAGAAAGGAGGACAGAAGGGCCTTGGCCTTTCGTCCGACACCTATGGCTGTGACACGGTTGATCAAGGTGGCATGATCAACCGTGTCAAAAGCTGCTGATAGATCTAGAAGCACCAGGACTGCAGCACCTCCTCTATCCAGCACCATTCTGATTTCATCTGATGCTTTGATGAGTGCAGTCTCCGTGCCATGTCCTTTCCTAAAGCCGAATTGGGTGTCATCTAACAGCTTGTTCTCTTCTATAAACTGCGCTAGCTGGAAATTCATGACTTTTTCAAACATTTTTGCTGGAAAAGGTAGACGTGCGATTGGTCTATAGTTTTTGTTTTCTCCTGGGTCGAGATTGGTTTTCTTTAACAACGGCTGAATAATGGCCTTTTTCCATATAGAGCGGTAGGTGCCTGAGCAAAACATAGCATTACAGATGCTCGTTAAATTGGTACCTATCAGGTCCGGAATCATTTTTAAAACTGATGGGGGGCATGGGTCAGACGGGGATCCTGATTTGACTGTCTTAACCAGATCAATGACCTGTTCCACCGGCACTGGCCTGAATTCCATGAAGCTAGGGGAATCTCTATTCCTGTTGTTGTCATCTAGTTGGTTCGAGTCCCCCGTAGGCGTATTAAAGTTTGAATAGATTTGCCCCACCTTGTCTTGAAAAAAACTAGCTAAGGAGTCACAAAGTGATTGAGACGCCTCTTTGGTGGTATTGACCACTGGCCCTGTCAGGTTAGAAACTACATGAAACAGTTGCTTAGTGGAATTTTGTGCTGTTTCTATCGTTCTGGTGTAGTAGTTACTTTTTTCTATGATTATAAGACGTTTATACTTTGTCAGGGCCACTTTATAGCGTGTTTCCTCCAAGTTATTATATTCTTGGCGCCAACGTCTTTCTTGATTCCTGCAATGTTGTTTCTCCAATCTGAGCGCCTCGGTAAACCATGGCGCTGAAGGAGTCCTCCTGTTTTTGGAGACTGCCTTGTAGGGTACTAATTTGCTAAATGCATTTTGGAGCCATTCTGTATAGTTAGTGGAGGCCAGTTCGGGGTCTGGCACAGCCTCTGGTTGGGAGTCTATTAGATTTTGTCTAAGATGGGTTTGATTAATGCTACTCCAGGCCATGAATTGTTTAGAGGGGGTGGGGCTGGTATGCATAGAGATGGGCTGTAGTATCCTGATGTCAAATAGTACTGCGCAATGGTCAGACCATGTCAAGGGAAGAACCATCCTTATTGAGATGCGATCACTGTTTGAGAACAGACCATCTAATGTGTGTCCAGCTGAGGGAGTAGGCATCCTCACTTTTTGGAAGAATCCTAAAGCCTCTAAATCAGAGATGAGAGCTCTCGAATCTTTGTCTAGGAGGGCCTCCAGATGGAAGTTAAAATCCCCCAGAATTGTAAAATTGGATTCAGCCGCAGCAGATTCTAATAGGTTACTTATTACTGATGGAAAATCTCCCCTGGGGCCTGGTGGACGATATAATAGGGTCCCCTTGAAAGACTGGTGTTTAGAGAGCAATATATTAAAATGAAATGCCTCACAGGCCGCAGTGGTGATCACCTCTGTCCTTACTGAGAACTCCTCTCAATAGAATTCTATCACATCTATATGCTGAGTAGCCATCAGGAGTGGCAATACAAAAATCTGGGCCATCTGAGGGGTCAGCCCATGTTTCTGTAATAAATAAAAGATCCAAGTCATATTTATCCAATAGATCTGCTATCTCATATTTATGTTTAGGGAGAGAGCGTGCATTGATCAGAGCAGAGTAAATTTTGTCCTTCTTCTTGGGGATTTTTGGAATTGTAGTGTTGTTTCTCTGATCAGATGGGTTTGTTGGTGTCCTGTCATAGGCCTTTAACCTGAACCCACAATTCGGGCATGAATCTGTATCTTTACTAAGAGAGATCTCCAGATTAAAATGAGGACAGACCCGCTTGCATGGGTGGCGTGGCGAGCAAAAGAACAATGGATTTAACCAAGATCTGTTCCTGGGAGTAAGTGGTTGAAAAGTTTCAGCGCTCCGTTCATCATCTTGTTGTGTTTGCTATGTTCACCCTAAGTGGCCGAGGATATCCCCAGACATTGGTCCCTTGCTCGCTGTGCCACTGGATTTATACTAGCCTGGCTGATGAGGGGGTGATACCCTGAAACCTGTCCCAGGATGCTTGTGTCTGGTCCAGGGAGGACCTGGCCTGGCAGTTCGGGCTGGAGTGTTCCCATGGGGAGCAGGATCAAAACTGATTTGCATGTGGCTGGGTCCAAACTGGGCTGGTGTGGATTTAACCCAGATCTCTTGACTGGGGTGAGTGTTTGAAAAGTTTCAGCTCTCAATCCATCATCTTGCTGTGTTTGAGATATTACTCACCACTCCATCCTGGCAGTTTACTTTAACTTCTCATGGGCTTCCTATGCCACGTTCCTTCTTCTGGTGGTAACACCTTTTGCCCCTAAGTTTTCATGGGAGTACTGGAGATCTGGAGGTTCATGCTGACCAATGGGATGCACAGCGCTGAGTCTGTACTGCATATACTGAACCTTTCCATATTGTTTCCACTCATTGATGTTATGTTTGGTTCTCCTTGTCTTTGCTTTCATTGGCTTACTTTCTTGTGTTACTCACTGTTTGCATCATCATCTGTGGTGACGCTTAGTCTCCAATTAAATAATGTATTATTTTAGAACTTACCAGCTCTTATCTTAGGCTTCTGTAACTTGATACTTTATATGGAAAACTCTTACTCCTTTGAGCAAGGACCGCGCTATATAAAATTGCATAGTTCATTAAATAAATTTTGGGAAATCAATCCCTGATCCCTAATGTTGCATTGGAGGCAGCATTAACCACTAACTGAGGGTGCGCTTCCAAGCAAACTGAAGCTGGAACATGGCCCTTTAAGACATTACATAGTGTTTCCACCACACGGGTCTTCCCTCTGCCTTTGACAGGTGTTATACAACATGGGATCTGTGAAATAATAGATTAATCCGTGTTCATGACACCGTTCACTTCAAAAGTCTAGACATGCTCCACAAAACTCAAATGGTGGAAAGACGGTGCAATATCTTAAAGGGCCATGTTATTTCCTTTCAAATCTTCTAATATTACATGGAAAATGTTCAATGTGATGTTCCATGGTGTTATTTCTATTCCTTGAATACCAGGGTTGTTTGAAATGTTCTGGAGCATTTCCATCTTTTTAACATTTCTTTTATCTTATGATCCAGCTTGCACCAGTCTATTTCTCCTGTTAGCGCTGCCTAGAACAGAACCAACTACTAACCTTGAAAGTGGGGAGAGGTAGTGGCGTAATGGCCAGAGCTTCCGACTTCGAAGCTGGGGAACCAGGTTCAAGTCTCAGCGTCGGCTCAACATGCTGTGATTCTGGGCAAATCACTTTATCTCCCCGTGCCTACCAAAAATGAATGTGTCCTTAAGTGGTGCTCATGAAATGCGCTGGTGTTGATGATTAAGTGCTGAGCACCAGAAACCACTGGCTCAAATTAAGCACAGAGTGCTCAACACCACTCAATTCCATGTATGCTCAACATTCCGTTAACTGTCTTGGCACTAAAATAGCAGATAATCTTCTGAGGATGTGGAACCCTAATTCTGAACATTTATTCCAGCATCATTTAAATGTTGAAACTATTTACCCTTGTCACTCATTGCTATTGGTAATCTGACTATCCTGTCAAAATGGTTATTTTTAATTAGATTTTTGTTGAGGAAATTAATAAAAATGAACTTAACAAATAAAATTAGATAACACGACCAGAAACCAAGGGAAACACACTCATTCCATCACGTCTGGAATCTACAGTCATGAAACGAAGCAGTATTTTTAATGTCCAACCAATTGATACTTGCAGAAAATGAGAAAGGAAGAGATATCTATAGAGAGGTAGAATTCAACTGTCTCATACATATGTTTATACCAAATAATGACTTTGATAAAGATCCTGGCGTTGTATCTCACTATTCTACAGCCTAGTCTTAAAAGAAAGAGAACACATAAACTCACTTTCAGGACAAGTAGTGTATAATCAGGGATACTGCAAGACCAGAAATTCAGACTGCGTAACAGGTCCTAAAAATTAGGGGCAAGAAGAGAGTAGCTTTTCGATTTAGTGGTAGGGAGTCTCAAAGAGCATAGTTCCATCTGAGTCATCCACCCGCACAGTCTTTTCCAAAAAACAAAATGACTGAATATGATTTTTGGCCATGTGTATGTTTGCAAGTCTTACCCCATACACACTACACAGCATCCCATTTCAGTGTCTCTCATCGTATTTAGCCAGTAGTGTAGGAAGATGATGCAGGGTTTTTTGTTTTTTACGAAATGTCGCCTCAGATCAATGTCCTGTTTCAGTGGCGTTATGATGAAGATACCCCATGTGTTCTGGAAGATGCAGGCTTGAACATGGAGTCTGTTGATGATCTTCTTATATGAGATTGTCAAAGCCTGTTCCCTGAGCCAGTCCTCGTGTGAGGAGGAGAGGATTGATCATCTTTTTCTCACAATGCACAGTGGTACGAATGCTTAAGGCCATGCAGACCCATCTAAGGGACTATTATGATCTCGTCGGAAAGCCTCCGACCTGAGATTGGAGGCTTTCCGACCGAGATTGTCGGTTTCAATTCCGACCGCCTAATTACAATATAGGCGGTTGGAATTGAAACCAGCCGGTCCTTCCGGCTGGATTCTGACGGGCTCAATGAGCCCGTCTGCCAGTCGGCGACCGGCCTGTAATCCCAATGGACGGCGTTTCTGCCGTTGGGATTACGAGGCTCAGTTTCCGACAGGCTTTCCATGCTGGGCTTTCCGACATGGAAAGCCTGTCGGAAAGTGAGTTTGGGGGCCCCTAGCTGGGCCCCCTTCTCCGTGCGGCCACCGGTGGGGGGCCGAGAGGGCATCTATGGTGCCCCCTGTTGATCCCTGCACCACGATGCAGTCACCCTGAGGTGCCTGCTACACGGTGCAGGGATGAACACAACTTCCCATTTCCCTATGGGAGCTTGTGCTACGGCCCGTTTACCTCCGTAGCACAAGCTCCCATAGGAAAATGTGAGTATACGACCGCACCATGTGCAGTCGCATCATAATTAGGTGGTAGGGACCGCCGACCAGAGGTCAGTCGGTCCCAATTCCATGATAATATCGGTTGTAGGCAACTCTGACCGACATCATAATCAGCTCCTAAGTTGTTACATTTATGACAGGCTCCACCAGAGAACATTCTGGTACCCTTCTTCAAACAACTTCAATCTTCTACTAACAAATACATTTTGGATCTGCAAAAC
The DNA here is from genome assembly GCA_963921515.1 of Calotriton arnoldi. Taxonomy (NCBI): domain Eukaryota; kingdom Metazoa; phylum Chordata; class Amphibia; order Caudata; family Salamandridae; genus Calotriton; species Calotriton arnoldi. The sequence continues at coordinate 194,532 of CAWUFW010010553.1, forward strand.
CATGACACATTATAAGCGTATCTTATTGCCATTAGGTTGGGGAACTAGCCCTGAAACTTTAGATCTATAATTAGGCAGCTGTTGCCAGGCGCCTCCATCGGTGAAAGGCTGAATTCTTCCCAGATGCTAATTTTTGTGATGTTCTGCCACAGAAATCTGAGCAAGGGCATCTTTTGATATTCTCTTTACTTGTAGCTTTACACTAAATCTGTCATGTCACTCAGGAAGGACCCCTTACTCCTGGGGATTTCTCAAAATTCTGTTATGAAACTATAACACAAGAAAGGTTTTATAAATATTAGGAAACTGTGAAAGAGTAAACCCCTTTCTTCCTTCTCTAGTTTAGTAGAGACACACACTATTCCATTTAATAGTTTTCTCAAGTATCTTCAAAGTAATATGTGCATTTATAAAGCATACTTTCATCCCCAGGGTTTTCTTGGCACTGTGTAACCGATGTTTATTGTTATCCAATGGTCCTCATTTTATTGTCCTTGGGAGCATGAACGATTAAGTAAACCCACTGGAATCTGAACCTGTCCCATTACAGTGAATGCATAAGTCCAATGAGCCACCAGGTGTCGCCATGTCCAAGTGACATCTGCATTGACCATTAGCACGGGTTGTGATGACAGCAATATTATCTTGGCTACTTCCATCAGCCCAGAAATGGTCTGCAACACTTTGGAAGCAGCAACTATGTCACAATATTATTCCATTTGTATTACTGTGGTGCCAAATAATTCTGATACAAGTGTCAAAATAGGAGGAGCTTGAAATGGAGGAGTTGGGCCCAGTATACTAAGTTCCGGACAGCTGAAGAAGGGTCGTATGTCTGCACTTTCAATTTCAAAGGAATCATAAACTTCTAGGCTTGTATTTTAGTCCTAGGAGATTGTTTCAGTGGGGCTTGGAAATGGCTTGTGCTGTCATCAAAGTCCAAAGTTTAATTTATTGACTCAGAAATAATGATAGCAACATTAATACAGATAATATACCTAGTTAAAACTTGGTAAGAACAGCCAATATAGTGTAATAGCCCACTGCAGAAGACTATACAGGTTGCTAAAGTTCCTGAACCCGAGTTAAAGGCCTGAACCCGAATTTTAGGCTTGAGCTGCAGGTGATGGCCTATAACGAGGGAGAGAGCTGTTAACAGCTGGTGTAGCCTGAGGCAGAAGGGCTATAAGGCTATTAGAACATTCCAGTCACTGAGGGTAGAATATTCTAAATAACAAGCATTTGCAATGCAGTAGGTCTCACATTTACGAGAGTTTGTGCTATTGGCATTGTAAATGACAATGCCATTTATTTATGTGTTGTTTTTAAAACAGATAAATATAAGGCATTGTCATTTACAATGCCAATAGCTTAAACTCTCGCAAATGCAAGACCAATTGCATTGCAAATGCAAGCGCCTGTGCTATACATTTTGTTTTAAAAAGCATTAGGAGAGAACGTGTCCTGCCTGCAACAGCAGGCAGGACAAAGCTGTTTGAGAAAATAGTGCTCGGAGGCTCTAATTAAAGCATACCAAGTAACAACAGACGTAACAGGGGGTGTCGCCATAGGAGGTTAAAATGAGACAAGGCGGTATTAAGGAGGGACCACTAAGTCTATCGACCAATGAACAGCCACAGTTTACAGTGGACAATGACACAAGCCAGCCAATGAAAAGTATGGGCGTGGAGTGGGCGGAGCTTCAAGTCCCTACCTGAATACAGCATGCCTCGCAGAGCAGCGCATGCGCTGCCCAGGCTCGACCTAATAAATGTAGTTCTCTTAAAAATTTGGCATGGATTCAGCCCTCTATTACGGACTTTGGAAATCCCTGCTCTCGAGCACCCTCTTTTCACTCCCTCCTGAATGGACTACCTCGCATGTCCTTCACTTCACCATCTAATATGCCTAACGCACATACTCGCCTGTAAGCCCTGCATTTTCTTGTCAATATTTTGACATCTATGTACCTCCTTCACACACGTTTGCACAGAATAACGCTGCAACGGAATACTCAACCTTTGCTCTGTTTGTTCAGCAGAGAGGACAATGATTGGAAGGCCCTGTATTCTGAACATATTTTTGACTTACTGACAGGCACAGTGAGAAAGATACTGACACCGCCTTCAGCCTCACTCCAAAGCAATCGTGGCCTAGTATAAACACCTGAAGGCGACCTATTTCAAAGTATGCACTAAACAAGAGTAATATGCAACACTAAAATTACAAAAACACTACATCCTGGAAATGGTTTACTAAACCTTGCCTTCCTAATAGTGTTAAACGTGTGAAATATATCCAGAAACGTCATCGCTGACATGGGTTACTTTAACGTTTTTTTACATTAATTTTTCAGAAACGTATCAGTGTAATTTTCGGTAAGGTTAAGGATATGAACATAGGGCCTGATAGGGACCCGTTTCGTGTTCGTTATTAATTACTACCGGGCTGGAAAAGACCCGGTCCTCTTAAAGCCCTGGGCGAATAATGAAATCAGCGACCCCAAACCATAAGGGCAGTTTCTGTCTTCGAAGCTGGCTCCCCGCTTAACTTGGCACCACACCATTGCCTGGTGCACGATACTGACGGGCCGCTACTGCCCCGAGAGAGTGGCTGACCTGTGGACACAGGAAGGGACCCAAATGAGACTGCCCATGAAATTAATGGCCCAGAATGGGGGTCCTGCTGGAAAATAATGGCCCTGCACGAGACTGTGATGAGGGAGAGTACAAGGGAGAGCCAGTCAGCGTGACCCAGAGGTAAACTATCAAGTTAACATAATGGCCTGAACTGACACTTAAATGTGAAATTTACGTCATTGAAGAAGGCTGATATTTGAAATTATTGCCCCAGGAGAGGGTCACAACGTGATTAAAGACCCCTAAGCCTCTTATCTCCATAGTGGGCGCAGAAGGGCACATCCCTGTTGGGCAGGCTCAGGTGTGGCCCCTTGAAGCTGAACTTGTACTCAAACCTGCGAAGAGCAACGAGGGTCTCAGACTGGGAGAGGTACAGGAGTGGGAAGGCGGCCAGGAGAAGGGGAATAAACCCCAAGAGACTCATCTTGCCCCCAGGAGCTGGCCAAAGATACCTGCCGTATGAGGAGGGGTGGAGGGAGTAGGGACTAAGACCCAGAAGCTGCCTGTGGGACAGTGAGCGGGCACAGAGCACTGCACAGGGGCTCAGACTGGCAGAAGCAGACCAGGCACTCCTTAATTGGTGGAGACCAACCCTCTTCTCTCCCCATTCCAAGGTTACCCCAACCCACCACATCTCACCTGTCTCAGGAGAAACAATCGCGGAGCTGATAAAAAAACAAAAGTTTCGCGTTTAAACACAGCTGCCTTCTTTCTGCTTCCAAAAAATAATGTTTTTTTTATTGCTTTTCAACGGCGAGCCTGAGCATGTCTCGTTCTAACTCATCTATCAACCAGTAAAGTTTATTTTGGGTTTGCAACCCTAGATGACTTGAAATAAAGCACCTTCATACGACTTGAAATAAAGCACCAGGCCTCATACCTGACTGTGGCACCGTTGCTTCTGGCTTCTGCTGCTGAGTAGTGGGGCGGGGTTAGGGGGTGTCATGTGAGTCCGGGGACGCAGCAGTGCTGGAAGGCGAGCTGTGCACAGGAAGACAAAAGCGCGGCCACCACTTTTCATATTTAGCGTGGTGTGCACGCTATTATGAAAGTGAAAGTGGGCATGGCCAACAATAAAAACAATGAACAAAAGAAAAGCACGTCCGCCATTATCCCATCTGTGACGGCCGTGCTGCTTAAATAAAAAAAGAAAAAGTACACGTACTGTGTAACAACCAAGTAAAGGGGCCAGTAGCCATGGGAGGATACAAATGACGACATGGCGGTACTAGGAAGGGACTAACAAGCCTATTAAGGAATCAGACGCCAGCATTTACGAAGGACAAACACACAAGCCAATGAAAAATATGGGCGGGGCTTCTCCTCCGTACTCTACCTACAACTAATCGCCAGAGCAGCGCTTGCGCGCTGGCACAGGCTCGACCTAAAAAGGACAAAGCATGAAGACAAACACTGGAATGTTGGAGCTTCAGATTATACCAGCCACTATAAGCCCTGAGCCACTCCGGGCCGAGAGCGCCGGGAAGCTAAGTTCGGTGGTGCTGAGTGAGTTTCTTTTTCTTCCTGGGCTGTGTTCTTTAAATATTTGCCCCGCAGTTTTTCAGAGAGAAGTTGGGAATGGGACAGAGAAATATTGATGAATCTAGACTTTTTTTTCAAGACATCTTTCATACTTACTTCTATTTTACGGGACAGGATTTCAATTCCCCAAAATGTAAAACAAAATTGAAGCTGAATTTCAGTCACGAAGAGGGAAAAAAACGAGTTATTCAAAAAGCATTAAAAGCAAAGCCGGTGAAAAGAAATTGCGATCATTATTGATATTTTAAGTTGAAAACAAATCAGAAGAGGCAGACCTGGGAATAATTTGTAATTTATCAGGCATCGCGCGTTTGTCCCTACGAAAAGGCACATTTGGTTTTCCAAAAAGCTGCTGGAATTGTCAATAAATAGTCCGCTCTCATTTCCATACCCCCGGGGAGTGATTGATCGCCCGCCGCGGGCCTTCAGTCCTCTTTTTCTGTACATGACGGCAGAGTGATGAAGATGCATCACTGTGCTCTTTATTTCGTTCTCTGCATCGCATGTTAACGTCTTTTGTTTACGTCTATTTATTTATTCCTCAATTATTTTTCTAATGCGTGGAGCACAGGGGATTTGTCTATAAAACGACTATTCTGTAAGACACCCAGGCATGAAGATGCTGCACAGGGAATTCTACGGTATACGTCATTGATCTCTTACACCCCAGATCCTAAAATATGTGTGGGTTCTAGGTGATGCAATATTTACAGAACTGTGTCTTAAAACCTAGAGATTCTTTTTAAGGATATTTTATTCAGAGGGAACGAGCAAAATACTTGTTCAGAGACAAACTACACCGCCCGTCATGACCCTAAGGGGCATATTCACAAGGACTTATCTCCGAGTTATCGCCACTTTAACGCATCAAAAGTGGAGACAGATTTAATGCCCCATTCACAAGCGGGTGCAAACTGCAGACAACGCAAGTATTCCCGCGATAACTGCCGCAAAATTTACCTCCACGGGTGACACCACCAACTAACCCTAATGAGATGCAGAGTAGGCGTTCCCATGCAAAAACACACGAAAACACCACAACACCACATTCACAATGAACTGCCAGATCTGCGATGCGAACCAAAAACAGGCGATAAGCCACGGTAGCAGCTGGGATTTAACACCTGCCTTCTGCTGTGTTAAGCAGGACGACTACCTGCAGTATGAAAGGGAGCCCAGCCCAGAGCCACATCTGAAGACCCACAGATGCCATGGAGACAATGATCATGCAGCTCGGAGATCCATGAGGGCCACAACACCCACCGCCACCGCCACCACTCCCAGCCCCACCCCCGGGACAAACACATACTGTGCACGACACAAGAGCCACAAAAAGCGCATGATGTCGCACAATGACAACAAGAAACACATGTGTGGTCAGAAGAACGAGAAACAGTCACTCATCATTGAAGTTACAACCAAAAACTTTATTGAATACAACACAAAACACCAATGCGGAAGACTCCTGTCGGGTCCGTCCGGGACAATCTTGATGTCACAGCCTGGAAAATAAAGCACAAAATCAGAACGTGTGTCATGCGCACATCAAAGGAGCGAGACACAGAGAAACAGAGAAGGAAAGAAAGGCAGAGAGAGAAAGAGAGAGAAGGAAAGGAAAGGAAGGGAGAGAGAGAGAGAGAGAGAAGGAAAGGAAGGGAGAGAGAGAGAGAAGGAAAGGAAGGGAGAGAGAGAGAGAGAGAGAGAAAGGAAGGGAGAGAGAGAAGGAAAGGAAGGGAGAGAGAGAGAGAGAGAGAGACGGAAAGGAAGGGAGAGAGAGAGAGAGAAGGAAAGGAAGGGAGAGGGAGAGAGAGAAGGAAAGGAAGGGAGAGAGAGAGAGAGAAGGAAAGGAAGGGGGAGAGAGAGAGAAGGAAAGGAAGGGAGAGAGAGAGAGAGAAGGAAAGGAAGGGAGAGAGAGAGAGAGAGAGAGAGAGAAGGAAAGGGAGAGAGAGAGAGAGGGAGAAGGAGGGACACTGCCGCCCCCGCGCACCCAGGCACCACTGCTCACCTGCTGCCACCGGTTTGTCTCCAACCAAGTGCCGGTATACACTGCAAGCCACCAGGTCTGCAATCTGTAATCGAGGCCAGAGTCAATCATGGCAGAGTCCATCTCACTGCACACGGTAACAACGCCTGTCCGTCCCTGCGCACACATGCAGCCGCACCCTACCCCCTCCCGCTGGCCAGCGCTGGCTGTACGCACTTGCGCACCCAGGCCCCACTGCTCACCTGCTGCCAACGGTGTGTCCACCAGTGGGCACACCACATGCCTGTGCAAGCTCCAGGCCCAGGTCCCGCCACCATGGCATGCTCCACGTCATGCGGACCCGCACCGCGGCCCAGCAGGTCCCACACATGACGCTGAGTCCTGAGGCATCAATGGCAGAGACCACATCAGTGCACACGTCATCATCGCAGGCCGCACACCCGCTCAGCAATTTCGGTGCCACTAACCCTGTGCAACCCCAGTCAGCGCCACGAGGTGGTAGGCCCGTGACGGCCGCAAGGCTTCGAGTGCCACTAACCCTGTGCAGCCCCAGTCAGCACCACGTGGTGGTAGGCCCGTGACGGCCGCATGGCTCTGGGTGCCACTAACCCTGTGCAACCCCAGTCAGCGCCACGTGGTGGTAGGCCCGTGACTGCCGCCTGGCTCCGGGTGCCACTAACCCTGTGCACAACATTTCATGGGCCCTTTATGATTGAGAACCGTGGAACGTCCGTCATCCAGTCACCACCAGCAGTGGGGAATGTGACGTTGTCGGCCCCTTATATTGGCGGGGTCACATGGCCTGTGACGCCTGTGCCGGATGGGTGTGGTGTGTGTGCAAACCTGCCTTCAGGGAGTGGCCGTGACATGCTGACAACTAGACCAGCGACCTGCAGACCACTAGCGTGTAAACCTGCGACTTGTAGCTATGTGGCCCCCCCTCGGAGCATAAGCGGAGTGGTCTGGCCTGGCGTACGCCGGACCAGCGCAGGGCTTGCAACAATGACTCGGGGGCTCTGGGCGTGGTTCAGTCCATGTCCGGACAAGGAAGTGACTAATGCGTGTGTCCCTGTTGTAGTGTCTACGGCACCCAGAACGCAATCGGCAATGTAGCACACTGTGACTGGAATCCCACTAGATGAGCATCATTGACGTTAGGGGGAATCACTGACCCTACATTCATCCACAGATTCATACATGAATGATGAAAGGCATGACACAGACGTGCGTTTCTGAATGTTTAATGCACATCCAGTGGAGTTTAGCAGCTGGAGCAGTACAGGGCCATGCCAACCCCACTTCACAATACGGGCCCGTGGAGGGCCAGCCAGAGTCCATCGGGGAATGACAAGTACAGCGGAAGAGGAAGGGTACAGTCCGCAGTCTGGTCGCCGTGTCATTGGTCACCAAACAGGATATGGCAGTCCATGTCGCTGTCCAAGGTGAGTGCAGCAGAGTGTATCGGGGGTCAGTGGAAGGTCATGGGGCCATGTGCGGCACCAAGCAGCAACAGGCCAGGTGGCGGACATGAATGCTAGTGCCTCCTTCTGATCTCAAGCCCATCCACGTCCTCGTCCTCGGATGTGTGCTCTGCCCCACCTGTGGGTGGTGCAGTTCCGGCTGCGGCACTGTGTGCCACTGACACATCAGGGGCCGGAGGTCGATTGTCGGCCACACTGTGTGGCAGTGACACATCAGGTGCCGGAGTGGAAATGCCTGCCGCACTGTGAGGCACTGACACACCAGGGGGTGGAGATGTAGATGTTGTAGGGGCAGCAGCATTCATCTGCGCCATGCCTTGTGGCAGCAATGCCATGATGAGGACATGCAGGGCATGGTAGATCCCAGCTACATTTTGCTGATGTGCAGCGGTGGCTGCCATCCTTTCAGCCTCCATCCGCACCATGTCCTCCATGAGCCTCCTCATGTGTGCCAGCTCACGGCTGAGATCACTGGAGCCACTCTGAGCGGACAGGTGTTCTTGTCTCCGAGTCATGACTCCAGCGATGTCAGCCAGGGCTCGTTGGAGACCATGGAGCGGCGTGTGGGTGTCCGTTAGGGACTGGAGGTGGTCCCTGATGGGACTCAGACACCCATGGATGGCGTCAAGTTTGGTAGCCATGAGGTCGAACCCGCACCTGCTCAGCCATCTCCCTCTGGCCCTCCAACTCACGGCGTTGGAAGGCCATGTGTTGTTCGGGGGGGTCTTGGGAGACAGCCGGGGTTGTGGGTGCCTCCTGCTGGGTGGTTTGTGGAGTGGGTGGGGTCTCCTCGATGCAGCTGGGCTGCCCTGGTCCTGGAGGTGATTGGCAGATGAGTTCAATGATGTCTTGGAGGGCTTGGTGGTGTCCTCCTCGTCATCAGTGAAGAGTGGCTGGGACTGCTGGTGTTGACGGTGCCCCTGCAATGTGAAGGGGAGATGCTGTGTTACAATCTGTCCACATGTATGTAGCCGCATGGTACATGTTCACATTCAGACAGCATGGCAATGTACATTGTGACAGTCTGTAGATCACGGCCATGATCCAGAGTCATGGTGGGTGTGCACTGTGCTCTGCTTGATTGTGCATGTGTGCCATTGTGGCCATCTCCCCCCGTCCCCCCAGTACCTGGTGGTTACTCACCCTGTTGCTGTTGTGTTGTGTCATGTCGAGCAGTGTCCGGTGCCCCGACTCCTGCCACGGTCTCCACACTGATGACTGTCGACACCAGCTCCTCTATGTCATCCAGCTCCAGCTGTGGCGCTGGGCTCCCACCTCCAGTCTGCATTGCTGCCTTCTGGTTGCCTGCGAGTTTCTCCTTGGTTTTGCCCTTGATGTCAATCCATCGCCTCTTGACCTCGTCCATTGACCTCTTGTGCTCTCCGACGGCATTCACCTTGTCCACGATGGACCGCCATAATCCATTTTTGGTGCCCAATGACACATTGGAGGTGACGAACAGTTGTTGTTGGTGTTCTATCACCTCCGTGACCAGGATCCTATCCTCCTGCGGACTGAACTTCGTCTTCCTCTTCTTCTTGTCCTTGCCCTTCCCTGTCCCCGAGGTCCCAGGCTGGTCGTCCGGGGTGCTTGTGGGGTTCCGCTCGTCCTCTGCGCCTGCTCCGGCTGCCTCCATGGTGCTTCGGTGTTGGTCATTTTGTGTTTGTGTGTTTTTTCTACTTTTGTAGTGATTTTCCCGCCTGCCGTGTGTGTATGGCAGGCCTGTCGCTGCTTATCGCTGATTTCCTCATCGCGGTTTGGCCCATCGCATGTTTTTTTGCGTTGGGGTTTGGGTTTTTATCACGGTCGCGGTTGTTGTATCGCGGGCAATGTTTTCGGGAGACTATCGCGTGGTACCGCCGTGTTGTGAATTCCACGTTAACACGGGGTTATTTTCCCGTGATAGACTGCGATGTGTAAAGTTGTGTTAACATTTTTTGGAGGTGTTTAGCGCACGTTCTTGTGAATATCCCCCAAAGTCCTTAGAACTGTCAGAACATCCAAACAAAACATGAAGTCCTTAAGGAAAAATATAAAAGTTAAACAACATAATAGTGACCACTAATTAAAGACAGAACAAGATAAAACAAGAGCAGGGCAGTGGGGAGGCGTGATCGACGATGAAGATAGTAGCGGTGATGCAAAAATGTCCGCACATACTCAACAGTGCTACAAAATGATTCTAAATAGATTCACTTTTCCTGGAGAGTTCCCCTGATGAATATAGATTTCTCCAAGGTTGCTAGATTACAAAAGTCCAATGTTCAGACCTCCCCTGAAAGTCAAGGGGTGGTGTCCAAACTTAGTAGACCAGTTTCGGCCACAGAGAGTCCACAATAAAAAAATAGCTATTGCAAACTGTGAGAAATTGGGTTGTTGGTTGAGTGGGGTGCTAACCCTGCTCAAGAAACAGCCACAATCCCTGTCAGTGAGAGCCATAAAAGTCACTAAATAAACCTGTTCTTAACCTTCCGGTAGCTCAGCACAAAAGCAGTCAGGCTTAACTTGGAGGCAATGTGTAAAGTATTTATACATCACACAAACAGTAATAAAGTGAAAACACAACACAAGTAAAACCCCACACCAGTTTAGAAAAATAGAGTCAAATTAAATAAATTATTAGAGACCAAAACAACCAAAATCTAACTAGTAGAACCGGAGATATGCAATTTAAGATTTAAGTGAAAACAGTGCTTAGAAGCAACCCAAATCCTCCCACCACTAATCCACCCGGATCAATATGAGTTTGTCCCAGGTACAAACACGTCTCAAAACATACTCCGGCTATTCCACATACAAGATAGGGTGAGTGCCACATATTCCAGGGCTGCCTGCCTGATCCTGGACCTGGAGAAGGCATTCGATACCCTCACATGGCCATACCTTTTCGTGGTCCTGCAGCGGGCAGGGATAGGCCCCACCCTACTAGCATACACGTGACTTTTATACACTAAACACTTCAAGAATACGTATGGGACGATACATATTAGCTCCATTTCGGGTGGAAAGAGGCACAAGACAAGGGTGTCCCCTCTCCCCCCTACTATTCGCCTTGGCGGTAGAGCCACTGGCGATCCGCCTGCGCCAGGAGGAAGAGGCCTTCGGGTATCCCCATAGCAGGCACAATGCATAGTGTGTCGATGTACGCGGACGACCTATTATTATATGTGCGTGACATTACAGCAGATTTAACACCAATATGGACAACACTCGCAGAATTTGCAGAGGCATCAGGACTCAGAGTAAACTGGGAAAAATCCACGATTTATCCGCTAAGCCCGGGTCTCACCCCCCAGAACATAAACATAGGGGGACAAGATATTGCCTGGAGCGAGAGCGCCCCCCGATACTTAGGGGTCCGGTTATATCACTCCCCCTACCGACATATTTGAGGGCAACCATGGTAAAGCATTGGCATTGGATAAGGGCGGCTGTAGGTTTTTGGAAGTCCCTTCCCCTGGCCCCAATAGGACGAGTGGCCTTGGCCAAAATGATTATAGTACCCAGACTGCTACACCATTTCGCTAACCTCCCACTCATCCCCCCCCGACCATTTTTCGGGCAATTAGACTCTCTACTAAGTTCCCTGATCTGGGGTACAGGCCGACATAGAGTCGCGCTGACCAAACTCTAATTACCAACCGACCACGGCGGACTGGGAGCCCCGTCCTTCGAAGCACATTTCCTAGCAGCACAACTCCAGTGGCTCTCTCACTGGATGGCGGAGCGCCACACAGGGGAAACCAACACGGAGACAGGACCTATACCACTACCGGAGATCCGCCGACTGCTCCTGCCCGGCACTAAACCCAAACGGACATAGCCATTACAAGTGTTAATAGCCCGCACATGTATGCAGAGGATACATCGCATATCCACAGAAAAGCCCCTATACTCCCCACTGCTACCTCTGATAGGATTGCCCAGAAACGAGAAATATTACACAACCCGTATACTGCAGGTGTGGACAGACCACTCACTATATGAGATGGAATCCCTATTCGAAGATGGACAATTGCGCCCGTTTAACCAAGTAATGGAGGAATATGACCTTCCTCCAGGGCAATTCGTGCTCCATAGACAAATTGTAGCCAGTTACCCCCCATATTGTGATCTAACCGAAGGGGAACCTGCAACACACCCAGTATTGTCCACCATCCTCCATGCGACACTTAGTCACCTGGCTATACAAAGCCATTCGGGAACTCACAACCAAACCGTTAAACACACTACGACAGACATGGGAGGAAGAAACAGGACGTCCATTACACGATAAAGAGTGGGAGAATGCAATAGAGTACCCAAAGAAAGTATCCCGCAATGCTCGCTTTAAAAACATACAATTCTACATATTACATAGGGCGCACCTAACACCGGCACGTCTCCAACGATACTACCCTGATATGCAGTTCCTATGTCCCCGCTGCCAGGCCCCCGACGCAGATTTCCGGCACATGTTTTGCAACTGTCCCACAATACAGCCCTACTGGAGCTCCGTACATGAGACATTACAGGAACTCACCGGCCTACCAGACAAGAACACATGGGAGGCTTGCGCACTGGGAGTATTCCGGCGACAGAAACAACACAAGGTGCAGGTACGCTTTGCGTCACTGGCAGTACTGTTAGCTAAGAGAGAAATAGCTATGCACTGGTGCGCCCCGACAGGGCCCCCAATGGCGGCATGGGTGGGAGCAGTGAATAAATGTGGAGCAGCAGAAGAGGATGCGATTAGAAATGAAGAAGTGAGGGGGACACGCAAACACCACATATCCATGGAGTGGACTCTACTCCTACACCAATTTAAACAACAGACAGCACACGACGAGCCCCCCACAGCATTCCAGACCCCTCCGGCTCCAGAGACTCGGACCCCAACCGAAGACACAAGTTCTAGACCCCAAGCAGCCACATGCCCCTAACACCCCACAACAGCTCAAATGAATACCTAGCACACGGGTAAGCCCGTAGAAATCGCCGCAGCCCCCCCTGACATATGTAACCGTATATCGCCGATGGCATGACGACCTGCAAATACAACGCTCCCGCCTGAGTACAACCCTAAACCCCCTACAGTCAACCCCAGTTAGACCCCCAGTTAACGGTTGAGAAATCACACCGGTAGTTACCCGGCTGGAACTTATAGGAAGGATGTACATCTTCATATGCAATAGAGTATACCATAACACGATTAGACGCACAAATAAATTCACATCTCACACTGAGCAAGTGCTACCCCAATTGAATTGTTGCAAATCTAAACAATGTGTGGGAAAAAACCTGTATTAAATGTATGAAACAATTATGATGCCTAATTACAAATGTATGAACAGTATAAAGATATAAAATGCTAATAAAAAGTTAACAAAAAAAAAACAGTGCTTAGAAGCACAAAGTGCCAACTGTGGTTATCTGGTCGGGCCAGACTGTGACAAAGTCACAAGTTCAGGCCGACTGCGATGAGGTGCGGACCTGGCAATGGGACCAAGTTAGGCCCTCTGAACAAAGTACCTTAAAATCCGGGTTGTGGAGTGTTGCAAGGTCCTGCACAGAGGATGTTCTGATGTACTGCGGGGCAATGCGTCACACCGCATCTGTTCTGCAAAAACCACAGCTGAGGAGGTAGGGCACCATCAGGGCCACTTCCAAGGGTTCAGGACTGGGGTGGCACCACTTGGGGACAAGACTCACAGCAGGCACAGTCCAGGTGCTGGGTTCAAAGTAGTTGGAGCCTTTTCTGAGGCTCTGATCAGGAGCCCCATCCACTCCTGCTCACCGTCCGACCCCTGCCCGCACCACATCTTCAACAAAGCAAGCACCATCATCGCACCCCACCTCCGGAAGATCATCAACACCTCCTTCGAGACCGCCACCTTCCCGGAGAGCTGGAAGCACGCCGAGATCAACGCCTTACTCAAGAAACCCAAGGCGGACCCTAAGGACCTCAAGAACTTCAGGCCCATCTCCCTGCTCCCGTTCCCAGCAAAAGTCATCGAGAAGATTGTCAACAGGCAACTGACACGCTTCCTCGGAGAGAACAATGCTCTAGACTCGTCCCAATCGGGATTCCGCAGCAACCACAGCACCGAAACCGCCCTCATCGCCGCCACCGACGACATCAGGACCCTGCTAGACAACGGCGAAACCGCGGCCCTCATCCTCCTGGACCTGTCGGCCGCCTTCGACACCGTCTGCCACCACACCCTACGCACACGCCTCCACAATGCAGGGATCAGCGACAAAGCCCTGGAATGGACCACCTCCTTTCTCACCGGCAGAACACAGAGTGTCTGCCTCCCCCCCTTCCGCTCGGAAGCCACCAAGATCATCTGCGGCATACCCCAAGGTTCATCACTCAGCCCGACACTCTTCAACGTCTACATGGCACCGCTCGCCAACATCGTCTGATCGCACAACCTCAACATCATCTCATACGCCGACGACACCCAATTGATCCTCTCCATCACCAAGGACCCCACCACCGCCAAAACCAACCTCCACGAAGGAATGAAGGCCGTTGCCGAATGGATGAAGAACAGCCGCCTGAAGCTGAACTCGGACAAGACGGAGGTCCTCATCCTCGGACCCACCCCCTCTGCCTGGGATGACTCCTGGTGGCCGGCCACACTGGGAGCCGCACCGACACCCACCGACTACGCACGCAACCTGGGAGTCATCCTAGACTCATCGCTATCAATGACCCAGCAAGTCAACGCCGTCTCATCCTCCTGCTTCAACACCCTCTGCATGCTCCGCAAGATTGACAGATGGATCCCCACCGAAACCAGAAAGACGGTCACCCAGGCCCTCATCAGCAGCAGACTGGACTACGGCAACACCCTCTACGCAGGAACCACGGCCAAACTCCAGAAGCGACTCCAACGCATACAGAACGCCTCTGCACGCCTCATCCTCAACATCCCTCGCCACAGCCACATCACAGAACACCTGAGAGACCTGCACTGGCTCCCCATCAACAAGAGGATTACCTTCAAGCTCCTCACCCACGCTCACAAGGCACTCCACAACACCGGACCAGCATACCTCAACACACGATTCACCTTCTACACCCCGAACCGTCAGCTCTGCTCCTCTGACCTCGCCATCGCCGCAGTCCCACGCATCCGAAGAACGACCGCCGGTGGCAGATCATTCTCCCACCTCGCCGCCAAGACCTGGAACACCCTCCCCATCGACCTACGGCAGACCCAGGACCTACTGACATTCAGGAGACTACTCAAGACCAGGCTGTTCGAGCAGTAGCAGCACCCCCCCCCCCCAGCGCCTTGAGACCCTCACGGGTGAGTAGTGCGCTTTACAAATGCTTGATTGATTGATTGATTGAGATCAGCCAATTAGCCCTTGGAGTCACTCTGGGGGTCCTGGGTTCAAGATGCAGGTCCAGTCCTTCGCACTCAGGCAGCAAGGCAGTGCAGTTGCAGTCCTTCTTGCAGAGCAGCACAGCAGACCATCTGACTCTTCCACAGGTTCCGAGGTATACTGAAGGGTTGGGGCTGATGGTCCAATAATTGTACCTGGTGCGAACTTTGAAGTAGGAGGAGTGTCTTCCACTCTTCACTCCACTCCCAGAGGTGCCTCCCTGCCCTGGCCCCAGCGTGCCTGGGGCCATAAAAGACTAGTGTCAAGCCCTTAGTGAGTGTGCTCATGAAGGGACTTTGTGATGTGCAAGTGTGGTAGGTGACAGCTCCGCCCCCTATCAAGTCAGAGATGTCCCATCCTGCCAACACCTATTCACCCTTTGTCTCACTGTCTGCGAGCAATACACAAGGACCAACTACCAGCTACAGTAAGTCATGTGACATAGGGTACAGACTGAAGGCACCAAATGTTTAAGACAAAAAAAGCCAACTTTTGTAAAGGTGGAATTTTCAAAATTGTGACTTAAAATCCGACTTTATCATTAAAGAGTGTTTTAAATTACATTTTTTTGACTCCAAACTCGATATTCCTATCTGCTCCCAATTGAAAGTTCCCACTTAATAAATATAGCGAGGGAACCCTGTGTTATCGTATGGGAGAGGTTGGCCTTACAGTAGTGAAATACAAATTTAGGAGTTTTTCGCTACCAGGACATGTAAAACTTAAAAGGCTACTTAAAAGGGTGGCAATATAAGTGGTGCAGGACCACTAGTAGCATTCAATTTACAGATCCTGGATACATGTAGTATCACTTTACTAGGGGCTTACAAGCAAATTAAATGTGCCAATTGGGTGTAAGCCAATTTTACCATAGGATAGAGCACAAGCAAATAGCACTAGTGTGCAGAGTCCTTAAAGCCAACAAAACGGGTTCCGAAAAACAGAAGGGTTAATTTAAAAAATAAAAATAGTATGACCCTGCAGAGAGGGCTAAGTCCAACACAAAACACCATCTTGATGAAGTAATATCAGGGATGTCGTATTTACTGTTTGGTATTCAGGTCAATTCTTGCAGTAATTTATTAAAGGGGCCATTTTATTGATTGATCGGTCATTGATTTGAGGGCTTGTTTAGCGTGATATATACCTCACATAGAAGGTGTCCTAGGGTTTTACGTGACCTTTTCATCCAAGAGTGGAAAGCTGAATCAGGGAACCCAGAGAGGGGTAGCTCTATATGTTTAAATCAAGCAAGCAGGTTTTGAGATGTTTTTTAATTTATTTTATGCCTGAATGTACTTTTAGGTGTTCTTGCATGGTATTCTCGAACTTCAGAATGATCACCAAAATCCTGGATCATGATCCTTAATATCTTTACCTTAGGTATACTCAAATAGTGTTTGAGTGAGGATCTGAGGATTCTTTGAGGTTCATATTTTGTAAAGCTGGGAGGGGCCATATAATCTGGTGAATGATGTCACAATCCCTTTGAAAACGCCAGCTGACATCACTAAACAAAACAATAATCTAGAATGCTTATTGTTATGATTGTTAGTGATGGAGGACAGGTTAAATAGAACTGTGTTTTTTCTCTACATTGGATGGCCTCTATAAGGTGTCTGATACTTGAGGCTACAGGGAGGGTGTACTGACAAAATATAATCAAAACAATACTGTGAAACAAAAATATTGGGGCATATTCTCAAGGAACTATCGCCGAGTTAACGGCACTTTATCGCAGCCAAAGTCGCGATAAAATTATCGCCCCATTCACAAGCTGGTGCTAACAGCTGATACCACCAGTTTACTTGCGAAAGCATCCGCAAAAAACATCGCCACAGATGACCCCGGCAACTATCGCTAATGAGATGCAGAGTAGGCGTTCCTGAGCAAAAAGCCGCGACAACACCACACCTCAACATTCTCAACGACCAGCCACATCGGCGGTAAGACCACAAAACAGGTGATAAGGCGCGTTAGCAGCAGGAAATTAACACGTGCTCCGACCTGGTGTAAAGTCGGACGACAACCTGCACCATCAAAGGGAGCCCAGCCCAGAGCCACACATGAAGAACATCAGATGCCATGGAGCCACTCACCATGCATCCCGGAGCCCCGAAAGGGCAACAACACCCACCGCCACCCCCCCCCGGATCCCTCCCCCCGGACCACCACAGAGGCAGCGCAGACAAAGACAGCGGACCTTCAGGAAATGCACCAGCCTCACAGACCTAACACCAGACAACGTCAATGCCCACTACAGGCTCAAAAGGACAACCATCCTCCGCATCCTGAACATCATTGACCACAGGCTGACGGTACCAACGCAGCTGACAACCAACATCCCTCCGCAGACAAAGCTGCTGGCTGTGCTGCACCTGTTGGCCTCTGGTACCTCCCAACCAACAACCGCCAGAGTCGGAGGAGTCGCCCAGCCAGCCCCATCCAAGCTCCTCACACCTGTCCTGGATGCCATCATCAGCTAGGTACCCCAGTACCTATACGTCCCCCACAATGCGCAGGAAGAGCTGGAGACCAAGCAAGGACTATACGCCATAGCTGGATTCCCGCACGTGTTGGGGGCAATCGACTGCACACATGTCCTACTTGTGCCCCCTGCCTACACCGCACACAAGTACCGCAACAGAAAGCAAACGCATCCCATCAACGTGCAGGCAATAGTGGACCACAGGGGACTCTTCACCAATGTCGTAGCCAACTACCCAGGCAGTGTGCATGATCCCTTCATCTTACGACAGTCCAACATCAACCAGCGCTTCCAGGATGGCACCTATGGAAATGCACTGCACGTTGGCAAGTACCAAATGAACACACCACACCCCTCAACTCCACAATCATGCAACTCTGGCAGTGCACACGTCACAAAATCACATACAACATGCCAAACAACATGCCCACCCACCAGACACGACAGCACAACTTACTTTGGCAACCTTGGTTAGCCATGTACATGAGCCATCAACTGCATGGCACCTCAGCCACACAATACTGGATGTGGGGAGAGGTGGGAACCAGGCATGTGCGAAGGAGGCAAGTCACCCATGAATGAGAATGTACACAATGCCAAGTGTGGCGGAGATGTGCTGGACAGACTGCAGTATGCAGACCACAGACATATCCATGTCTACATGCACTGCTGGTGTCTGGAGTGTAGTGGACAGTGGACGCAACCATGTCACCCCAGCCAGTGGGGAAGCCCAAGGAAATGTAGCTTGTGATGTCCCCCCCTGTAAGCCTGTGCAGAGTGGGCTGGCCCGGCGTACGCCAGGCCAACGTAGGGGTATGAATAAAAAGCACGTAGCTGTGGGTGTGGTTCTCTTCCGGAATGCCCAACGTGTCTGCCAGGGCGGCGCCTCCCACCCCGCCACTTGGCCGATGCCGTCTCCTTGAGCGGTGTGGCCTGCGATCCTGTGCACCTGCTGCACCCCGGGCCGCTGGTCCCCGAACCCGTCATGCCCGCCCCTGCGCAGCTAGGCCTCACTGCTCACCTTCCGACACCGGCGTGTGTCAAAGAGGGTCCACCACGTGCCGGCGCAAGCTCCAAGCCCGAAGCCCGCGACCTTGGCAGCCTCCTCAGACCATCACGGCCTCCACGACACAGGCCTGCTTTACTCCTTTTTCGTTGACGTACTCCACTGCTGCCTTGGGCCTACACTATGGTTCAGTAGGTCACACATGTGGAACTGAGTCTTGATTTCTGCATGGCGGAGTTCATATCATTGTACGCAAGGAGACGAGTAAGAGGAAGACGCAGTTCAGTCGGAGGAGAAAAGGATCATCGGTACGGAGGTGATCGAACACTGCAAACAACTGCTCTGGTGTCACTAACTCTGTGCATCGCGGGCCAACAACACCTGGCTGTGGGCCCCTGCTGACCGCTGCCTCGGGCCTACACTGCGGTCAAGTAGGTCACACATTTGGAACTGAGTCTTGATTACACAATGGCCTAGTACACACTTTATGGCTGAGTTTATATCACTATACTCCCTTCGATGTGGTGACACAAAGTATGTGCATGGCATCCCAACCACACGTGTCTGTGGGCCCTTGATGACTACGCATTCGGCCTACACTGTGGTCGAGTTGGTCACACATTGGGAATTCAGTCATGAATCATTTATGGCAGACTTGACATCATTGTACTGGCCTCATCGCAGACTGCATCCCCTTTCAGCTCCGGTGCCACTAAGTCTGTTCCCCGACATCCATGGACACTTTCCGGTTGAACTTTGGTGGCGACTGAGTCTATGGACTGGGGCTTGTCTTCAGCATCATGTCGGTGATACTGACTTTTGTGGCAAAAACGAGGCTGTAGCATTCCACTCCTCCATTTGCCGCTTCCGGCCGGCGTCTGCCCTCTGCATCATGCCCTGGAGGACACCTTCCACTGTCCCCCGCAAACCTCCGCTACAGTCACCTTCGACATCGACGAGGACCCGCCCACCTCGCGTGGCCCTATCTCACTGCACTGCAAGTCACCGTCCCGTGGCGGTGTGCCTGTGCTGGCCACAGTGCATCCGGGGCCACTAACTCTGTGCAGCTCAAGCCATGGCCCCTGTCTGATAGCATATTGGATGGCCTCTGGGTCGATGGACTGGGGGTCATCAAGGCCATGTGTCTGTGGCCCTGCGCTGTCCGCTGCCTCCGGCCTCAACTGCGGCCCACCTGGGCTCACACATCAAATCGAGTCCTGGCCTGCCCGGACGTCGCATCACCGCAGGATGCACACGCCACCACCGCCAGGAACTCCAAACAACAGGTGCCAGAGTCGTAAGTGTCTTACTGCCAGACTATCAGAGTTGCTCACACCAGTCGTGGGTGCCATCATCAGCTTGTTCCCTGCTCAGCTCTTCAGGTGCCACTAACTCAGTGCACCACAAATCATGGACCATTCTGCTTGCATGTTGGGTGAACACTGTACTTTCTCCGGCTACCACCATGATGCTTCTCAGTTGTTTCTGTTATGCTGGTGTTTTCTGTTTCCGCTTTAATTGTGATCACTGTTCAAGTTGTTGCCAGCACCAACGACTCCATGAGGGCTGGCTTACACTCACCCCACACACATCCAGCACATGCATCACTGTACATGTGACCATGCCAATAAAGGTGTCGAGCGCACGTGCCCGTAGCCAGTTCAATGAACTATCTGAGTGTGTCCGTGTGCTCATGATGTATGCATTTGTGTCCCGGGCACTACAACATTACATTGTGCCGTGTACAGAGGATGCAGCCATGTCACTGCAGGCAGCGGGTGGGACATTGCACATGTAGCTTTGTCGTCCCCCACTCAATACGTAAGAGGAGTGAACTGCACTGGCGTGGGGGTGTGGATGATCATCCAGTGGCTCTGGGTGTGGTTCAGTACTGGAAATGTGCAAAGGCATGTGTCTCTGTCGCAGTGTGGGTCTCCGTTGGGGAGTGTAGGTGGGCCCTGATGGGACTTAGACACCCACGTATGTGATCTAGTTCGGCTTCCATGAGGTAGTACCCCACCCGCACATGTTCGGCCACCCCCTTCTGGCAGTCTGACACCTGGCCTTGGAATGCGATGTGTGCTTCATTGGGCTGCTGGGAGCCAGCCGGGGTGGTGGGTGCGTCCAGCTTTGTTGTCTGTGCAGGGGGTGGGGTATCCTCGATGCAGCGGTGCTGCCCTGCTCCTGGAGGTCGATTGCCTAAGATGTCCATGGACTGTTGTGGGGCGTAGGTGTCAGAAGTGTGGTGGTCTTCTTCAGCATCACTGTAGAGTTGTCTGGTCAGCTCTGCTGGAGGTGTTGTTTGTCCCTCTGCAATGTGAAAGGGAGATGCTTGTTGACATTGTGTTGGTATGTATGTTGCCGCATTGTTCAAGTTTACATACAGACTTCATGACAATGTACATTGTGACTGTTTGGGAGGGGCGGACTATTTGATGTGGGACAGTGGACATTTGGACTACATGACGTAGGTGAGGTTGTACACGTACATTTGCATCTCACAGTTTCCTGCTATGTCAGATGTGATTGGCCATTTTCTACGCACAGGCGGACCCAGTTGTGTCCTCTGTTCTGCAGTGTAGGTGTTGGACTGTGTACCACATTGTCGTCCATGTGGGTGTGCTGTCATTGCTATGTGTGTGTACTGCATTATGTGGGAGTTGCACCTGCAGCTGTGATTTTGCTGCCCCTTATCCCTTGGAGGCGGTGTGCCTTTGGCTTTTGTGCTTTTGAGGTGCTGTGATGTTGGCGACTTGGGTCATTTGTGCTCTTGGATGGTTTTTGTACTCTTGTGCATGGTTTGTCCGCAGATGTGTTGTTGACGTCAGGGTTTTTTTGTGCAGGTGGATGTGTCAGCGTGTGACCTGCTCCTTTCCGGATGTGGTCCACACTCAGCCACCTCAGTCTCGTGGGGTGCCCAATGTCATGGTGATTGTACTCCAGCCATGCTGCTGGTCATGTGGTGTCACTTGCATTCTCAGTGTGGCTCTCACATACGCATCTTTGCTGTGTTTCGCACGGGTGCATGTGTGTGTTGTGTAATTGGTGATGTGTGGGGTGGGACCCCTTTGGGCACATGGTGAACGGGGGCCTAATTGATGTTTGTATGTGTGCTGCAGTGTGCCACAGGGATCAGGGACATGACCCAGGGTCATTGTGGGTGTGCGGTGTGCTACACGTCGTTGTGCATGTGTGCCATTGTGCCCGTCCCCCCCGTCCCCACAGTCCCTGTTCATTACTCACCCTATTGCTGTTGTGTCAGGTAATGTCGAGCAGTGTCTGGACTCCCGACTCCTTGCACCGTCTCCACACTGATGACTGTGGCCGCCATTTGCTCCAGCTCCTCCTGTGGCGCAGGACTCCCACCTCCATTCGGCGTTGCTGCCTTCCTGTTGGCAGCGGGTTTCTGCTTGGTTTGGCTTTTTACATCGTGCCAGCGCATCTTGGCCTCCTCGACACTCCGGCTGCATTCACGATGGAATGCCATTTTTCCGTCTGTGTTGCCAATGACACGGTGGAGGTGACGGACAGTTGTTGTTGGTGCTCTGTCACCTCCGTGACGACGATCCGGTTGCCATGCGGACTGTACCCCGTCTTCCTCTTCCTCTTCTCCTTGGCCTTCCCCGACCCCGAGGTTCCTTGCTGGTGGTCTGTGGGGCTTGTGGGATTCGCGTTGACCTGGGCACTCGTTCCGGGTGCCTCCATGTTGCTACGCAGTTTATTTTGTTTATGGTGTGTTTTTCTGGTTCAGCTTTTATAGTGCATTTTCCCGCATGACGCGTGGGGATTGCAGGCCTGTCGCTGGTTATCGCTGATTTTTGTATCGCGGTTGGCCTCATCGCAACTTTATTCGCGTTTCGCATTTTTGCGGCGTCGCGTTAATTTTAACGCGGTCATTTGACGCGTTATTGTGGGCCTATCGCATGGTGCCGCCAGGTTGGGAATTCTACATTAACACGGCGTTGTTTTCCCGCGATAGACTGCGATGTGCAAAGTTGCGTTAAGCTAAACTTGCGGTGGTTATCACACGTTCTTGAGAATATGCCCCATTGTGTCTTAAATATCGTGATGTCTGAAGTACGGTGGGTCAGAATATTGCAGGTAAGATTATCTTTTTAAATATGCTGTTAAAATACTGTTTTGTGCTATATCATTGTAATTTATATCGTTTTTTTAAAGTGTATTTTGTGCATTTTTATTATATATAGTATTTATTTTTAAAAGTACAGCACTTTCCCCAATGTTTGTTAGGCTTGGAGTGGGAATAGTAAATTTTCCTCCCTCAAAGTCAAACCCTTTCCCCAGTGTGGTTAAGTCTGAAATTATACAGTAAAACTGAACCGCTCAAAGTACAACACTTTCCTCAAAGTGGTTAAGTTTGCAGTGGCAATAGTACATTTTACCCCTCCCCCCAAAGTCCAAAATTTTTCCCAATGTGATTAAGTTGGAATTTGAATAGTAAATCTGACCCTACATCCCTAAAGTCTAACACTTTACCAAATGTGGCTAAGTTTGGAGTGGGAATATTACATTCGACCAGCCCAAAGTCCAACACTTGTGGTGAAAGTTTAGAGTTGGAATAGTAAGTATGACCCTCCAGAAAAAGTCCAACACTTTCCCCAATTTGGTTAAGTTTGGAGCTGGAATAATAAATCTGAACCACCCACAGTCCAACACTTTCCCTAATGTGGTTAAGGTTGAGATGGAATAATACATATAAAGTCTTCACCCCCACAAAGTTCAACACTTTCCTCAAAATGGGTAAGATTGGGGTGGCAATTGTAAATTTGACCTCCCCTCAAACTCCAACACATTCTCCAATGTGGTTAAGTGTGGAGTTAGAATAGCAAATCTCAACCCCTCAAGGTTCAACAATTTCTCCAATGTACTTAGATTTGGAGTGGAGATAATACATTTGACGCTCCCTAGCCCAAAGTCCAACATTTTCTCTTATATGGTTAAGTTTGAAGTTTGGAGTGGGAATAGTACATTTGACCACCTTCCCCCAGTGTGGTTAAGTTTGGAGTTGAAATAGTAAGTCCTAACCCCCCCAAAGTCCAACACTTTCCACCGTGTGGCTAGGTTTATATGGGGAATAGTAAATGCGATATCCATAAACTGTTATCTTTTGTTTGTATTTTTTATTGTTTACATTAAAAAAGTTTTATTCATTTTTAGTACAAATTGTTCATCAATATCGTTTTTATAAAGTATAATTTTTTGCATTTTGTTATATATATATGCTGTATATAAACGAAGGTACCTTACACACTAAGTTACACAGAAAAACCACCGCTGGTAACTCGATTTTACATGCAGAAAGCGCACACCCCCGCCATTTAATTAACAGCATACCGTATGGTGAATTCATTCGGATTCGGAGAATCTGTAGTTCCGAAGCTGTCTCCATTGAATGTCAGTGGGAAGCATATTGTAGATTTCTTGATAGGGGCTATAAGAAACATCTTCTAACCTTAGCCTTGAATAAAGCCAATAGCGTGCAAAGAGATATCCTGCTTCAGCCCCAATGCAAAAGTGCTGCCAACAAAGATGCATTGAACGAAGGTGTACATTCTATTCGTTTAATAACCACATTCAGTACACAAGAAGATACTATACGTAAGATTATTTATTCAGAATGGTCAATTGTACTGACCGACAACATTCTTGGTCCAATTCTACCTAGTATGCCTGCTATCACCTTTAGAAGGGCACCCTCTATGAGGGATGCCCTTGTGAAATCAATGCCAGAGGTTAGGCCTAAAAGCACTTGGCTCACTAAAACAGGTTTCTTTAAATGTAACTCCTGCCGTGCTTGCACGTTTGCTAAGAATGGTACTCACTATAAGACAGCATTTAGTGAGAGGGAGATAGCCATTCAAGAATATCTTACGTGTCGCACTGAATATGCCATTTATAAATTGAAATGTACCTGTAACCTGGAATACGTTGGCAGCACCAAACTCCCAGTGCATAAACGCATCCTCCAACACGTAAGGGCCATTGTGAATTCTGAATTATCCGGTCGCCAGACATTTTAAATCAGTTCACGAAAACAAACTGAAGGATCTGGAATACACAGTTTTAGGGTCAGTTCCAAACCCCGGACGGGAAGAAAATCGAGATAAGCTATTAAGGCAACGTGAATCACATTTCATTTTAGCTCTCGATACAAGAGTCCCTAACGGCCTAAATATGAGTGAGGACTTGCACAACTTTTTATGATGATAACTAGTCTCTTTACTTATAAACAGAGATTCATTTTTGTCAGTTATCCTCTTTCTTTTTTTCAGGTATCAGTGGGCTTTGTTTGTTCATATGTGATGAGAATTCTGTTCATTAATTTCGTCATGTGTCTGTAACCAGTTTTATGCTCACTGTAGATGTGGTTTTATTTGTGAACTTGATACTATGTGTTGCACTTGCACTTTATGATCATTTAGGCTTAAATGATTTAGGGTTTTTCCCAAGCTGCTAGTGAACCAGTATTTTGCACAGCGCAATTTTGCACTTTTCTCACTTTGCACTTATTTTCTACACAGACTATTTAACACTGTTGGCATCAGGATTAGTTATTCGCTTATTATGTATTTGTTACAACTAGATTTTATCCAGTTTGATCTTTTTAGTAGCTAGTCATTATGAATTTGACCATTTGAGATATTTTTGCACTTGCACTTTAATAGGAAATGATGACACTTTGTATCCTATCAGATGTGTATATGCTGCTATATTGATTGGTGAACTATTTGTATCCAATTGCTCTAATTTGATTTTTATTTTTTATGCCTGAAATGTTTAGACAAGATGCCATTGTCTTCATGTGGCACTATCGATTCCCTAGTCATATTATGTCTTTACGATATTATTCTTAGAGTGGTGCAATTTCATTTATCATTTTATTGGGCACTTGCCCATTATAACATGATAGCAATCTTGACCGTTATTTAGGTTGATGTATGAGTGGTTTCATTATATTTACTGCATTTTGAAGGAATTGTATTTTAGATGCATTTTTACCACTCTCATGATCTTTTCACCATACTCTGTTTTTTAATCGTATTTGTAAGATTTCTTATTTATTACAACTGTGTATTTATTACATTGACTAGGATAATGCCATAGTCTGTTTTCTGCACAATTGAGCCAGGCGAGTTTGTGTTTACAGGCGGTTGTGCACACTTTCACTTTTTAAAACGTCACTTAGAGGAGACGCTATCATGTGATCAAGCTCCCAGTGAGGAGCGAAACGCGTCATGGCAGGCACTGTTCTTGTGGTTATTGAGGTTTTGAAATAACAAATAAAACCGACACTGCTTCACCCACCTATGCTGTGTGGGAGTTTGTGATTTTCTTGAGGAGTATTGAGGTCCGTGCCTGGAGTTCCGCCGGAGTGAGGGGCGGACAGGACTTTCGTTTTCATATATATATATATATATATATATATATATATATATATATATATATATATATATATATATATATATATATGTCCTAAACATCGCTTTATGTATATAACATATTTTATGTACATTATTTTGCAATAATTACAAGTTTTGGGATTTTTTTGTATTCCAGGAAAAACATTATTAGTTTTCTTCAGAATAATTGCAATTACATGTATAATATAATTGTGGTGTATCTACATTTTTATTTTTAGTTATACCTCTTTTTTTAACATGCTGTGCAGTAATATTTAAGAAACATATTTTTTATGTTACTTATATTGTTTTAACATTATAATACATTGAAAATAACTGAAAAAATTGGTTAATATTTTATCAGTATTTGTAATATATATTTATACATAAAACATTTGAACACTTTATTAAACACAACTTTTTAAACATTGTAAAGATTTTATTATTTTATAAACAATAATAAATAATTGTTTTAACAATGATTTCTATGAGATGGAAGTCTTTTTTCTATTTTCTTTGTTTTACCCAGTTTCTTTGACTTTGTGATCTTTCTTGGTCATTTAAGGTTGTCCATGAAGTATGTGGTTGAACTTTCTAGTAATTGGTCTCCGGTTCAGGTGAGCTATTATAAATTTATTTTCTAAGGATTGAGTGGTAAGGAGCATGTGTTTAGAGTTAGTTGCATTAGTCTTTGTAATTAGATATAATTTCATTGTTAATGTCTTAATATTGTTGTACTTTTTTACTGCTGATTTTATTGTCGTGCCCTCTTTCTTACTTATTCCTTACCCTGCCCCTCTTGCATAAACCCCCCTATCTTACTTCAACCTCCTACCCCTAACTCCTCATTGTCCCCTTTATAGCTTTATATCACTCCACCCTCCCTCCTTTCTCCCCCCTCTCCTCCAACTTATTGACCATCATGTCCCACCTTAGTCCCACTCCCGCATCCCACTCCAACCCCGCTCTCTCCTCCCTAAACCCCTCCCTCACCAGACATGGCCCCAACTCTTGGTCCATTACCTACCCTCCCAATCTTTAAAAAAACGCCAAGAAAATTTTTACACATAAATTACTAATACGACATCCTGAAACCCTAATAGTGGATAACTACCACAGCCTCACGTCACCTATAAAAACCAACTACCTTTTCTATTCTAAACGCCCCTCCAAATGGAAGAGCACCTTTCTACGCCACCTCCCAGTCACTAAATCTAACAATATTCCTTACGGTTTCAAACTATCTACTACTCCCTCCCCTATCTTTCCCGGTGAAATTGACATCTCCATCTTCAAAACTGGAAATATCCTCATACAAGCCTCTGAACACCACCTCAACATCTTCGAGCATCATTTCAGCACTCTGTCCCACCAGTTGTCCTTACCTACTCCTCCCCCCTCTACTCCCCTACCCCTAGACACGTCCTTGTGCTCCCCTGCCTCTCCTACGAATACCCTTCTTCCCCTAGACATCTCTAACCCTAAGGATATATCCCATTCTATGACTCCCTATCTAGCACCCAACCCCGAACCCCCCAAAACATCTCAAATTCACTCACCATCTCCCAAACTCCCATGCTCTCCAATGACCGTTTCCTTCTGACCCCCAGCTCCACTTCTAACCCCTCTCCTTCCCCCAAGCTCCCCTCCTAGCCTGCACCACTACACCCCCTCCTGCCCCTACTCCCCCCTCTCCGAATTTCCCCCCCCACCCCAACCCTGATGTTGCCTCTCCACCCACCCCTTACACCCTCTCTTCTCCCCTTATCCCGTCCCCTACCCCTATAACTACCACATCCCTCTCCATACCTGTCCCTCCCGCACACTGCCAGATCACCCCTCTCTCCCCCCAGGCCTCCCCCACTCCCACAGCTTCTGCACTCCGCTCACCACCCCCCAGGCCTCTCACCCTCTCTGAACACCAGACATCCACCCCTGACCAACTCCGTACATTCCCCCTCCCCCCTCCTGCCCCAACTACCGCTTTACCTATCCCGTCCTTCCCCACTCCCCTCCCCCCCAACAGCCGGAACTCCCCTCACTCCCCCCCACAGACCTCCCCCACTCCCTTAGCTTCAGCACCTTTCTTGCCCCCCCAGACCTCTCACCCTCTCCGAACGCCAGACCTCCTCCCCCGACCAACTCAGAACACACCTCCCCCCCGCCTGCCGCAACTACGTCCCTCCTCACTCTTTTAACTCAGACACTTTGCAACATTGACTGCAATATTTCTTCCTTGGTATCCGAACTCGCCCGACTTAGAGAGGATTTCAAAGACTTCAAATCCCTTAACCCCAAAACCCGCCCCTCTTTTTTGTCCACCTCACCATGCACTGGTCCTCAAAAACTCACTAATCCCAAACCCTGGAAAACCATACCACTACACAACCGTACACATAGACCTCTTCGCACCTTGAACGACCACTCCGCCACTAACATTTCCGACATCTGCAACTCCTACCCTCCAAAGGCCTCACTTAAGGACACGACCCTTCCTCACTCCAACATCCCTGTTATTATAGGGACCAGCAGAATCCTCTCCTCCCCCTGCTCCCCAAGACCCCCTCCTCAACTTACCGCCATCCACTCGTGCCTCCCCCCCAAAAACAACCCTAAGCCCCTGGCCTGCATGCTTGTGAACTGCCGTTCGGCGGTTCGACATGCGACCGAAATCTCCGAATCTATCCTTAGTGAAGATATAGACATCGCCTTCCTCACGGAAACCTGCCTCAATGATCATTCAACACCCATCCTTGACTTACTCTCACCCCCCTCCCGGTTACTCTATCATCAGAAAAGACAGACCAAAGAAAATAGGAGGTGGATTAGCAATAATCTTTAAAAGCGAACTCCAGCTCTCCCTAGTCAAAAACGCAGACTTCGCAACCTTTGAATACCTTGGAGCGGAACTTAAGATTCAAGGCACTCCCCCAATACGACTACACAACATCTATCACCCTCCGGGTGAACCTCTTCCCTTCGCTGATTAACTATCTGACCTTCTTACTAAATCGACACTTTCTAGCTCTAAAAATCTTTTCCTAGGAGACTTAAACCTTCACTGGAACGTGCCCGAGGACCCCACTATCAAACTTCTCAATAACCTTCTTGAGATTAATGACCTTAAACAACTCTGCCACTCCCCAACCCACTCCAAAGGGGCTACTCTTGACGCCATCATTGCAAACAATGACTTGGCATCCCTATCCAACATCATCCCTATTGATTGGTCTGACCACCACCTCATACTGTTCTTGATCTCTCCCTTAGCCCCGCCCGCCCCATCTAAAAACAATAAAACCAAAATTTCAATCAGGAACCTTAATCTTATCCCCCCTGGTGTACTGGAGGCCAAACTCCAAGCTCAACTTAGTTGCACCCCCCACCCTCTCTTAATGCAAATGAGCTCACTGAGCACTATAATAAAACTGTCTCCGAGGTCTTATATCAACTTGCACCACCCAAACTAAAAACTCAAAAAAATATCCCCTCCAAATCATGGTTTAACTCAGACCTCAACAATGAAAGACGAGCACTTAGACTGGCTGAAAGAACTTGGAGACAACACCCTACCCCCTCCAATCTCGTCCTCCTTCGAACCGCCAGATCTACTTACAAGAAACACATTTTCTCTGAAAAGGCATCCTTCTTTCGCTCACAACTCGCCTGTGCCAAAAATAGACCCAGAGAACTGTTCAACATTGTTAGAAACCAAACTTCCCCCGCCCCCCTCAACTTGACGGCTACCACTAACAAATGTGAAGAAATTGCTAACTTTTTCTCCGAAAAAATCGCCAAAATTGACCAATCCTTCAATTTAACTCAGATCCCTCCCAACCCCCAATATACCCTTGCTACTACTCCAACACCTTCCCCTCTGACCCTACTCCCTGCCTCCTCCCCGCACCAACTTTCCACAACCCCTCCTGAAACCTACCCTGTAAAAACACAGCTCAAAGATAATGCCTCCTGGCAGAATTTCCACTCCGTTTCCGAACTAGAAGTCTTTAACATCCAATCCAAATTAAAACCATCCTCTCACACAAAAGACCCTCTCCCGTCTACCCTCGTCCAAGATCTAAAGCACGTCATTGTCCCTTATTGGACCAATATCATCAACTCCTCCCTTTCCTCGGGGTGCGTCCCTGTCTCCCTCAAACTCGGACAAGTCACGCCCATTCCTAAAAACCCTAAAGCCGACCCTAACGACCCTAACAACCTCCGCCCCATCTCAAACCTCCCCATTCTTTCAAAAGCCCTCGAAAAATGTGCCCTTCTTCAATTGGATAAACACATTGACACTTACAACCTACTCGACCCTCTACAATCCGGCTTCCGTAAAGGCTGCAGCAATGAAACTGCATTGCTAAATATAGTTGATGACATCCACCACGCCCTGGCTAATGGCGAGTCCTGCCTATTCATTCTGCTAGATCTCTCGGCAGCATTCGATACAGTTAACCATTCATCCTTACTCAATACACTTAAATTTCGTTTCAGCCTTAATGGAACCGTCCTCAACTGGTTCACCTCCTATTTCCAACACAGAACCCAGCAAATCAAACTCCAAAGCTGCCTCTCTAGCCCCACTCCTGTCTCCCTCGGTGTCCCCCAAGGATCTATCCTCTCTCCGGCTCTCTTCAACCTATTTATGGAACCCCTTACCTCCATACTTAAACAAGCCGGTATTAATTATCACCTCTATGCCGACGATACCCAACTGTACTATAAAATCAAATCCCACTCAGATGTCCTGCACCTTAACACAGCCCTGGCTAATATACAAACCTGGTTCTACTCCAATCATCTCAAACTCAATCCAAACAAAACTGAAATCATTCTTTTCTCTCCTAAAAACAACCCACTCCCCATCCAAACTTGGATCACTGACCTTAGTGCCCTAAACTGCTCACTCTCCTTATCCGAATCAGTAAAATCCCTTGGCATCACCATTGACAGTAAATTAACGCTCAATTCCCACATAAAAAATTCTGCAAAAGGAGCACTTTTCACGCTCCAACATCTAAAAAAAATCAAACCTTTCATTCCGGCAGAAGATTTCAAATCTGTTGTCCAATCTCTAGTCCTCTCGAAAATTGACTATGGCAACGCCTTACTCTCCGGATCTCCCAAAATTCACCTTGCCCCCCTCAAATCTGTTCTAAACCTAGCGGCCAGGCTTACAACTGACTGCAAACGCTCTGACCACATCTCGCCTGCGCTTAAGTCCCTTAAATGGCTTCCTATCGAAGGCAGATCCTCCTATAAAATAGCCTGCATTACGTACAAAGCCCTTCATCAAAAGACCCCGCTATACCTCTCGAACAAACTCAATAAAGCGGGCAGTACCCGACCGATGAGAAGCACCAACTCTCTCCTCCTCGTCCCCCCTCTGATAAAAAAGAAAGCCGCGCAATCTCGCTCCTTCTTGGTTAAGGCTCCCAGCATCTGGAATGCCCTCCCTAAAGACCTACGACTTAACCCCTCATACGTCAGTTTAAAAAAAGAACTTAAAATGCACCTGCTCAACAAATATTGGGGTCCTTAATTCGTCTATTACCATACTCGCTATACTCTCCCTTCCTTTTGAAACCCCTGCCTTCCCCCCTCTCTTCACCCCTCTTGTGTCGACCTCACCTATTCACCCCCTTCCCGTCCCTTCCTCACCATTTTTTCTTCCCCCCTTTCACCCTTTTTCGAACACTTCCCCTCCCCCTCCCTTCTCTCACTCGCCCAATCCCTTCCTTTTTCACAAAATTTGAGTCTACCTCCTTTATACTGTTCAATAATCTGTAATTTCTCTATTCATGCGTTGTTTTGTAAATAGTTACGTCTTTGCATTTTTTATTGATTCAAGCTATATTACTCATTGTGTTCTCTAAGTCCACAATGTCTGAATGTTTCATTTGGATACCACTGTTTTGAATTCCATGTACTATTGTCATTCCAATGTAAAGCGCTCTGGTACCCCAAAGTAGAGCCAGCGCTATAAAAAACCTTTTAAATAAAATTGTATTTTGTTTTAGTGTAGTATTTGTTAGGTTACGATATTGAGGTAGGCCATATTGAGAAACACAATGTTTATTTGTATTTCATATGTGTGTTTTATGTGCTTAAGATTGATTTAAATGCATTTCGACTGTGCTTTGTTTAATAGTAGGGTTGTAAGTTATTTTGGGTAGGCTTAGATGTTTTTACCTTTACAAATTTTTATTTTTGGACGTTGGATTTCATTTTTAACCTGGATGCATTTTATTTGTTACAAAGAAAAAGGGTAAGTTATTTTTTAACGTAATATTCTTTTGTTGTACATTTTCCTTGATTTTTTTTGGTTTTCCTGGAGCATGTTATTTTTTTCTCATTGCTCATCTTTTGGGAGAATTTCTTGGATTATTATAATATTGAATGTTCTATTTTACTCTAGTCTGTTTTTGCACTTTAATGGATTTTTTCTCGATTCTTATTTTGATTTAAGTTTTTAGTTTATCATTTCACTGACCAGGACTTCAGCTATGAAATCCTGTTATCTTATTTTATTTATTCATGGTATTAGTTTGACAATGTTCATTTTTTTGGTCCTGTTTATTTATTGTGTATATATGTATGTATATATTTGTTTCTTTAAAATAATGTTATTTATTTTGCATTGTATGTTCATTTATTTTAAAATATTTATTACAGTACATTTTAATTATCAATGTAAATGCTTCTTTTTTGAATTATTGTTTATTCAGACTGATATTTTAAATTTGCTTTAATAATATCTAGAAATGAATATTAATAAAGTATGAGTTTTTGTGCGCTAGGGAGATTAAATGATGTTTTCGTTTATTGTGTTTTTTTAAAGTGGAATTCTTGTTATTGACTCTAGATATGATAGACCTGGGTTGTTAGTAAAGAGTTTTACTTTGAATGCTAAGAGTTCATGCATTTATTTAGTTTGTTTTGAGATTTTTGGTTTGATTTGGGTTATGGATTGTTCCTTTCTTAGGGGCTCATTACGATGTCGGGCGGAAAACCTCCGGCCGACACCGTCTCGGATTTGGGACCGACCGATGTAGTGATGAGGGCGCAGAGAAGCGGTAAGTAGAAATATGCTTTATTTATTTAGCTATTCCACCACGGGCAGAGGGAAGTCTCCGTCCATATCCCAGCTTCCAAGCGTCTCACTGGCCTAGCTCGGAATCCCACGCAGTGAGATTCCGAACAGGCTCAACATTCCCAAGTAAACACGTCACAAATACTACATGGGTTTCCCCTTTAAACAAAACTAAGAGAAAATGTCATCCAAACTAACAAAACTAAAAATGAGCAC
This sequence comes from Calotriton arnoldi, assembly GCA_963921515.1. Lineage (NCBI taxonomy): Eukaryota > Metazoa > Chordata > Amphibia > Caudata > Salamandridae > Calotriton > Calotriton arnoldi. The sequence continues at coordinate 227,788 of CAWUFW010010553.1, forward strand.
CAAAAGGAATACAAACTAAAAAGAAAGAGATAAAAATAAACAAAAGGAACATTGCAGTGTACACCTAACAATAAGGGTATATAATTACCAGAGTACATTAACCTCTGAAACGGAGAGGAACATTTCTCACCCTAGAACCACGTCTCAAATTCATCTGGACAGTTTGTGTATGAATCTTTTGACGATCCACACTGCAACCAAGGCCCCCATCCGCACCATCTCTACACTTGACCAACAAACACTTGTTCCACCACAGGCCATTCTCAAGCTTTACTGAACCACCATTTACTTTCACAACTTTGATGGGTGGACCAAACTTGGAACCACCTTTCCTCACATGAAAAGGTTTCTTGACATGAACAACATCTTCCACAAGCAAATCAAACTCTTTGACATTTTTGTTTCTAATTAAAGTACTCCTTTTGCTTCTCCTGTGTCAAACTCAAACAACTCCTCACACTCGCATCACACCACTGTACACCTTTATCCCATTTATTCATCCAACTAGGACAGAAACTAGTTACAGCTCTGCGACCACGAAGCAACTTAAAAGGCGACACACCAGTGGTGGAATGAGGTGTTGTGCGATAAAACCAAAGCATGGTCTTGACAGCATTGACTACCACACAATTGTTAGCAATCGCCCACTCTATACATTCCCCCAAAACCTTATTCATACATTAAACCAAACCATTGGTTTGGGGATGGTACAGTGAACTTTTCAAATGCTTAATCCCAGTGTTTTGTAGGAACACTTCCACCTCACTAGAGACAAATTGTGTCTCATTGTCTGTCACAAGAGTGTCAGGAAAACCCTCCTTCATGAACACATCTTTCAAAAATTCAACAACATTTCTGGAGGTCACCTCTCTCACAAATCTTACCTCTGGCCATTTGGTATAATAATCCATCATGACCAGGGCAAATCTTGAAGATGGATCAAGTTTGTGAAATGGTCCAACAATGTCAAGTCCTAATTTCACCCATGGTGCAGCTGGAAACTCAATAGGAGAAAGAGGTGAAGTGCGCAACTTCACAGACTTGTCGCAACTAGAGCAGATAACACACTCCTTCACCATAATATCAACTTCACTATCCATAGAGGGCCACCAAAAAGACAGCCTGACCCTTTTTTTTGTCATGGTCGCATCCAAATGCCCCTCATGGGCACGCATAATGAAACCGGTTCTCAAACTCACAGGTGGGACCAATTTGTCAGACCTCATTAACAAACCACCTTCAATGGACAATTCATCTGCCACCTGAACAAACGTTTTGAATTCAAAACATATTCCATAACAGACAACATTGAAGAATCATCATTTAAGCCTTGACGCCACTCACTCTCAGAGATAGAGCACAATTGTGGAAGATCAACAGCAGCTACAATAAACTCTTCTTTGTCATCCTCATTCACCTCAACATTCTGCTCAACAGTGACAGATGAACGTGACAGATAATCCGCACAACCATTCTTACTCCCAGGAATATATTCCGGCACAAAATCAAACTGCAACAACTTTGAGGATAAACGAGCAATACAGGTGTGAAACTTTTAGCATTCTTTCCACTGAGAATGTAAATCAGAGGCTTGTGATCTGTTTTTAAGAAAAAGTTCCTACTCCAAACATAGTTGCGAAACTTCATCACAGCCCACCAACAGGCTAATAGTTCTTTTTCGATGACAGAGTATTTCTTTTCTGTCTCTGACAAAACTCTGAAAGTCAAACCAATGGTTCTCACCTCTGCACCTTTAGTCTGACTTAGAATAGCCCCAACACCAACATTACTTGCATCCACAGTCAAAGTGCACTGGAGATCTGGATCAAAATGTTTCAATACCCTAGGTGAAATAAGCTGTTGCTTCACCCACTCAAAAACATTTTGGCATTCATCATTCCATTCAAAAACTGCCCCCTTCATGAGCATCCGTGACAGAGATCTCAACTTGGTGGCAAAATCTTGCACAAACTTTGAGTAAAACTCACATAAACCTAAAAACGATTTGAGACTAGCCTTGTCTGAGGGAGCTTTGGTACAAGAAATGCAATCTACGAGACTTGACTTTGGGAAAATACCTTGGCTGGTAACCAAATGCCCCAAATACTCAACTTTCTCAGTGAGGAAAACACACTTGTCTCTGCTCAACACAACACCATTAGATTGAAATCTGGATAAGACTTCTTGGAGGATAACGTCATGAGCAGCTCTGTCTGGAGCGAAAATAAGAACATCGTCCTGGAAAACAGACAAATCCTTGAGCCCCTTGAGCATGTTGTTTTTTTTTTTAACCGCTTTAACATCCTTTGCTCTAACTACGGAAACTGATTCGGAGTTCTTTGTTTCAAGCTCCTTCGCAGATAAATGCGATGTCTCTATGCTCTTGGCTATTTTAATAGTGTCCTCCAACGTCGGGTTCCCCATGGACAGCAACTTCTGCTTGATCGCCTTGTCAGTACAGTGACAAATGAACTGGTCTCTGACTAATTGCTCAGCAAAATTCTCAAATTGACACCCAGAGACCAATCTTCTAAGTGCCGTTATGTAAGCAACGACATCTTCATTTGTACTTTGGACTCGCAAAAAGAACTTATGATGCAAAACAACCAAGCTTGGTTGCACATCAAACCTGGCTTGAATTCTCTTTACGGTGTCTTGATAATCATCAAGAATGTCATGTCCATCGACAGCTGGAGCAGGCAAGTGTTTTAAAATGGCCCTGCCTTCAAACCCTAATGAATGAAGTAAGAGATATTTTTTCCTCTCAGCTCTAAAATAAATTGCCCCACTTGCACCTAAATACGTTTCAAACTCATCGAACCATTGCTTCCATTTTATGGGTGGTTCTCCTGGTGACTCTAAAAAAGGAGGTGGAGGTGCAACTGCTTGCATGTTTACACAAGCTAGCTCTCAACAGTAGGAATTGACAGTGCGAAGTGCAAATGTGGAGTGTCACTCCTTCAGAATATACAGCAAGAAGATAAACTTCCATGCAAACAAGCACTTTGAACTAAGCTGATTGGAATATCCGTGGCTGAGAACGTGACAAAAAAAATTAATAGGAAAAGTGCATATAATAGGAACGCTCTACAAATGCAGTGATAATCGATAGTAAAGTCACCTTGAACAGAAAGTTTTGTAATGCGCGTTTCCGTAGTGAAGGGCCAAACAGCAGCGTTCTTCAGACAACAGAACAGGTTTCTCAATTGAAGCGTGCAGGAAACACGGACTGTGACTAGATCTGTGGATGTCAACTTGACGTCACAATACTTCTGATGAAGACTAGTACGCACAGGATAGTGCTAAAAACAGCATCGAAGATGGCTGGTGCACGTCAGCGCAACGTGCTAATATAAACTAGTCGCGTGGTGGAGGTGTGAAACGCAGTACCATCTATGCATTCCACTGACGGAACGGAGACTGGCCCCTCTCTGCCCACAACTTTGTCCATCAGAAAAAATGTTTCTGCAAATGTCCAGCCCGACACACAGCACACTAGAATCCACTTCCTCACCTTCGCTTGTCGAGGCAACGATTCCAGAGGTAGACAGACCGGAAGGCAGCCACCGCTGTGAGGCTCGTAGGTCCGTGTAGGCGGAACATCACTCGTCACCAGAAAAAGTCTGTAGTGCTGAGGGCGCAGAGAAGCAGTAAGTAGAAATATGCTTTATTTATTCAGCTGTTCCACCACGGACAGAGCGAAGTCTCCGTCCTTCCAACCGTCTCACTGGCCTAGCTCGGAACCCCACACTGTGAGATTCCGAACAGGCTCAACATTCCCCAGTAAACAGGTCACAAATACTGCATATCTCATTACAATGTCGGGCAGAAAGCCTCCGCCCGACACCGTCTCGGATTTGGGACCGACCGGCTTGCGGTCGGCGGTTCCGACCGCCGGATTACGATGCCACCGAACACTGTTCGGTCGTATTCCTATTGTATCCTATGGGAGCTCGTGTTGGGCCTGAGAACCGGCCGTAACACAGGCACCTATGGGGAAATGGGGTGTGTGTGTAAAACCCTGCACCTTGTTGCAGGCACCCCATGGTGCCTGACACACAGTGCAGGGTTTTACAGCGGGGTACCATAAGTACCCACTCGGCCACCAACCGTAGGCCGCAGGGCTTGGGGGCCCTACCAGGGGCCCCCAAAGTCACTTTCCGACAGTCTTTCTGTGCCGGAAAGGCCGGCGTGGAATAGCTGTTGGAAACCGACATCGTAATCCTGACAGTGGAAACGCCGTGCATAGGGGGTTACGGTGTGGTTCCAACCAACAGGAATACTCGGGATTCACCGGCCAGTTTACGTTCCGACTGCGTACATTGAAATCCGGCGGTCGGACTGTAAACCCACCGAGTCGGTCGGAAGGGCTCCGATGCTGTCGGCAAGATTCTGACTGTCGGGCGGAGGCTTTCCGCCCAACATCGTAATGAGCCCCTCAGTTTCTGGTAGCTTTGTTTTTTTTAAATATTTCTAGGAATTGGTACAATGTAGGGTGGCTTTTTCCAAGTACTCCTTGGAAGGAATTATGCCATTTGTCAAAAGCTGGCCTTCTGTGTAGCGCTTGTAGGGTCTTCTTCGTTCGGAAATAAGCCGGTTTACTATCAGAGGCAGCACCGGACACCAGGTTTGAACAGGAAGTCTAGGACTGATCAAGAAAATAACCAAGTTGGAAGGAGAAAAACCCGAAACCAGAAACACCTTCATGCTGAACAGGCCAAGCAATAGAGAGACAAGCAAAAAATAAGTGGTGGGAACTGGAGAGAACCCGGAGTGTACAGAATCCAGTGAGAGAGCAGTGATTCAGGAACAATTGTGTTGCAACTGGACAACACAATGGAGCTCATTTTATAATGAGAGAACAGGAAATGATAAATTTCAAATAGTAGGTTGAGCCATTTTGGGTTGGGAAGAAAAAAAGAGGGATAAACATAAAAAACTTATCAAAACATAAGATAGTGAATTAAAAGTAGATTTATAATGTTTGATGGTCATATAATGAATAGCATGCCCCAACATCTGATCATGGTCTTTTCTCCTTTGTGTGGTCGGGAGTCCCGACATGAGCGGCAGAGAGAGAACAAAATGGCACTTGGTGAGGACGCTGCTGGGTCCTCACTGAAGAACAAGGGCTTTTGTGGGATGGGGCCACCCGGAAGACATGATGCAGCACTGTCCACATGCAGGAATAAGGTAAGGAGTAATTCCTTACACCATCTTTCCACTGCATTATTTGTCTTTGCTTCTTGAGACATTATGTTGTCATAGACATCCCACCACAGGATCTGGCACTTGAGTTGATGTCTGTGGCCTGTTCTGTTAAGGCAGCCATCACAAATATCCTTAAAATAATCTATTATTGGAGCTAGTTTTGTTGGTAATAGGGGGATACAAATAGCATTTAGTGACTTCTCTCATAAGGACATATGCTAAAGCTATTCGTTTTTTTTAATTTCATGTGCAAATTTTAGGTTAGTTGCAGATTGCATACTCGGGATGGATTTTTGTATGTGCCACAATATGCTCTGATTTTCAAGTTAATAACACCCCTGAATTTCAGTGTGTGGGAAATTTAAGTATGGTTGAAATCACTGCCTGTTTTAAATCTGTGGTGATTTTTTTCTTGGTAATAGTTGTGAATTTTTTATTTTTTTTATGTGTTAGCATTTCATTGTAAGTTGCACTTTGTCAGGAACAAGTGCATGTGCTGACAGGATGTTTGTATTTTGATTTTGACCATGTATTGTACATATTTGACTGAATGGTGCAGGGCCCAAATTAAAAGTGGCATCCATAATCCATGTGGTACATAGGGGCTGATTACGATGGCGGACAGACTTAAGTCCATCCGCCATCGTCCCAGGAATCGGGACCGCCCGGCCATATGGCGGCGGTCCCGCACAGCAAATTACAATGCGACCGCCACTGTGGTGGCCGCAAAAGGCATTTTTAACATTGCGGCGGGTGCTGCTGGCTGCAGCACCCGCCGCAATGTTAACAATGCAGGTTGTGCTTTTCCCTGCACTACGTGGCAGGCACCACGCGGTGCCTGCCACATGGTGCAGGGAAATGTAGGGGGGCACCTTTGGTGCCCCCCATTGCACAATGACATTGCGCCTGCACAAGGGGGGCCCGCAACGGGCCCCCAAAGTACTTCCCCGCCAGCCCTTGAATGGCGGTTGAACCGCCATTCAAAGGCTGGTGGGGATGCTGCATCCTAATGTGGCAGACGGTGCCTGCTAGGCACCGCCACCATTCTGGGTATGCTGGCCGGGTCCGACAGGCAATCATAACGATGCCTGTGTCAGACCTGTGGCGGACGGGCTTTCCGTCCGCCAGCACTCAGCCCGCCATCCTTATCTGGCGGGCGGAGAATGGCCGCACGATGGTGGTGAACCCGGCGGGTTCACCGCCATCGTAATGACCCTCATAGTGCTTAGGTTAGTAAATTGTTATTGGTAGCATATATGATTATTCATTTATTGGTACTGAGGTTGTCATATAGTAAAAAAAAAAAATTATGATCTGTGATTATTGCATGTTGGGGGTATGTCTATCTTTATATTTTTTAGTTTAGGTTCTACTGTTGTTTCCATGGCTGTTCTCCATGCTCTGCCAATTCATCTTTTAAGGGTTAGTATGCAAGGGAGTTGGCCTGTTACTTGTTCAAGAACATTTGCTATAATATAATTGTTTCTGTTGGCTTTTGTGAGCTCATACTGACTTCTTTTAGCTCGCGTAAAATATTTCTGACTTCTATTTCAGTCATCTTAGGGGGATGGTTATGTTCCCTAACACTTTCAACTATTTTATTTTTTAGTCATAGCCCTGTCATTGCATGCGCTTGAATAATATTTGGTGTATTTGCAGTGTGTTTTCTCATTGGTTGTGCTCTTCTTACTAAAATTATATCCCCTAAAATGTAATAGCAGCTTTGCTGTTTGGGATTTGATGAATTTTGTTGCTTCCAATATTTTGTATGTCAGTCTTAAAGTATAGAAAATAAACATTATCATTTAAAAAAAAAAAAACAATGCAAGATGTTTTATTCATTTAATTTTTTTACATTGGAGATGCACATTTTTAACTTAGTTTTGGATATTTTCTTTACTTCATTTTATTTGTAGGTTTTTGCTTTGCAGGTCTGCAGCCGCCATACTAAACAGCACCCGTTTATTTAGAAATTTAAAAAGAGTACAATGAGGTAGTAGTGGTATACAAATCACACCTCCTAATGACAAAAGTAAATGTGGGTAAAGTGTAATGAGCAAAAACATTTGGTTGGTATCATGCACCCTACTACCACGGGTGACAAGAACAATGGACCAGAGGATCCACTGTACATTTTAGTCACAAGAGAAGATACCGTAGCACTCAAATGGGAGTCCGAAAAATTCAAAGTACATAAAGTAAGGATTTGTAGAACATAGATCCAGTCAAATGAGTTTATTGAGACGTGGAGAGTTCGGTAATCCACTATGCATACGTCATCACAACCTCAGCCGACACGTGTTTCGTCACGATAAGTGACTCTTTCAAGGCTGTAAATGTATACAAAGTAACAATCAAAAAACAAAAACAGGGATAATGGTAACGGCAAATTACATATAGGTGTAAAGAAGGAGATAGTGGGAAAATTAATACACCTGTCCTCAACAAGAAGCTAGAAGAGGTAAGTAGGAAGAAGGACTGGGTATATTAGCCATTGGATATATCCATAGTGTAGGACGTGATACCTGCAAGACCATGTAGAGGATGCCACCAAGTAAGGAAGTACCAAGTGAGGTTATTGACATAAAGATCACACAAGTGAAGTATGACAAGTAAACGAAATACACTAACCTGATAGTGGATGGAAATCAGGCTCATATTAAGATGTATAACGGACCCCAAAGAAAGGAAACCCGTGATAAGGTATTTTGTCTGAGTAAAAGGAAAAATAATAAATAGGGTGTATCTAGGAGTCTGAGTGATTATAGTCAATCTATCTTATAATGAAACCAACCTGAAATAATAAAGGAAGCCCATCCAGGAACGTAACTGCTGACAATAACGTGCGTCCTGAGACCTGGTTTGAAGATACTCGAAATTGAGATATACTTCTGGGAGAAGGCCAAGCTGTACGAATATAAAGGTAAGGTGAGAAAACGTAAAATTATGTAATAACCAACCATAAATTAAAGTTAAATGAGGGAAAACTGAGCTTACATGAGAGTCTGAAAGGGAAACCCGGTATAGTTGATTTCCCAATGTAAAAGGGGGGTCCGCTGGTCCCTGCAGTCAAATAGGCCACTCTGTATAGTAGTATTACGCGTGTGCACGGGGTACGCTGGTCCGTGCAGTCTAATAGGCCACTCTGTATAGTAGTATTACGCGTGTGTGTGGGGTCCGCTGGTCCAAGCAGTGATCAGTGAGAAAGAGGAGTCCTATGGTACATCCCCCTAAGTGAATATAATAACAAATATACCACACTGAAGCCTTTAGTGGAAAAAGATATATATATGTTGTGTTAGAGATGAATATAGAGTAATATATAGAGTAATTATGACTGACCATTAAGTCTTAAGTCAGAGCAACTACTGAGGACCACGGATTGAGAAATAACGTTATAGCATTCCAAGACGCTAAGAAATTGATGAATATACATTACACGATACATATTTTTGCTCCTTGGTAAATAGAGTATTTGTCACAGACCACTGAGCCAAGTGTCAGAGCAAGTCGCAAGAGAGGGAAATTAAAATAAAAAAGTGACCAAAGGTTGTAAAAAATGGAGAAAGGAGGAGTAAAGAGTTGGAGGGGTGGTTTAAAAGGAAGGGGCAAGTGTCACCAATACAATACATGATGACAGTACCGTTAAAGCAATCAGTATAGCTCTATCAAATGAGCCATCACTATCTCAATACAGTAAACAATAGTGACAATCACAAGTATGGAAAATCTGTTGATTATCATGGAGATGGGCAAGCATCATCACAGTACAGAATGATATAGTGCCAGTCACATACATGAGAGGGATATTAGTTAACATAAAGGATAGACCATTCAGATCCTTTGCATTACATGAACCCACAAATTGGTATTGAAAGTGGATAAACACATTACACCATTGTTCTGTAAGAAAAACATGAAGTTCCCTGTCAACATTTGTCCTACATCCACAGCTCATAACTTAATTATCCACTTAGGGGCCGATTCCGATTCGGGCCGGAAATCTCTCCGACTGAGCCGGACCCGGAGAGATTTCCGACCGAATCGGACCCCAGCAGTCCGACCGGACGAGTACGATGCATTCGCATGCTATCGGACTCGATTCGGTCGGACCCCATTGAAGTCAATGGGAGCCGGTCGTACGACGCGTACGCGGGCTCCCATTGACTCAATGGGTGCGAGGCGGACGAGGGCGCCCCCTACAGCGGGTTCGCGTCGATGCGGTTCGCGCCGCACATGCACAGGTAGGGGGGACCCATGGGTCCCCCCTGTGTGCGACTCGCGCGGCTACGCGTACAGGGGGCTCCGACGCAGACCCCCAAAGTACGGCTCCGACAGCTCTTTTGAGCCGGACGGCGCGAGTCGGTCGGACTGCTTGCGGCGCGCATCGTACTTACCCGGCCGGGAAACGTCTCCATAGCGCGGTGCGAGTCGTGTCCGTGCGAGTCGGTCGGAGCGTGTTGAAGCCGCGTTCGAGTCGGTCGGCGATTTCGCGGGCGCTTGCATCGTACTCGCTCGGCCAGACCCGCGTACGATTCGGTCGGGAAACAGGGCTCCGAATCGGATCCGGTAAATCCGAATCCGATTCGGAGCACTACCGGCGAAGATCGGAATCGGCCCCTAAGTCTCCATTTTCCTTAGGGCCATTGTTCTGTCGTCACCTCTGGGATTGGAGTCAACCAGGGCTATGCCATAGATTTGATATTAATTATTTCTGACCCGGTAAGGGCTGTGTTATAGTGTACAGCCAACGGATAATTTGGGTTGTTGTTTTTAATTGCCCTGTGTTCTTGTATTCTTTCTTTCAGTGGCCATACCAATGTGAATGGGGGAATGGGCGGAAGAATGCAAGCACAACCACGCTTTCCTGAACAACGCATCTGCCTTAACCTCGCATATACGTGGATAAGGCAGATAGCGGTCTAGTGTTCAGTATGGATGGGGAGAAAAAGAGGAAGCATCGTAACAGAAAGCTCTGGACGCAGACAGGTAAGTGGGGCTGGGGCTGGGTTTGGGAGGAGTGATTCTATTCAGGTTGGGGGTCACTTTTTGGGCTCAGGGCGGGGGGTTTGGAGTACTTTTTGGAAGGAGCAGGTATTTAGGGCTCAGTGTGGGGGGTGAGGTTCAGGGTAGTTTTAAGAGCTGGGGCTGGGTTTGAGGGAGTTTTTAGGAGTGGGGCGGTTTTAGTGCTTAGGGTGGGGGGAATCAGGGTAGTTTTTTTTAATTGGGGCAGGGTTTTAGGCCTCAGGGCGGGGGGTGTGGGGGTCAGGGTAGTTTATGGTAGGGCACAGGGTTTTAGGCTTCAGGGCCGAGGGGAAGGGGCAGTTATAAGGGCAGGGCTGGTTTTAGGCCTCAGGGCAGGGTGGCGAGGTAGGGGGTTAGAAATTTAGGGCTTAGGGCAGGGGGATCGGGGCAGTAGCGAATTTAACCTTGCATACTCCCTTACCATTCATGCCTTTACAATGAAATTGTATGGTAAAGGAATGTGTGGTAAAGGAATGCGTGGTTAAGACCCATTCGTGGTTCGGGCTGTGTGGTAGAGGCATGGGTGGTTTAGCCATGGGTGCCTCTGTCATACAACCATGTAAATGTGTTGACATTGGCAAATGATACAATAAATTACAAACTTGAGGGTATATGCACAAGTAACTGTCGTAGTGCGATGTTAAGCCAAAATTGCTAACGCCGCGCTCTGACTGTTTCAAAACACAGGGAGACACCGTATTTACAAGAATGCGGTGCACCCTTGCGTTTCCATTAGCGCTGGATAAATTTAGCTACCTAGTGCCAATGCAGGCACCCTTGCACCATAGTGGAAGGGTGCCTGCATTGCAGGGAATGATTGTTCATGTGCAGGGGTGCAGCACATAGAAACTGCAAATACGAGGCGAAATTAATAATTTCTCCTAGTTGCGCCTGTTTAAGACCAGGTTTTCCCTGGTCTTATTTTTGGCGCTGTCTCATATTTACGCCACCCTTGTAAATAGGGGACAGCGCAAAAAAACATTGGGTGTTGCGGTGGAACGCCACAGCAACACCCATTGCCTGCCTCTTTGCCACAGCGGACTGCCACTTTGTAAATATGGAGCAGGGCTCTGCGCCGCAGGAACATCATTAAAAGTGATATTCCTGTGGCACAATGCCCTTGTAAATATGCCCTTGGTGTTGCAGTTCACAAAATGTTGGATTACATGTTTTGTCTTAGTGTTGTCTTAAACACAAGTCTTCTTGTCTGCCGCACACTGCCAGACATTGCAGTGTGTGCACTTGAAAAAACTTTTTGGTCTTTCAGGTAACCATGATCTAACCTATTTGTGGGCTAGGTGGAGTATAATTTGGACATAAGATGTTTCTCAAAGTTACTCCCCTACTGTGAGTGATGCAAGGTTTATTTGATAAATGTCCAGTGTCCAGTTTGAGTAAGTACCAATGTTTAGGATTCTGTATCAGCTGTGGCTCTTAGAGCTATGGCTGGTGATCAGTGTAAGTCATTTATCATTGACCTTCCTATGAGTTTTGTGTGTGAGAGAGAATTCCGTTGTATTTTTGAGATTCTATTTTTAGCTTTCCCAAGTATGTTATCAGAGTTGCCCCTCTGTTGGAAACGGTCCTCTAGTGAGTCTAATTCCTGTTTTAAATTACTTATTTAAACATACTTTTAGTTATTTATTAATTTTGTTACCTTTCAGATACTGTCAAACTTCCTTTGTTTGTGGTATTTAGTGGTTCGTTGAAGTGCTGCAGTCTCTTGTAGATTTGCAATCCGCAGAGTGACACTGTCCTGCTGCAATTCTTTTTTAGGAAGCATTTTGTTGTGGATTTTTGTGGCCTTGTTATTTTGATCGTTAATTGGAAAGGTGTTTTCACTTGTTAACTGTTTTTAAGTTTGATTTATTAGGTTGCTTGGATACTGGTTTGAGTTTTTTTTTGCATAATTTATGGTAAATGCTAATTAGTGTTTTCGTTGGGTATTTAAATTATATTATTTTTGATTTGCTAATTTTCATGCATGTGCAGATACACATTGTAATATTGTGTGTTTTATTTGGAATTATGTCAATTTTCCGGTGTTCAATATTTTGTTTTTCATGATTATTGCTAAGTTACCTTAACTTTAATGTGCTGGCAATATTTGTTATTTCTTTATTTTTGTTTACAATGGTTGTACTTTAGATATTTTTTTGCAATATTTTTCTCTGCAATATTTGTTTGTTTACTTTTTAAGTGTTTACATTCACAATATTTATTTTTTCAATATTCTTTTGGTGATATTTGCATATTTCGACATGGTTCTTCTCAATATAGTGTCACACATCCCTGGGAGGTTGAATAATTTCTTTGGGAGAGACATATGTACATCTACGATAAAGGGAGCCTTGAACATATTTGATGGGTATTTTGCTAGTTACCAAGATACACCTACAGGGCAGCTGCTAAATTTATGTTACAGGGGATTCATTTTTAAAAGTATGTGAACCCCGTGGTAAGCTACAGTGTAGTGCAGGGTGTTATGGTAGCCACACCTTTCATGCACACTAGTGTATCTGAAAGCATTAGAAGTAGAATTAAGCATTGACACATTCTGGCCTGTGAACTATTGTTAAAAGGGGGCTTCATCAGGACAAAAGTGAAGCCTTTTGAGGTGCAATGATAAGCATTTCTTGGCTGTATGGAACTGAAAGCATTGTTTACTCGTTCTCTTAACTCTGCCACTCTTTCTGTAGTTTCCTGATATATGTGGGACATACTGGTGAACTCCTCATTTAGTGTGAGTGTGTCTGCTGAATTGTGAGGTACTTCTTTTAAACCTGGAGACAAAGATGTTTTTAATTTCATTTTTCACATTACGGCACCTTGTGTGGCAATAGCTCCGAGAAAGACTCCCTTTGAATTAATGTGGGATCTATAGGTTCACCTGTTCGTTATTATGTTATACACTACAGGGGAGGCTGTTTGTAAGTTGTAGTTCGTTTACATATAAAAGTAGCCGAATGGTTGTGACTTGCTGTCCGTTAATTGTGATATAGAACTCAAATTTGCATTTTGTTGTTGTTTTGACAGCCTTACTACAGCTCCTGGACAACACCCCCTGGACCTAGTGGCGGCCACCGCCTACCTAAAGTGGTAGGGCAGCAGCGGGTGGAGAGGGCCATGGGTTGGAGGAGGAATAAAATATACGTAAAAAAAAAAAGACTTACCTGCTGCTCTGCTCCCGCTGCCGCCTCGCTACTTCTCTTGTCGCTGTCGGGCCGGAAGGGGATGGGCCCTCAGGGCACAGGCTCCACACCCAACCCAGATGCTGCTCTCACATGAGAGCAGCGCCAGGATTGGTCTGAGCGGCCTCGTTTGCCCCTCAGATGGTGCATTGGAGCCTGTGCTGTTTCTCCAAGCCTGCTGTGTAACCCAGCAGGGTTGGAGAAACGTAAGTAAGCATGTGTGTTTGGCCGGCCTAGGACAGACGACCAAGCACACATGTGCACTTATGAGTTCACTGTACTCCTCCCTGCCTTGGCCCCCCCATGCGTATTGTATTGCAGGGCTCGGACAGCATAAATAAAATGCTAATAACATTGTCTTATTATCATTTTCGGAATCTGTCCACCCTAGACAATCCCGCAGCAAGCCTACCGTGTTTCACCTTGTTGACACAACAGCAGACAGAACATTATCTGTTTAGTGTAAAATCGGGCTCCCCATTTGAACCCTGCCCCCTAACATCCTGCAATTAGTAGCCAAGAGTATAGTTCGTTATTTTACTGAAACCCTGAATAAGGTTATTAAATCTGGGTGTTTCCTTCTAATTTGGAAACAGGTGGTGGTTGATGCCGCAGCTCAAAAAGGCCAATTTGGAACCTGCAGAGTTAAAAAAATATATCGCCCCATTTCCTTGCTGCCTGTACCCACTAAAATCCTTGAGAAACATCTGAACCTTCAGGTTCTGAGCTTTCTTGAACAATTCCAGCTCCTAGATGCCTCTCAATTTTGCTTTAAGAGCAACCATTGGACTGAGACGGCACTAGTCTGCAGTCAATAACATCCGCTCCATGGAGGATGCAGGGGAGACTGCAGCGTTCATCCTTCTGGACCTATCTGCAGCCTTCAATACCATCTCCCCGACCCGGCTTGTCCAGCGGCTCCAGCAGCTGGGGGTCACTGACTTGGCACTTAAACGTTTGGCATCTTTTCTAAGTGGCAGGTCACAGATGGTCATGGTGGATCAGTTTCACTCGGAGTCTATAATGTTGCCTAGTTGGGTTCCACAGGGCTCCTCTATGAGCCCTACCCTGTTCAACTTGTATGTCTCCCCACTTGCGCAACTTACTCGATCTTTTGGGCTCCAAGCTCTCTCATATGCTAATGACACCCAAATTATTGCGTTTATCTTGAGGGACATCGATGTGACTGCCCCCAATTCTAAAAACTGTATTCAGACAGTGGCCATATGGACGGAGAGAAGCTACCTACGACTGAATGGGGACAAGATGCAGGTCTTGATCTTTGGTGGGCAACGCTCCGTGTGGTCCAAACTGTGGTGGCTGGACAGACTTGGGGCCTTACCTACTCCAAAAGACTCTGCAAACATTCTTGGAGTACTGGTCGATACGAACCTAGCGTTTGATTTGCAGGTAAACAGGACAGTTTCTATCTGTTTTTGGATAATTAAATCCCTGAGGAAAGTGTTTCCCTTCTTCCCTCTTCAGGCACAAAAGCAAGTGGCTCTGGCACTTATCATGTCCAGGTTGGATTACTGTAATGCCCTCTACCTCGACATTAATAAGACTGTTCTTGCCAAACTGCAGCTTGTTCAGAACGATGCAGCCAGACAGATTCTTGACATCCTGAAATTTCAGTATGTTTCCGAGGGGATCAGGAAACTTCACTGGCTTCCTGTGAACAAGCAAATTTCCTTTAAGGCTCTTTGCATGGTTCATAATGCCCTTGACAACATTGGCACTAAACAACTCAAGAATCTATTCCAAGGTTACATTCCCTCTAGACCGTTGCGATCTTCTGGTAAACATCTCCTAATTTTTCCTAGGTATAGGAAATCAAGATGGGGACGTAGAACTTTTTCGGTGGCTGCATCCAAACTGGGGAACTCACTTCCCCCTTCGATTTCCAGTCTTCAATCCCACGCCCTATTTCGTAAGGCCTTAAAGACCTGGCTGTTTACTCTGCAATGGGTATTAGTTAGCTCCTTCCTATTTTCCCCTCCTCTGAAGACTAATCTGCTATCAGCGCCTTGACGCCATTCGGCATTTGTTTGCGCTTTCCAAGTCTGTTTCATTCATTCATTCATTTTATTTATTGTCTGCTGGCATGGGCTGTGGGCCGACGCTACTACGCCATTACGGAGGAGCCGCCCCTGCCTGGAACTCTGCGCTACAGCACATCAACTGAAAATGGAAGAGCTGCACAGTTAACATGCTGTTAAAATGGGAGACATCACGTCCTCTATCATAGCTAAACAGAAGCCTTCAACACTTCTACCTAGGTAGTAGTCATGGCATCATAAAACAGGGACTAACTCCAGCGGTCTAACAGGTTATGCCATACAGAAAAAAACACCTAATGCAGCCAGAAACAATAAACAGCTCTTCGAGGCGCCAGTTCTCCAAGCCATCCCTTTAGGAACCCTCTTGCAAATTTACCTTGCAATCACTGCATCGCCGAGTTGGCAATGCAGCGAGCGCAAGGTAAATAATTTTATTTATTTATTTACTTACCTTACTCATGCCCGTCGTATGTCCAACTCCACTACCCCCCCACCCAGCCCCTCCCCCGCCCCGCCTCACCGCAGCACTCCCTCTGCAAACCGCCACTGATGCTGGGTGAATGTGTTTGGCCTCTTTATTGGGTCTTTTCAATCTGATAGGTTTGTTGCGGGGTACAAGTCCGCACTTGCCTGGTGGATCAAAGCCTAGACCCTTACGCACAAATTTTGAGTTTGAAGGAAAATTCTGATCTCTGCACAAACAGTAGTTTACACGGGGACTGAAATTCAGAGTTTTGTAGTAAACACTGCACCCTCAAAATTTTCCGCTGCCAAATTTCAACAGGTCAAACTCGCCGGAATTGAGGACGGGAAAATGTTCAGGAAAATCCCTGGGGAATTTGGTGCAGTAAACAGGAGCTCTGCGTGTATTTCCTCATTTTTGCCTCAATTACTTGCAACAGGAGGTATTTACTGCCCTGGTCAGTACCTCACTCAGACTTATTTACAGAGTATCATAATTTCTACCCCCAATTCCAACATGCTTGGACTCAGGGTCTTAGGGGCATATCATCAAGCCGGCGATAAGAAATTATCGCCGCTTTAGCGTCTGTTTTCAGACGAAAAGCGGCGATAATTTTATCGCTGTATTAGCAAGGCCACGCTATCGCGTGAATCCTTGCCCTATCGCCCTTTTCCATAACGCCACCTTTGCATCTCTAATGAGATGCAAAGTGGGCGTTCCGTCCCAAAATAACTGGAGAAATGTCGTTAACCGACATTTCTCCAATTATCAAGGAATCCCCAACAAGCATAGCGATGAGAAAAGTAGGGCTAACCTTGGTTAACGCTACTTTCCTTACGCATGCTTTTAGTTTGACTTAGCCATGATATCCAATGGAAGGTGGATATCATGGTTAAGTATGCCCAGCCCTATCAACAAGCTATCGCCAAATGTCGTGTGATTATCGCTGGATTTCCAGCGATAATCGGACATTTGGCGGCTTGCGCCAGGAATTTTATCGATTCTGAGATAAGCGTTGCTAATAGCACGCTATCTCAGCGATAAAATTCATCGATCGCGGCGATAAATATCCTAGCGCTAAGTGCGCTTAGCGATATTTATCGCCGGTTGTTGATAATATGCCCCTAAGTTTCCGTAGTTTTCTGTGGTGGTTGAAACAGAAGGTGTGTGTCCAGTTCAGTTTTATTGCTGAGTTACTCGCAGGAAGCTGTGATGTGTATTGGAAAGTTAGGTGGGCAGAGTTGATTTTGCTCAATGGAAAGCGCTTGAAGGCCTCAACAGGGTTATAAAGCACTATATAAATGCCATTACAATACAGTGCAGTGCAATATTGCTCGCTGAAAGATTTCCTGTGATATTCAGTTGTGCTCCCTGTGGTTCGTCAGGGTCAGTTTTTATTCAGCTTCTCATATCACTTCTAAGCTGATGACACTCAAGTCTTTCTTCTCTTTTGCATCTTTCGCTCTTCAAAATCAGTACTTCATCCTGGACTGGCCACAGCTGTCCACCATGGGGAATTCCATGCTTTATCTGTGCAAAAATAAGGAAGCAGCCAAAGTTTTCCTAGGAAGCCAATGCTGGCACTGCAGAATGACCGGGTTGCCCAACACCTAGTTTGTCCAGTCTTGATGCCTCTGTTTTCCACCACTCTACTCTTTCTGTCTCCTCGCCTCACTCTCGTTGGCTCCTTTTTATTCTCCTTTCTCCCATTGTTCCTATTTGCCCATTTTTCTCTTGCTCCTTCTTCTTCCCTTTTCTGCTTTTCTCTCTCTCTCTCTCTGGGGTGACCCTGATGATGAAAAATAAGAGTAGCTCCCCAAATATAAGTGCCGCCACCAGTGCTGGTAAGCAGGAGGTTACCACCGGATCACAGCTCTAGCAGCTATTTCTGGGATCCGGCCGACCCAGGGAAACTTTCTGAATTTGTCCTGGTGTCATTTTCTAGCACCTGTCCGTTGTCTGCAGTCTGTTTGGAGCAGCAACCTGGAGGCAGGGAGGGGGCTTTCTGTTTTTCACTTCCAGCCAAAACCAAAACAAAAGCCTGATTTAAGGGGCAATCAGTCCTTTTTTTTGTCACCCTGGCTGGGAGCTATCTGAGCCTATTACCTAGACCCCAATGCAATGGAAGGAAACAAAGTCTCACAGCCTATCATTTCACACTACTTTAGAGAAACAATGACTTGGAGGTGTT
The DNA here is from genome assembly GCA_963921515.1 of Calotriton arnoldi. Lineage (NCBI taxonomy): Eukaryota > Metazoa > Chordata > Amphibia > Caudata > Salamandridae > Calotriton > Calotriton arnoldi. The sequence continues at coordinate 245,929 of CAWUFW010010553.1, forward strand.
GTTCAACCTCTATGTAGATATGTGCTTGTACAGCAAGAATGCAAGATTTATCCGTGTGTGAGTAACCACATAAAAAATGATTTAAATGACACCTGCTAAGAATAACAACAGATTGAGAAAAAAGACAATAAGGATCTAAACCCAGGATTTACAGTTTGCTAGTCGCGCCTTGATGCTGGTAAATAGATCACTGTGCTATATTAGAAGGAATGCAACGTATGAACTGTAAGTAACAAAATGATCTCAGTGTCATAAGTAGGTCGACCTCAGACCTGGGGAACTGGGTTCTAGTCTCAGCAACAGCGCTCAACATCCTGTGATTCTGGTCAAATCACTTATTCTCCCCGTGCCTAAAAAAAAAAAAAATGAATGTGTTCATCTGTAACAAAACTGGTGCTCATGTAAAGCGCTCTGATACCCGATGTCTTGGGTCTAGTTCACACAATATAAAACTAAAAAAAAAAAAAACTCTAAATAAAATACAAATCTGGGATCTACATTTTACATGATGTGCTTTGCAGCAGGCACATTAACCCTCTATGCTACTTTATGAGACAAACCTGTGACTGCTAACACAGAGCTCTCCCAGGAATGTGTTAACCATCAGAGTTATCTTACTGTTGTTATAATCCCTTCAAAGTTGCTGGCCACACAACCATCTCTGCAGCAGGTGTCGTAACCCTGTAAGATATTTTAAAATGCAGCCTCTTTGTGACCAATCAAGTAATCTAGAACAGACTTACTGTCAAATATGTCCTTGTTGCCAATTTCTTGCAGCAGATTTATTTTTTAAATAAATGTATACGTTGACAGTCAGACTCTGATTTTCAAGCTCTGCCCCTCGTGTCTCCACCCCATTTCCTCTGCGACACTTTGACAGCCAAGTTATGGGTTTCCAGAGTATTATTTTCCAATCCTGCAATGGCTACTACCCACCACCTGCAAACACAAGCACTGGCTGAACTCATGCCACACTGAAGTAGTGTTCTACTTTCTCAGGACCAGGCACTCTATCTGACTCCATACTTTGACCATCAGAACTGCTCATGGTACCCCCTTCGAGAGGAACCTCGGCAAGTTACTCAACCCTAGTAGGAGCCTGGAATCTTTCATCTCTACCACTGCCTTCATCTTTTCTCTTGTCATCTTTGCTATGCATACATGCCAATAGACCTGATTCAGGCCGAAGACTCTTGGGGGCAGATTTACAAGCCCCTTGCGCCACTTTTGCGTCACTTTTCCCATGTTAAAAGTGACGCAAAAGTGGCGCAAGGGGCTTGTAAATCTGCCCCCTAATTTTTTAAGCATAATCTGGCTTTATTTTGGTCGTCTCCCACATGAAATTGCCTCTACTTGAATAGAAGGCAATGGAAGAAATGCATTCTCCCGATTATTTGTTTTAAATCTCCCACTTTCTACTTTTAGAATGTTGGCATGTATGACTATGCTTCATCGTGTGCTGGTCATGAACAATTCTGCGTACCGTCTGGTGGTTGATTGAGATGGAGCACAGGTCTGTCCTGAAAGGTTGAGTGCCCAACTGAAGCAAAGCCTCTGTCCTCAGTCATACTACACAATGTTTGTGCTCCTGTCTCCAGCCCCAGACAGATCAATTGGAGCACAGTCACTGAGGTTATATGAAGAATAAGCTCAGCACGCGATGACGTCCGTCAGGTGTGTCCAGACAGCTGTGACAGGGAGAGGCAGATTCAAGTGGCACTTGAGACCAGCAATAGTCAGGAGAGGTTATTGAAGCTACAAGATCAATGGGTTATTTAGAGGTTAGTGGATCCAGGACATCTGCCCAAAAGTGGCGGACGCCTCAAATGCTGGTTTAGGAATACACTGACATATACGCCAAGATTTTCAAACTGGGAAGTGGGAGATTTTGAAAACCAAATTTTGAGAATGGATTGTATTGAAGCAGAGGCAAGTTTAGGTGGGAAACTCCTAAAATAAAGCCATTTTTGTCTTCAAACATCGTGAGTCTCCCACCGGAATGGAGTCTATTGACACGTGTGCACTGATGTCAATGGAACTCTAAACCTGGCAGGCAGGATATCCACCACTGTTTCGAAGATGCTGCACTCCTGCAAACTCTAAATTACACCGAGATCTTAAAAGAGAGGGATTCCAATAGTTACAAAGATTAAAGAGGCCATCTAGTGAATGATGTCACAATAGGTTTTCCATTGCAACCAGACATATCAAACAACGAGATGTTCTACAAATCTCAGTGTTGGCCATTGTTGATGATCCAAGATTGAGTAAGAAGATTAGATTTTTTACACTCCCCAAGCTGGCCCCTTTACATTTGTTGTCAGTGTAGTAGTTCTTTATAAACACCAGATAAAAATACATAAACATAGATCTATCACTTCAGGTACTGAGAATCTTGTTATGCATTGAACTATTGTATTAATAAATAGCCACTATGCAATTTCAGTGAACTTTACCTATGTTCAAGGAGGGACATTTATGAAGGTTTTGCACCGCTCTTGCGCCACACAAGGGGCCACAAGGGAGATGCATAACCTAAGTCGGATTTAGCAAGCCACGCAAGACCACCTTGCGTGGCCCTGTATGGCTTCATAAATCCAGAGTAACGCAATGCTGCGCAAATCGCCCTGCTGCGTTACTCTGCCTTGGGAAGGCGTTCCATGGGTGGAGCGTGGGTGTTCTCAAGCATCCATCCATGGATTGTGGTGCATTCCCAGATTTGTCTAATCAAAGGGGGGACACTGTTCCAGTAGAGCAGTGCAGCATGTCACCCACTCAATGTGAGGAGGAAGAGAAACGAGAAAGGAACCAAGGAAAAAAGGGAAACAAAAAGGGGGGGGGAAGGTGTAGGTGCTCCTAGGTATTAGGACCCACTTGTGAGAGGGAAGAACAAGTCTTGTCTCCTGTTGCCCTCACACCCCCCGAAGGATGTCATGCTTCATCATCGGGCGTTTGCTCCTCGTCGGGCTGGCGCTGCAATCTCCTACGGGTCCCCCGAAGGGTCACTTTGGCGGAGATCTTTTTAGAGAACAGCCGTAAGATGCATGCGGGTGTGTGGGGTTGGTCCTCTTGCATTGGCACTAGGCAGCCACAAGGGCACCAGCACAAGGAAAGGAATGGAACGCGTTGTATTATGTTAAATACGGAGCATTCCTACCCTATCCCAATCATGCAGTGCAGCGCAGCAAGGTGGCTTGCTGAGTTGCGCTGTATGATTTCTTTATAAATACGCCCCAAAGCATTTTGAGAGCTAAGAGAACACTGGGCTAAAGAACCTGTGGATAGAACAAAGAATTATTTCGCTTCTGAGGCAGGGAGGGGAACAATATGGCTGCGGACACCTTGTGGCTAGTCTGAGTGGCAAAGTGTTGACCAGATAACTCCAAGCCATGGTCCATTACTGGACATCCCTTTAAACAACCCAAGGCATTCTGGGAGTTACTGTCTTACTTCACCAAAGTTCTAGATCATAATGGCTTGTAAAAGGAAAATCTGGATTGTAATGTAGTCTCGCTGAAGACTATTGTTTAAAGCCGAATTTGACATCTCTTGTAAATGCATCTGGGATTAATTTTCTAGATATAAATCTCAAAATTAAGTATCAGACACTCGAACTTGATCTTTGCACCGTGGTAATAAATGTGTGAGTGTCTGTTGCTCTAAATGTTATACCTTATTTCTATGTATACGACTTTGTTAAGTTGTTTTTGCACAAAACGCAGTGGTCTATACACATACATGGCAGGGAACAGTGACATATGGGATATGTTACACTGTTCCTTGTGAATATAGGTTTCATCATCACAATGAAAGCCCCAAACCACTCTGCAGAACTTTACCATTGTCAGAGGACTAAGATTATGCAGCAAAGTTATCTATATTATGCAGCACAAAAGGCAAATTATGTGGCAAATGTGTCTTTAAATGTTTTAGGGAAACGTGTCATGTTCGTTGTGGAAATGCACCAGCTTGGATGTAAACAAGCCTAGGATAGCTGAGCTGGTGCACTTTATTTTGGATTTGTTTCTAAATAAGGGATAGCGGTTTGGTATGTATGATGTGACTTGCGAATGTGCTTTATTTTCTGGAGATGAAAGAGGAATAACTCACTCTCACTTGGAGCGAATCTCACACACCCGGAAGGAGTTTCACTGTGAGAGGGACACATTCAGATACAGTGTCCATCCGTTCTTTTTTGCAGTTTTATATAGCGCGAACTCGACCGGAAGGTACTGGATCGCTTTACATGAGCACCAGTTACATTATACAAGGACACATTCATTTTTGGTAGGCATGGGGAGATTAAGTGATTTGCTCAGAATCACAGTATGGTGAGCCGATGACGAGACTCGTACCTGGTTTCCTAGTTCCAATGTCAGCAGCTCTGGCCATTATGCCACGTCCTCTCCCCTTTGAATGTGCATCACTGTCTGGAAAAAAGTCTCACGCTGTGAGGTCAAGTCTCACTTTCTGCAATCAAGTTTCACACTCTGAGAGAAAGTCTCTCTCTCTGGGAGAATGTCTCTCTCCCTAATGTCTCACTTTCCTTCCTACCACCCTATTCTCAGGTGAAAATAGAGACCACAAGCCACACCCAAGCTTTCGTTTACAGTGGCACAGTGTTGGAATGCTTGCAGTGTCTCTGACAGCGCACGTTTCAACATCATCAGGGTCAGACTGGCCTCTTGGGCACTATGGCACTGCCAGATGGACCGGTTTGAAAGGGCCAGTGGGTGAGCCATTTTTATTGGTCTCATCACGGCCCACAGGACCAAAACACCAGCCCAAACACTGGTTCTTTCAAGATGGCCCATCTGGTAGTGCCAGAGTGTCCAACAGGCCAGTCTAACTCTGACCACTGTATGGTAATATCACATCACACCGCAGAGGAACTTTGACAGGTTACCACCAGGAGCACATAAATATGGGAAAACCTGTGGTAACATGTCTACTAAACGTTATTCTCTGTTTATGGCTCAACCCACCCTATTGGAGGGGCGATACCTCACTTCCCGACTAGTTTAAAGGTATTCCACCTGGATTTACCACCTTATTCTACATGATGGCCTTGCTTTGCTAATCTTGGTGCATCCCCCCTTCCTCATTCTTGTTTACAATGTCAGTCTTCCACTTTCTCCATTTGCCTCAGTCCATGCCTATATTTCTTGTCTTCTTTTCCACAGTGTGCCTGTTCCTTTTCTGCTTGTTCCTGTTGTGTGCTTCCTGTTCTGTGAGGGCTTTGAGGGTAGCGCAGAGGGCAGCTGGAGCCAGAGCTGGAGCCAGAGCTGGAGCTGCTTGAATCTGCCACTTACAGGGGTCCTCCCCTTTGAGCGAGTAAGAGAGCTCCGGCCCGTGCGAGCCGCCGTAGAGTGTGTGCCCCGGGACCCCTGCGGAACGGTCCGGCTAGAGCCGGGTGCAGCCTGTGGGCCTCTCGGTGTGCCCCGTTCACGTTCCCACCCATGCTCCACAGCCGGGCCCCTCCCTCCGACCTTTGTCAAGCCCACAAGCCGACAGGCCCACAAGCTGCACCCGCTAAACACTGCTTTGCCGCCCCCCACGCCGCTGCACCTTATTCCACCTGCTCCTGGCCAGGACTGAAAGACTGAGCAGCGCGGTGTGTTTTGGGGAGCGGCTGGACCTGACTGGACTGAGCAGGCCCCAGTGAACTCGATCAGGATTACATCTCAGCTGTGCCCAGTGCTTCCCACTCTGCTCCGTGGCCAGTGCACCTTGTCCCAGTCTTCTATGACCTTTCTGGTCTCCCCCCCCCCCGGTGCCCGCGTGACGTCCCCCTCCCTCTATGGTGTGCGGTAGGAGAGGAGTGGAAGTGGGAGCGGGGGTCAGTAGAACGTCTCGAGGGGACAGGAGTAAGCATTGCATTAAGTAGTGCACACAGCCCACAAAAAGAGCGCCACCATTCCTTCTGGATGAGGATCCGCTTGAAGCAAATCACGCGTAGCCACTGGCAGGTTCGGGCCTAAGAGTTAATAAGCACCAGCACTAACCCGCACCAACCAGCACCAACTAGCACCTCCACCGGAAGCACCAGGAAATGCCTGCGGGCATTATCGAGCACCAGAGAAAAGCGAAGCACTTCCTTTAGCAGAATGAGAAAAGGCAAAACCAGGGACGCCTGTCACTGGCACAGCGCAGAACAAAGGGTTTAAAGACAGTACTGGACCTGGACCTGGACTTGAGCCTGGGTCTGAGCTTCAAATGCTCAGAGCTAAGCAAAACCCACCACCGGCCATGGCTAGCATCTCAGCTTCACCATTAGTCCCACCATCAATCTTACCTCAGAACATCATGTTCTCCACGTGGCAGAGGCTCTGGAAAAATCTGTCAAAGTTTGCATTCATGAAAGACGAAGGCGAAGCCCTTTACCCTACCATGGAGCAAGTAAACAGAGTATATCCATCACTTCAACCCCCCCTAACGCCTATACCCGTTATTCTAGGGGAAGTATGTGTGGAAGCCCAGGGAGAACAGTACGGCAATTTGCTCAATCAACCTTTCAGACTCAATTCTACCAACATATCTGCAACTTCGCCCACTGATCAGCAAATGAAGCAAACAGACCCATCCTTATCCGCATCACCATCTCCTGAACGGAATTCCAGGCAGGGCGCTCTGGCAGTGCAACGAGGGGAGGATCAGTTGTCAAACTGGTCCATATCCTTAACCAATCTCACTTTACATAACAGGCACAATGAAGCACTCATTGAGGCACTCAGCGGCGACATCGCCCTACTGTCACAAGACAAACATTCTGAATTGGGGCCTCTAACAACTAAATTAGCCCTGCCCCACACCTGTAGTGGCACAGAGTACAGAAGGAACAATGATAAGGATCAGGGCACCCAGCCAACTCTTCAGACACAAATGATGACATATCCAGCGGTGACTCCAAAGTCATGACGTCCATGCAAGACTCAACAACCAACCCTCTGCCAAATATTAGGACCTGGCAGCAATTAATCAATACGTTAGATACCACAGCTAAAGCCCTTGAATACGAGTCTAATAAGTTTGATATCCAAATCTCTCTACTTGAAACATTAGTCCAGTATATATCCGCAATTGACTCACGATTTAAACGTCTCAACACAACTATAAGTAACTTACAAACGCTCAAAAATCGTCTAACCCTCCCACGTCCAACACAAATGAATGCATATGTGCTATCCTTATGGAAAAACTGTTCGCTCTACCTTCAATAATGAGCGACTTATTCAGGAAGTAAAAATTATCTGCAAGGTGCAATCCTTGAATGCCAACCCTCAGCACAATGCCACCACCGGTTCAGACTGGCACAGCCGCACAACAGTCGCGGTCCGTGTAGGAGTGCCGGCCGGGCGGTGACGTGGGGCGGGGGAGGGGCAGGGTGAGGGGTAGCAAAGTACGGATTACGGACCAATACAGGTAAGTAAACATTTAAATCAATAAAACGAATTTCGTTGTGAGCGCTGCATCGCCAACTGCGATGCAGTGCGCGCAACGAAATTCGTTTCATTGATTTAAATGTTTACTTACTCTGTACTGGTCCGTAATCCGTCACCTTGCTACCCCCCACCCTGCCCTCCCCGCCCCACGTCACCGCCCGGCCGGTGACTGCCGCACAACCACCTCCAATCCTAGCCCTAACAGAGTCTTGTAGAAACTTTAAAAACCACAACCCTCTGAATAATACCGTGATAGCGAATGCAGAGATTTACACAGTGCAAGATAGCCTTGAACTGTTAAATATCAAAAGTAAAGAAACGGCCAAGCTCAAGGAGATAAACCTAAGGCAATCCAATGACGTACCAAACCTCCCAGAACTTCAGGAATCTGGAATGGCCGCCTCATGTGGCATCTCACCCGAACAGCTCTTGAAACTCATAAGGAAGCGTCTTAGGACACTGAACAAAAACAGGCCAAGATCCAAGGGAACACCAGCCAGGCAGTGACGATTGAGGATTTGTTTCGAACCAAGAAACAGGAAACTGCAGCTGGGCAGAAGATAACCATCGATTTAAACCTTCCCGTCCTGGACCATACCGTCTCCTCTCTAAATCAAAGTGATTCACCTACCTCAGGCAAACCCACCAGGGCACACACCGTCCTAATGCCCCCACTGATAGCTCATCTGGCACAACTTTGCTGCCCCCAACAGCTCAAAAAATACAACTCAGAACATTCACAGAAGATGCTCCTTGCACACTGGAAAACGGGTAAGGCAACCACCTCAACTCCTTGCCACTACAGTGGCACCACTGCGCTGGCACAATAAGACGGGTAGTTCAACCAATAACCCAACTCACTCAGCAAAGTTCTACCAGTCTGACACCCTGGAGGCAGTTTCTGAACCAGACGCCAGGAAGGCATCAACAAGCTCAGCCACAATAATTAATCGCCACAGCACAGACTCCTCATTGACTTCAGGGCATGCATCTGAAACTTCATTACCACAGAGAAATTTAAATCACAAGAATGATGCTCGGCCACTCACCCAGAGTACGCAACTGACAACATTGCCAAACACTTCGTCGACAATGGCCCAACAGTAGAATAAAAATACAGAAACAGTAGAATCACACAACTCCATCAGCGTCACCCTCCAAAATCTCATCTCTGCCAGCACGTTACCGGGCAATCCAAAAAATAGGCCTGGGACAAGCAACTTCCAGACTTTTGGACACACAATACTTCCGTCTCAGGTCAAGTTGGAACCTTCACCCAATAACATACCACAAGAGACCCAGGTTTTATCTACAATATGGCACCCCGAATATGCCTCACTAGGCAATGGCGGCATCTTGAATTGTAGTAACATAACAAAAATTTTAGCTTCTCACTCAAAATTTCATCATCTGAATTCCAATGATATCACTGCCATTCAATTCATACCATCTGATCTCGTACTACAAAAGGAAACCACCACAGTGACATGGTCATTCTTCGCAGCAGTTAGTACAATCTGCGAAAATCGGAAGATTCTAGAAGAATGGGGTACATTGATCACTTTACCAAAAAGGTTTGCTATCCTATGGCTCTCCAAAAAAGAAACATGAACAAAACCCTCTTCATCCCCTCTTAATCATCCAATCATTCTGCGGCAATTAGATGGGGAACCCGCATACAGACCAACATCCCTGTAAAGGAATGCGGTAGGCCCACCTCAGTCAACCACCCCGGCCAATTTGCAATCATTGACTATTCCCACGAATAATAAGGCTGGGAGGTTTTGATAAATTACTGCACCACTGGTTGGGAATCCCCACGAGGACTGGGGCTTGCTCGCTTCAACCTTGGCCAGCTCAAGACCAAACTGACGCATTACAACGAATCACAAGAAACGAGAACAAGCCATCAAAAATGTCTCCAGTATCTTGGAATGTGGCAGGCTTAGAAAATCTCCTTACAGACTCAGAAGCAATGTCCTTCCTAACCTCACATGATATCATATGCCTCCACGAGTCCTGGAGCGAGACAGATACACCAATAGAAGGCTACAGTGAGTTTTTCTCCCCTGCCACAAGAACACACACAATGGGCCACGCAATGGGAGGTCTTTCAATCGTCCTATCAGCTTGATGCGACTTCTCAGTTACAGAGCACCCCATCGGACACAAGGAGGTATTATGCATTGAAATAAAAAATTGACGAAAAAATCTAAATTGCAATCTCTTCTTGCTGAACGTATATCTACACCCAACATCACCTGGGAAGCTTCAGAGGGCAAAAAACCTAGAGCAGCTAATCGCAGACATCAGATTGAAGCATGATAAAGCACATCTCCTCTTGACTGGGGACTTTAATATCAATGTGTTACAGAAACCGTTTACTCCCAGTGGCTGATCCCATCACAGTCTTCCAGGTCGCAAAGAACTGGCTCAATTGGACGCACTCTTGTAGTAACTCTAGAGCCACTCTCTCCACGAGCTCTGAATGGGCGTTTCCAAGAAGATCAGCCCCCTCACGCTACCCATTAGTGTTCAAAAAGGTCAGCAGTCTTAGACTATACGTTCTGCTCAGTCTCTCTGTTCAATACAATCCTGTCATATTCCATCCAGCTGCCCTGTGAAAGTGACCACATGCCACAGGTCCTGCTGATCAGAAATCCCATCAATGCTCACGCCACCCTAAGTCTTATTGACTCAGAGCAGCCTCTTCACAACTGGAGACGGGTTAAATGGAGCTCGGAAACCGCTACAAAATACAGCAACTGAAAAACATTGCTACCTACGCTATGCACTGCCCCATCCACACAACTAATGCCTGGGAAACTTTTGTACACAAGCTGGTTACTGCCCTTGTCAGCAACCATGACATAATCCCATCGACAAAGTTTCAAGCCACAAAACCATGGTTCACATAAGATCTAAGATTGCAGAAAAGAAAATTATGCAAAAAGGCGAAAACACTTAAAGCATGCTGAAATCCAACTATGCTAGCCGAAGTCACCACCCTCCGTGGCCAAGTCTGGCAAGCCAAACTAAAATATGCGTAAGCATCGCAGACAGAACTTTTCCTTGCATGTCGAAATAAAAACTCAAAACATTTCTGGAAAATAATAAACCTATTAAATAGGGGATCAGAACTGCCTACCACAAACGGGATAATGCCACCACAGTTAATTGGATAAAACACGTCACCATGCTCTACAAAGTTACAACTGAAATGCCCTTTTAACAACCACCTTCAGGCAAGCCAATAATTGAGCAACAGAATCCTATGGCAATAGGAGCACAATTTGGCCAATCCGCGATCACCTTCAATGCAGGGAGAATAGCAGCTGATCTGCAAGAGCAGAGCTGACAGTGCCCCCGACCCCTATGGTATTCCAGCAGCTGTCTACAAACAAGACTTGGAGTTCTGGCCTGGGTCACTGGAAAATCTGTTCAAGCGCTGCTTTATCACCAAACAAACACCATCGTCTTGGCAAGGCTCCATCTTACACAAAAAGGGCTCAGTGTCGCTCCCCGATAGTTACCGATGTATTGCACTGCTTGACATCGAAGCCAAATACTTTGCATCACTTTTACTGGAGGACCTGGAAGCCTGGGCACGCTGCCGCTTAATCAAACTAGCTTTCGACCTCTCTCTGGCGCCACCGATAATCTCACAGCTCTAAGGATGCTTGCAGTGAAACAGATAATGAAGAAGGAACAGCTTTATTGCTGTTTCATCGATTACAGCAAAGCATTCGACCACGTCAATCGCCAACTTGGATGGTCAAAGCTAAAAGCCTGGAGGATCCCAGACACTCTTCTTCAAGGCATATTGCTGCTCTACTCTGATACTTGTGCCAGGGTTAAACTGGGACACAACGCCGCAGTCTGCGACAAAATATACATCGAACAAGGAGTCAAGCAGGGGTACGTATTAGCTCCAACTTCATTCAATCTACGTATGTGCGACCTAGTACCAGCATTAAACTCAGTAGTCAATCACACACCAAAATTGGCGAACCAGTGCATCTCCGCGCTTTTTTATGCAGATGATATTGTCCTCATAAGCAAAACCCAGAATGGGCTCCAAAGACTGTTAAATGCTCTAAATAATCACTGTTACTCGAATGGCATCACAGTTAATTATGAAAAAACTACTATTGTGATCTTTGGCAAGAAAAGGATAAAATGGGGCTACTGGCATCTTAATAACCATCTCCTGATTATTTCAAATAAATACAAATATTTGGGGTGCTGGCTGGACGACAAGGGAAGCCACTTGCTACATTTAAACTCCTTAAAACCTAAACTTACCTCATCACAATCTGCCTTTCGAACAATCTTTAAAAGCACAAAACATTAGACATTAGAGCCATTGCTGAACATAGTCGCTGCTAAGCTCGCTCCTACCTTGGCATATGGGACAGAAGCCTTCCCAGGGAAACTAGGCGCTTTCTTGAACATCGCACAGAGCGCAGTATTGAGATAATTGTTCAAACTCCTGCATAACCCCTCCCCAGCTCAAATCAGAAAGGAGTTCTCATCGAGTGATCAGCTTTTTACACAAAGAGCCCACCTTTTAAATTATATGTATCCGGCACGCGCAGCAAAACAAGGATCTTTAAAAAACCTCATCTGGCTTGCATCCGCAAACACAAATAGTTTGCGCCCATCAAACCCCTGGTCCAGTGCCCTTTCTGACGCGCTCAGACTGAGGGGTGCCACAGACCTGTGGAATCTAGGTCTGCCGCACCCTCAGTCAAAGCGGCCTTGAACAAAAATGTTAAAATGGAATCTTTTGCATCAGACTTTTGGGCCTTTAGAAAAAGAGAACATGCTTCTTTAGTTCTCAGCAGCAGGGCCGGTCCTAGGATTTGTGGGGCCCTGGGCGAAAGGGAAGATGTGAGGCCCCTCTAATTTGCATGTGACATCACAAGAAGTGACATCATAGAAAACCGACATCACAAGACTATTAATCTTTGTCATTGCTGAAGAGACATAGTGTTGATATCAGTCACGTGAATTAAAAGATAAATATCCAAATGAAATACGTCTATCTATTTTGAAACTATTAAGTGGATTACATAGTCACATTGGATGGGAAAGCTAGACGCTTGAGGTCTCGCAAAGATGGCTATTCTAACTCCTAGTTAACTGTGAGTTACCAAATTAGTGCATAGTAATAATTAGAGAGCATTGCAGAAAATAAATTGAATGGCATCCCAGGTAAAAATTATGCAACAGGGTATAGCGAGATGAAGTTGAATTCATATACAAATACCTTTTTTATTCTTTTTGAGAGCTTCATAAATGAGACTAGAACAAAAAAGGACAGCAGAGTTCTGTAGAAAAAAAGCTTTCAGATTTAGGATTCAGAATGATTATATTCTCCTCACAGAGGATGTAAGCCATGTGAGGAATATATTCATTTCTTATAAAAAGCAGATAAAAGGAAACATTACAATCTGACAATGAGGAGATAAGTAAATTGATAAGTACATAAAAAGACAATTCCAGTGAAACATAAATAGAGTAACTTCAAAGTTCTAGATTATTCTCATTGGGTGGCTCCCTGGTATTGATTCATTACGTAAAGTTTAGTATCTGTGTGTTTAAAGTAAAGGTATGCTGCAGATTTAAGGGGTTTTCATACCAAGGTTTTTCATTTGGTGTCAGACCAGTTGAAAGTTGTAGTGGCAGAATGGCATTATTCTGATGAAAATCCATCAATCGCCCCAAGTCCTATTCTTCTATATATTCACAACTTTATGTGGTCGTCCAATTTGAGAAAAATATTGGGTAGGGCAGGAATGTGAAAAAAAGAAATTGCCATCTTCGTATTATGTCCTGTACACATCTGGAAGTTATTGGTAGAATGTGCCCTGTTTTCGCCTACATCCTAATACAAACATATACATATAACAGGTTATCAGAAAGCTCATTCATAACTAACAGTGAAATAATACAAGGCAACAAAATTAGTGTTATACTTACCTTCTCCTTCAATGATTAGGTGGTGACGATCCTCTGAGCCGATCAGGATATTCCTCAAGACATTGGATATCAGAAGTAAGTTAACTTGTGGAGACACACAAAGGCTCTCAGGTTAGAGAAGGGCAGTTATATCAAATGGGGGGACCAGGAGTCATTAGGTCCAGCATATAAGCTCCTTACTATATATAATGGTCCAACAGTTCTATGAAAAGATCTCCGGTAAAGTGCACCCTTGTGGGTACCCGTTGGGCATTGCAGTGCTGGCCCGACAAGAAGCTTGCCCGATGATGAAGCATGACCCGCATACAGGTGTGTGAGGGCACTTGCTCCTATTACAGCATATTCCCCCTCTGATAAACGGTGTTCCTACACACTTATTCCACCATCTTTAAAAGGAACTGCATACTCTTATTGGATCAGATAAGAGCAGTGCCAAGATTGAAAAAGTGAGAAATACAAATCTGTGTCATGATGCTCTCCTAGACAAAATAATGGAAGCAGGGTAAGTCTTATTTCTTCAATTGTGTCTTTTTACCCTGATATGTCATTCACTACTAATAATGAAGGTGAACATTTCTGGGAGGAAATTCCTAAAGGTCATGAGGATGTTTCCTCATGTTAGCTAGAATGAACAAGGGTACCTGGGACTCCAAGTAAAATATTGGGCTTGCATGGAGGGGTGATGCCACAAGGCATGTCAAGTTCAAGTTCATGTCAACCACGGTCCCCCATGCAAATACACTATACCAGACAAGAGCTAATTAATTTACAGACCAATGTAACCCCTACTTGTCGAGGCAGAAATCTGGCCTCATCCAGAAGGTCCGTTCTCTTGCCGAGTATGCCGATTTCAGGCAAATCATATTTCTCCTGGTCAGGCTATTAATACTTCCATGGATAAGTCACGGAAGGGGTGGAAAAAATTTTTATGCAATGTTCGATCGCTGCCCAAACACTCTGCTGAGGTATGGGACCTAGTGTCCTCGGTTCAACCTGAACTAGGCTTTCTAACCGAGACCTGGCTCAAACCCCACTCTGTGCCTGCTATAGCGTTAGGCATACCGGAGGGGTATAAAATGGTTAGACTGGACAGATCTATGAAGGTAGGGGGTGGAATCGCCATTGTGCATAAAGATGGAATCAATGTCTCCGTATTAGACCAACGTGGCGATGCCACTATGGAGATGTTGGTCTTTAGAATAGATCCTCCCATGCAGGCTAGTTGGAAAGGGGCGTTAATTTATCGTCCCCCGGGACCTCTAGCTGATTTTTCTCTACAACTGGTTGAACTATTAGCCCCATATGCGAATGCATGTAATAACTTTCTACTCTTAGGAGATTTCAATGTCCATAGTGATTGCCTCTCTAATTTAGATGCACAGACTCTTTTGACTGACCTATCCCTTTTAGGCCTATCCCAGCTTAATGAAGGCCCCACCCATATAACTGGGCATACTTTGGATATTATATTTTCAAATTCTTCTAAGATTCAGTGCGAGCCCCCCCAACAACTTTTTTGGTCCGATCATTCAGTTATTGAATTTTTTATTCAGGACCCTATAAAACTTAAAATATCTAAACCAGCTACATTTTATTCTACGCAGGCAGTGGCAGAAAGTCTCTGCGGAAAACTTTCAAACAGTTTTTTTGAGGCCTCAAAATTCTGCATTGGACAGCATTGAGGAAGCATTGTCCAAATATAATTCGGCTGTTTTAACAGCCATCGACCATATTGCACCTCTGAAATCTTCCTTGAGCCACTCTAACCGCCCACGGGCAGTCTGGTTCTCGACTCAACTGCGAGATCAAAAACAACTTTGCAGGAAGCTGGAGAGAATCTGGCGTGCTTCTCATAATGAGACGGACAGAGGTCGGTTTTATTCCATTCTATCCAGCTATCATAAAAATATAAAGATAGCACGGAAAACTCATATAACAGCTCAATTAGCCGAGGCTGGCAATTCTTCTAAAACCCTACACCAGATTCTTCAGTCTTTCATTAACCCTAAGGCTTGTGAAAGCTCAGAGGCCCCCTCCCAACTGCTGTGTAATGATATTGCTCTTTATTTTGTACAAAAGATAGAGCTTAATTATGGTACAATTACCGCAATAGGAGGCCTGCAACGCAGATTCCTACGGGCTTGGACCACTTGAATCTAACAAATTCACAGCTGCTAGAGAATTTTCCCGCAATTACATTGGTAGAGGTTGAATCACTGATCCATAAGATAAAGTCTGGGTCCCCTTCTGACCAGATTCCAGCTAAAGTCATTCCGTCTTTGGCTAAACACCTGTCTCCCTCGATACAATCTCTTATTAATCTCTCTCTAACGGAGGGACATGTACCGCTGGAGTGGAAGGTTGCTCAGGTTAGACCTATTCGTAAGAATACTAAAACATCATGGACGGATCTTTCTAACCTTCGTCCTATTTCACTCCTCCCGTTCCTGAGCAAACTAATGGAAAAACACGTCAATACCCATCTTTCCAACTATGTCGAACTGACAGAACGTTTAGACCCCTCCCAGTCTGGTTTTAGGCCCAAATACAGCACCGAATCAGCATTACTAGCGGTCACAGATAACATCAGGATGACCCTAGATAAAGGCCACTCTATGATTCTGGTGCTGTTGGACCTATCCGCAGCGTTCGACACAGTTTCCCATAGTATTCTGATCAAAAGGTTGGAAGAGGTTGGGCTAAGAAAATCAGCCTTACAATGGATGAGGAGCTTTCTGTCTGATCGCTCCCAGATTGTCAACCTAGGCCCGTATCGTTCGGCTCCTATAGATCTGACCAAGGGAGTACCCCAGGGCTCTTGTTTGAGCCCTACATTATTCAACATCTATATTGCTCCCTTGGCCAACCTCTTGAGAACACATGGGTTCATCCCCATATCATATGCCGACGATACCCAGCTACTCTTTCCTTTTGATAAATTCACCTCAGCGGTCCAACTGGCATTCTCTAATGGGATGAGAGCCATATCGCACTGGATGAAGAATAATTTCCTCCAGTGTAATGTGGGAAAAACAGAGATAATGCTCTTTGGAGAAGCCCCCCTCCTATGGACCCCAGATTGGTGGCCGATCGACTTGGGTCCCCATCCTGCCCCCAGGTCTACTGTCAAAAATCTGGGTGTCCGTTTAGATCAAGCCCTCAGTCTGAAGGAGCATGCCGCTCAGACAGCTGGTTCTTGTTTTCATGTAATTGGCCTGCTCCGCCGAGTTTTCCCCTTGCTGCCTGATTCTACCCGGAAAACCCTGGTCCAGGCGCTGGTATTGAGTCGTCTGGACTATTGTAACGGCCTGCTGGTCTCTGCTAATGATGCTTCACTCAGTAGACTGCAGGTAGTTCAGAACACGGCGGCGCGGTTGGTCCTCAATGTCCCTTCCAGGACCCCTTCTCGCCCTCTTCTCTTGAAGTTGCATTGGCTCCCCATCCGCCAACGGGTTAAATTTAAAATATGCTGCACCATTCATATGTCACTGCTTAACTTGGGCCCTTCCTACCTTACCGAGAAATTTACGCCCTATATACCATCAAGATCCCTCCGCTCGAGTGCTAAACACCTTCTGGTGGTGCCTCGAGTAAGCAATACAAGATCAGGAGGAAAAGCTCTCTCCCATCTTGGTCCTCGTTATTGGAATGAGCTCCCCTTGCCCTTAAGGCAGTGCCTGGATCACTTGCAATTCAGGAAGTTGCTCAAGACCAATCTTTTCGCACTTGCTGAATTCTGCTGGAGATGCTTTACACCCTCACTGTCTGCTCTAAGCGCAGAGATACCCCTTCGGGGTCGATTCTAGCGCTATATAAACAAATAAATAAAATAAAATAAATAAGGCAACACTAGGCAGCACAATTTGCTCTTGTGCTCTCAGGGCAAAAACCTATCAAGCGCTTTGTCACTCACCTTTCCATGTGCAGGGTACCAGTGTGGCTGGGGTCTAAACCACAATCCGAATAAGACCCGTCCGACTGGTGATTGTCTGCTTTTGACAGCCTTCTGCAGCTTGAGAGAGGCTTGTGTGAAATCCTGCTAAAAAATATTGGCTTCCTTTGGGCCCGTAGAAGTAGGTGGAATTTGGATGTTATAAAGTTTGTGTTGTTTCTGCTGAGGTTGTCAGCCTTGATTTCTCTTCGGCTTCCTTCTTCCTTCATCAGGTGTACTTTTTTTTAGCATTAGGCCATATCTCTGCCTCTAAATAAATAAATAAATAAAATAGTGCATGGCTACAGCTTATGTCACCAATTACCATTCTAGCGATTTTGGCATCTTTTTATTCATTGAAAGCCTTTGCTTCCAGGCACATGTCGCCATGTGGATTACTGGGCCTTCTGTGATTATCACCCTTTTGGGGTACAGGCACACATCATTCCACTATCACTGTGGCTAAGCTGGGAATTCATAATTATAATTACAGTTGGTGAGTCTCCCTCTCACATACCCTCACCCATCTCACCCCCTGGTGCTGCTTCCCATAACTTAAGCTGTACCTTGTTGCCCATCACGCATGACATAAAACACATTACACATAAGCTCAAAACAACACAACACCCTTCCAACCACACACTTCCAACTACATGTTGTAGCTTGATACCTATGTTGGTAAGTGCTTCAGCGCCTCACATATGGGTAGTAAGCGCTAAACAAATGCTACAATACCATACAATATCTTAATTGGACACATCCAAGTAAGACACTTGAAAAGCTAAAATCCCATTCAAATGAATTAGAAATGCTTCCAAATTGCTGCTGTGGGTTACACAGCATCGAATATTAGTCTATAAGGCTGCTTGGTGGGGGTAACGTGATTTCTATTGTGATCAATGTGCAACCTCGAGCAGGCTAGCTGACATAAGGTTGGCATGAAGTTCAGACCTCTCAACTTTCATGTAGAATTTCATTAGTGTACCTATTTAATTTCTCACTTAACAGGCTGTCCAGCCTACGATTAACATATCCTTAAACTGGGTAACAGTAACGTATGCTTTTCGCAACACTACAAATTACGTTTCTCAAGGATAAACCTGTGAAAAGGAAAGCTCCAAAGGGCTGCCATCTTGCCAATGCACCAAAACCAAAGTATGAAGATGGGGATTAAGGAATGAGTTATCCAGTATTAGGGTATCTTTCATAGATTCACATGCCTGAATCATTCCCCGTCGCCGAGATGGGAGTCCCCGGTACATAATTATAGCAATGTCCCATTGGACATATAGAGTAATAGGCTAAGAGCCTTACATTAGTAACTTATCCATGTCCTTTTGTAAAAGGACCGAACTCTAGAAGAGAACCAATCAGCTATCGCCACCCTGTGGAACCTTCCTGGAAGGAGCTCTAGTCCCTCAGATTTTCTACCGCACGTCGTGCTAAGGGAGTCTCCACTGAGCTCTGCTCAGGTCTTTCTTTGCTTCTGGATTTCCAGTGATTTTTCTTCACCATTCTGTCATGGCGGAGTCTTCTAAGAAAGGCCTTTTTAGGCCCTGTGATTCCTGTGGCAAAAAGAGGCTGCATGTTGACGACCAACATAAAGATTGCCTGTATTGCCTCTATCCGGATCACTCCTCTAAAGACTGTAAGGTATGTCGTACCTTTTCTACAAAAACCCTCAGAGACCGGGAGGGACGCCTTTTAACTTGGCTGCAGAGACTTAAGGACAAAGACCAGGCTTTGTCTTCTGCTGAAAGTGAGGACTCTTACAAATCTTCAAAGTCCTCTCACAAAAGACCTAGGGTTACCTCTCCAGGACCCTCGTCGCAACCCCCTCCAAAGAAGACGCACAAAAGTCTTCAGAGGGACACCCTAAGACCTTGCCAGCAAAGGTTTCTCCACAGGAAGGGTTACACACCTTTAAGAGGCCTGCCTCCACGTCGTCGTCGACCACATCGTCGACGGTGGCTTCGTTGACAAGAAAAACCCCATCCACGGCTGTGGTGGTGACTTCATCGACGACGACTGTCTCGACTACATTGGCGTCAACATTGTCCGCATTGACGACGACGACTTCATCGTCGATGGCGGCTAAACCGATATCGTCGACGATAAAAATAAAGAAATCATCGACGACGAAACTTTCATCGCCGGTGAGCGCGTCGACACCAGTGCCCTATGATGGTCAGCTTCTTTTCGGACCACATATTGACGACGCTCTTCAAGGTATAAAGAAGGACACCGACACGGCTAGGGCTCTGGGTACCCTTCAATTTAAAAATCCTCCTTTTCGTGGCTCAAGGGGCAGAGGTCAATCTACCTCCAGAGGAGACTACCAACGCTATCGCTCCTCCTATTCCTCCTCCAACCAGCAGTATCGGCCGCAATACCAACAACGCCAACAGCAATCGTCTTACACCAAAACCTCCTTTCGAGGGAGGGGAGGACGACAGAAGGACGCTGCTCGACGACAATGACTTGTCTCTCCCGCCGGCCTCCATTTCCTTTCCACCTTCCAGGTTAGGAGGAAAAATTTCCAAGTTCTTATGCAATTGGCAAAAAATAACAACGGACCGTTGGGTTCTTCAACTAATACAGTTCGGACATTCGCTAGAGTTCGTTCAAATTCCTCCCCAAACCCCGCCTCGACCTATGGTTCACAAACATCTCCGCCCTTTACTTCTGGAACTTTCACTCATGCTCCGGAAGGAGCCATAGAGAAGGTTCCTCTCCATCAACGAGGAAAAGGTTTTTACACCCGTTTTTTCCTGGTGCGAAAAAAGGAGAAAAAATGGAGACCAATTCTAGACTTACGAGCTCTCAACAAATTCTTAAAGAAACAGTCGTTTCGCATGGTCACTATCCAAGAAGTGTTGCAACTGCTCAACGCAAACGACTTCATGGTGTCTTTAGATCTTCAAGATGCCTACTTTCATATCCCCATCCACAAAAATCACAAAAAGTTTCTCAGGTTCACCGTGGCAGGCAAACATTACCAATTTCGTGTCCTGCCTTTCGGACTCAAATCGGCTCCACGCATTTTTACCAAATGCCTTTCTCCAGTGGCGGCATATCTCCGGAAACAACACCATCAGGTCTTTCCCTATCTCGACGACTGGCTCGTCAAAGCACCTTCTTTAGACGGCGCAACCAAGTCTTCCAACGCCTGTCTACAGCTTTTCGATCGCCTGGGACTCACTCTCAATCAGGACAAGTCTGTCCTCCAACCTTCTTGTCGAATAACTTTTCTGGGCGCTACTCTCGACACAACCCAGAAGAAAGCTTTCCCGTCACGAGAGCGACAGATCAAACTACTTCATTTGGCAAACAAGGTAAAAGCCAAGAAGTCCATCTCAGTGCGCCTTTTCAAATCTCTTCTAGGCATGATGTCGTCCTGCATTCTTCTCCTTCCTTACTGTCGCCTCCACATGCGCCCTCTCCAAGAAGCGCTGTCAGCTCAATGGATTCAATCCCAGGGATCCTTCGACGACGTCATTCACGTGACCCCTCAGATAGTCACTGCGCTGCAGTGGTGGACCTGTCCTCGCAATCTCTCTCAAGGCCTGCCCTTCTTGCTTCAAGCTTCTCCACAAATCATCACAACAGATGCGTCCCTGGAAGGTTGGGGAGCTTTCCTCCAGGAACTCCGCAGCAACGGAAAGTGGTCTCCTTCCGAACGGAAACTTCACATAAACCTCCTCGAGCTGCGAGCTGTGTATCTGGCTCTCCTGGCATTCCTTCCCAGGATCAAAGGTTCGCTAGTGCTTGTCCGAACGGACAATACCACCACAATGCACTACCTGAACAAACAGGGAGGTACTCGTTCATTGGCACTCTCTCACGAATCTCAAAAAATTTGGAACTGGCTACTTCTCCACAACATCTCCCTTCGGGCGGAGTATGTTCCAGGTTCAGACAACATACTGGCCGATTCTCTAAGCAGGCAACATACAACATGTCACGAATGGGAGCTGAATCAACGGACTCTCAACCGCATATTCTCCCAATGGAGCACTCCTTCCTTGGACCTCTTTGCTACCAAGCAGAACGCCAAATGCCAAAGCTTCGCAAGTTGGCATCCCCAACAAGGATCTCTAGGGAATGCATTTTCGATCGCATGGTTCAACGTCTTTGCGTACGCTTTTCCACCGATTCCCTTAATTTCCAAGGTCCTCAGGAAGTTGAAAGCAGAACCCTGCACGCTCATTCTGATAGCTCCTGCGTGGCCACGCCAGCATTGGTTCACGGAGCTCCACCTTCTCTCTCTGGAGCCGCCAATCCCTTTGAAACCATTTCCCTCTCTCCTAACAATGAACAGGGAACAAGTCCAACATCCGGATCCAGCATCTCTCAGGTTATCGGCTTGGCTCCTGAGTTCAGAGAGTTCCATCACCTAGACATTCCTCCGGACTGCAGGGCAGTTCTAGCTCGGGCTCGAGCCGAAAGTACTAACAAAACATATTCCCTAAAATGGAAGAGATTCTGTATTTGGTGTAAGTCGGCAAACATACACCCTTTTCGTCTTCTCCACAACAAATACTGCCTTACCTTCTCCATCTGGCAAATTCAGGTCTTGTTCATGCCTCCATTAAAGTGCACCTCGCAGCAATATCCCGTTTCAGGAGATCTTCAACAGGTCCTTCTCTCTGGTCTGATAGACTGATTAAGCAATTTCTCAAAGGCCTATTCAGGACTTTTCCTCCCGTAAAACCTCTGCCTCCCACTTGGCATCTCAACACTGTTCTTGCTCAGATCATGAAACACCCCTTCGAGCCAATACACAGAACTGATCTTAAATACCTTTCTTGGAAGACGGCACTCCTTCTAGCCCTTACCTCAACAAGGCGAGTAAGTGAGCTTCAGGCTTTTTCAATTCAAGACCCTTTCCTGCAATTCAAACACGACAGGGTTATATTACGAACTAATCCTAAATTTGTGCCCAAAGTCCCCTCGGACTTTCATCTCAATGAACCCATAATCTTACGTTCCTTTTTTCCCAATCCTCAAACGCCGGCAGAAAAAGCTCTACACTCGCTAGACCTTAAGCGCTGCCTTAAATTCTACCTTGACAGGACGAAATCGTTCCGTAAATCTAACCAACTCTTTGTGGCTTACAGTCGACCTAGGAAAGGTCTTCCGCTAACTAAACAAAGTATCTCTCGATGGATCTCTGGAGCCATTACTTTCTGTCACCAGCAAGCGGGTCAACCCTTGCGGTCCAAGGTTCGAGCTCATTCCACGAGAGCAGTTTCTACCTCTATGGCACTCTTTGCAGGTGTGCCTATCACAGACATTTGCAGAGCGGCGACATGGAAGACGCCGCATACATTTACCAAGCACTACTGCTTGGATACAGAACTCATGAAGGATGCTGCAGTGGGGCAAGCAGTGTTACGCCATCTATTCCAATAGAGGTGAGCCTTCTTTTCATCCCACCATCCTTGTTTTTTATACGCACATTTCTTTATTGTGTTCTTTCATGGTCTTCTTTGATTACAGTTTGGTACGATATATATATATATTTCACATTGATATGTTATTATCTGGTGACTTCATCTGTAATGTACCATCCGAAATGTGCTTATCATTGCTTGCTATTCTGATTCAGGCATGTGAATCTATGAAAGATACCCTAATACTGGATAAGAAATGCGTTACTTACCTGTAACTGCAGTTATCCAGTATTGGTATCTTTCATAGATTCACATGCAACCCACCCACCTCCCCTGGAAGGGCTCACCTTGTTCTCTCAGTAATACACCTACTTAGCACTGTGCTTACGAAAATCTGAGGGACTAGAGCTCCTTCCAGGAAGGTTCCACAGGGTGGCGATAGCTGATTGGTTCTCTTCTAGAGTTCGGTCCTTTTTACAAAAGGACATGGATATGTTACTAATGTAAGGTTCTTAGCCTATTACTCTATATGTCCAATGGGACATTGCTATAATTATGTACCGGGGACTCCCATCTCGGCGACGGGGAATGATTCAGGCATGTGAATCTATGAAAGATACCAATACTGGATAACTGCAGTTACAGGTAAGTAACGCATTTCTTAGTGAGCATCATTGCCATACTATGGCTACACCTTTACATGCGAGGCCAATAGGAACCCCTTGCACAATGTCCATCTTCTTTCTGATCCCTCGGTAAACTGGATTTGTGCTCAGTACATGCAGCAAACAAGGCTAAATACGTGCCGGGCCTTTATCATTGTGTGTTGACGCTAATAATTGGGGCCTAGGATTGGATAGTAAATCTGTTGACAAAGACTGGAGAGGAGGCAAGCAAAGGCCTCAGTTTGTTCACAGTTGATAGCAGAATAGTTTTGTGAGTTGCACCCTGGCTGTATAACTGCAGATCAGCAGTTTGAATCTATGCAAGGCACAATCGTCCTTCCAAGTTGATAGCAGAATAGTTTTGTGAGTTGCACCCTGGCTGTATAACTGCAGATCAGCAGTTTGAATCTATGCAAGGCACAATCGTCCTTCCAAGATCCATTATCTGAGCATCATTAAATAGTACAATAGTAACTCCTTAGAAAAAGTGGAATGAAACACCTTTATATGTACGTGATAATTCAAATGACAGCTAAAAATACCTTTGTCACACCACCACATGGGTATTGTGTTTCACCACTGCGCTAATATCCAATGTGTTGTGTGCCTCTTTTCATGCTAAATATCATAGGCAAAAGCTCAGAATAACATCACCATTAACAAGCATTGGCAAAGCCAATAGGTCTCGCCTATAAGAAATATTGGCTTTGACAATGTTGAGTTGCTGTGTTGTACACCAGTGTGGCTGCTGTTCAGCATGGTTAAAAGTTAGTGGCATGGAGTGTCCTTGAGTGGAGTGGTAGGAGTAGAGTGTCATAGACTGGATTTGTTGGAGTAGTAGTTGTAGAGTGGAATAGGGGGTGTAGAGTGTCATACACTTGAGTAGAGGGGAGTAGAGTTCAGTGGTTCAGTGGCAGAGAATGTCGTAGAGTGCAGTGTTATCAAGTGCAGAGTCGTAGAGTGGAGTGTCGTAGATTGGAGTGGGGTGGAATCGTGTGAAGTGGGTTGGGTGGACTGAGGTAGTGGGTGTATTGGATTGGAGTAGATTTGGGTGGATTGGGTTGAATTGGGATAGAGAGACTTGGAGTGAGTGGAGTGAGGTGGACTGGGTGGGTGGGGTGGATTGGAGAGGGATGGATTGAAATGGGGTGAGGCGGATTGGAGTAGGGTGTATCGGATTGGTTTAGGGTGGGGTGGATTGGAGTTTGGTGGGCTGGAGGGATTGGACTAAGTGGGGTGGTCTGAACTGCGGCGGATTGGATTGGGGTAGAGTTGGGTGGATTGGAGTAAAGTGGAGTGGAATGAACTGCAGTGGAGTGGGGTGGATTGGAGTGGGGTGGACTGAATGTGGTGGATTAGACAGGAGGGAGGACTGGATTGGGGTGGGGTGGATTGGGGTGAACAGGAGTGGGGTGGACTGGAGTGGACTGGAGTGGAGTGGACTGGAGTGGGGTGGACTGGAGTGGGGTGGACTAGAGTGGGGTGGACTAGAGTGGGGTGGACTAGAGTGGGGTGGACTAGAGTGGGGTGGACTGGAGTGGGGTGGACTGGAGTGGGGTGGACTGGAGTGGGGTGGACTGGAGTGGGGTGGACTGGAGTGGGGTGGACTGGGGTGGGGTGGACTGGGGTGGGGTGGACTGGGGTGGGGTGGACTGGGGTGGGGTGGACTGGGGTGGGGTGGGGTGGGGTGGGGTGGACTGGGGTAGAGTAGATTGAATTGCAGTGGGATGGATTGGATTGAGTGGGGTGGATTGGATTGAGGTGAGGTGGATTGGATTGAGTGGGGTGGATTGGAGTGAGGTGGGTTGGATTGAGGTGAGGTGGGTTGGATTGAGGTGAGGTGGGTTGGATTGAGGTGAGGTGGGTTGGATTGAGGTGAGGTGGGTTGGATTGAGGTGAGGTGGGTTGGATTGAGGTGAGGTGGGTTGGATTGAGGTGAGGTGGGTTGGATTGAGGTGAGGTGGGTTGGATTGAGGTGAATTGGGGTGGGGTGAACTGGATTGGGGTGAGGTGGGTTGGATAGGGGTGGAGTGGAGTGGGGTTGAACTGAGTGGGCGGATTGTTTTGGACTGGAGTGGGGCAGACAGGAGTGGTGCAGATTGGAGTGGGGAAGATTGTTTTGGATTGGTGCTGATTGGAGTGGGGAAGATTGTTTTGGATTGGAATGGGGCAGATTGTTTTGGGTTGGAGCTGGCAGACTGTTTTGGATTGAAGTGGGGCAGATTGCTTTGGATTGGAGTGGGGCAGATTGTTTTGGATTGGAATGGGGGAAATTGTTTTGGATTGAGTGCGGCATATTGTTTTGGGTCGGAGCAGGGCAGATTGTTTTGGATTGAAGCGGGGCAGATTGTTTTGGATTGGGGTGGGGCAGATTGTTTTGGATTGGGGTGGGGCAGATTGTTTTGGATTGGAGTGGGTGAGATTGTTTTGGATTGGAGTGGGGCAAATTGTTTTGGATTGAGTGGGGCAAATTGTTTTGGATTGAGTGGGGCAAATTGTTTTGGATTGAGTGGGGCAAATTGTTTTGGATTGAGTGGGGCAAATTGTTTTGGATTGAGTGGGGCAAATTGTTTTGGATTGAGTGGGGCAAATTGTTTTGGATTGAGTGGGGCAAATTGTTTTGGATTGAGTGGGGCAAATTATTTTGGGTTAGAGCGGGGCAGATTGTTTTGGATTGAAGTGGGGCAGATTGTTTTGGATTGAAGTGGGGCAGATTGTTTTGGATTGGGGTGGGGCAGATTGTTTTGGATTGGAGTGTGGCAGATTGTTTTGGATTGGAGTGTGGCAGATTGTTTTGGATTGGAGTGTGGCAGATTGTTTTGGATTGGAGTGTGGCAGATTGTTTTGGATTGGAGTGTGGCAGATTGTTTTGGATTGGAGTGTGGCAGATTGTTTTGGATTGGAGTGTGGCAGATTGTTTTGGATTGGAGTGTGGCAGATTGTTTTGGATTGGAGTGGGGCAGATTGTTTTGGAGTGGAGTGGGGCAGATTGTTTTGGAGTGGAGTGGGGCAGATTGTTTTGGAGTGGAGGGGGCAGATTGTTTTGGAGTGGAGGGGGCAGATTGTTTTGGGGCAGATTTTTGGGGGATTTGAATGGGGTGGATTGGAATTAAGTGGGATGGATTGGGGAGGGAGTGGGGTGGATTGGATTGGGTTGAGGTGAGGTTAGTAGGATTGGAGTGGGTCGTTTGGATTTGGCTGGTTTGGGGTGGATTAAATTGGTGTGGGGTCAGGTAGATTGGAGTGGATTGTGGCGGATTGGGGTGTGGGGCGGATTGGGGTGTGGGGCGGATTGTTTTGGATTGGTGTGAGGCAGATTGTTTTGGATTGGTGTGAGGCAGATTGTTTTGGATTGGTGTGGGGCGGATTAGTGTGGGGCGGATTGGTGTGGGGCGGATTGGTGTGGGGCGGATTGGTGTGGGGCGGATTGGTGTGGGGCGGATTGGTGTGGGGCGGATTGGTGTGGGGCGGATTGGGGTGGGGCGGATTGGGGTGGGGCAGATTGGGGTGGGGCGGATTGGGGTGGGGCGGATTGGGGTGGGGCAGATTGGGGTGGGGCAGATTGGGGTGGGGCAGATTGGGGTGGGGCAGATTGGGGTGGGGCAGATTGGGGTGGGGCAGATTGGGGTGGGGCAGATTGGGGTGGGGCAGATTGGGGTGGGGCAGATTGGTGCGGGGCGGAATGGATGAAGTGGGGCGGATTGGTGTGGGGTGAGGAGGGGTGGATTAGAGTGCATTAGAGTAGGACCGATTGGAGGTGTACTGAACGATTGTGTTAAAGCATTGTCTAGCTACAGTACTTCCGTTCCGCCATCCACCACACCCCACCATCCCGGTCCTGTTAAACAAGACCCAGGTGCAGCACAATCATGGGCTGTCAAAACAGTATCTATGAATTCCCCTACAAGTAATTAAATGGACAAGAAATTCACAGCCGCTTGGACATAAGTGAGGGACTCAAAGTGGGTCACAAAGCAGTCAATCTGCTTCATTCGCGATAAGAGGGGCCACGGAGCTCCCTGCTGGAGAAATTGGGTGGTAATCAATTTTTACGCACTTAGCTGCATTTACAGCCCTCTAAGTTCATCACTGGTGGCCTAGCCTGGGAAGCAAGCATGGTAGGTTCTTTGGGAAATAAAATGAAATGATCTAGCAATATAGCACTGTGAGGCAAAGGACAGGGCCCCCCTGTCCTGGGCCTCCCAGCACTACATAATGGCTACAAAGCCCTGCGACGGGGCCCCACATCTGGACCTTGTAGCGGCTACATAATGTAGCCTGATGGATGGAGAGCTGTGAGGCCCACCTGCCCTGGACTTCGCAGCACAAGATAATGTCAAGTCCCAGTGAAAGGGGCCCCACGCCTAACCTTGCAGCCTGATTCAGTGCTTCGTGGCCCAGGGGAAAAGGACCACCTCCTCTGTGCCTCAAAGCGGTAGGGAGACACTTTACTAAACACTGCCCTACTGTGGCAGTCTGAGCTGGATGCTCCCCCCTCCCCTCATCAATCTCTTCTTACCTGTTAATGTCCGGCTCCTTGTGGAAACAAAAGAGCCTTCTGTCGCCTGGAAACGGAATACACAAAGGGCAGACAAGTTCTTCGCCACAGGTTTTAAACAGAGGTGCTGCCCCGCCCTCGTCCCTGAGAGCCGACATAATTGCTGACTTTGCTGCTCTTACGTCCTCTACCCCTTGTTTACCCTCCCCCACCTTTCACACCCAGGAATGCCACCATGCCCTGACCAGCGAGTTCAAGACACCTCGCTCACAAATACATTAGCAATGTGATCGGGTTGGGGAGGGGGGCCTGGGGGAGTAGACGAGCTGACTGTGAAAGTGTGAAAGCGGGGCCCCTGTTATTGAGCTGAGCGCGAGGCCCTGGGCAGCTGCCCACACTGCCCATGCCTAGCGCCGGCCCTGCTCAGCAGCTATGACCAGAGAGGTATACAAAAATACATTTTGGAACCAAAATACAATTTTGCCAACTTCGGATGCGCTGCTTTACATCTCTAGATTTACTAACCCCATGGGTATGCCACAGTCGCGGTCCGTGTAGGAGTGCCGGCCGGGCGGTGACGTGGGGCGGGGGAGGGGCAGGGTGGGGGGTAGCAAGGTACGGATTACGGACCAATACAGGTAAGTAAACATTTAAATCAATGAAACGAATTTCGTTGCGCGCACTGCACCGCAGTTGGCGATGCAGCGCTCACAACGAAATTCGTTTTATTGATTTAAATGTTTACTTACCTGTATTGGTCCGTAATCCGTACTGCTACCCCCCACCCTGCCCCTCCCCGCCCCACGTCACCGCCCGGCCGGCACTCCTACACAGACCGCGACTGGTATGCCAGCCACCCACCAATACCTGCCGTCTATGTGGCCTGCTCCAGGAATCGTTAACCCATCTGCTCTGCATTTGCCCTGCTCTCCTTGAGGAACACAGAAGATTCCTGAGGCCTCTGCTGATCAAGGAAGGGATACGAACTATTCCAGAAGCTGTTAATTAACTTTTGAACCACGCTGAGCCCCAAGCGATCTCCAGACTTATAGAATTTGTGGAGATAGTAGACAAATAACTGAGGTACAAATTCATGGGTTTAAAAACTCAAGTTCAGCATGGCCAGCCTCAATGATGAAGACGAGAATCAAGCAGACATGAGGTGGTCAACTGACCATTAGCTCCACGTAGCGGCAAAAGACATGATAAAAACTTAGAATTAACGGAACTAATGGACCACATTAAAATCTTCTATTGTCAGCTAACAAACGAAGGGTCAGATGTACGATGCTTGGATTTTGCTACTCGCAAATTGCGCCGCTTTGCGACTCACAATTTGCGAGTCGCAAAATGCAATGTACAACAGTGTCAAAGATACTGTTAGCGATTCCCAATGGGGTCGCAAATTGCATGCCTCATCAATATTCATGAGGCAAGCGCAATTTTGCGACCCCATTGGGAATGGCTAGCGCTCCCAGGGATGGATGCACACCAAAAGCATAAACTGTAGGTGGCTTGCAGCCGAGAGTAATGGCCGCAACCTAACTGAGCTCCGGGCAACACGAGAACATCCCCTAGTAATCCGGACATTTATCCGCACAATAATTATCACCCGAGACCTTTTTCAGGCATCGGAACACCGGAGGCAAGTCCTGACCGAGTTTGGAGCGGGACCGACGCTTCGCAACTGATCCGTGGGCGCGAGGCGGGAAGGCAGTACAACGGTGAGAGGCGGAGGGTGCCGCACTGCGGAGGGGACTGCGCCTGGGCAGCTGATCGTCGGGACACCGTTGAGCGCTTGAGGAGCCCCCGCGGGGCCATCTAACATCGCGACGGCTCTGGGTACCGGGAGAGGCCCGGTGGTGATCACTAACCCCCCGCCCAGCGGCCCTCACGGCTCCACGCCAGAAAACGCCTGCAGAGCCCAGACATCGGCTGCGGCCTCTTAATCGGCCGGGACCTAGACACTGAACGTCTGTGACCCCCGGGTGCAATATCAGTCAAGGGGGCGGTGAGACGC
This sequence comes from Calotriton arnoldi, assembly GCA_963921515.1. Lineage (NCBI taxonomy): Eukaryota > Metazoa > Chordata > Amphibia > Caudata > Salamandridae > Calotriton > Calotriton arnoldi. Next base: position 275,866 of record CAWUFW010010553.1, read on the forward strand.
GGCGCACCGGAGGCCACCGGGGAGCCGCCTCTACCGCGCGCCCAGTGACCCATACCGCTGTGAGGAGAGGGACTCGGGTGCAGCGCCGAGAACCCCGAGGTGGGGTCCGCTCCCTGATGGTGAGATCCTGAATGATTCCTGGGACACTTGCAGGCCCTAAGTTGCCTGGTTGCACTAGGCGACTCCACTCCGGTGCCTCAGCGCCATTTTCAACAGCGAGGTTCCCGCTCAGCCTACAAGGATACGCAGGCACGGGGGAAGGCGGCCGGAATCTCCCGGCGTGATTACAGGCTGGTGGCTACGCCGTACCGACACCTCGAGACCCACGTACTGCCAGGGCAGTAAATTAGCACAGATTCAGGCTCCACTGTGCTGGAAATAGCTCGGCCGCCACTGGAACCAAAGGGCCCACAAATCGAGCAAGAAACCCGACAGGCCGCAAGGTAACGCACAGTCACGAGGCAGGCGGCGGTGAGTACTGCGCAATACCAGTAACCCCGCGGGAAAGGCACGATGGGGGGTCGGGGGCCACGAGCGACCCAGCAAGCCAAACTGGACAAATATGCCTTTTCCAAAGACGCGACGGACGCGGCCACCCAGCGGGCACCCACGGAGGTCAGCGCCGCGACAGGGGGCCAGCCAGAGGTCACGTTACTAGACATAATGTCCGCCCTAACGAACCTTCAAACGACAGTGGGCTCCATTTCCTCCGATGTATCGTTCCTCCGAGCCGACTTCCAGAAAATGGCTTCCAGAATGAACGAGGTGGAAACCACGACGGCGACTCTCACGAAAGACACAGCCGGCCTCCAAAGACAGGTCCAGCAGTTGGAAGCTCAAAATCGCCAGATGGCAGCCAAACTGGATGACCAGGAGGGTCGGTCGAGACGAAACAACGTCCGCATTACAGGAGTTCCGGAGTCAAAGGGGCCGCCAGCCATGGACCTCTATGTGGAGGACCTCATCAAGAATCAACTCCAACCAAGGGGTCTCTCCAGCTTCTTTTCGGTGGAGCGGGCGCACAAAATACCCCGGGGGTAGGCCAAAGCCTGGAGCACCCCCTCGCCCGATCCTGGCCAGGATCTTTAATTTCAGGGACCGGGACGCCATCCTCCAAACAGCAAGAGTGGCTCCACCTCTGCGCATAGACAACTCCGTCATCTCCTTCTTCCCAGACTATACGGCGGCAGTCACCAAGCAGAGGAGGAGTTTTCTTGAGGTCAAGAAGGAACTCCAAGGCAGAGGAATTGCATACTCCATGCTCTTTCCTGCAAAGCTCCGAGTGGTGGCGGACGGCAAGACCTGGTTCTTCGAGACGCCGGCGGACGCCCACGACTGGCTGGAGGGTTGGAGACAGACCAACAGATCCAAAAACGACAATGGGCGACAACAACGCCACTCTGCAGAAGCGGCATCCCAGGGCCGGAGAAACACGGAAGGAGACGAAGATCGACGCCAAACAGACACAGAGGACTAACCCCATGCGGACTGCGACTGCCGACTTGACAGCGATGGGACTTCGTTGATGGAACTTCCGCCCACCCCATGCCGAGCTGCCTGGCTATGGCGCGGATCGCATGGGGCGGTCCAGAAATGAACTTACAGAGACCTACCGCTGTGCCTAAACCCTTAATTTGGATGCTATACTTATGGTAATATCCTGACCCCTTCAACGTCTTGGAGTGAAGGGATGTTCGAAATGCCCCGGATGCCCTCTCCCCCCACACGCAAGTACTGTTCATGGGACTAAAGCACTCTGCACAGTTGGGGTGGCGGGTAGTTGGCAATCCGTCTAGCAGGGAGGCAGGGAGGGGGGAGGAAGGGGGGGTTTTGATTAAGGTATTGTTAGAGTTCAGGTTTTTTTTTTTTTTTTTGGAAATGTATATTTGTTCTATGCTGGTACCACACGCTTTAGGGTTGAATACAGGGACCCCATTGACTCACACACACGATTCCGATGTCCCAAAGCTGCCTCAACGTCCTGGGTGACACAGTTCCGGACCCCTCACAATTACGTCTGGACGACACTCACAGGCCCTGCCCCCCCCTTACCCTCATATCGTGGAATGTTAACGGCCTAGGCAACAAAATTAAAAGAGGACTCGTGCTACAATATCTTAAGAGACAAACTCCATCGGTAGTCCTCTTACAGGAAACTCACTTGGTGGGATCAGCCACTAAAGCACTGGACAGATGGGGGTTCAAAATGATAGTACACTCCGAATTTACTACAGGATCTAGAGGGGTGGGGATACTGATACGAAAGAATTGCCCACTAATAGTACATAGCACCCAGGCGGACGATCAGGGGCGCTTTGCGGCATTATCCTGTCAATGGGAGGGACGAGCCTACAACCTAGTGGCCGTGTATGTCCCCCCTGCGCTCCACAGTCTGGCCTTCCCGGCTCTTGGTAGGTTCCTGCTCACATTACCTCCTGGGGAGCTGGTGGTGGGAGGCGACTTTAATGACGTCCTCGACGCCTCTTGGGATCGGTTACCACCACGGGACCGGGGAAATCCCCTCTCACATCTACGTGACTTCACAGACGCTATGGGACTTATAGATGTCTGGCGTGCACGACACCCCTCGACGCGCCAATACACTTATCACTCTGGAGCCCATAATAGTTTGTCAAGGATAGACTACATCCTCGCATCCCCAACAAGCCTTGCAGCAATCACAGAGATCACACACCTCCCCAGAGGCATATCGGATCACTCTCCCCTATCAGTAACTTACACATCGCAGCACATGGGACGTAAACGCATTTATCCAATTCACCCGGGGTATTTGAAAGTCCCGACTATCAGGAAACAACTGAGCACAACCACGAAACAATATTTTCAAGAAAATACACAATCTGTGGCTTCCCCTAGTAACTTATGGGAGGCATACAACACGGTTTTGCGAGGGCAGGCAATATCCGTAATAACCTCACACAAACGAGACAAGATCCTACAGGTACAGGAACTCGAGAGCGCAGTTAGCCTAGCCGAAGAAGAACACACCAGAGCTCAGACTGAGGAGACAACGCACACTCTGAACTTGGCCAAACAAGCGTACAGGGACTATGCATGGGAAGACGCTAAGGCAAAAGCCGCAAAAACGCAATACACGATATACGAGGCAGGGGACAAGGCTGGTAAGTTGCTGGCCTGGCTAGACAAGAAAGAACGCGCTAGTCGCTGGGTGGCTCACCTACACTTACCCTCTGGGAAGGACATAACGGACCCACCAGACATAGTAACTGCCTTTGCACGGCATTATGAGGCGGTCTACACTCCCACCACGAGCACCACGGTAGAAGAGAATTTGGCCTTTCTCAAAGATATCCGTTTGCCTACATTGACACCCCAAGACGTCGACACATTAGATGAACCTCTCACGGTAGACGAAATTACCGCTGCGCTTAGAGGGCTGCAATCAGGCAAAGCACTAGGTCCCAACGGCATTCCGGTGGAACTCTACAAAACAGAAGCGGAAAGGCTGGGGCCTCACTTATTAACAATGTACGTAGACAGTCTAGATAAGGGAATACTTCCCAGGGATCAGAGGATAGCGACTATTGTGACAATCCCAAAACCCGGCAAGCCCCCTCAGGACTGCACCTCATACCGTCCAATCTCACTCCTCAACGCGGAGGCGAAAATTCTAGCTAAGATTCTAGCCTCCAGGCTCCAACCACACCTCACGTCTCTTATACACCCGGATCAGTCCGGCTTTATGCCAGGCCGCAACACAGCAATGAACCTAAGACGGCTACACGGAGTGATGGCCCGAATGTCCACCATCCAAGAAGAGGCAGTCATTTTATCGTCAGACGCCAGTATGGCCTTCGATCGGGTGGAGTGGCCATTTATGTTCGCAGTACTGCAACACTTTGGCTTTGGGCCTAATTTTCGGGCGTGGGTCCAGTTGCTATATACACAACCCATGGCACACGTAGTAGTCAATGGACGCATATCTGAGGACTTTCCTCTGGGACGCGGGACCAGACAGGGATGTCCATTGTCCCCACTCCTATTTGCCCTGGTGCTCGAGCCCCTCGCAACTTGGATACGACAAGACCCGGTGATACGGGGACTAAGGTGGACGGAGGGGTGGGAAGACCGTATATCACTGTACGCAGATGATATACTACTATACATGACCTCCCCCAGCCGCTCAATTGGTTGTCTATTGGATATCTGTGCATCATATGGGAAATATTCGGGGTACATGATTAACTGGGCGAAATCGGTTTTGTTTGTCCTCCATGGCCCTCCTCCGCGCCTACCCAGGGGAGTGACGATACAGCTTGGGACGGACGGTTTTAAATACCTGGGCATCCACGTCACGCCCGACCCTACGCAATTCTATGAGCGCAATCTCGCGGCACCTCTCCTGAGACTTAAGAACGATGTGAAACACTGGCATGCACTACCCCTGACCCTTCTGGGCCGTGCAGCCTTGTTCAGGATGATGGCTCTTCCACGGTTCCTATATGCCCTGCAAAATACGCCTACCCCGGTCCCAAACTCGTATTTTAAAGCCATTGAGGCTGAAATGGGACTGCTCCTCTGGGGGGGAAAACCACCCCGCATAGCCCTATCCAAACTCACCAGAAGCTGGTACGATGGTGGAATAGCCTTGCCCAGCGTACAATTGTACTACTGGGCCTCGCAACTTATCATAGTGAACCAATGGCTCCATGCCCCGCAGGAGGAACCGGCTCTCCGGCTTGACAGGCATACTCTCGGGGCCGGTGGACTTCTAGCGGCACTTTACCGCAAAAGCAAAAAAGGCGCATGGATTGGTCCCACTGCACATACAATAAACATATGGTTCACAGTGCAGCGAGTGCTTGGTTGGGAGGGAGTCCTCACCCAACTTACACCACTGTGGGACACGCCTAAACTAGGTATGCTCCGCCACAGTAAGGGCTTTGCACAATGGGACCTTATTGGTATCTCGAGAATTGGAGACCTCTGGAAAAAGGGAGAAGTAGTGACATTCGCCCAACTACGAACAACATACCAAATGGCTGATTCCGAACAGTTTCGCTACACACAAATTAAACACGCACTCACAATGGCCATACCCAGAGGCACCGATCTCCCCGAATCATCGCCGCTCGAGGATCGTCTCCTTACAGACCGCCTAACTAAAAAAGCTATTTCCCTCACTTATCGCAAACTAATGTATAATCAGAAAGATCCCATGCAGGCCTTGCGAGACAAATGGCGAGTTGACCTAGGGGACATGGACGACCAGGAATGGCAGGAGGCACTGGCATCCCCACGAGAGGTGGCAATCCCGTCACGACTACAACTGGTGCAACTGAAGATCCTACATAGGACATACTACACTAGAACTATGCTCCACAAAATTGGCCGGACAGAGACGCCTCTCTGTCTGCGGGGATGTGGGACGCGGGGCACTTATTACCACACACTATGGGAATGTCCCCACATAACACACTACTGGGAGGCGGTCATGGAGACGATTACCCGGGTGTGTGGCGCTGGGGTTCCCCCTGAGCCAAAGAGGTGCCTCCTCAATGTATGGGAACCGACCGACCTTAATCACGCAACACGAGACTGGGCGACCCTCGGGATCACGTTAGCTAAACGTAACATTGCACAGCACTGGGGCGCATCCACTACTCCCTTGCAACAACACTGGTGCCAAGACATGGATAGAGCAATGGTGGCCCGAAAAAGCAGTTTTCACACACAGAGGATGTCCCAAAAAATGGGAGCGGGTGTGGGGCAAGTGGAATTCGTTCCGTGGTAACATATGTGCCCCCCGGCAGAGGAATCAGAACCAGACCTAAGCGACTAGCTCACAAGGTTTACTAAAGGGTCGGTTACAATTCCAGGGTCAGGGGTCCAGACAATAGACAATATGCTAAATTAAGACGTGAATGTCAAGTAACTATGCACAATGCATTACCTGTGTGTATAACCTATTGTGAATGTACCAACTAATGGACACTGCCAATAGTAACCAGCAATGTTCTGTTTTATTTGTTGTTTATGTGACAATAAAAAGTTTATAAAAAAAAAAAAAAGCATAAACTGTAGTTAAGAAATTTGAGTTGAAATTCTGTGTGCGACCAGGGTATCGCTGACTGATCACCAGTGTAATGGAAATGAACTGAGGAAGCGTTATCCCACTGGGTAACGTCCCCTGGTTGCACAGCCAAACTCCCGAAGGAGATTCATCCAATGAAATTCAACAGATGGACAGTAGGTTGAAGTCAAATAATGTTTATTCTACATAATAATTCAAATTAATTTCGAATTCTTTCAACGAACTCACAATTCCCAGGAAACATCGTACGGGAAACTTTGTTAGCGTTGTCATGGCGATCTAACCTCCCCTGAAAAAGGGTTTGCCCGAAATGCATTGGGTTTGAACAACTTGACTCATCTATGTCTATGATGACATTATTCGTTGAAAGAATTCGAAATTGATTTCAATTATCATATAGAATAAACATTATTCGACTTCAACCTACTGTCCATCTGTTGAATATCATTGGATGAATCTCCTTCAGGAGTTTGGCTGTGCAACCAGGGGACGTTACCCAGTGGGATAATGCTTCCTCAGGCCTGCTGGGGTCAGCAGACCACCATGTCTGGGACTGCTTTTTACATAAAGCAGTTTTTTTTTAAATGCAAAAAAGAAAGATGAAACTTATCAGTTTCATTTTTTAAGGGCAGGCAGTGGTTCCTGGGACTACTTGCTGCTCTTAAAAAATATTTCCGCACCCATTCACAAAAGGGGAAGGGGTCCCCATGGGGACCCCTTCTGATTTGCGAATGGTTTACCACCTACTTGAAGTAGGTGGTAAATTGCAAGTGTTTTGTGACCGCAAATGCGGTTGCAAAACAATGGTACATACCATTTGGACTCGCTATTAGGAAGGGATGCCCTTGGCACGCCTCTTCCTAATAGCGAGTCGCAAACGCTATTTTTCGAGTCTGTGACTTGCAAAATAACGTTGGTACATACCACCACCATTCTTTGCGGTCGCAAAAGGGTTGAATACCCTTTTGCGACAGCAAAAAACGGTCGTACATCTGGCCTGAAATGTTCAAATTGTATACTGTTTCATTACGTATCTGTACTGACCATTATGATATGTTATTAATATTCTCACTTTTAAGGTGTTGATAACTTATTTTTAAAGTGTAAATTCTCTAAAGATATATTTTTGATATATGTTTTTACTTTACTTTTATTAACATTTGTGCATCGTGCTGCTCATCTTCTTCTAATGTACCTTTAACCTGCACCTGGCACTTTAATGGACGTGATTGTCTAAATAAAGTATTTTTTACTCATTCATTCATTCATTCGTGTGCTACTTGCCTTCCCCTTCTGCCCTGGGTACACACAGCATTGTGCATCACTCCTCGCCCTCCTCTGATGCATTTCCCAGGGCTCCTTGCATGACCAATAGTAGCAAAATAATGCGTATTAACAACTATTATACTTACATAGCATGACGTATGCGATGGGTGTTGCACGTAGGCCCAGGATCCCTGCTGTTTCTGTAGGATATCCATATTTGTTACATTTACATAGAGCAGGTTATCATAGTGTACACGTGTAACGTATGAAGACTGTCTGCCTTCACCACTCTATGGTCCCTCTGCACACAGGATCTAATTACTGCATCAGCTCATATTCAGATCAACAAATCGTGCCTCTGACAATTAAGTTGATTGATCTCACTGCAGATGTTTACATTTTTAATTTATACCTGTGTTGCCAAAATTTGCATAGAAATTGGATTTGCATATTCATTCTCTGTTTGTCCATTGGCTGCTGGCGCCCCTGAAGGAACACTAGCCTAATATGTTTCAGATTTGTTTCATTCTAATTTAATATTTTAAGCTGCTGTCTTTCTGTCTTTGCTGAGTAATTGATTTAAAATGTGTTGTTCGCTTCTAATTACCTTTGCGTGGCTGGCTTTGGGGTTTTGGAGTACCGTTGTTAAACATAAATTGGTGTATCTTTTAGGTAAATGTTTGCACGTTTTCAAATAGCTTCCTTGGGTTTTCTTCCTGCTTCAGAAGGGATATCTTTGAATGACAACTGGGACCGCATTCCAAGCGAAATGGCTCCCTGGGACCCAGTACACAAAGCCTTGGAGTGCACATGTCTTCAGCATTACTTGGGAGTGGCTCCCTGGGATCCAGTGCACAAAGCCTTGGAGTGCACATGTCTTCAGCCTGACTTGGGAGTGGCTCCCTGGGACCCAGTGCACAAAGCTCTGGAGTGGTCATGTCTTCAGCCTGACTTGGGAATGGCTCCCTGGGACCCAGTGCACAAAGCTTTGGAGTGGTCATGTCTTCAGCCTGACTTGGGAGTGGCTCCCTGGGACCCAGTGCACAAAGCTTTGGAGTGGTCATGTCTTCAGCATTACTTGGGAGTGGCTCCCTGGGACCCAGTGCACAAAGCTTTGGAGTGCACATGTCTTCAGCCTGACTTGGGAGTGGCTCCCAGGAACCCAGTGCACAAAGCTTTGGAGTGCACATGTCTTCAGCCTGACTTGGGAGTGGCACCCTGGGACCCAGTGCACAAAGCCTTGGAGTGCACATGTCTTCAGCCTGACTTGGGAGTGGCTCCCAGGAACCCAGTGCACAAAGCTTTGGAGTGCACATGTCTTCAGCCTGACTTGGGAATGGCTCCCTGGGATCCAGTGCACAAAGCTTTGGAGTGGTCATGTGTTCAGCCTGACTTGGGAGTGGCTCCCTAGGACCCAGTGCACTAAGCTTTGGAGTGGCCATGTCTTCAGCATTACTTGGGAGTGGCTCCCTGGGATCCAGTGCACAAAGCTTTGGAGTGCACATGTCTTCAGCCTGACTTGGGAATGGCTCCCTGGGACCCAGTGCCCAAAGCTTTGGAGTGCACATTTCTTCAGCCTGACTTGGGAGTGGCTCCCTGGGACCCAGTGCCCAAAGCTTTGGAGTGCACATTTCTTCAGCCTGACTTGGGAGTGGCTCCCTGGGACCCAGTGCACAAAGCTCTGGAGTGCACATGTCTTCAGCCTGACTTGGGAATGGCTCCCTGGGACCCCGTGCACAAAGCCTTGGAGTGCACATGTCTTCAGCCTGACTTGGGAGTGGATCCCTGGGATCCAGTGCACAAAGCTTTGGAGTGGTCATGTCTTCAGCCTGACTTGGGAGTGCTCCCTGGGACCCAGTGCACAAAGCTTTGGAGTGGTCATGTCTTCAGCATTACTTGGGAGTGGGTCCCTGGGACCCAGTGCACAAAGCTTTGGAGTGCACATGTCTTCAGCCTGACTTGGGAGTGGCTCCCAGGAACCCAGTGCACAAAGCTTTGGAGTGCACATGTCTTCAGCCTGACTTGGGAGTGGCTCCCTGGGGCCCAGTGCACAAAGCTTAGGAGGGCACATGTCTTCAGCCTGACTTGGGAGTGGCTCCCTGGGACCCAGTGCACAAAGCTTTGGAGTGGTCATGTCTTCAGCATTACTTGGGAATGGCTCCCAGGGACCCAGTGCACAAAGCTCTGGAGTGGCCATGTCTTCAGCATTACTTGGGAGTGGCTCCCTGGGACCCAGTGCACAAAGCTCTGGAGTGCACATGTCTTCAGCCTGACTTGGGAGTGGCTCCCTGGGGCCCAGTGCACAAAGCTTAGGAGGGCACATGTCTTCAGCCTGACTTGGGAGTGGGTCCCTGGGACCCAGTGCACAAAGCTTTGGAGTGGTCATGTCTTCAGCCTGACTTGGGAGTGGCTCCCTGGGACCCAGTGCACAACGCTTTGGAGTGCACATGTCTTCAGCCTGACTTGGGATTGGCTCCCTGGGATCCAGTGCACAAAGCTTTGGAGTGCACATGTCTTCAGCCTGACTTGGGAGTGGCTCCCTGGGGCCCAGTGCACAAAGCTTTGGAGTGCACATGTCTTCAGCCTGACTTGGGAGTGGCTCCCTGGGACCCAGTGCACAAAGCTTTGGAGTGCACATGTCTTCAGCCTGACTTGGTAGTGGCTCCCTGGGGCCCAGTGCACAAAGCTTTGGAGTGCACATGTCTTCAGCATGACTTGGGAGTGGCTCCCTGGGACCCAGTGCACAAAGCTTTGGAGTGCACATGTCTTCAGCCTGACTTGGGAGTGGCTCCCTGGGGCCCAGTGCACAAAGCTTAGGAGGGCACATGTCTTCAGCCTGACTTGGGAGTGGCTCCCTGGGGCCCAGTGCACAAAGCTTTGGAGTGCACATGTCTTCAGCATTACTTGGGAATGGCTCCCTGGGACCCAGTACACAAAGCTTTGGAGTTGTCATGTCTTCAGCCTGACTTGGGAGTGGCTCCCTGGGACCCAGTGCACAAAGCTTTGGAGGGCACATGTCTTCAGCCTGACTTGGGAGTGGCTCACTGGGGCCCAGTGCACAAAGCTTTGGAGTGCACATGTCTTCAGCCTGACTTGGGAGTGGCTCCCTGGGACCCAGTGCACAAAGCCTTGGAGTGGTCATGTCTTCAGCCTGACTTGGGAGTGGCTCCCAGGGACCCAGTGCACAAAGCCTTGGAGTGGTCATGTCTTCAGCCTGACTTGGGAGTGGCTCCCAGGGACCCAGTGCACAAAGCTTTGGAGTGGTCCTGTCTTCAGCCTGACTTGGGAGTGGCTCCCTGGGACCCAGTGCACAAAGCCTTGGAGGGCACATGTCTTCAGCATTACTTGGGAATGGTTCCCAGTAACCCAGTGCACAAAGCTCTGGAGTGGGCATGTCTTCAGCCTGACTTGGGAGTGGCTCCCTGGGACCCAGTGCACAAAGCTTTGGAGTGCACATGTCTTCAGCCTGTCTTGGGAGTGGCTCCCAGGAACCCAGTGCACAAAGCTTTGGAGTGCACATGTCTTCAGCCTGACTTGGGAGTGGCTCCCTGGGACCCAGTGCACAAAACCTTGGAGTTGTCATGTCTTCAGCATTACTTGGGAATGGCTCCCTGGGACCCAGTTCACAAAGCTTTGGAGTGGTCATGTCTTCAGCCTGACTTGGGAGTAGCTCCCTCGGATCCAGTGCACAAAGCCTTGGAGTGCACATGTCTTCAGCCTGACTTGGGAGTGGCTCCCTGGGACCCAGTGCACAAAGCTTTGGAGTGCACATGTCTTCAGCCTGACTTGGGAGTAGCTCCCTGGGACTCAGTGCACAAAGCTCTGGAGTTGTCATGTCTTCAGCCTGACTTGGGAGTGACTCACTGGGACCCAGTGCACAAAGCTCTGGAGTGGTCATGTCTTCAGCATTACTTGGGAATGGCTCCCAGGAACCCAGTGCACAAAGCTCTGGAGTGGTCATGTCTTCAGCATTACTTGGGAATGGCTCCCTGGGACCCAGTGCACTAAGCTTTGGAGTTGTCATGTCTTCTGCCTGACTTGGGAGTGGCACCCTGGGACCCAGTGCACAAAGCCTTGGAGTGGTCATGTTTTCAGCCTAACTTGGGGTGACAGCCTGGGACCCAGTGCACAAAGCTTTGGAGTGGTCATGTCTTCAGCATTACTAGGAATGGCTCACTGGGACCCAGTGCACAAAGCCTTGGAGTGGTCATGTCTTCAGCATTACTTGGGAGTGGCTCCCTGGGACCCAGTGCACAAAGCTTTGGAGTTGTCATGTCTTCAGCATTACTTGGGAATGGCTCCCTGGGACCCAGTTCACAAAGCCTTGGAGTTGTCATGTCTTCAGCCTGACTTGGGAGTGGCTCCCAGGAACCCAGTGCACAAAGCTTTGGAGTGGTCATGTCTTCAGCCTGACTTGGGAGTGGCTCCCTGGGACCCAGTGTACAAAGCTTTGGAGTGCACATGTCTTCAGCCTGACTTGGGAGTGGCTCCCTGGGACCCAGTGCACTAAGCTTTGGAGTTGTCATGTCTTCAGCCTGACTTGGGAGTGGCTCCCTGGGACCCAGTGCACAAAGCTCTGGAGTGCACATGTCTTCAGCCTGACTTGGGAGTGGCTCCCAGGAACCCAGTGCACAAAGCTTTGGAGTGCACATGTTTTCAGCCTGACTTGGAAGTGGCTCCCTGGGACCCAGTTCACAAAGCCTTGGAGTTGTCATGTCTTCAGCCTGACTTGGGAGTGGCTCCCAGGAACCCAGTGCACAAAGCTTTGGAGTTGTCATGTCTTCAGCATTACTTGGGAGTGGCTCCCTGGGACCCAGTGCACAAAGCTTTATAGTGCACATGTCTTCAGCCTGACTTGGGAGTGGCTCCCTGGGACCTAGTGCACTAAGCTTTGGAGTGCACATGTCTTCAGCATTACTTGGGAATGGCTTCCAGGGACCCAGTGCACAAAGCCTTGGAGTGGTCATGTCTTCAGCCTAACTTGGGGTGACACCCTGGGACCCAGTGCACAAAGCTCTGCAGTGGTCATGTCTTCAGCCTGACTTGGGAGTGGCTCCCTGGGACCCAGTGCACAAAGCTTTGGAGTGCACATGTCTTAAGCCTGACTTGGGAGTGGCTCCCTGGGGCCCAGTGCACAAAGCTTTGGAGTGGTCATGTCTTCAGCCTGACTTGGGAGTGGCTCCCTGGGATCCAGTGCACAAAGCTCTGCAGTGGTCATGTCTTCAGCCTGACTTGGGAGTGGCTCCCTGGGACCCAGTACACAAAGCTTTGGAGTGATCATGTCTTCAGCCTGACTTGGGAGTGGCTCCCTGGGGCCCAGTGCACAAAGCTTTGGAGTGGTCATGTCTTCAGCCTGACTTGGGAGTGGCTCCCTGGGATCCAGTGCACAAAGCTCTGGAGTGGTCATGTCTTCAGCCTGACTTGGGAGTGGCTCCCTGGGACCCAGTACACAAAGCCTTGGAGTGGTCATGTCTTCAGCCTGACTTGGGAGTGGCTCCCAGGAACCCAGTGCACAAAGCTCTCGAGTGGTCATGTCTTCAGCATTACTTGGGAATGGCTCCCTGGGAGGACCCAGTGCACTAAGCTTTGGAGTTGTCATGTCTTCAGCCTGACTTGGGAGTGGCTCTCAGGAATCCAGTGCACAAAGCTCTGGAGTGGCAATGTCTTCAGCATTACTTGGGAATGGCTCCCTGGGACCCAGTACACAAAGCTTTGGAGTTGTCATGTCTTCAGCCTGACTTGGGAGTGGCTCCCAGGAACCCAGTGCACAAAGCTTTGGAGTGGTCATGTCTTTAGCCTGACTTAGGAGTGGCTCCCAGGAACCCAGTGCACAAAGCTTTGGAGTGCACATGTCTTCAGCCTGACTTGGGAATGGCTCCCTGGGACCCAGTGCACTAAGCTTTGGAGTTGTCATGTCTTCAGCCTGACTTGGGAATGGCTCCCAGGAACCCAGTGCACAAAGCTCTGGAGTGGTCATGTCTTCAGCATTACTTGGGAGTGGCTCCCTGGGACCCAGTGCACAAAGCTCTGGAGGGGTCATGTCTTCAGCATTACTTGGGAATGGTTCCCAGGAACCCAGTGCACAAAGCTTTGGAGTGCACATGTCTTCAGCCTGACTTGGGAGTGGCTCCCAGGGACCCAGTGCACAAAGCCTTGGAGTGGTCATGTCTTCAGCCTGACTTGGGAGTGGCTCCCAGGAACCCAGTGCACAAAGCTTTGGAGTTCACATGTCTTCAGCCTGACTTGGGAGTGGCTCCCTGGGACTCAGTGCACAAAGCCTTGGAGTGGCCATGTCTTCAGCCTGACTTGGGAGTGGCTCCCTGGGACTCAGTGCACAAAGCTTTGGAGTGCACATGTCTTCAGCCTGACTTGGGAGTGGCTCCCTGGGACTCAGTGCACAAAGCCTTGGAGTGGTCATGTCTTCAGCCTGACTTGGGAGTGGCTCCCTGGGACTCAGTGCACAAAGCTTTGGAGTGCACATGTCTTCAGCCTGACTTGGGAGTGGCTCCCTGGGACCCAGTGCACTAAGCTTTGGAGTTGTCATTTCTTCAGCATTACTTGGGAATGGCTCCCTGGGACCCAGTGCACAAAGCTTTGGAGTGGGCATGTCTTCAGCCTGACTTGGGAGTGGCTCCCTGGGACCCAGTGCACAAAGCTTTGGAGTGGTCATGTCTTCAGCCTGACTTGGGAGTGGCTCTCAGGGACCCAGTGCACAAAGCTTTGGAGTGCACATGTCTTCAGCCTGACTTGGGAGTGGCTCCCTGGGACCCAGTGCACAAAGCTTTGGAGTTGTCATGTCTTCAGCCTGACTTGGGAGTGGCTCCCTGGGAACCAGTGCACAAAGCTTTGGAGTGGTCATTTCTTCAGCATTACTTGGGAATGGCTCCCTGGGACCCAGTGCACAAAGCTTTGGAGTGGTCATGTCTTCAGCCTGACTTGGGAGTGGCTCCCTGGGACCCAGTGCACAAAGCTTTGGAGTTGTCATGTCTTCAGCCTGACTTGGGAGTGGCTCTCAGGGACCCAGTGCACAAAGCTTTGGAGTGCACATGTCTTCAGCCTGACTTGGGAGTGGCTCCCTGGGACCCAGTGCACAAAGCTTTGGAGTTGTCATGTCTTCAGCCTGACTTGGGAGTGGCTCCCTGGGACCCAGTGCACAAAGCTTTGGAGTGGTCATGTCTTCAGCCTGACTTGGGAGTGGCTCCCAGGAACCCAGTGCACAAAGCTTTGGAGTGCACATGTCTTCAGCCTGCCTTGGGAGTGACTCCCTGGGACCCAGTGCACAAAGCTTTGGAGTGGTCATGTCTTCAGCCTGACTTGGGAGTGGCTTACTCATAGGTTTCTAGAACTAAGACACACTTACTCACAGAAAAGAGCTTTTTGAATCCAGCCTTTGATGCAGATTCATCCTGGTCACTGTGAATACTCACCATTTAGTATGTGAGCCAACTGAAATGTGTCACTTTAGAGCTGTGAGCCGGTGCAAAGATTTTCACCTGGAGAGACCTATGTTTTTTACAAACGAGTTAAAAAAATTCTGCAACATCAGCTTTTGCCTGGAAACAACCTTTGCAAAACCACTCTTTTTGGAGGAGAACCCTGTTGCAAAATAAAGGTCTTGTGGGGAAATTCCTCTACTACAAATACATTTGCAGATATTTCTACCAGCAGGAAAAGTATTGCCAATTTACCAAACTCAGTGCAAAATTGATGGAATTAAAGTTTTGTGCGGTCCTTGTCGTGATAAATTGATGAAAGACTTCAATGGATCCCATATTTCCAAAAACTTAAAACGTAGGGGCTGTTCCCAGCTATTAATTTGTACAAATAAATTAATAAGTAAGTGTGAGTAAGACCTCTGACCTCTGGTCTAGGTCGACTCTCTCCCCAGCAGCTCCGCTGTGCCGTCGCCGCTCCTCAGTCCTCTTGACCTCCTCCTGGTGAGGTTCGCGCCTGCTGCCCGATCCTGCCTGCCTAGGATCCTGCCTGCCCTCTGCCCGCTCCATGTCCTGCCCTCACCTACAGCCCCTAGCTGTCGCCTGTTCTCCCGCCACCGCTATTTAAATTTCAACTTTTTTCTTTTTGCAGCACTTAGCCGTCACCCGTTCTCCCGCCACCATTTATTTATTTTTTTCTTTTTTGTCTTTTCCATTGTTCCCGCCGCTGCTTCCCCTGCAGCCCCTCCCCCCTGGACAGCCCCCGCTCCCGCCTCTCAGCCTCTCGTCCCTCCCCTACTTAATGGCGCCCGCTGCGCGGTCGCGCCGCTGGCACGCTGAAGGCGCACCAAAGGCAAGCCCGCCTGCGCCCGTCCGCGACCCGACCGCGACCAGCGCCAGGGACCCTGGCTCTCCTACCATCCACCGCTACTACCCAGCCACTCTCCTTGCACTCAACCCCGGAAGAAACAACAACTGCCAGCAGGCCACGCCTAACACGACCCACGGCCAGTTCTCCTGCCACCACTGCCGCCAGGCCTTCACCACTGCTCCGTCCGCCAACACCGCCGACGCCCTAAGATGCATCCTTCTCAATGTGCGCTCCATGCACCGGCACGCCATGTAAATCTGGAACCTCCTGGACTCGCTCTCACCCGACGTCACCTTCTTCACAGAAACCTGGACCAACGCCTCCTCAGTCCCTGACATTGCCATCGCCATCCCAGACGGGTACAAAATCCAGAGGAAGGACTGCCCCAACCACCCGGGAGGAGGCATCGCCATCGCGCACAAAAGCACCCTCCGCCTCACGACCTCCAGGAAAAACGTCCTCACCGCCGAACACCTGCACTTCCAGGTCCAGACCGGCCCCAACTCCACACTCCGCGGTACCCTCGCCTACAGACCCGCCGGGCCCCGAGCACCCTTCGCCGACACCATCACCGACCTCATTGCACCCCACGCCATCGCCACCACAGACTACATACTCATCGGAGACCTGAACTTCCACCTCGACAACCTCAGCGACCCCAACTCCGCCGCCCTCCGTGACAACCTCGGACTGAAACAACTCGTCACCACACCAACCCACAAGGCAGGACACACTCTCGACACCATCTTCGCTGGAGGTAGCAGCGTTCACTTCAGCCACAACACGCAGCCCCCATGGACCCACCACGATTGCGTTCACTTCCGCGTCAACAAACCCAAGCCACCTGAACCTGCTCCGCGCCTCCCGCTGGAGCAGAGTCACCGAAGAACAACTCAACTCCACCCTCAACGGCAACGCCCCCTACGCTGCAACCGACGCTAACCTCGTGGCCATGGAATTCCACACTTGGATCGCCAACTGCGCAGACAAGCTCGCCCCGCTACGGAACCCCGACAAGCAACGCCCCAGAAAAGCCGCCTGGTTCACCACCGATCTCCAGGAAGTCAGGCGCACCTGCAGACGACTGGAGAGGAACTGGAGAAACAGTAAGACACCCGAAGACTACACCACCTACAAGGACGCTATGACAGAATACCATCAATGCATTAGAACCACCAAAAGGACCTTCATCCACAACAGAATCCTCGCCAACTCCGGCAACTCCAAGGAACTTTTCAGCGCCATCCAGGAATTCACCAAGCCCCGCAGCGAAGCCATGGACATCACCCCCTCCCAGGACCTCTGCGACAAACTCAGCTCCTACTTCCACCTGAAGATAAAGAACCTCTACGACAACTTCAACGACCACACGCCCGACCCCGCAGCCAGCCCACCCGGCGGCAACGCCAGCCAGACCACCATCTCCGCCTGGACACCGATCACAACCGAGAAGACCACCATGACCATGAAAGGCATCCACTCTGAGGCCCCCACGGACCCCTGCCTACCCCACATATACCACAGAGCCACCACCACCATCGCACCTGTATTACAACGCGCCATCAACACCACCTACAAGACCGGCTCCTTCCCCGACGACTGGAAACGTGCAGAAGTCAGGCCCCTGCTCAAGAAGCCCTCAGCAGACCCGACAGACCTCAAGAACCACTGGCCCATCTCGCTCCTCCCTTATGCAGCTAAAGTCGCCGAGAAGACCGTCAACGCAGAACTGTCAAGGTTCATCGAAGACAACACCATCCTCGACCCTTCCCAATCCGGATTCCGAAGCAACCACAGCACTGAGACCGCCCTACTCGCCGCTACTGATGACATCCGCGCCCTCCTCGACCAAGGCCACACCGCAGCCCTGATTCTACTCGACCTGTCAGCAGCCTTTGACACCGTCTCCCACCGCACACTGACAGCCAGATTACACAATGCTGGCATACAAGGCACCACCCTCGACTGGATCAGATCGTTCCTCACCGGCAGGAGCCATAGAATCAGACTGCCACCCTTCCTCTCCGAACCCAGGGAAATCAACTGCGGAGTCCCCCAGGGATCATCACTCAGCCGAACCCTCTTCAACGTCTACATGGCTCCCCTCGTTGCCATCGTCTGACGGCACGGCCTCAGCATAGTCTCCTACGCCGACGACACCCAGCTCATCCTCTCCCTCACCAAGGACCCCACCACCACCAGACTCAACTTCCAGGAAGGAATGCAGGACGTCGCAGCCTGGATGAACAACAGCTGCTTAAAACTCAACTCAGAGAAGACAGAAGTCCTCATCCTCGGAACCACCCCTTCGGAGTGGAACAACACCTGGTGGCCCACCGCTCTCGGCAGCCCCCCAACCCCCACAGACCACGGCAAGAACCTCGACATCGTACTCGACTCCTCCCTCACCATGGATCGACAGGTCAACGCCGTCAACTCCAGCTGCTTCAACACCCTCCGCACCCTCCGTAATACCTTCAAATGGATCCCCCCGAGGCAAGGAAGACAGTCACCCACGCACTCATCACTAACCCTGGGCGTAGTTCGCGAAGTAGGGCTACGCGAAGCTACGCAAAGTGCAGTTCGCACTATGCGAGCTACGCGTAGCACTACGCGAACTGCGTAGTGCGCTGTTCGCGATGATTGCACAGTGCCGGATGCTTGTCCGCACTGTGCAATCATTGAAAACGGCATCTTGCACAGTGCGAGCTGTCTTTTACTGCCGCTCGAGTAGATTTTTACTCGAGCAGCAGCTTTCTCAACGCGGACTGGTAGTTTCTCATCGCGAGCGGTCGCGAGCATACGCGACCACTCGCAATGAGAAACATGACCTCCCCGCGTTGAGAATCTCGCCGGAGGTTTATTTTCCACGCTCGCGATCGGCAACTTGATGTTGCTGATCGCGAACGAGGAAAAGTCTCGCCGGGATGTCATTTTGCTTGCTCGCGGTCGCCAACTTGACGTTGAGGACCGCGAGCAAGCAAAAAATGACCGCTGCACTACGCTACGCGTGTTTGCACTGTGCTACGTGCAATTCGCGTTGTGCGAAGTAGCGCAAACTTCGCAAACTACGTGAGCGTAGCGTAGTGCTTTGCCCAGGGTTACTCATCACCAGCAGGCTGGACTACGGAAACGCCCTCTACGCCGGCATCAACAAATCCCTACTCCGCAAGCTCCAGACAATACAGAACACCGCCGCCAGACTTGTCCTCGGGGTCCCTCGACACGAACACATCAGCCAACACCTTCGCAAGCTCCACTGGCTCCCCGTCGAGAAAAGAGTCACCTTCAAGATACTCACCTATGCCTACAAATGCCTACACAACACCGGACCCCAATACCTCAATGACAGAATCACCCTCCACATTCCCAAACGCAACCTCCGCTCCACCAACCTCCTCCTCGCCGAAACCCCACGCATCCGCAGAGCCAGAGCAGGGAGAAGATCCTTCTCCTACATTGCAGCCAAGACCTGGAACGAGCTCCCCACCGACATCAGATGTGCCCCCTCCCTGAACACCTTCAGGAAGGCTCTGAAGACCTGGCTCTTCAACTGATACGGAACTGCTGACCCCCCCGCCCCCAGCGCCTTGCGACCCTCACAGGTGATTAGTGCGCTTATAATTCCCCTGATTGATTGATTGTGTGCTGGGGTCTGAAACTTTTCTTAAGAGCCTACTGCCAGCGCTGCCAAATGCTAGCTCTTCTGAATATCAAAGCTGCCTAGTCTTTATTCTATATTCCACTACCCTACACTTTCCACCACCCTACCCTTTCTGTCTCTTTATCACACTTCAGTGTTTTTTTATCCTTGCTTTTCCTCTTCGTCAATATTTTACTATCTTTCTCCTCCTTTCAACCTTTTTTGCCTTTCTCTTACTTTCTGTCTTTCTTCCACCTCCATGCACCTCATGTCTTTTTACCTTACTCTTGCAGGTCCTTTTTCAATCTCGCCTTCTCTCTTTAGCACTGTTTTGCTATCTTTCTCTTCTTCATCCTTTTTCCATTCTCTGCCTTTCTCTATGATCCTCTCTGTCGATGTCTGATGATGAAATTTAAGTCCTGGTCCCCATTAATGAAATGAAATGAAATACCAGCATTTGTAAAGCGCACAGCTTCCTCAGAAGAGGTGTCCCGGGGCTGGGGGCCGTCGCGAAGATTAAGCGAGCTATTGCCCAGAGTCACAAGGTGCTGGGCTAACCTGCGGCCGGTGTAGGGGATCGAACCGTGAGCCCCCGTGTTCCGGAGTCAGCCGCCCTGGCCGCTGCACCACACCTCTTCCCTTAATGAGTGCTGCTGCTGACCACTGGCAGCCGCTGGCACAAATTAAACAATGGCATTGTACACAAGTTATATTTTTCGGCATGAGGTTTAAAGAGTGGGGATATTGTGAGTCCTTTTTCCAATTGGTAGCATCATCCTCAAATATAGTCTATACCCGAACCAGATTTCTGACTGCCAAGTGGTTTTTGTCACCCAATAAGAAAATCCCTAAGAATCAATAGCTCTCTTGTTCTATGTTGAATTGGCAGTCATGTTTATGTTTGGGGAATTTGTATAGCACACTTATCACAAGATGTCATGGTTCAAACAGTGCAGACTGGAGGGAACTAGTCCCTAATGGTGAGGGAATAACAGTAATGCCTTTAGTTGTTTCCTGAAACTCACAATAGACAGTGAAAATCACAGAGTAGTCGGTGAAGAGCTCCATTTTCTGGTGGGGGCAACCAACAAAGCTTACTGACCCCAGGTAAAAGTTATCACCCAGGGTCCTGGGGCTAGAAAGTGGGTATAAAGAAGGAATTGTTGGCCAAGACTTGGCCACCAATGGTGTTTAGTTGCATGGGTTGTGCCAGTTGGGTGTTGATTATCCCTGTCTGGGAGCTGTAGGGAGGTTCCCCGGCACTCCCAAACCCTATTGATCAAATCAGTTTATATTGCCAGAGTAACACAAAGTTAACGTGGCCATAAATGGCGTCCAAAACTTCCATCTAATGAATGAAATGCTATTGGCACTGAAGGAGAAATTAAAAGAGGACATATGCACTATCATAGCATCAGGGCACTTTCCTGTTCTAGAAGGTTCCGGCTCATAGACCTGAAGGGTTGAATGCAGGTCCAGGAGGACTAGATCCAGGCCAGTTTTATGGATGTCCACGGAGGAACCATTTATGTACAATTCTTTTTTTTGTCGTTTTTTTAGTCCTCATACCACCATGGATGCATAAGTCTTTTCTAAATGTTCTTCCCTTTTAGCATCCGCTTTCCATGGTCATTTACTCCACCTTCCTGCTGCTGCCATCATCTCCCTCCATTGTCATTCAAAAGAAGACAAGGATATGGCTTACCTTGCGCTCCTTTCGCATTATTGCACTCAAAGCCTTACCCATGTCTTCCCAGTACTCTACCAAATTTGGACCGCTGAAAAACAGATTGATGTCAATGTGCTCAGTACCGTCTTAACGCATGGGCACGCTGGGCAGTTACCGGAGACCCCCCCGAGCATAGGGCCCCATGCAGACCAGAAATTAACACTAATTTTACGTTAAACATTTTTTATCCTGTGAGTGGTTGTGTAGGCAGGGCCCAGTGCACTGCTTTGCCGGGGGGGGTGCCTAAGATGCTGTTAAGACTGTCCTGCTTGGTGCTGCTGCCAAGTCACATCTTCTGTATCCCGCCTCCGTCTTGCCCTAACACTTTGAAAACTTTGGTGGAGTCCAGTAACATCTGTGCAGAGTAAAAAGATGGTTCTTAACATAGCAGGTCTAACAGTACCGTACAGCAGAGTCAAGGATACTTGCCTTGTAGCTTCCAACTCCGCGTGTGGCAAGTCCTTCTTCTAGACCCCATACAGTGATCTCGTCTTCAGCTCCACTGCTGCAACCAACTGCCAATACCACAACACTACCTCCTTCTTCTTTGGACTAGTACATTGCATTTGTGTCTCCATCTGAGGTACACTATACTCTGCCCACTCCTCACTCCTTATCCACAACAACAGTTAGATGCCCTTAAATCGGGACTGGGTGCCCTCTAATTTCTCTGCCAGCATTACCCATGGCATTATCCTTCTTCCTGCTAGCAAGTCACCCCGGCATCTGATCTTATGACTCCTGATAGCCATAGACAGCTTGTCTTTCAAACACTCTGGCTACCCTGGTGAGTCCCAAATTGGAGCAAACTTACTCTAGTAAGGGATCCTCAGAGTCAATCTAACTTCGAACCAAAATCGGGCTGCCGCCTGGAGCATCTTCAACTTTACTCTCTTAAACAATCTTGGGGAGCCAAACTTGTATAAGAAACCATCCTCTGCTTCGCTCTTTACCACACACTTCAACCATCTCCCAACTGCATCTTCACCCGGCTTGTCTAAAAACACTGCAGTTTTTCAGCTAAAAGGCCCAAAGGTATAGCTGCAAGTCCGGCAGTGCTACTCCTCCTTTTGTTAACTTTCTCCTTAGCTTCCTCCATGCTATTCTAACCCCTTTGCCAGCCCATACAAAACTAATTATATTTCCCTGCACTTTTTTCAGGGTCTTTTATTCGAGGTCAGGGGTATGCAATCAAACAGGGAACTTGCGGAGGATCATCATTTTCACTAGATTTGTGCAACTAAAATGTCGAAGCGAGGTTACTCCATTTTTTCAGTAAATCACCACTTTCTTTCATTACTCTAGTCAAGTTTTTTTTTCAGCTTTATATAGTGCGAATGCGACCCAAAGCTACCCTCCGCCAGCTTTCCAAGTCCTTTGTCACCTGTATTCCCAGGTACCTCATCAATTTGCTTTTTTCTGGCCCCTCCCAGCAACAGTTCCAGTTCATTATTTCAGTTTTCGCTTCGTTCACCTGATACCCTGAGAATGAGCCAAAGGTGTCCACTTCCTCCTTGAGCTGCACTATTGTGCCATCTGCGTTAGCAGTAGACACCATGAGGTCATCAGCATATAATGCTACCTTCATCTTGAACCCCTCACAGGAGAAAGACACAATATTTTTATTCCTGGATCAAGGACACTCAGCAGCCCTCACCCTACTCGACCTATCAGCGGCGTTCGACACCGTCTCTCACCGCACACTAGTCACCAGACTACACGACTCCGGCATACAAGGAACAGCCCTGGACTGGATCCGATCGTTCCTCACCAGCCGCGTCAAGTGTTATCACCGCTAATGGTTCTGAGTTTGTGACTGCCATATCTATTGCCCCTGACAGCAGTTAGGTTGGTTCCTTCAAATACCTTCCAGGTATTAACCCTTTCTGATCTCCATCTATCAGTATTCCCACCCGTTGAGCCAGCCTCTTTGCCATCACAGCAGCAAAAACTTTGTAGTCACAGTTTACAAGTGCGATTGACCTATATGAGTCACACCTTGATGCAGGCTTATTAGGTTTTAGAATCAGGCTAACAGTGGCCTCATTCCATGTTTCTGGTGATTGTCCCTTTCCACTCAAAATCTCATTAAAAAGAGTTTTCCATACAGAGACTACAACTTCTTCCATCTTTACATATACCTCCTTTGGTATCCCATCTGGACCCGCTGCCTTCCCTTTTTGCTGGATCTCAAAACTCTAATAATCTCCCCTTCACTAATCTCCTTGTTCAACAACAGTTGCTGTTCTTCTCTTAATTTCTTCGAATTCTTCTCGGCTAGCCACTGCCTAATTTGCACTTTATCTGGTGACCTGCTTTCCGGATACAGATTCCCATAGAACTCTGCAAAAGCTCGACCAATCTCCTCTTTTGTATTCCTAATGTCCCTAGTTCCTTCCCTCGTGATTTCTCTTATGTAATTCCTATTACAGTCCACCTTAGCCTTCCAAATCAACACTTTTCTGCACTTCTCTCCATACACCCTGTATCTTAGCTTCTATCTTCCTCTTCCTCTCTACCTCTGCCCTTTCCTCCTCCAGTTGCCTCTGCAGTTTCCCCACCTTCTGTTCCAAATCAGTTACTTCTGCCTTTACTTTTTTATTCTGATAGTGGTTTAAGCTTATCATACGCCCCTTGCAAAAATGCCTTGTATGCATCCCACACAATATGAATGTTCGCGTACCTAGGTTCAACTCAAAAAAATTCCTTGCACCACATTATAAAGCCTGGACATCCTCCTCCCTAGCTGGCAGTCAGCTGTCCTTAGTCCATCTCCTCCCCTCCCTTAGATCAGCAACTTCAAGTTTCAAGTCCGCCACAGCATGGTCTGAAATACATATCGGCTTGTATGCCACATTTTTCACATTCTCCGTCTCCCTTCTATTTATCAGAAAATAATCCAGCCATGATGAATGCCCCAGTTGTTTTGAGTAATATGTGTGACCCATACTCCTTCCTGCCCTCACTCTCCATATGTCTACTAAACCAAGTTCTTCCAGCATGAAGGCTAGAAAGGCAAGTGACTTAGGTACAATTTGTTGGGTGCGCATCAAGAATCTATCTAATCCGCTGCCCATCACAACATTAAAATCCCCGCCTATAGCTATGAGGGAATCATAGTCCACCAGAGACAAAAACATTTCTCTCAGCACTTCTGGATTATCTATAGTTGGGTCATAAAACCCTACACATACCAGGGTCTCCAATCGCAACCTAAACCTTGCTATTACCCATCTTTCTTTCTCATCTGCTTTACTGTCAATCACCTCTACAACTGCATGTTGCCTAACCAAGGTTGCCACCCCTTTCATATGATTGATCCTCTGCAACTATATCCCAAATCCATACCTCTTGCTTAAAGAGCACCAAGCTTTCTTTCTTGCGAAGATGTGTCTCCTGCAGTATCATGATATCCGCTCCATATTCTAATGTTCTATAAATTCCATGTTCTATAACGTAATACTAATTTCTGTTTATTCCGCACCTTTGACCCTTTCACATTCTATGACACTAATGTTATTGCATGGTCGGCCACCCTATCCCAAGCCATTCTTTCTACCCTTTCCTACTATTTCGCCTCACTGTACGAGTACAGACATTCCCTACATCGCCATGGTGTTCATGAGGACATGTTCTTTTTTTCTCCCTTATGCTCCCAACCCTGTGATCCCATTACTGACACCTCACCCCATGCACTCCCCCCCCAGGGAACCCTCCCTCCTAGCTTCCTTGATATTTCTAACATCAAGATTTGAGTTCTGCCAGCAAGGTGCTTTCAATCCACATAACCCAATTATAGGGGGCCTACTCATTTCCCTTCCCCATTTTTACTTTCTGAATAAACTGGTCTACCTACTCAGGGTCCCTGAAATTAAACAGAACGTTCACATGCATGACTTTTAGCAGCGCTGGAAGCTTCAGCTGGAGCCTCGTTCCCATCTCCTTCAGCTGCACCATTCTCTTCCCCAACTCCCACTGCCTATCCTGAGCATGCCTACAGAGCTCAGACCTTCTGCTAAAATTCACTCCTTTCACCTGGAGTGACTTAGCTTTAAGACCTGCTACCAATATTTGTTCCTTTACACTGTATGTCAAGCAATTGACCAGAAGCTTTCTTGGTTTTCTTCATCCCTGATTTAACTTAAAGAGGTTCCGGTGTACCCTCTGAATCTCCTGTGCAAGGTCAAATCCTGCCACCTCCGACATCACTGTGCTCTTTAACAGGTCAATCACAATGGCCTTCAGGTATCCCTCCTTCCACCCCTTCTGCCAGCCCCACTATCCTTAAGTTATTTCTCCTTGCATTATTGTCACTTTCTCCATCTTATCTTGCAACTTTTATTCATTATTTTCATCATCTGAATTTCTGAAGCATTTGATTCTGCAGCCTTAATCAGCTCACAAACATTTTTCTCTAGTGTCTCAGTTCTCACTGACAGGTTGTCTAGTTTTCTCTCCATAGCCTCACACTTATTTTGTATCCCTTTTTGATTGGCCACTGAGATCTCAAAACCCCTCTTCATTTCTAAGGAAATATTCTGTAACAGTGAACGAATCCCAAGCTCCTCACTTGCCCCATCCAGTGACACCTCTTTTGGCGACTCCTCATTACTCCTGTAACGTGTAGTTCCGGCCCAAATCCGCCAATAGTCCTGTGGCAGAATTTTTTCTCGCACGCGGCTCCAGACAGTTAAGTTGGAGACCAAGATTTGGCATCCTCTATCACGATTTCCGGTCGCTATGAGGACATCTTGCGAGATCTTTCTAATGCAAACGGTTGCGAGCGCTCGCAGTCAGACTGCCGCTCGAGTAGAAAATCTACTTGAGCGGCACCAAAAACAGCTCAAGTAGCTGCATCTTCTGGCACACTGTGTGGTGCCGTTCACGCTGATTTTTCAGCACAGAAAGCGCTACCGATGATAAATCACAGCCGGAGCAGCCTAATATGCCTATTTCCACCCATTTGCGGAATTCTACGGAATCTTGTGGAGTTTTTCACAGAATTCCAATGAGTCACATTTTGAGAGTTTCTCCCGCCCCTACAGTGATACTGATTTCTCTGTGAGTTGCTTCCATCCTGCAAACCCGTTGCAACTGCAAGATTAAACACATGGGTCCCTGGGCCTCCTTGTCTCCTTTGGCTCACAGTTGGTTGCTGTATTGGAACTTCCTCAGTCCTTACCATCTTCTCCATCATCAGCTCACCAACCCTGGTGTCCCTCACCCCTTCATCGGACATATCTGCCCTGTTCTTGTCCTCCTTCTCACTGTCTGCCCCCCTCATGACCTCATTCGACTCAGTGCCCACCTTAAAAAATGACTTAAGGACTGGGTTATCTTGATTTGGGTCTTTTGAGTATTCTTCCCCCTTTGGATGGTTTTCAATCACAATTTACAAGGCTTCACAGTCTGTAACCTGGTCTGTTACCTATTCACTATCCCTGTGACCTCTCCTCTGTTTCCTCGAGGTCCCTTAGATTTAGTCAGTTCAGCCTCCCATACCCTCCCAGACCTCGGACTATTCCTACATGCCTCATGTGCACCCTCTACCCTTTCTCCAGTCACCTCACTCACTACTTCCCTGTGCACGCCCCCCCTTGCTTTATTGCTTAGCTCCAGTGCTGCCAGCCTCTCCACGCTTTAAATGTGCAAACAGCCCAGGACAGTTCTCCACTCCCCTTCTCTTGCCACCACTACTGGCATTGACCGGAGCACCCACCTTTGTACTGGTGCCCTCTTGAAGCTGTCCAGGTCTTTGCCCCTTAATTCTTTCCTTATCCACTGAACATGACTGTGCTGCCGCTTTCAGCCCTACCCCGCAGTGAGACCCGCTGTGCCGCCGCCTGTCACTACCTCAGCGTTTGGGCTGCAATCATCCAACTCCGGACTATGGCCGCATGAGATTCCGGTGGGGGGTTATTTTTATTTTCTCGCCTTCCTTCTCCTTTCTCCTTTCTCCTCACACCTTACACCTACCTCGCTCTTCTCCAGCACCCCAAACTCCAGCACACTGCCAAAACACCACGCGATCCTACCTCTTTCCTCATATTGCACTGCCCCCACAGGCAGATTCTCGACCTAGCTCCTCAGCTGGCCACCGTGTTCCCCGTCTGAAGCGTTCTATGTACAACAATTCTAAATGGAGAGCCACTATTTAGGAATCTTTCACGGATCTGGCCTACCTGGACCTCCTTATTGTTGACCAGTTTGACTAAAAACAACTTTGAATCTGGTGTGGTAAGGTTTCTACAACGCCTCTGCGTTATTGGCCATAATCATGGGCAGTACGTTCATTTCCATGTTCATCAAGGAGGTGTCATGGTGAGATGCTGTGAACCAGCACTTAACACCTCCTTGGGTAATATAGTTACAAGAGCTCCTTCTTTGGTCAGGTGGGATCCAGATATACTTTCTTGATTCATGAAAAATATTGAGCGTATATAGGAGAAATCATTAATCATTTTCCTATTGATTTTGACGCCAATCCATTGGGCCCGAGCTTTTCTCCTACTGTATCATTGCTATTTCCTGAACCATTCTCTCTGTCTCTATTTTTATCGCACCTTGCATAGTTGGTCAGTTTCAGAAGTCCTATAAAGCTATACCAGAAGTCCCCTTCTGTCCCTTCCTTTGGGCGTACAGACTATTATAGTCTAGGTCTGTAACCTTCAATATCTCGCCTCTTGCCGACAAGTCCTTCTAAGACAACTCAGCTTTTCTGCATTTGATTATATTAGTTTGTATCTATGCAACTATAACACATAGAATGCACAGGAATGTTTAGTATTTGTTTAAATACCTCTCTCTAACTTTCTTATTAGTTGATAGGTTGACATTTATAGTAGTATGTTTATTTATTGCACAGCTAGAGTTCATTACAAGAAAGCGAGAATTTATCTGCATACTACTACATAATCTTCTCTACAGCTGCTTTTGAAAGTGACATTTATTGAACTACTTAAAATATATTTTTCAAGTGATTATACATTGTATATTGGCTTATTTATTTTCAAGCACATATTTCACTTCAATTGTATGCATCTGCAAACACAGCATCAATTTCCTAATAAGGAGCTAGAGAGCAAGGACTTGAAAGTGGCTCAGGGAAAGGTGGATGGTATGATTGTGTATTATAAGGAATAAAATACCCTCTACAGTACTTTTTAAGGATTTTGTAAGCCACTTCTGAGTTCCATAACTTTAAAAATCAACTGAACTTTCAGTCTCTTTTCTTGGTGACTTTTAATATGTGGGGGTACTATATTCCATTTTTAAAATGTTCTTAGGTAGTTCACACCACGAGGCTAATTGTGTCCTGAAGGTTAAATATTTGGTGTTATTTCCCAACTCAATGGTGTTTGTTTCTTGACAGTCTAATGTTGCTCCTGATGAGATTTAAATTTATGATATAAACATCACATGCACATACATCTCCCTTCATCGGGTTCTCAGCACAGTGAGCTCCCTTACTAGCTGCCAATCCCAGTGGAAGAAGAATTGAGGACACAGGAAACAACATCCGGTGATGGCAGACAAACCTCACTACTGTGGCTGACAAGGACTCTTGACATGGCTCCTTGGGGTGAGAGGACAGGCTGAACTCTAACCTTATTCGTTACCTCTTCTTCTGTCTTCCTCAGCACAGTCCTTACGTATTGAGGTGTGTCCTTGTTCGGGAGACAGCCAAATCCTAAAAATGTTCTCTTTTGAAATGTGGGCTCCTCTCCTGCTTTGTCTTGTAAGTACCATAAGGACACAATCAACTTCCTGTAAATTTCCCAGCAGTACCGTTCATGGGCAAGGATGCACCTGGCACAGGAGAGGGAGGGAAATCAAGGACTGTGAGTAGGAAGACAAGAACCCAGAGGAATGAAGATTACCAGTAAGTAATTAAGCTTCCTTGACTTCTCTCCTGTCAAAAAGTGTTGTCGGTAGCTGCCAGTTTTGTTTGAATGTTTTTTCTAAAGTGCACCTGGTACGGCTACTTGGGAAGGAGCTGGGCCGAGATCATACCCTGTTACTCACAGTCACCATAAGCATAGCCAGAGGTTTAGATAAAAACCACCATAGTAAAAATGGATGGGAATCCAGTGCCGAATCTTGGGCATAGCTACGATTGGTGATTATGAGCTGCACGAGTAACTGCTGCCAGTACTGGGCGATCAGCAGATGCAAGATGCAGTTACTGGTGCTGAGTTTTATTACACAAAATCGGTACCACTGCCACTTTAATGACAAGGGGCCTGATTTAGAGTTTGGAGGACCGGGTTACTCCGTCACAAACGTGGCGGATATCCAGTCCGCCGTTTTACATGTCCATAATTTTCTAAGGCACTTGTAATAAGGCGTATGGGATATCCGTCTCATTTGTGATGGAGTAGCCCATCCGCCAAGTTCTAAATCAGGCCTAAATTGCTGAGAGCCAGTATGACAGATCAGTCATGTTTTCTGTTTTCAAGGTATTCAAATTGCCAACTTGCCATTTACTGCACACCCAGGGGTACCCATAAGAGTGGATGCTGCCTCTGACGGAATCCATCCTCATGGGCCCCCCAGGGTATCGTCAGTTAACTCCCTTCCTGAATGTGTGAGGGGGTCAGGGATCCCTTGAAGGGGTGGTCTGCCCAAATGCACCACTAGGAAGTAGCAAAAGCCTCCTTAGTTTTTTCAGATCAAATAATATCACAATTTCCAGGCACATCTAACCCCTGCTCTTTCAGTGACAGATTAGCGGCACTGATGGACGCGAGTCTTAGACAAAATCCATAAAGAAACAACGCCCTGCTGTGGTTCTCGAGTAATCGATGTCTGTACTGAGGTAGCAGTCGGCAAGTCGCGTGGTGAGTTTGTTGGACCTTAAGCGGTGACGGATCAGAATACACAGGCTCGTATTTTGAATTGAGCGTTCGGCAGACAGCGATCAATCAAGAACTACAGGAGGGCGTTGTTCCTTTATGGATTTAGTCTAAGACTCCGCATCAGAAGACCCCTGAGGAAGAGACCCCATGTCCCGAAATTCATAGGGCAACATGAGAACAGGACAGAGTCTTCTTAAAGAAGAATCATCGCAACAAATGTGATTTTATGATGTTTGCATAATGTTAAAATTAAAGTGATTCACAAGAAGTAACATTGTGAAGATAACTAACAATAATGTTTGTGATGTAAAACTTTGAATGAAATATAAATTGTTTTCGAGAAACTTGTGTAAATTGCTTTTTTTTTTTTAAATTTTATTGAGAAGTTAGGAAACAAAACAACAGACACCAATAATAATAAATCAATAAAGAACAAAATTACAGTGACTCGTGCCTCAAATAAGCATAGAATAGTACAATACAAAAGTGCAATAAAATACAAAAAGACAAATACAACAAAAAAGAGATCACAAAATCAAAACTACTCATTGAAGAATAACCAACATCATCAGCAAAATGAAAAGCCAGGAAAGCAGTCGGGGTCCAGTAGTGAAACTGTGGGAGGTAATGACCTGCAATTATGGGCTGTGCGTAGGAGGAGCATACTGTATCAGCTATTAGACGGCATTGGAGGAGACTGAGGGCGAAGGAATAGCCTGCGACGTAAGGAGTGTGCGCTGCAGGTGCGTGCGATAAACGCATCAAATGTCCCGGGGCCTGGAAGTGGAGGGTTGGAGTGAAGCGTAAATCTCAGATTGTACGCTACAGTACGCCAGACTCCGTAGCCAGGCGGATTTGGTTGGATGAGCCCTCACCCCCCAGAGGATAGCAATTTCACCCTTGGCCAACAGTAGCGCTATCGCTGCAAAGCGTCGGTAGCATAGTTTAACACGTTGAACCAGGCCTAGCAATCCTAGCTCCGGGGAAGGTACCTGGGGTGTTTCTATTATTTGTGCCAGTGTAGCAAAAACTTCCTGCCAATAAGCTAAAATAGGGGGACAGGACCAAGCCATATGAGCAAAATCGGCATCTAAGGCAGTGAACTTGGGGCAATTCGTCGGTTTAGAGGGGTCAAACTTAGCCAGGTGACTAGGGGTTATGTAAATTCTATGTATGAATTTAAAATGAAGTAATTTATGCCTATGATTAGGGGATACCCTCTGTGTTTGTGTGAGACAAAAGGTCCATTCTTTGTCGGTCAATGGATGTCCAATGTCTGCTTCCCAATCTCGCCGGAGTTCTCCGTCCCGCCCCACTGGAGCGCCAAACACGCCTTATATAGTTTTGTGACCAGATGTGACCCGGCGGTGTCAGCGATAAGGAGAGTGAATGGGGGGAAGTCGGCATAAGGGGCAGGGAAAGCGGAAAAGGCGACACGGAGCGTCCCCTGAAGTCTGGCCACATTAAGAGAGTCTACGCCAGTGAGCCCCGGGAGCTGCGTCAAATCAGATAATGTACGTGCCCGGCCGTTCGGGAACAGGGAGCCGAAGGTGTCCAACCCGAGTTTGGAGAAAGTGGCCAGAACCCCCTTATCAGTGGTGAGTGGTAAGAACGGGTTGTTAGCAAGCGGGAGAGCGGGTAAATAAAGGGGACCAGACCCGTACAGTCGTTTCAATTTTCGCCAGGCCCAGCACGTAGTAGCCAAAGGTTGAATGTCCTGAGCGTCGAGGGGTATTCCCTTCGGGAGCAGTGATGCCAAAGGGGTCGGGGCAGCCAATTCCCTGTCCGTCGTGGTATAGGGTATTCGGGCATCCAGGTGAAACCAGTGGTGCGCAAATTGGGCTTGTGCTACCAGAAAGTATAACTGAGGGTCCGGAACCGCAAACCCTCCTCGTGCGTATGGGAGTGTAAGAGTATCCCAAGCGACCCTAGGTCTATGACCAGCCCAGACCATTCGAATAAGGAGACCACGCAATTGAGTAAAAAATGCGTTGGTAAGTGGACTGGGTATGGTGCGGAAAAAATAAAGGAATCGTAGTAGCACCTTCATTTTTATAAGGGCGATACGGCCTGCCATAGAAAGGGGAAGTTGGATCCATCGTTCAACTTGCGAAGTAAGATGGTCAATCGCAGGCCCGTAATTTAATTGCAAAACCTGGCTTTTGTCCCTGTGAAGGTGTACCCCAAGATACTTTGTGGTCTCTTGAGCCACCCGGAGGGGGTACTCCGCCCCGTCCATTGCCGCCGCTTCCGTGATGGGGAACAGTACCGACTTCCCCCAACTGATCTTAAGGCCTGACATAGAGCCGAAGCGCTCGATTTCCTCAATTAGCGGCTGGAGATTGGTTTGGGGGTGGCGGACGAAAAGCAGAACATCATCCGCATACAAAGACATTAGGAGCGGGCCGTCCGGGAATTGCAAGCCACGGAATAGGTTTTGTTCTTGAAGATGGCGGACCAGAGGGTCCATTGCGATAATAAATAGGAGCGGGGATAAGGGACACCCCTGACGGGTGCCACGGGTAATAGGGATGGGAGGAGATAAGGAGCCATTAACCCGGAGGCGGGCCGTAGGGGAGGAATATAAAAGGGCAATCAAAGCTATAAAGTTGGAAGGGAGGCCAAGCTTACGGAGCGACGCCAAGAGGAAGGGCCATTCGAGAGAGTCGAAGGCCTTCTCTGCATCTAATAACGCAACTGCGGCTGGCGTGGTGGGTTCGATACGGTTGATGACCAAGAAAACCGTTCGGAGATTAAGGGCAGTGGAGCGATGAGGTATAAAACCGGACTGCACTGGAGACAGAATTTGATCCATTAATAAAGAGAGGCGCGAGGAAAGCGTCTTGGCAAGAATTTTATTGTCAAAATTAATGAGGGATATAGGACGATAAGAAGAACATTGTGTGGGATCTTTACCCGGTTTGAGTAGTAGGGAGATTGCCGCTTCGCGCATGGTATGAGGGACAACACCCGATTCTAGTGCCTCTGCAAACACCTCCAAGAGTTGAGGCGCCAGGCTGTCTTTGAACGCTTTATAGAACACCCCCGTGAGGCCATCAAGGCCCGGAGCCTTGGAACCGGAAAGTTCGTCAATGGCCAAAGAGATTTCCTCAACCATAAAGGGGTGCGCTAAAAAATCAGCCTGGCCTTTGGTGAGCCAGACCATGGCCACTTCCTCCAAATAGGACAGGTGCTGCGTAAAAGTATCAGGTAACGTGGTGGAATAAAGGGAACGATAATAAGCCACCAGTTCCGCCACAATGTCCGAGTCGGATGTGGCAGGGGTCCCGTCCTCACGCTCAATAGACACGATATGCCCGGCCCCCTTCGGCGGGCTCACCAGACGAGCCAGTGTCCTGCCGGGTCGCTCACCCTCGCCATAACGCCGCCCCAATTGGTATTTGCCGAGCAGAGACGCCTCCCTGTCCGCATGTTCATTGAAATCTAACAAGAGTGTGTTGCGCTTGGCTTGCACCTGTGGGTCAGGAGAGGACTCATCCAGTAGTGCCAGTTCAGCTTCCACTGTGGCGAGGCTGCCACGTATCGCTCGTAACACCCTGGCTTGTTTGGAGATAACAACTCCCCGGATGAACGCCTTAAAGGCGTCCCACAGATTGGAGTAATGTGCCACCGAACCAGTGTTTAGGGTGAAGTACTCCGTAATGGCTTCCTGAACTTCTGCTCGGAACACCTCGTCCAGGAGAGCCGAGGCCGGGAAGGACCACCTCCGCTCCCAACCAGCCGTGTGAGGGATGTTTAGGTGTAAAACAAGTGGGGAGTGATCAGAGAGAGTGCGGGGTTGCACGGCCGCCCCCTCCACCCAGCGGCATCCCGCGGCCGTGGCAAAGAGGTAATCGATGCAAGTGTGTGTGGAGTGAGGTGCCGAATAAAAGGTGTAGCCAGGGGTCGACGGGTGATGCCTCTGCCAGGTGTCATGTAGAGCCAAGGAGCTGAGGAGGTCTCGAAATACCGTAAGGGAGCAGGCTTTAGTTGCCGCCTGCGGATTAGAAGAATCAAGAGCAGGGTTTAGGCAGAGATTAAGGTCCCCGCCCAAAAAGAGGACCTCGTAATCATACCGATTGAGGAGGGCATGTAGGTTACTGAAGAAGTCCGGGTCATCTGTGTTGGGGGCATAGACATTGGAGAGGAGGACCGTTTGACCCATAAGTGTTCCCCTGATTAACAAGTAGCGCCCCTGGGGATCTATTGCCTTGTCTAGGAGGGTAAAAGGGAGGGAGCTGTGGATCAACGTGCACACCCCTCGGAATAAGTGCTAAAATTGGAAAAGAACCTGTTGGACCCCCAGGAGGAAGCAAATGGAGGGGAGCCCTGAGATGGGAGGTGGGTCTCCTGTAAAAAAGCTATCTTCCCCTCATGCCGTTTCAAATATCCTAAGACCAATTTACATTTCCTCGGGTTGTTAAGCCCCCTAACATTCCACGAAAGCAAATTAACCTTCACCGATTAAGCCACCGCCATTTCCTAGAGAAACCCAAGTGATGTGTGTACATCCGGTATATCAACAGCCTCACACAGGCAATTAAAGTGGGGAACCCGCTTGTCAATACAATAAAAGGAAAAATAATCACAGAAAACATACAAAAAATACACATCAACTTCAACAAAACCCACCACCCCCAAGCCTCCCACCCTCCACCGACACCTGAGCCCCCAGGCCCCGAGAATTGGATCCCACCCTCCAAAAACCCAAAACACAAAAACAACAACAAACCCCATCATAGATGTAGTCGGAGTCCTCCGAGGGGGGAGGCAACGCCTCGGACCGCCGATGCTCACACCAACTAAACAAAGTATGAAATATAAGTCATAAAAAAGGCCGCAGCTAACGGCCTTTACACTAGGTCCTGTAAAAGAAGCTGACCAGTGAGTCCACCATTAGCGAATCATAGGAGTAATCCGTCCACAACGAAGGTATAGCACCCTGACCAAATTTTGAACAGTAGGACATAACAAAATGAAGCAACGGCGTGACAAGAACTGTTAGAGCAAAACAGTAGAGGAACATCCAATACAAGGAAGAACCATCATAGGTGTCAACAGAGAGACGAGCAACCAACCACAATACTCATGAAAGAGGACTCAATCGGAAGTGAAAAGTTCAGCGCTGGGGGCCAGGTGATTGTCCGGGGAGGAGTGCCTTGAGGAATGAGTAGGACTTCGACAGGTCTCTCCCACACGCTGTTTACAGAAAGCCAGAACATCAGGGGCGTTGTCAAAGAAACGTGGCTTACCGTCTACCATCACCCGAAGCTGTGCAGGGTATAGCATTGCATATTTCAGTTCAAGAGTACAGAGCTGGCGTTTCGCCTCTGCAAACTTCTTGCGAGCTTCTTGATCCACCAGGGTATGGTCGGGGTAAAAGGAGAGGACCGACCCTTGATACTGCACCGGGGAGGCCTCCCGTGCCAGACGAAGAACTGTGTCCCTGTCCCTATAGTTAAGCAAGCGCGCCACAATGGGCCGCAGAGGGTGGCCAGGTGGTGGGCGGGGGCCCAGGGAGCGATGTGCCCTCTCCACAATAAATGTGGCGGAAAAGTGCTCGGCCCCAAACAGCTCCTTCAGTAGGCCCTCGACAAAAAGCTCCAGCCGGCCCATATTGGTAGTCTCCGCCAGCCCCGCTATGCGGACGTTGTTCCGGCGGGAGCGGGCCTCCAAATCTTCGTTTTTAATGGCGATGGATTTCAGCAGGCGTTCAGTGTGCTCCAGTCTGCGCGCCATGTCCTTTTGTCGGTCCTCCTGGTCTGAGAGTCGTTGCTCGGCCTCTCCAAGCCGAGTGTGGTGGCCATCAATGCGTTCCCCCATTCTATCCACCCTGGAGGTGAGGGAGTCCAGCCGATCATCGAGGCCACGGAACCCCACGCGGAGCTCCGTTAGAATGGCCGACATCCCCTCCCCCGTTGGTTGGCGGTCCACCGCGCTCGAGGCACTGTCTCGGTCTAGGGAATGAGAGGTGCAGCCCGAATCGGCCGGCTTGTCGAATGTGAGGCGTCGTTGCTTGGGGTCCCCACGACCCATCACCGCCGCTGAGTGTGGCCTTCACAGACAACGCGGGTGTGCGTCAGCCGGGAGTTGGTGCGCAATAACCTGTCGGTTGCTCGCAATAAGAAGAGCCCAGGAGGGAGGAGGGGGGGGAACCACTCGGGACACCTCCAACTGAGAGCACGTCCCGCAAACGAAGGGCTGAGACAGAGAGGGGGCTACCGGGGCAGACCCACCTCTCGATTTCCTCTCCCCCACTCACCGGGCGCGTAGAGGCAGCTGGCTTGGGAGGCCCTCAGGCGTCAGTGCTGGAATGGTGGACTCAGCAGGGGCACCCCGCAGGGGCCGAGGCGGCAGGCTCCGACGTGCGGCCGCGGACTCAATGCGGCCACGTGAGAGGCCCTCGGGCGTCGGCTCCGGAATAGTGGGCCCAGCAGGGGCGCCCCGCAGGAGCCGAGGCGGCAGGCTCTGACGTGCGGCTGCGGACTCCCACAGTGCGGCCGTGCCGGGTAGGCCCCCGACTTGGAGCAGGCCGCGTCGCTCACCCACCCGATCGGCGGCGGAGAGGAACCAGCACAGCGGCACTTCCCGCAATTGTCAGCGGCCAAGTCGTGCTCCACAACTTCAAAAGACGACAGGACACATTTTGAAGGAAGTTGGTGGGCTCAACACACCATTAGACGCCGTGGGAGAGCATCGGCGGCCGGAGCTTCAACGCCGTACGGCCATACTGGTCGACGGCTCGGCCACGCCCCCTTGTGTAAATTGCTTTTGGTAGTGATAAGTAAAATTGAACGTTAAATACTCACAGCAGTGCACACAGTTACTCAGGTACATGTTTACTTGACACACACCTTTGATAATCAGAATGGGGGATTGGCAGCTCCCAGATACTGTGTAGCACGCAGAGATTCATCAAAGAGTTGATTGTTGGATTGAATTTTGTTGTAAGAACTAGGAGTGCGCCACACACATTATTTTTTGTTACAGTGCTCATGGGACCCACATCTGGCCATACACAACTCACTTAGGATGTTGCCCTGAAGAAAACAAAGAAGTGATGGTGGAATGCTTAGATTATTCTCAGCCACTGGTAATTACTCAGGCTGCGATCCAGACTTTGTTTCCTGCATGCCACCTTAGAAAAGAACCAGCCCTATGCAAACCAGCCTTGCTCCTCCTCCACTACCGGCCTTCCATCCTGAACTGGTAGACCAGATTGCCTCTGAATTTGAACACAATCAGTTCCAGAGCAGTTGCGGCCTATCTGGGCCTCCTTAGTAGGGTACAGCTTGAGTGTTGTGGCACAGTGAGCAAGGGATGCGTCTCTGCGTATTAGTCGCATTTAGGGCATGGAGTGTAGCAAACAAGAAGATGATGGTTGGGATCCTTTAATGAATCTAAAGCACTAAATTGAAGGGTCTCCACATTCAGGGGTGCCAGAGGTCGCAGTTACAACCCCTGTGTGCCTACTTGCGACCCCTGACACCAGTGCTTAATTTGAGCCCGTGCTTTCCGGTGCTGAGCACCGGCACTTAATTGGTTTCCGGGGCTTGGCACCGGCACCTAATTGTCAACACCACACTTAGGGCAGTCTGCCACAAGGTGGCGCTGCTCATGTAATTTAGAGATGAGCATTATAACAGCTGTTTAGGAAAACAATATACATTAAAAAATTGCTAATACCTGCCTCCCCAGCCATTCCCATAGCTCTGGGGACCTGGAATAATCTGAACTGTCGCATTTACATGTGAGAGAGATGGTTAGTAGTTGTTTTGGCAACACTGACAAGGGCGATGGGTGGTGCAAGCTGCAGTGGCCTCCTGGTCAGAGCCCTGGCACTTAATATTTTACAAATTAAGCACTGCCTGACACTGCAGTGACCAAGCAGCACTAGGAAAAGAGAAATCTATTTCCAGTGTGCACCTAGCCTTTCACAGCAAGAGCTGGCTTTGGATTGGATCACTGAGATTGTAAACAAATGTGCAGAAACGGTTACAATTTGTCATGGAAAGCTTCCCTGAGTATCCGTTTGATACAATACTGGACACATTGTGTCAGCTTCACTGAAATTAACTCTTTATGAGAATGTTTTTATAATCCTTGCAGGCCGGTGCATTAATCGTAGTAATATATTGCAGCCATTCTTGTTTCCAGTTCTGTCCTGTGGACTGAAACTAATGTCTGGCCCTCTAGAGTTAAGTTCTACTTTATAAACTGGAGCTGTGAAGGAGAGCGAGGCCTACTGGTGCGGGGCCCTGGGAGGGGGCATCCAAAGGATAATCTGGATGGCTCTGCCAGGAACACAGCACTGGCAGCGTGCCTCTGTGGGCATCCTGACTGAGCCCTCCTTAGTTTCTGCCCCTTTTTTTATTACAGCTAATATTAGCCTATTATTCCTTATTGGTCTAATAAAAAAATGCTATCCCTTGCTGCAAGGGTCAGGAATCATGGTCATTTAGGCATTGCATTTGTCTGATGGCAGCTCAGAGGCATAGAAACACCTTCACCAGCTATCAGAGAGATAGTACAGAGCCAGGGCAGCCCCAACCCTGGCCTCAGGTGCCTCACACACCTAGACGCCTCCCCATTCGTGATACTCTGCGGGTGCCCCAGGGGCTTTCGTCTTAAGCCTCAAGGGTTTTTCCCGGAATCAGGCTGTCAACTCACAGTCTTAGGTGTTATCATAGGGTGGGGGCCAAGACCCTCACTGACCTCACCCCGCCCTGTGGCAAGATGGTAGCAGGTGAGGTGAAAAGTCAAGAAGTGAAA
Organism: Calotriton arnoldi; assembly: GCA_963921515.1. Lineage (NCBI taxonomy): Eukaryota > Metazoa > Chordata > Amphibia > Caudata > Salamandridae > Calotriton > Calotriton arnoldi. The sequence continues at coordinate 314,514 of CAWUFW010010553.1, forward strand.
ACCTGAAGTTTGTGCAGTAAATAGAGGCAGACTTCAACTTTCAGGTTCCTGCCTCAGGGCCTGAAGTAACTGTGTGCCTGCCTGAGGGTCCGTGCAACTGCAGCGGAGGGGGTGAAGTGGACCGGTGCAGGCATTTGAACCAAGGCATGTGATGGCCGCCTCCCTGATATGATCCCAGACTTGTACTTCCTCCAGCATTTTTTTGTTATTTTGTTGAATCAGGTTTTAATTTTTCTGTTAATGTACTTTTATTAACTTTGACGATGTTTCTACCTATTATATCATCAGTATCATTAGTCATATGACATCACTTCCTGTAATGCTACAAGGGGTGATGTTAATTAATGTCACTTCCTACGACGTCATCATAGGCCAAAAGGCATGTGATGTCACTTCCAGTGCTGTCGTGCAGTTCCTATAAAACCTATTCAGGATCTGCGCGTTTAGACAACATACACTGTAGGATTCGTGTCAGACTGATTCTAGACACCCCCACCGGTATAATAAAATGCGTACTCCTACGATGCTACCCTAACTAGATGTACCTAAGTGTACCTGGCATGTATGTAGGTGTTAAGCCAAGAATCCCTCTAGGATAAAGTCAACCCCCATTACCTGAAGTGAGAAACTGTGGGACCCCGTCCTGGTCTCGGGTTGGACACCCCGCAAAGGATGTCAGACCACTGCGAGCTGGAGTATCTGCATGCAGGGGCTTCAGCGTCTCGCGTCAGTGTGTCGGCATGGAAGTCCTGGTCTCCTCTCTCTATCTCAGCAAGATGTGATGTTTATATACCCGGAGGTATCCCCGGGGGTTCTATCTTGCTGTGCCACTGTCGGACTTAGGATGACGTCGGGAATGAACTTTGTACATAGTAATTATGCAGGAGGTGGTAGTCCTGCTGAGTTTCCAAGAATCCAAGGATCCTCATGCATAATGTATGAGGCTATTGTTTCAGGAAAAACCCCACGTTCTGTAAGCAGTACTGTAACTAGGTAAAGGGTCAGTCCTAACAGCCCGTTATGTATGTAATGTAGGGATGAATATAGGTGAAAGGTTGGGTTGTTACCCGAGCCTATATTGGGGTACCTATATGGAATATAACACCCACTCCTCATCCGACTGGACAACATAATCTAATTCTAACGTACTACCTGTCTAGGTACTGGTACGCAAACATATGTAGTAAAAACCATAGTTCTGCTAAAATAATGTTAAAAATGTTTAAAAACTCTAAAAAGTGCTAAACAGAAAAATTGTCACTCAAGCCATAGCTCTAATATGTCCGTATATATAGTTTGAACAACTACAAGCATCGTAAAGCCATGCAGGTCATAAAAAGTGTGAATTTGTTTTGGAGTTCCAAATTTAGTTCTTGTTTTACAAAACCAAATTTTTTTCCCAGCACACAATGAGCCAAATGTTTATGTATCCTGGCTGGTAGACGCAACATCACTGTTGCCTGCCTCAGCAGAACACGAACCCCGGAACACCTCGCACATTACGTCAATTGAGCACAGATGATCTTCCGCACTGCCAGCAGCCGATGCTGGGGCAGCCTGTGTGCCATCCAAGGCCTGGGTGTCAGTGGAGGAGCCGGTATCCATTCCAACAGGAGCCGAAACTTCCTGTGGTGGCTCTAAGAATGCTGCTAACAACACCGGGATGCGCTGGGGACACTGCAGAACATGGGCCGTTATCGGGTACAGTAGAGCATCGAAGTCCGCATGCGCACATGATGGAAGTGTCAGACAGAGATCCAACACGCATTCTTCTCCGCAGAACAGGCATCGGAGAACAGGTAGGACACAGTCCAACCAGACTGGTCTAAATGACAGGAACCAAGAGGCGCTTAGTTCCCGTAGGCGAGGTGTGCCCAGATGTTGTACCATGGGATCACGGTATTTACGCTCCAGGAGCGCTCTTTCCATCTCCTTGGTGACTGGGGCGTCCATTGCGTAGCAGAAAAATTACAATCAGGATACCAGCTATTAGAAACAGGATCAGTGGAAGACCTTAAAAAATGCTTCAGAATACGGAGTGTATAAAGTTTGGCATAACTCCGAGGACCGTCTGAAAAGTGCTTAACAGTCCCGAACCTATGGTCTTAAATAGGTGTACTATACCCGTCGTATCAGACATGTTAAAGATACGATTCACCATTTTTGCGAAATGGAAGGGGCAGTTCGTACGTATGAGTGCCTGTATCTCGGCCGAGGACCTTGCGATCTGGAGATCAAAAGTCTCCCAGGCGGAGGTTAAGGGCACGGTTTTCTGTAGAAGCATGGCTTTCATTCTGCTCAGAGTATCAAACCGTATAAGAGAAACATTTAGTGAAGGCCATAACGGCGCCTCCCTGACTGCATGTGTCGGTGGAAACAATACTTGCATACAGCAAGTAACCCTGGAGCTCACGGGTACTAGATATGCGATGCCCGGAAGCATACCACAACAACCTTGATCGTTCAGCATCAAGTAACTCCCATTCGAAAGTAGCTTGAATACCGGAGTAATCACAGCTGCTGGGGTACCCCTCAAGTGGCAGGATAGGTTTGCTACCGAACCAATGCAGGCCCAGTGCAACATAATATCCTGGCATATGAGAGATCCACTCAAAGCGCTCTTGCAGTTTTTATGGCTTAGAAACCCTTCTCAATCCCCACTCCTGCATCAAAATATGTACGGTAATTCCCAAGATTCCTTGATATATTCCCTACCCATTTCTTCATACCTGCCTGCCTGTTGTTGTTCTAGGCAGTACTGAAACTGGAAAGTTGTGACCGGTAATGCTACATGGCCATGGATCAACCATTCTGTGTATGGTGATTCTGCCACAGTAAAAGGTAATCTGTCCAGTTTTTCAATACGCAGCATTGTATATTTTTTTCCCCGCTGTGCCATTTTCATCTGTTTTTCCGTTAGATTGTATGCAGAAAACAGTGTCGTACTGTTGATAAAACGCCAAGGCACATAACCTGCGCGCAATGATTGCAGCGTCCAGCTTAATAACATAATAGAACGTAATTGTGATTGTCCGTGCTGTAGTATGGACAAATCTTGTTCTAGTACATCAATAGCAGAAGATACAATGTTGCCAGGTGAATAAATCCTGGATGTTAACGTAGTCATACCATTGTCAACTACAGCTAACGCCATTTCTAAATTGATCCTATCTATTTCTCATAGTCTCTCCGCTGCTTCTTGTTTGGAGATTTTCCAGATTTCATTATAGACAGCATTATAGAAACGTTTCTGACGTGGCTTTCTGGGACCTAATAAAAAATCCTGTATGTCCACATCCTCTGTGAGTAAGGATAAGTGTTGTTTCACCTGTGTTAGTGTTGATGTTCTTAGCCAATAGAGGCACAACTTCCCAACACTGTATGATGTCACCACCCCCGGATGTTCTCTTTGTACATAGCGTGGGTCTGGCCTATGGATACTGAACCCTTTGGTGGTACCCCTGAATCTTTCCTGACATCTATTAGTGTCTGTGGGCCAAACCAACCATCCCTTCCGATTGGGGTCTGATCTATTGTATTGTAAGATGTCATCTAATGTAGCCCCTTTCAGTTATGTAAAATTACCCTCGGCCTGTGATGGTGTTGGAATTCGAGGTGTATTTAAATCCTTGTTCTTGGCTATTTCAAAGCAGGAAGTCTGTTGCACAGTCTCATTTAGGAATATCATCTGCTGAGGAATGAGGCATGCTCTAAATAGCGCTTCTGTTCCCTGGACTTGCCAGTCTCTAGAACCCCAGACTGATTTTAAGTCTATAGTGTCTTTCCATAAGTCAAAACCCTGTTCAGACAATTGGGTAATAAAGGAAGCAGAGTAAATCTGTTTTGTGTTAGTCAACATATTTTTCTGTGCAGGTGTAGGTGCAACCTTATAGTAATATGAGGTCGGGTCTGAAATATTAAACCCTGAAAAATATGAACATTTTTGTGCAAAAGTTTTCGAACTACTTTTCGGCGGTGTTGGGCAATGTTCCAATTGGTGATATGTGAAAACATTTCTAGGGTTACTGGATTTGTGTAGGAAATGATGACCATAATGTTGATAACAATACATTGTGTTAAAGTCTGATGTGTCTTCTAACATTTCATTGCTAGAAAATGTGGCAGATTGTTCTAAATCAGACAACATATTATTCACAGTTTCAAAATCCCAATCATCGAAAAAATGTACTGGAGGTAATGATATCATTCAAGGATATTTTAAATAAATGTGGTATTTTTAAAAGTTCTGTTGGTCCGAATATATCATAATCAACCTTGTCCCATACTATACCATCGGGTATAGGAACTGCTGTAATGTTCACTGATGATAAGTCTCTTTGTTCACGATGTGAGGAAACATGAGGTTTCAGGAGCAAGTTCACTTTTGATGCTGCAGAGCTTTGGCGAAGGTAAGTTCCTTTAACAAGTAAGCAGAAGACAGCTACTAAGCCTAACCAGAAGAGAAAGAAAAGTATCCCGGTGCTTATCCAAAGTTCTATCTAAGGTGACACCAGGTAAGTCTCTTTAAGAAAAATGTAGAAGTCTTTGATTTGTTGTTTACGAGAAATTAGGACTGGCGTTGTTTCAGGTTCACTTGGATCCAATGAAAAGGTATCAAAGTCGATTAAATAGCCTGATGCACTTCAATCTATTTTAGGTAGCTCAGCAGGTTTTGTTGAACTTGTAGATTGCTCTTGTTGAGGCATATTTATGTAGACATCAGTGTTAGGTCGAATTGAAATTTGTCTTTCTTCTTGATTTTGTATTCCTTGTTCAAGGGGAACGAGTTCCATGGCATTGTTGCTTAGTCCATCATTCCGTATTGGCGGCTCTTCGAAGGTGATGAGCCTTTCTGTTTGAACTTCCTGTATGGTAGCGAGAGGAGTGCGTCGGCTACCCAGGAGCCCACGAGGCCTACTATTCAGTATCTGCCACATAGTGTGGTTTTATCAGATCAATGGAGACAAATCTTTTCTCCTTTTTTCCAGCAAGAGGCGGCAGAAGTACAGTTCTTGTTCCTTCAACGGCCAGGACAGGTACAGGCTTTCTGTATGATGGCCCAAATTCTTTTTTGTCCCTGACCAGATCCCTGACTTTTGGATTCCAGACAGGTCTTGCCGTGACTGACTTGACTTCCCCAGTGGCGAACCTTTTTTTACTTGGACATTGCTCTGTAGTGCCCGTGATTCATTCAGATCCTGTAAAACAGCCAAACGTTTATGGATGTCAAAAGGTTTTTCATCCGCCACTGTGCCTTCACAATCAAGATCAGGTACCCACATTCTCATCCCAAATGGGACCTCATAAGGAGTGACCCCCCCCCCAGAGAGCTTCTTGGCATGTTGTTCTAAGGCTCTCTGAACCCCATATTAGTGATTGATCCAACTACCACCCGCGCCTAATACTCTAGCTGTTAATGATTGCTTTAAGTCCCGGTTTTTCCTCTCCACGACCGAATTTCCCTCGGGATGGTACGGAGAGGAGTCCCGCAACGCTACACCCGAACCTCCCATGGCCTCCTTGTAAGCCCTAGAGCTAAACGCAGACAAACGGTCAGAATGTAATGTGCCAACTGCGTATGTCCCTATAAAGACTCGCAAATCTTTGATAACAGTTTGAGCGTCAGCCGAGCGCTGAGGCCATACCCATAGGAATCTCGAGCAGGATTCCACTGCAACCATTATGTACTTGTAAGCCCCATCAGATTGTAAGGGGCCGCAGTGGTCCAAATAGACCCAAGCGAGTGCTCTGTCTGATATCAGCAATGGTGTCTGCGCTGGACGTGTTATGGTGGAGCCCTTCATCTGTTGACAGATGTCGCACTTTAAGACATAATCTTTGGTCTGCTTTGTTAACCCTGGCCACCAATAGCGTTGTTTCAATAAAGAAACAGTCGCAGTAACTCCTGCGTGTGCAGAACCCAAACCCTCGTGTGCAGCTAATATTAAGCCTAATCTGCGATCCATGTTTGGTATTACTCTATCCCCCACTCCAGGAATTTGAGCAAATGGAACGTTGTTTGCATCTAACTTGTAGGAGTACTTGAGTGGAAAGCCTTTCGGAAGTGCCTTATTGTCTTTGCGTGATGCAATGACAGCTACCATTATCTGTCCGTCTATTCTCGTATTTGAACGAGTGATTGCAGCTACGGACGCAGTTCGTACTGCCCCCTATGCGTCTTCATCAGCCAATGAATTCCATTCAACATGAACGCCATCACGTTGATGACTCAGCATGTGTATCATGTGAGCTCTTGGTAGTTCGTTTTTCACCTCAGCTACCTGTTCCCATAGCATTTTGAGCCTAATTGTGCCACCTTTTGAGTCTTTAAACCCATTTTGTCCCCAATAATGAAGATATTCATTGTATGACTGGACACAGTAAAAAGCATCGCACACTATTAGTGTGGGGAATCCTCGATCCGTATTTATCAGTGCCAGTAAAAGAGCTTTTAGTTCTGCTAGCTGAGACGTACAGTCTCCTAGAGACTGAGTTTTTGTACAGCTTGGATGGAATTTACCATCTCGTATATGACATTTTACAATCGCACACGCGGTGCTGTATTGTTGTTTACTTCCTATGGCCGGTTGTGCACATCCGTCAGTGTAAATTATGTATTCATACTGATCTGGAGGCATTATTTCATTCGGTAGAGGATATTCTTGTTCGTATTGCAGGAATGCTTGTGTTTTTAGACTTGGGTCGTACCTGTATTCTACATCTGATGCAGTAAGAGAATTAGCCCATTGTATCCATCTCGGATGTAAAGCTTTAGCATTTGGAACGCTTGCCTTTGTAGCAGCCTCTAAGGCTGGTACTGGAGTCACAACAATTATTCGTTTCCCCTGAGCCAGTGCTCTTTCTCTCACTACAGCAGTCTGTACTGCTGTCAGAATTTTTTCTGTGGATGCGAAACGCATCTCAGCATTTGTATACAAGTGTGATTTGTAAGCAATGGGTACTGTTTCGCCTTCATTATATGTGAGGTAGGTGTACCCAGATTGACCCGCAACTATACGGATCACTGGATTGCAGACATTTATGCGTGTCTGTAAGGGTTTAGACACTATCATGTCAGCCTGGAGGGAATGAAGTGTATCTGTGTGTTCTTGTGTCCATTGCCTAACCGAAAAATCAGGTCTTATGAGGTCGCAGAAGGGTTTAACCCTTTCTGCTTAATCCAAAATGTATGTTCTACCAATATTCAGGAATCCCAGTATGGACTGTAAATTCTTCAATGATTTTGGAGGTTGGAGCAGTGCACACTTTTCTAAAAAGTTGGCTGCCAAGCTTTTCCCTTCACTTGAAAGCTCATATCCCAAGAATAGGACACTGAGGTGGGCTATTTTTGATTTTTTGAAGTTTAATTTGTAGCCCTCAGAAGCGAATCCCAAAATTATGGTGTTCACCCTGGTCAAGTGTTCCTCCAGGTCATCACCTGTTAGATAAATATCATTTACATAGGACAATGCCTCTTCATCCAGATTCTGAAGTAACTCAGTTACCCTGGCGGAAAACAACCCCGGGCAGTTTTTATATCCCTGGGCGAGTCGACAAAATTGGCGCTGGGACCCTAGTGCTGAGAATGCTGTCAAATATCTGCTCTCAGGCGCTATATTCTGGCAGAAAAATCGATTTGAGATATCTAGTGTTGTTTTGTATTTTTTCCGCACAATGTTATTGATTAATGCGGCACTGTGTGCATTTTGTACTGCAAATGTTTTTGTGCATGAATTTAGATGTCTATAATCCAAAACTAGACGATATGTATTGTCAGGTTTCATTACCAGAAACAAAGGATTATTCATTGAGGAGGTGCAAGTTTCAATCACCCCCTGGTATTCAAGTTGATCTAAGATCTCCCTGACCTGTTTTTTAGCTTCTTGCTTTATGGGATACTGTCTCTGTGGAGTTGGAGTAGATTTCAATGGTATCACGTGGTGGGTCGACTCTTCATCCCATCCAACATGGTTTCGATTTAGTGCTGGAGCATGAGCCACTGCCCACTCCCGTGCATATGTATGTTTTAAATATTGTACTGCAAATGTTTTTGTGCATGAATTTAGATGTCTATAATCCAAAACTAGACGATATGTATTGTCAGGTTTCATTACCAGAAACAAAGGATTATTCATTGAGGAGGTGCAAGTTTCAATCACCCCCTGGTATTCAAGTTGATCTAAGATCTCCCTGACCTGTTTTTTAGCTTCTTGCTTTATGGGATACTGTCTCTGTGGAGTTGGAGTAGATTTCAATGGTATCACGTGGTGGGTCGACTCTTCATCCCATCCAACATGGTTTCGATATAGTGCTGGAGCAAGAGCCACTGCCCACTCCCATGCATATGTATGTTTTAAATATTGGGGAACAAGGTCGGAAAAAGCTGGCATAATTACCGTTTCCCCTTTTGGGCAATCCATAACAATAGCAAACGGCCAATCTTTTTCAGCTAATAAAATGTCATAGCCAAAAGTTAGGTTCTCTCAAAAGAGACCTTTCATTTTCCTGGGTTTGTCCCCCTCCATCCGGAGTGTTCTCATGAAACCTATGTGGGACGCTTACCCTAGTATCAGGAGTTTCCACCGTGATATGTTCACTCAACTCCGCTGTCACCAGAAATTCCATCAGGTTCTGGCGAGCTATTGTTACTTCTGCTGTGCTGTCTAGCATCGTGAGAGCCCATTCCCCGTTCAGTAGTTGAGTCCTCAGAATTCTGGGCATGTCTGATCTTGCGACCTGCTACTTTCTTCTTTTTGAATTGAGGTTTAGGTTTTTGTTTTTCTTCTTTCTTAGATGCGTAGTCCGCAGCGTGTTGCGTGTCTCTGGACTTTGTACTCTCCTCCTGTCTGTGTTCTGACCGTCCTTCTCTCTCTGAGTTTTTCGATGAGCCCTGAAAGGAACGAGAGGAACGTGTATCAGTGTCCTGATACCTGTCAGGTTTTCGAATGTTGTCCCTATTCCTAAGGTTATACCTCCTTTTGTAGGGCTCCTGTTGAGGAGATCTACCTCTGGATTGAGATCTATTTTCTTTATTCTTTTGTTGTTTGTTATTGTCCCATTTCTTCTTTGAAGAAGCAGGTGCTTGCTTAAAGGTATCCTTTTCAGGATTCCCCATTAGTTGAGGTTTTACTGGTCTAGCTCCCAAACTATCTCTTCCTAATTCTGCATAAGCAGTTTCAATAATTTTAGGTAATTCTGTCTCCTGTTGTAAAGGAGTGAAATCTCTCAGGCGTTGGCGTATTGCCACTGATGCTGCTTCCCCTTTAATTTTTGCTAATATTATAGCTGATACCTGGACGAAGTTATTTAAGAACTTCATCCCTAAGTTCAGAGCAGGTTCTGCTCCATACTCGTTCTGAATCTGTCTCAATACGTCTGGTATTACTGCTAATGAAGGGATACCATGAGTCCTGGTATATATTTCAGCAAAGACTGTACCCCAAGAAGTACAATTCTCTATCGGGGAGCTATCCCCATTGGCAAGCAAATTGTTAACATTCTATGCTTTTCATGTGGACCAGTGTGTGGGAATACCACCTCTAGCTGTGTTATTTTCTGAGCTATCCAGAAAAGCATTTGCTCACGTTTAGTGGGCATTTTACCCATCACTTCGTGTAACATTTGTGGTGTAATTTTAGTTGTAGAAGTTTGGACTGGTCCTGTTGGTATTGCCGGTGTTGGCTGAAGTGTGAGTGTTCTCATTACAAACTGTGTCATGTTTCTGTAAAGTTTTATTAATTCTTTATGATGTGTAAGGAAGTCTCCTCCTGGCATTGTGTCAATGTCAGGATGTGGTGTGTTGGCCGCTAATACTGGCCAAGTTGCTCCGTCTCTTCCGAGCTGACCGAGTCTTACTCTATTTCTTGTATGGGGGAGGACGCCTTTAAACCAGTATAAATGCTCCTGGTAGGTGAGCGGAATTTCAATGTCCTCGTATGGACAATATTCCATCGGTATTTCATCTTCTAAGTTGTAATGAAATGTTTTTGATCGTGCATTTGCCTCTGGGAATCTAATCCATGAATAGAATACCTCTGTTCTATATGATGTTTGTGCCTCAATCACGAATGTTACCTGCCCACCCCTATATGTTAAACCGTATGCGGCTAGTTTTAGGGTGATGTCAGTTCTAACATTTTCTGAAATGTGTATGGCATCTGCATCTTCTTCTTCTCCCAAGAGATTTAATGCAACCACAGGATCTTCCTGTACAGTCATTGTTTTAGTAAGAAGAGCCTTTCAAGGGAACTTTGATAGGGTTTTAAGCACAATAGGAACAATGTGTCCTTCAAGCTTGATTAATCAACAGCCAATACATAGGATTTTGCCTACTCAGCTGTGGCGGAGTTTGTACCCTCCCACTCCAGATGTCTCTGGGGAAATGTGAGTAGGGGTCTCTGAGAATAGCACAACTGAACTACTCAGATTTGACCGTTAAATAAGTACCCAACCAACGTTGGCGACGCCATGTCGTGTAGTTCCTATAAAACCTATACAGGATCTGCTCGTTTAGACAACATACACCGTAGGATTGGTGTCAGACTGATTCTAGACACCCCCACCGGGTATGTTGGCCTGTATACCAGCTAGCTCACAGTGCCACTAGAAACTCCTCTTATCAAGGAGAGAATAGTTCTTGGCAACTATTAAACATGACAACCCTGATCCCTCAGGACCGTGGAAACAGTGTACTACTTTTCGCTCAGTCACTCGTGCTCACTTAGTCTCAGAGGGAAACACAGAATATACGGTATGGACGTTTTCAATAAGTATTTTTTGATCGGTCGTTATTGTAGTGTAAAATAGGTGTGCTGAAACAACCACTAGACAGTAACAGATATAGATGATTAGAAGCACAAGGAAAGTAAAAGGATGGTAGAGTTCTACCATCTTGCTATAACCATGACTACAGGTAAGTATGTAAAATACTTGATAATAAAATGCGTACTCCTACGATGCTACCCTAACTAGATGTACCTAAGTGTACCTGGCATGTATGTAGGTGTTAAGCCAAGAATCCCTCTAGGATAAAGTCAACCCCCATTACCTGAAGTGAGAAACTGTGGGACCCCGTCCTGGTCTCGGGTTGGACACCCCGCAAAGGATGTCAGACCACTGCGAGCTGGAGTATCTGCATGCAGGGGCTTCAGCGTCTCGCGTCAGTGTGTCGGCATGGAAGTCCTGATCTCCTCTCTCTATCTCAGCAAGATGTGATGTTTATATACCCGGAGGTATCCCCGGGGGTTCTATCTTGCTGTGCCACTGTCGGACTTAGGATGACGTCGGGAATGAACATTGTACATAGTTATTATGCAGGAGATGGTAGTCCTGCTGAGTTTCCAAGAATCCAAGGATCCTCATGCATAATGTATGAGGCTATTGTTTCAGGGAAAACCCCACGTTCTGTATGTATGTAATGTAGGGATGAATATAGGTGACAGGTTGGGTTGTTACACAAGCCTATATTGGGGTACCTATATGGAATATAACAGTGCCCCTGGCATTTTGGTGAATTGACCTCTATGAAGCCTTAGTCGCTGGTGGAATTGGGTTATGGACATGGCAGAGTCCATAGGAAGCAGAAATATGTTCTGATTGAAGGGAGTCTGGGACTAAGTTCTAACAAGCTTTGGATGGACTGCTTGTGCTTGGACCTGCTAGTGACAGAGGTGCCATGGAAAGGTTGCGACTTAATTTATTGTGGGGATCGCTACAGATAATTGGGATTATTTCCTGTAACATCTGTTACCTGAGACCACAGGGGAGAAAAACTGGCATCTGATGCTCTATCTAGGCAAATAATCTGGACAGTTTTTTTGCACACCTGCGCCTTCTTTCAATTATTCCAGTCAGTAGCTTCTACAATTGGATTAACTCATCATTTATGCAAAAGACTGTCCAGCTCATTATATAAGGGTTAAAGTACCCCCTGCTGTACATTATAAGGATATTGCAGGTCATCGAGGAGTTGCGTAACTATATAGAGGAACGAGGCCAAAGGCTGAGTTCCTTTATAAGGTTATGGAACTCCAAGGTAACTTGCAATATCTTTACCATGTACGCCAGGTGGTACTTTTTCCCATATAATACATAGTCACACCATCACCTTTCCCACAAACCACTTAAAACCTTGGTGCGTAGCTCTTTCAGATGAAAAAGCGAGCATATTTGCAAACATGAAGAATAAAAATAAAACCTCTAAACACATTATAAATCTGTTAGATATTTGTTGCAAACAGATATTAGAAACAGATCAATACAAGTCAGTTTGCAAAAAAAAGCTGCAGTTGCTCAGAATGTGTAGAAACATGCAGAGAGATTCTAGCTTTTCTCTAATTGTCTAAGGAGTGTAAAAAACTAACATATTATCTCTGCTTGTCACTGTAAGCTATTAAAACAAAGCAGAAGAAGAAAAGCAATGTTCCATTTGTTACTTTAAAAAGCTGCTTTAATTATGCTCCGTGACCTGACCTGCCTTTCACCTCGGCTGCTCGCTCTGGCAGCAGGCATTGTGAAGTCACAACTGGACTGTAATAACCTTATCATAGTCGAGTTCTGGTGTCTTTTCTTTATAATCAGCGACTTGGTGCATCACGAGTCGCCAAGTATAAAGAAATTATTGACTGCCGATTATACAGGGATTACAGAATCCCATGTATTATAAGATGCAGTAGCCCGCAGTGACGTGTTGGTTGTGGTGCGCCCTGACTACAGTGCAGGGGAATAGCCAGGATCATGCAGGTGCGTAACTCAGGCCGCTGTAGGGCAGGGGGCTCCGAACCATTCAGTGGGCCCCCGCCAACCCTTTAGGGGGACCCCACCAATCCTACCTGTGAGAGATGCCAGACTCAGGTGCCCTCATCACATTCTGCAGGGGAGCCCCATCATTTTGAGGTACGATGCGGGGATCATGATGCAGATGTGTGATGGCACAGACGAAGGACTGTCTGTGCCTCTCATATTCCATTGGGACGCAGAGAGTGCGCCATCATGGATGGTCCGTCTTCTCCTACTTTCAATATATTTAACGCATTGTCATGCTTTCATCATATGAAAACCCTGATAATTCTACTTTGCGTCATACAGACACGTGACTAGCCGCTTCTGACACTTATGACAGGAGCAGTCCTCTTTTCAACCGCCTCTTTAATTTTCAGGTTTAATGTCATTATAGTGGTAAGAAAAACTGTAAAATCCTCGTATATCATGTGGCGATATAGCATCTTGGCTTACTGAAAAAAAACTTTATGTGCCTCCATTTTCACGTATGCCAAATACCTAAGTGTAAAAAGGTTTACTTTTGTTGGAAGTCTAAACTGCCACTATCATGAAATTATGTGCGCTGTGGCTGTGATATTTAACCTCTTTGCCACCTAGGCAGATTCCTTGGTCTGCCTAACCCGGTGCCCTGCACCGGCTCTTTAAGCTCCTAGTAGGAGGACAGCAGGAAGAGGCGGGTGCAGACATGTGTTTCCGGAGAACGGATGGCCTGAGGGTGCACGCCATGAAACAAGGCCGCATCCACCAGTTGGAGATGGTGGAACGCACAGACAAATTGCAAGGCAAGCAGGAAAGGTGACTGGAAGGGTCGTCCATGTTTCAGCGGGGAAGGGAAAAAGGCGCGTATTGGTAACACATGAAGAGGCGCGCAGACAGGAGACTCCTCATGCAGAAAGGCAGGGTCTGGCCAAGCCTGGCAGAAGCTGGACGACCTTCAAAGCATTTGGAACAGACATCACTCGGGCCAAGCGAAAGAAGTCATTTGGATTATAAAAAGTTACAGTTTAATTGCTTATACAACGTTTAATAATGGCATTTGGCCTGCATTTGTGTGCTTACAATTTAATGCAGACAGTGGCGGCTCGCATAGGGCGTGCTGCGGGGCGGTGCGGGGGAGGAGCAGGGTGGGGGGGTAGTAAACTCGGACATACGACGGAACGGAGGAAAGTAATTATTACGTTGGGTGATTGGGTTGGTTGGAGTCAGTAAAATATCATGCAAGGTGAATCTTCCAAGCTTGGAGGCTAATTTATAGAGTTTGGTGGTAGTGGAATATCTGCTCATTACTGGAATGGTCCACTGGTGGATATACTCCGCCATGCTGTCCCTACAGTGGAGGGATCACTGACTCTACAATCTGGGGGACTTTCCATTACATACAACTCTAGAGCAGGCTGTTAGTCTGGGTGCAGAGTACCTGTAAGGAGAGCAAATCACTTGGCTCTTAACAATATGAACTCTTAATATAGCACCAAATAGAGACATAATAAGTAATATTAGCTCAGTAGCAATAATTTGATAAACATCAGAAAGATGAAAGGCTGAGTGAACTCTTTCAGATTCAAGCCGACATCTCGCGGTTTAAAAGCAAAGGGCGTACAGTAGCAGGATTCCTTGCCTCCAAGTTCATTTGTTCAAAGAAATGCAGGAAGGTAACTGCTCCTCCCTTTAAACCAGCCATCTTTGGGTATCTTTAAATCTTTGGGCAATAAATAACATACCTGTCTGATCCTGCTGAGAGGGAAGAAGATGTCTGACCTGTTCATTACAGAAGCAGAGCTCTCCTTGCTCCCCAACCCTTGATGTCTAACTTGTAGAAGAGGACTAGTCTGGAGAGGGTTACAGTAAGGCTGCAGGCATAGACAAGATAGACATAGAAAAAATCTGAGGCCCAGCGTAGTAGGGCCTATGATGGCAAATGTCTACTCTGGCTAGAGGCCTAATCGGGTAAGAGTTAGTTTGGAGCACAAACTTTCTTTTCAGGATTAATCCATTGAAGGCTTTCTTGGACCGCTTGCATAACCTGGCAAGGGGTATCCTGGACTACCGGTGGGATAACATAGTGCGGGCCTCAACCACAAGCCCAGCCTGGTGAGAACGATGCAACTTCAGGACCATGCCATGGGGCGCGAATGTGAATACCTAAGAACCTGGACAGGGCTACCTCCGACTACACGTGTAATAACATGGAGAGGGCGCCAACTCCAAGCCCAGTTCAACGAGGACAACCCCTCAATGCAGGCCTAGAGTGGTGAGATCTAACTCAGACTAGGGGTCTAATAACATGGCGAGGGGCCCAGCAGCTCCCAGTCTGGTGCGATGAGGATCAGCCTACATTGCAGGCCTCGAGTGGTGAGATGTAACTCAGACTAGGGGTCTAATAACATGGCGAGGGTCCCAGCTCCCAGTCTGGTGTGATGAGACCAGCCTACATTTGAAACCTAGTGCCGCGAGGACTGACTCGGACCAGAGGTATAATAACAAGGCCAGTGCCCCAACTCCTCCACCCCTCAGTGTGATGAGGGTGAACCTACATTTCCGGCCTAGTGTGGTGAGATCTAACTCAGACCAGGGGTATAATAACATGATGGGGGCCCAAACCCTAGGTCTAGTGCCATGGGGTCTGCAGCAGAGTCAGCCACTTGCCCTGCTGACCTCTGAACCTGTTGAACGCCAGGTCTGTCTGTGCAGGTTTTGAAGAATGGTTACAGCCACTCACATGCCAGTTTCACCACTGAGAGGCCAGCATGACAGGGTCAGAGCCATTCACATGCCAGTTTCACCACTAAGAGGCCGCTATCATAAGGTCAGAGTCAGAACACATGCCAGTTTCACCACTGAGAGGCCGCTATCATAAGGTCAGAGTCAGAACACATGCCAGTTTCACCACTGAGAGGCCGCTATCATAAGGTCAGAGTCAGAACACATGCCAGTTTCACCACTGAGAGGCCGCTATCATAAGGTCATAAGGTCAGAGTCAGAACACATGCCAGTTTCATCATTGAGAGGCTAGCATGACAGGGTCAGAGTCAGAATACATGCCAGTTTTACCATTGAGAGGCCAGTATGACAGGGTCAGAGTCAGAACACATGCCAGTTTCACCACTGAGAGGCTGCTATCATAAGGTCAGAGTCAGAACACATGCCAGTTTCATCACTGAGAGCCTGCGTGCTGCGCGCTGACATATGTCCTGCTGGCCGTTGCAGAGTGCTTTGGGTTGTCTTTTTTTGCGCTGGGCCTGCCTGGCTTTTATTTAGGGATGAATGTAACCCGCGTAATTTGCTGTAGTGTAATTATGCAGATTTAACGTAAAATTACACAAGCTACTGCTAAGGTGACAACCGGACTCGGACACGCCGCACTTATGGCGGACATGTCGGTCCTCGCTACCTTTGGGAAGGGCAGGGCTGGTGGCGGCGGATGGTGTCGAGGCCAGCACCAGCCCCGAGCGACTGTGTACCTTAGGGGTTTAAACAGGGGGAGCATGACCCGGAAGCACTCAAGTGCTTCCGGGGCATTGGGAAGCAGGTCTAAATCTGGATCCTGCTGGTTTTTACCTGAAGCACCGCCCCCCCTACCCCCCATAAAAGAGGGTGTGGAGTATCGGGGCGGTCTTTTCCCCTCGCCACTCCACCTCTACGGAAGCTGTTTACCAGCAGAGAGCGAATTTTAAACTTTGCAGTTTGCCTGGATTTCAGCATCGACCGCCCCCCTTTTGTGCTGCAGCAGTGGGTCATTCGGGCTGGGAGCCGCACGGGTTAGAGTTTTTCCTCACCTGACCCGCGGGTGTGGGAGCGGCTCCAGTCCGGGAGGCCCAGGTGAGAGGGGGCATGTTGGCAGGGGGGAGGTAGTTTTTTCGCCGACGGGGATAGGGAGCCGTTCTGGTGAATGACTGGGGCGGAATGAGACTGGGCAGCCAGGTCCGAGTCTCGGTATTTGACCCAGGGGGTGGTCTGAGAGGTTCCTTGTGGAGGTTTGTCCCGCAGGCCCGGGCCGCCCGTCCTCTTTCCCATTTTGGCGGCCGCCGACCGGGCCTATTGTGATGTTTGTCTGAGTTCAAGCAGGGCTAATTGGAGGGGCCGCTGACTGTTGCCGTGATCCGACTTTGACTGGCGCTTGATGGTCATTGTGGGTGGATGGTGAACCGGGCCTGCAAGGGTGGCAGTTGCCGACCCGGGCTGGAGGAGAGGCGATTGCATCCAGTTTGGGGATCTGTCGACCGCCTTCCCCGCTCCCTGCTGATCTTCCTAGGAGAACTGATGCTCTCTGCTTCCGTGTGTTGTAGTTTCGGCTGTTTCGAATGTAGCCCATGGTTTCCCCTCTTTGATGGTATGGCTTGGCGCAGTGTTGGGCCTTCACAGTTGGCAGCTCCATTTTGGGTAAGTGCTGCTCCTGTTTTGTACGCAGTGGATGGGCAAACTTGCGTGAGTGTTCTCGAAGTGGCTAGAGTGATCGACCTGGAAGCTGGGGACCCGGGTTCGAGTCTCCGTGGGGACGCGCGACATCCTGTGGTTCTGTGCAGATCACCTGGTGCCTAGTGGAATTAATGTGTCTGTATGTAACGTGACTGGCACTCATGTAGAGCTCCCTGATGCCTCATGGTCGAGTTTGCGCTTGATGAGGCGCACAATCCGATTTGCTAGGGTGTTCATTTTTGTAGACTAGTTCCAACAAGTCAAGGCATTGCGGTCGAGTTGTGCTCCGAACAGGACATGTCAATGAATGCAAGGGGGCATGTTCAGTTGTGTTGCGGGTTTTGTTCGGAGTCGGACAGATGTAGGAGTGGACCGGCGTGGCCCTGTGCATATCCTTGTGAGCCTCTTGCAGGGAACGGCCCTGCGCCTTCTGGAGGCTTCGTGGCCACTCACTCACTCAGGCATGCTGCTGCTCACTAGAGGTAGGCGAGCCACCGAGGGTTCGTGCCCGAGAACTGGCTCGGGCTCAACTCGAGGTTCTGCTGGAGCCTCGACGAGCAGAGCTCTCGTGTGACTGCGGCTTCCCTCTTTCTAGACTTCCGGTATGTGATGTAACGGCAAGGGCTGCCGGCTATGGAACTGGGGAAGCAGGTTCGAGTCTCGACATTGGCTCTTCATCCTGTGATTCTGGGCAAATCACTTAATCTTCCTATGCCATAAACAATGCATGTGTTTGTGTTGTAATTGTGTGATGTGGTGCGCATGTAAAGCGCTTCAATACCTTCGGGTCAAGTTGGAGCTATATATTAAAAATAAAAAAAAAAAACTACAGAAGAATGCACAGTCAGAGTCGCTGACTTACCACAGGCCACTGGCGCTAATAAACGAACACGGGCAGACATCAAAGGAAGGGCAGGCCACACAATGGAGGGGGCAGCCAAGCGTGTCCAGGGCGGGGAAACTCCAGGAGAGCCATCGAGATGTTAACTCTTCTGAGTGCCGCGGACGGCCCGGCGTGTCAGATGCCGGAGCACTTCCCACACTTTCCCTGTAGGTTCGCTTCCTCCGCTACCCCCATTTCCTTTCACTCTCGCTTGGGGCCAGCACACGCTAATTAATTACACAGCATGCCCACTAAAGGGACAGTAAACGAGTGCCCAGTTACTGGCTGATTTGTGAAGAGTGAAACCAGAAAATCTGGATAAATCATAGCTTCCATGCTAAAATTGTGTGATCTTAGGCAAATACTTAATTTCACAAAACTCTTTTTGCTTCACTATCGCATTATAAGCACTTTCGGCCCCCCCTTTCTTTTCTCCTCGAGTGGCAGGCTGGTTAAGACAGTTTACGTTGTTTTGACCACGTTAGAGTGACTGTGGGTGTGTAGCCAGAGACTGTATTGTGGCAGTTCGACAGCCCGCCAAATTGGCCCACAGAACCTGGCTTTGTGATGGTAATTCCTTCAGCCGATACCCATTTGCGGAGATCCACACGCCTGGAAGGAAAGTACATGACCCCTGACGCCTGGTTTGGCTCTTAGAAATCCATTTTTGTGTTGTTTCAACATACAAATATTGATGTGCGCTATTAATTTTGAGCATCACCTTTTGTTCATCTAACTTCAAGTTTTGCTTAGGTTGTCTTGTGTGTTGGTGAACTAGTGTCCTGACAAACTGTATGTTGTTGATGTGTGAAGCAGGAGAAACTAGCTTTGCAGTGTAACAGATTACATCACAACTAAATAACAAGTATTCAGTTAAGTTTTATAAAGGCAAGCAGTCTGGTGGCATCAGTTGTTTGTGGCTTGGACTAATATCTCTACGGGGAAATTCCTGAATGTTTAATAGCGTTATCGTGCGGAGGGGAACGTAATACTTTTACATGTCTTAAACAATGCATCTCGGAGAATTCTTGCCACCAGGTTCAATGGAGATCAAGTATACACGTGTATATATTATCAACATACTGGAATGTTTTTCTTTACTGTGCAATTATGCAGAACTGAACCTGCGAATTACAATCGCCTTTTTAAGCGAACATGGCCAGAAGGCCTATGGTTTGCAAACTTATGAGATTACAATTTTACGCCTCTTAGTCCTGCTAGTGGTGTCTTTTATCACCAATCTTTTCATTCATGTAATTGGGTTACATGTACACAGGGATTGGAAGAGAGCTTGTCTTGCCCAGACGTGGGTCCCGTGCTCACTACGCCACTGGAGTCAAGCTATCCTGGCTGATGAAGGCTGATAGCCTGAAACCGGTCCTAGGATGCTTGATTCCGGTCCAGGGAAGACATGGCTTGGCAGTTCGGTCTGGACTGTTCCCATGAGGCACAGGGTCAAGACTGATTTGCATATGGCTATGTCTGAACTGGGGTGGCATGGTGAAGCAAAATAACGATGGATTAAACCCAGATCTGTGACTGGGGGTGAATGTTTGCCAATGTGCAGCATTCCGTCCATCATCTTGTGTGTTTTGCATAGTTAGAGACCAGGCTTCTTTAGTCTGTACTTTTCAGCCTTGCTTTCATGAGTAGCTAAAAGGATGTTTTGGGATTGACTGAGGTTTATCCCCAAAACAGGAAGATAATTGAAGGAGAATATTAAAAATAATCTTAGTTGGCCAGTTTCGGAAAACCCTCTAAACCAATGAACAAAGTAAAGCGAACTCATCTCAAGAGGTTGCCAGTCTGACCTGGAACCACATCTCATCACCAAGTGTGAGATGAAGCAGACCTCTGTATTATGTATCCTGTCTACATTACCAGCTAACAATTGTGTTGTATCACTCTGAATCAGTTTGTATTAATCACTGCTGTGTATAGACCCTCTAGGGATGACATGTGTGTGGATGGTTGGGATGCTGGAGCTTTAGGTGTTCCACTTTCCTTTAAGGAGGCACAATTGCACAACTGCATAGTTATTGGATTTTATAGACAATGTAGTGCAACAAACAGCTTCTAAACTCAATAGTTCCCAAAAGGCTCAGGAAGGCAGAGTAATTTACTCATCGGTGAAAGCACCTAGAAGAGATTCTCTGCTAAGGACCACCTCAAACTGAAACCAATGTGCTGCATGAAGAATTATTTCATCCCCAGGGCAATAGCATAATCATGCCATGCTCTCCACTCTTTGTTTGGAGGTACTGTGTGATCATCTGCACATGTGTCGAAGGTGAGCGGGTTCAGACAAAGACTGGTCCCAGTCACAACGTCTTTATAAATGATACGATTAATTGTAATGAAAGTGCGGGCTGGCAAAGGGCTGCTGTAGGTCAACATCACCTGTTTCTGGTCCCACCTCCTTAAACTAAAGCGCAAGGGTAGGAGGGCAGCGGCCACATGCAGGGTGCAAGACTGTGGCCTGTGTGGGACTGGCCACCCCTTTTTTCTTCCAAGGAGGTAGCTTTGGGAATGTTTTGCACTAGGGGGGGAGGCCAGCTCATTGGGGATAACTTTGCCATGTTTGGCGCCAAGCGGTAGTGGTGCAAGGAGGGCCCGGGAGCGTAAGACTTGGGGTGCTCTTCACAGCTCCCTTGTGCTCACAGAAGTCACCTAGTCACCCAATTGAGCGATGGCTGTAATTGGGTGCTGGACAAGGGGGGATTACTAACGTTTTCTGTTATTACTTTCAGATGGATGCCAGCATACAACAGCTCGCAAAGGTATGTGAGTCGCTCACGAGTATGGCGAGCGGAACGGCTGTCTGGTGTCATTTGACCAGGAGGGGTGCCAATAAAACATGGAAGCGCTCTCCAGCAAGGTTTCGGCTTCAGGTCCGGTGCAGCAGGACAGAAGCTCGCCGTTGTGCGCTGGTCGACGGAACCCCGCCCAGCCCAGGTCCCCGCTTGAGGGGCCAGGTGAACTGGAAAGATGGGTAGCTGGTCATCCATTTGTGAGCAGGATGTAACAATGTTTTTTACAGCCGGGTATGTGGAGAGCCCGACGGGCGGTTTGAAATGTTTCTTTGCATGGGCAGGGAGTTTGCCTGGGAGAGTCGTAGAAATCGCTTTGGAGGCTATGACCACCGAAATTGGATGGATGGCACGGAGGTGCCCACAAACAGCTTGGCATGGTCCCACATTATTCCGCTGTTTCCAGTAGGCGGGGGAGGACCTTGTGCCACTTGGTTAAGTGAATAGATAGGCAGAGCAATAAGTTGCTCAGGTTCCCAACACAACGTACCACGGGGGTCAGGTTCCTGCTACAGGAGGGTGCTCACCTCCCAAAATAGGATGGGATGGTCAGCGAGTCTATTCTGGCACTGTGGGCAGGGATAAGGGACAGCGCATGACTTTGGTGCGTTGGGGGGGCCAGATAGTCGGTCAACTATACTGGCCTGTGGCATTAAGGTCATGATTGGTAGACGGTCCTTAGTAGGCATTACCATTGTCAATGGGGGGGGGACAGTGTTGTCTCATAGAACTTCAGGGGGCGTTTACGGCCGGTAGGCTGAAGGGTGCGGGGGTAGAGAAGTTCAGCTTTCGGTATTCCTTTGGGCCAATTCCTGCACAGGTGCCAAAATCGGCATAACAGCACAGCCCCTGGGAGGTAGTATTGGGGGCGTAGGCTGGAGGGTGCGGGGGGTAGAGAAGTTCCGCTTTCATCAGGCCTTTGGGCTAATCCCAGCACAGGCGCATGGGCGCCAAGTTGGGCTTAACAGCATACCCCTGGGAGGTAGTATTGAGGGCGAAGGGGGTGCCCGAAGGAGGTAACCTTCTGGGCAACCGGGACTCCTGCGCAAGGTCATTCCGGTAGGAGGGGTGGACCTAGCACGTAGTTGGACCAGTCATGACCTTGCCCGTAGGCTCATTTCGGGATACACAGAAAAATGAAAATGTAATAATTCAGTTAGGTTAGGGATGGCTATGTATTAGATAAATGTTAAGGTTAGCCATTACCATACGAAATAACGTAAATACATTGTAAAAAATTGGCATATGAATGCTCTGGACTGATGGCCGATTTTTTCTGGGTATTGTAAAGATGTAAAGTTTTTTAATATGTTGTTTTGTATTAATAAAATACGGCCGGGGTTATTCCGACCCCTAATCCAAGACAATTGTGTGGCTATCAATCTATGTCTCGGGGGAGAAGTGTGGTACCCATGGGCTCATGGTTGGGAGGGGACGTTTACATTCAGGGCGGGGACTCGGCAATACCTGGCCATATGCGTAATACGAGAGAAGAATAATTTGGGATTTAGCGCTATTTTATTAGCACACAAAATGCCCCCTAGTATCCACAATGGACCCGAGGATTAATTTTGTGCTAAGAAATAGAGCTAACTGCAACAGAATACCGCTCAATTGTCCCCAATTTACTCCTGGTAATTAGTGCCATTTCATAGAGCAAAGTGGACATGAGGATGCATTTTGCTAAAAGAAAATATTGCTAAATGCAAAACAACGCGAACAGCAGCACGAGCTGCAGCTCGCTAAATTAATTGTTTCTCTGATATCTGCCCCCAAATGACTCTTAATTCCTTGAGCTGGAGTAATCAAATAATTTTTGGAAATTCCACAACAAAGGCTAACGTGAGATTATATGAATGATTCAGATTACCACAGCATAATTAAAATTACTCCCAAGCATACTTTCATTCTGTAACGCTTGCGGGCTAACGGCAGCTAAATTGCACTTGTCGGTTGCTGCGGATTTCATTTCTTCTCGAATAGTCTTGTGTTATCTCTGCACATTATTTACCTGGGGACTGATTAGCTCAGTTTTTAGGTGAATGCCAATTAGCCATGGAGGGCAGATTCATAAAACCATCCGCTTGACTGTATCAAGGCTCGTATAAAAAAGCAAACTCATGCTCTCATCAATATTCAGAGGGCGCACTGGGTCCTATGCAGGAGGAATTAATTAAGAGACACCTGAAGGTAACAACAACACGAACTCAACAAAGCACAACACACAGCGAGTGCCCAGACCGTGGCCATCCCCAGGGAATCCAAAACACTGAGGGCGGAGGCGGAAGTGAGAGAATGATGGCATCCCACAGCGGACGTGTTCGCGAATGGCACACGGAATATACGCTGTAAGGTGAAAAGCGGTCCATCGCTAATGTGTTTGCGAATGGCACACGGAGTATCCACTGTCACCGTGTAAGGTGGTCCATCGCCGGCAAGAGCGGGTCTGTCAGGTCACTACTCACCATTTCAATGATTGGGTGAGCAGATAAAAGGGAGAAAATTCTCTTCCCGGTAGTGTACATTAAAAACATGCAATACCAGTGCTCATTTACATACATTACCCCACCCCAAATTCAGTGATTAAATCCCAAATTAATGCAAAAGCTGAGGGTGTAAATATGCTGCTATGTACTCACCAGACGCTGAATTATATTCCGGCACACCTTCCCAGTTTATGCTTTGTGGCAGATTTAACAGGGTGCGCCACGTGCAGAAAAATATGTGTGGTCCCCAGCATAGTTGTGAACTGGGACAGTTGTGTCAGCACTAGGAAGTGTGCATCAGAGGAATACGGAGCTGCGGTTTGAAACTAAAACATGGTCTTTCACAGCAGGCAGCCATGGCCTCATTTTTAGGTCTTGACTGCGTCAGAGCAACCGCTAGTGCATGCGCTCTCACTTGCGAGAGATATTGTGATCCACAGGGGGCTTGTAGCCGACCATCGCTTATCATTTGTGGGCTTCATTGTCACTCTCATTTGCTGCCCTCTAATTGGGCAGCACGAGCCGGTCTTCACTTCCTCCTCTTTGGGCTGAGCACAGACCAAGTACTGACTGCTTCATCTGGATTAGGGTCCTTCAGCTGCTGGCACTGTGATTGAGGTACTATTTTTTTTCTTTCTTCTTCCCCTGCCATCCTTGTCTGTGTTGCTCCCCACCCCCACCCGGGTCTGTGTTGCTTGTTCCCCTCCCTCCCCAGTGAGAACGAATCTCCGTGCAAATGAAGTAACCCAGCCATGAGATTGCACAGGTGCACACATTGTGCCATTGCTATCTATGCGAAAGAAGGGGCGCTAAAAGCAGAAACAAACGCTCAGGGCACCCACATGCCTGATTGTGTAACATTGTGTCAAGCTAGCAGTTGTGCTTTTATATTTGTGTCTGCTGAACAGCCTTAAAGCAGCATTTGCAGTGGCCAGCAGGTGCAAAGGTGCATTTTTGCTGCCGTTGGTGAGTGCACATATTTTCTGACTGCTTAGTGGGTGCACATGTTAGCGCCCTGCACCAGTGCAAATTATGTGTAATTAGCCCCATGTGTGTTTCGGTCAGTACAAGTTTACATACTTTCCCTACTGTTCTTTTATGCTGGAAAGATTGGAATATCACAGTAGGGATCCAAATTAAAAAATAAATATGTCACAATTACCAATAGAATTGCAAACAAACCTTTTTATACAAACATATTTTAAAAAGTAACAAAATATTCCAGAGCTTCATTGAGAACTAGTCTACGTGGAATGTGTTATGCCTCCATATTATCAGAAAGCAATTTTAACTGTTTCACTGTAGTTTTAATTTTTTTTAAAATGAGAATTGTTTCGTGAAATAATTGGGCCATGGCAGGTATAGTTTGTATTTGCGCAAATGCATGTATATCCATTTATTTACAAACTCTCTTTGTGCCCCAGTTTCTTCTGGTGGGAATCCTGCTGAGCCCCAATGCACATGGGCAAACACTGCCATTTTTAGGTCTCGCCTAGCGTTGCAGCGCGCATGCGCTGCTCGCTTTGCGAGGCATGCTGTATTAGGGTATTTTTTAGAAGTGGTGTGGAAGCCCCGCCCATGTTTTTCATTGGCTGGAGTCATCGTCCATGGTAAACGCTGGCTTCCGATTGATAATGAGGCTTCTTAGTCCCTCCTTGTTACTGCCCTGTCTCCTTTAGGTACCGCCCATCAGGACTGGATCGTTTACTCGTGGCGTTATACTGTCTCCTTCAATTAGTGGGTAAGCACTTTTTTTTATCATTTGCGCAATGGCGACAGCTTGTTTAACATCGTGTTGTAGTGAGCCTCAGCAAGGCCTACCAGTGCTTAGGGGTTCTCCCTTCTCTGCACAGAGTCCTCAGACACTTAGGAAGAAGTTGGCACAGAAACTGAAATATAAAAGACAGAGTTTATTAAACCTTATAAGGTGGAGCTAACATTCACACATCACCCTTCAGTAATGCATGAAGTAGCACACTGAATGGAAGGATCCTGGTCCTTTTATACCCACACAGGGGCTCAAATGAAGGCGGTACAAACACAAATGCTGGTTGTAGGTACATATAAGGTCATACAGAGAATGCACAGTCGACAAGTGGGTGGAGATAACAGTTTCTACTTTTAGTAGACACATCCTGACATTTATAAACTTGAAACAGCTGCAAGCTCAACTGAGCATGTGCAAAGCAAGAGGAACTAAAGTTAACTTGTCTCTAGGCAGATTTCAAGAGCAGTTAACAGGAAGGTAGGACAGAGCACATGGTAGCACATGGCAGCCAAAATGGCTGACAGAAATACAAAATGGATTCCACAAAGCGGACAATTTAGCCTCTGAATACAGGCTGTCTTTAGCCAATGCTTAACTTAAGTGCTGCCAAATTACAACAGACGGCCCTTTCAGCATTGGCTGAAGACATTCGTTTATCTGGGGTAATCTAAATATTCATCCCGTACATCTATTAACATTATTTCGGCCACCTCTTTATTCAACATTTGTTGGGCCTTTGTTTCAGCAACGTTCCCTCTTCCCAGGTATACAAGCAGAGATGCAAATGGAGCAAAGCATTGGACCACATTGGATACATACACAGCATGTAAAAAGTATTAATCATTACACACAGGATAGTCAGTAGCTTCCAGCTCCAAGCAGAAACAAGAGTCCAAAATCATCTAGTCTAATTCTAAGTTTCAGGGCTCTGATGTATTTCAGTGACTATCTATTTCAATTAATAGCCAACAGCACATACTTAATAAAAACATTTTCAATAGACTTTTCCAGTATTTCTTATGAGGGCTAAATTATCAATTAATATACTTAAGGAAAGAGTAAAGTAACATGCTCAGATGAACTTTTCTCGTGCAGAATAAACATTACTCTTAAAAAATATTAAAGCAATCAGACATATTATTACAAAAAACAATTGTGGCTCCGGGGGACCAGGAGGACCACACAGGGCCATAGGAATTAGGACAAGGAGCCGCAAAGGGCTGCTCCTCCCAAAAAATGGGACGACCAAAGGGGTACATTACTAACAACAACAAAAAAGTCCTTGAACCAACCAGCCAGAGGGAGTCTTCTCCCTGTATCCGTTTTGAGCCTCACAGGCAGGCTCTTGTTGTTCCCACGGTGGAGCTTCACAACTCGCAACTCAAGAATCACGGAGAAGAAAAAGTCTTTCTTTCAGGATAGGGCAATCACCCCCCAGGGCAAATACCCTCAATGATCCTATCCAGTGTCTCAGGCAGTGCACCAGTTTTCTTCACTTTAATCTAACAGGCACCAAGGGCATAGCACCTGTACCCTAAACCCAAGTCCTTCCCTAACTCCTGTATTTGCACTTCTGGCGCACTGCTCTTTTGTTGGGGCCACAAATTGTACCCAATGTGCTCGGGCATCTCTTGATCAACAAACAAAGGCGTAGACTTGCATTCACTTTGGGACCAGGATTAAGAGGCCTGAAGCAACCCTTGTTTCAAAGGGGTCACCTCAAGCAAAAGCCTCCTTGCCGTCCTTATCGGTCTGTGACTCTCTCAGCTGGGCGGCATCAAAAACTGGATCCACAGAAAGATTTCTTCATCCTGATTTGTGACCCCGTCTTTCGCCCAAGACAGTGGCAGGGGTACACACTTCACGTCCCAGTGCTTCCGCCTTCACTGAGGTCCTAGTTGCCAGCAACGCCTGTGCTGGTTACCTTCACTTTGGCTTCAAGCTGCAGTGGCGCTGACTCCCCAGGCTGGATCTGATGTCCGGGCCCCTCTGGCAATGGTTGTAAGGCAGCAAATATCTATTGGTGGACAGAACAAGAGGTCTTTAGACAAGGCACAGAAATAATCTAACAACAGAGAGGATAGTCTCAGAATACCTCCTTAGTCTTGGGGCGCCCCATACATTAGCAAGGCACCCAAGAACCACTTCATCTATCTGAGAGTAGAAAACCCTGGACCTATTGGCAAGTATAAAAGGAACGTTTTGGTGAACTGACAAGAGTAATACATCACCCAATCCCAAACAGCCAAGGAAGTCTGTGTTCATTTACTAAATTCTGAGGAAAAGAGAAAAACAATACAGACATACTCCAAATACTTACATTGGTGTATTCCTATATTACCAATCTGAAGAACCCTCAAGAAAAAGGAAATGTTCTACACTTTTACTCATAGATTTTACATTACTTGTACAGGACTGCAGACACTTGTAAAATAATTTCTCTTACATGTTATGCTTAGGACCATGCTCTCATGTTATAGGTGCAGCAGGAAAATCTAAAACTGCTAATCTAACAGGGATTCTTATTGCAAAAAGAACTAAACTTCAACATAGTGGGTACTTTTTCTTCAGCAGAACATGTTATGACAAACAAACTCCTATAAAACAATATTTTCCTTCAAAATGTTTGCTAAGGATCACATGAGCGTCTTTCCTGCATTGTACTTTTCACGATCTGGACTATGCAACATCATTTTCAAAAGGAAAAAAAACCCTATCTCCAGCTCTAATAAGGGCTGTCAGCTTATTTACACAGGCTAGCTAATAAAAGACTAGCAATGCCCTTGCAAAACTGTATAGAACATGAGAATAACATAAACAATAATAGTGTTGCCACCTGAGATTTTTGAACAGAAACCCCCACTATACAATTTTCCTTAAAGATCAAATAAGGGAACATCAATCTGTTCTACTCATTCTTTCATACAGGATGGGCAGTAACATAGTTTATGTGTTTCATCTTTTTATTAATTCTAACAATTTTAAAACAGTATTACAGAATAGCCAATTGTAATTGTAATTGTAAGTAGCATTTATATAGCGCAGCTGTCACCCAACGGGCATCCTGGCGCTGGGATTACCTAAATCACTGTGCAGCTATAAAACTATGAATCATCATGCGCCAATCTCTCAAGGCTATTCTTTTGGAAAGAGCCTGGTTTTTAGCTTTTTCTAAACTGCAGTAAGTCATCAGTCTGTCTGAGTTCACTTGGTAGTTCATTCCATAACCTTGCGGCTGCATAGCCAAATGATCTACCTCCTAGTCGGGTTTTCTTGACTCGTGGGGTACATACTAGGTGGGCTGCCAAGGAACGAAGACTTCTAGCTGGGGAGTACCAAGTAAACATTCTCTGTAATGGTTTAGGCCCCATTTTGTGTGCCGCCTTATGAACAATGCAAAGTGCCTTAACTGTCACATGGCCATTTCCTAGACAGCTTTAGACAGACTCAAAAAAAGTGAGAAAAAGAAGAGAGAAAACATAATTTTGCCTAGTCTTAATTTGTAGAGGAGCTAGCCTCCTTCCCCCATTTTGACAGTAGGAAAACCTGAAACAGGTTTTACTTCTGTCAACACTTTCAACCCCTATTCATAGCAACTGGGCACAAACAAACTTGTAGGAGATATCTTAGAAAGTGGCTATTCTCTGATTCAGTCTAACACAATGCAAATTGAGTTAACTTTAAACCAATTTTTCTACAGCAATTGTACTAGAGTAACATGAGGGCGCATGAATGCAAACTAAAATCCATTTCCTCCTTATCGTAGCCCCTACACAGTATTCTTAAAACTAAAACCATTATTTTATATAAATGGCAGATCAATGTTCAACTGAGGGTTGTCTTCCTTCGTGGCATAGGACTGCGCAAAACGTGTGTTTGCCAAAAATAGGAAGCAAAGCTTCTCTTTCTCTCTTTGCGCTATCATCTCGTCTTTCAAAAAATCTTTCGAAGGTCGAAGTATCCAAGCAAACATTACCCTTCAGCCTGCTAAGTAGCTAAATACAGAACTCCGACCTTTGACCCGTTCAGCAGCTTCTCATTTTTGTGTGCAAGGCTTGCCATGCGGTTTTGTAATGCAAAGCAACTCTGGAGAATCACAGCGAAAAGCAGTCCTATACTTATTTTCATTTATGTACAGTGGTGTACAATCTAGTAATGCAGAGGCAGCTGTTTATTTTATACTTGCATATGTATACTTTTATTGAAGCCTAAGAGCACGTTAAAACTGCCTTGAGTGGTAGAACTGCTTGTAAAATTGTGAATTTTAGCTCAATTTCGACTTTGGTGGTAGGGGCACTTAAAAATGAATATCCTACAATATTTTTGCATAATAGGAACCCCCAGAGTGTTCTCTAGATAGCCCAGGAATGGGAAATCAGAAATGCATAAGATATACCCTTTTAAAAACAAGTTTTGTACGGCTGGGTAAAGTGACATTTCACATTTAAGTTCCCTTCTTATTGCGGTACAGCACTGCTTAAATTCAACTTTGATGCTAGGAATTCACAGTATGATGATTAGGCTTTATAAAGATGAAAAAACGAATTTAAAGCATTTATTTTTAGCAATATATTTTTTCCCATATAATTAAATTTTATTTTTTATCAATAAAACCAACCATTTTGATGATTCCACATTGGAAAAGCAAGCTTCATTCGTAGCCTATCATATTTAAACACATTCATTCATAACCCTAAGCACAGAAGCCTTACTTGAAACAGGAAAAGTCTGCGCCACTTTTAATGGACAGTTATCATTTAACATCGGAACCACAGATATACTTATGTAAAGAAGGCATTAAGAAAGGAAATCCCTACTTTCAATTTTGTTCTCTGTTATCCAAAATAATGAAACTGGTTTTTAGAAACTTTTAAAATAGGGCAGGCCCTTATACCAGGTTTACACTGACTTAAAATATCGCTGACACAGCATTCCTGTCTGTGGCCGTGAGCAGGAATAGCCATATGCTATTTATGCAGCTGTTGTGTGTCAGCAGGCGTCGAATTTTCACGCCTTTCTCAGGAAAAAAACCCTTTATTATTTGAAATACCCTGACAGAGTTAAATCCCCATTTGCTGTGTCAAACGGTGTCTTTCAGTTAGTCAGTTTAAACACAGCTGTCGGAAAGCTTTTTTCTCGGGTGCTGAGAGAAAAGCATGTCACAGTCTATTTAAAAACTGAGGCATTTCAATGCAGTCAAATCTATCTTTCTATAATGTATATTTAGTTCAGCAACGACCAAATTCACTCATATGATGTGCATGCCTTTTAATGTCTAATACAATGTATTTAAGGAAAAGGCCGTAACATTGTGTATTTAAGTCTATTGATTACAAAACACACAATTTCGTTTTTTTTTCTCTCTGTATGAGGCCTATTTTAATCCTATTGAATACGAATTCTAATTTTATGTTTAGCATTGTGGCAAGTTGCACACATGTATAGTGTCTTACTCTGTCAATTTAAATAGTAACATGCAGCTGTTTAGCATATGTTACATAATTTATTTCTGGATTTTTATTTAATATGTAAGTAACTAAATGACATTTTGCATAACAGAATAATGACAGCAAAAAAACATAAACAAACTCATTGAGCTCATTCAGACAGTTACAGAAGGACACAACACAGCGCGCTTAAAGCCAGCCATTCGTACACAGAGTACTCACACAAGTATTACCAATGTCAAACCAAAAACCCCACATAGACATTTAAACACACATTGAACCCACAAATCAATACTTAGGACAGCTTACAAAGTGTACGCAAGACCAACCTATTTGTAAATACTAATTGTAAGTCATATTTACAAGAAGAGCTCTCAAAAGTAGCCCAAAAAACTGTTCCATGGTCAAATTCGCCAGTTTTGGCTGGTAGAACACTCAAAAAGCGCTCTGCATATCACCACTTATGAATGTTACTAAGTGCGCAGATCCGGATCCGTTTTATGTACATATTTAGTTCCATGGGGTACTTAGTCACCAAGGAAGAAATATCTTTTTACTATACCTAAACCTATTTAGGTATCCCCTCTGAGGGAGTCAACTAAGTACTTACTAAATCCATATCGGTACCTCCAAAACAGCAACACTTTCTGCGAAGTGTACTGGAAACAGGCATGCCAAAAATAGTGCAGAATATGCAGTATTATAATCAAAGTAGCGCTTAAGGTACTCTTTGTACGTTGCGCTGTTCAAACAATTTCAAATAGAGAAAAATCTCCTCATTACCTGCCTATATGAATTGCAATGCATATATAACTTACAAAACAAATTCCAAAATTGGCCAATCATACAAACAAAGCCACAGTAAGTGTTACTAAAACTACCTTACCAATCAAAGGCATCAAACCAACAGCAAGTGCCGCAAAACGGCTCTTACCAATCAAATGGTGTCCAGGTTCCAACTGCCAAGTTCTCAAATTGACCAAATGGTCACTGCACGGCAAATCAACAGAAGAGATCTCAGTCAAGGACCGGCGCCGCCGGGCTGGTCAGATCAGAAAGAAAGGAAAAACGCCATGGGTGCCAAGACTCAGGTCTCCTCAGGCAGCGATCGCGTCCAAGAGCGAGATTCCAATCCTTCATCTCGACCAGTCCTTCGGGCATCCGAGTCACTGATGAGTCCCACGTTGGAAGCGCCAATTTGTTGTAGTGAGCCTCAGCAAGGCCTACCAGTGCTTAGGGGTTCTCCCTTCTCTGCACAGAGTCCTCAGACACTTAGGAAGAAGTTGGCACAGAAACTGAAATATAAAAGACAGAGTTTATTAAACCTTATAAGGTGGAGCTAACATTCACACATCACCCTTCAGTAATGCATGAAGTAGCACACTGAATGGAAGGATCCTGGTCCTTTTATACCCACACAGGGGCTCAAATGAAGGCGGTACAAACACAAATGCTGGTTGTAGGTACATATAAGGTCATACAGAGAATGCACAGTCGACAAGTGGGTGGAGATAACAGTTTCTACTTTTAGTAGACACATCCTGACATTTATAAACTTGAAACAGCTGCAAGCTCAACTGAGCATGTGCAAAGCAAGAGGAACTAAAGTTAACTTGTCTCTAGGCAGATTTCAAGAGCAGTTAACAGGAAGGTAGGACAGAGCACATGGCGAGCACATGGTAGCACATGGCAGCCAAAATGGCTGACAGAAATACAAAATGGATTCCACAAAGCGGACAATTTAGCCTCTGAATACAGGCTGTCTTTAGCCAATGCTTAACTTAAGTGCTGCCAAATTACAACAATCGGGGCAGCCTCAGCACTCATAATGGCTGCCATGCTATTGTTTTTTTGTAACTTGCGAACGCCTAACGCAGCTGCATGCCTTTTTTTCTATTTATTTACTTTTCCTGTGAGTGCAAGGCAGGTACTGTGGAGGTCGGGTGCTTGGGTAGGGCTCGGCAGTGGGAGGTGCCTGGGCTGATCGTGCTTCAGTACTGTCCGTGAAAGACCGCTCGGCTCCCCCGAACATCGTGGTTCGTGCTCGAGAAAAAAAACATTCTGGGCTCTGTTCCTTTCCACCACCTAGAGGGATGTAGCGCTCTCTGTGGCGCTGATTTCTTTTCAACACATAAATACGGCACCATGTTTAACGCAAACCGTGAGCTAGACATGGAGACGGGGCTGGAAATAAATGGATGGACAGAAACGCAGCACGCATATTCCAGTGGAGTGTCGGTAGAGCTGGGGCAGAGGCCGTCACTCGGGTGTCGGGTACATGCACTAGCTTGTTGAAGTATCCCACGGTTCATCTGGGTTAGCTCAGGAGAGGCAGGAGGCAGCAGTTCTCTCTAGTCAATTTTTTTTCTTTTAGTTTTACATAGCGCAAACTCGACCCGAAGGTATTGGAGCGCTTTACTTGAGCAGCAGTTACATTACCCAAGGACACATTCATTTCTTTTTTGGTAGGCCTGGGGAGTCTAGTCGCTTTTCAATACTGCTTCTGCTTTTTAAAGAAACATGAACTCGGCTGTCAGCTGACAATTGTTTACATGCTAAGGATTAGAATATCGGTCATACACAGCGCCACAGGAATAATGCGATTCTGCGGTCGCTACATTTTCTGTATAATTATCGCTTTACCACATTCATCACATAATCCACAATGTGCTACGTAATCCGTAGATTTTACTCCATTTTTTTCGTGCTTAAACCAATCAAAAGGCACAAACAAAGCGCAAAATGACTAACCCAGTGCAATATTTGTTAATCTGGTATTAACGAGGTGCAGCTCTGCCCAAACAGTATTTGTAGGTATTTAAATGACAAAATATCGATATATTAATGTCACAGTGTGCCATAAAATGCGGCCTAATATTAATTGACTTGCAGCTTAATTTTGTCAATCCAGCCGCATAATTTCCCCATAATTCTGATGGCCTTGATCATAAGCACCTGATGATCACGAGAAAGGGGTGTTTAGAGTATCGATTAAATTGGAATTGGTCCCTGAGAAAACTTGTGAACATTTACACATACATATACACGAATATTCCTACTGCCCCTCAACTACTCATGATAATGACAAATGGTCTGCTCTGGAAACACAGTTCCCCACTGGATGACACTGACTGGTAACATGGGGAAGAAGTGACATCATACCCTCCGAATGTGTATTAGTGGTACGTGCCTCAGCCTTGTAATACTACATCTTTGCGCACCTCTGTCATTTCTGGAACGTATTCATCCTTTGCAGTGGCTGCTAATGCTCTCTAATACCAAGCATTTCTATAACTGATAAGAAAATAAATATACATTAAAACAGCCTTCTAAAGTATTTGGGAAAATCCGATAATGCTAATAGGAAAAATAACCTGAAATCTCACATTAACTGCCTTTTTATATGGATGCCTCTTAAAACTGGGAGTCAGCATAAGTGCAAATTCTTGCTACTAAGGGGAATTCTGTGCAGGGACACAAAGTGCTTTGCACAAGATCACATAATCTCATTAAGCTTTGAAAGCTTGATTAAAACACATCTCCTGGCTCCACCATGAACAACTTTACTAATTTCACATTTGTCAAATAAAAGCACATCACATTAATGCTTTACGAAGAGGCATTATTTGCTCTCTTTTAAACGTTCTTCTAAAAACTTTCTTTGCTTTTTTTTCTAAAACCCATCCTTCCTCTTTTTTCTCTCTATACAAGTGTTCCTCGTTTATTCCTTCTTTCACTCTTATAGTTCTCTCAGGAATCATTCCTTTGCCATGTCTCCTTCTACCCCTGCCTCCCCACCCCCAGGTGTCTGTGTGAAATCGCCTTCTGGTGGTTGTCTTCCTCCCTGTCTCCTATTGCCTCGCTCTCTCTCTTTGTCCCTCACTCTCTCTGACTCTTATCATCCATCCGTTTCCCCTCTGCATCGTTGTTCAAATCCTTTCTTTCACCCTGCCTGTCTCTCTCCCTCCATTTCCCGCTTACTTTCTCTCGCACTCTGCCTCTGTCTCACTTGTTTGTTTCACCGTGGCTTTCAGTGTCACTTCCACTCTCTTCCACCATCCCTCGTTTCCTGTCCTCTTTTTTGCCTCATTTTTAGTTCGAGCCTAGCGGCAGTGCACAAGCGCTGCTCGCTCTGCAAGCGTATGCACTCGAAGCCCCGCCCACTCTCCACCTGTATTTGTCAGTGGCTTGTGTCATTGTCCTTCGTAAATGCTGGCTTCTGATTCGTAAATAGGCTTGTTAGTCCCTCCTTGGTACCGCCTTGTCTGCACTTGTTACCACCCATAACGACTGGACCTTTTACTTGGCTTGTTACACGGTCTGCTTTATCTAGTGGGTGAGCACTATTTTGTTTATTGACACTGATGGGGACAATGGTGTCCGCTTTTCTTATAGAGTGCTGTGCCGCTCTAACTTGCACTCTTAGCGCGGCGCCCGCTTTAAGGACACCGCGTTCAGTTTAAAAAAAAATTTACTTTGTAGTTGAGCGCGGCGCCCGCTTCAGGGACACCGCGCTCTGTTTCATTTAAAAAAAAAAAAAAAAAAAAACTTTAATATTGAGCTTGGCGCCCGCTTCAGGGACACCGCGCTCTGCAATACAATAGGTATTGCTTTTGCAAAACTTTAAACTATTGGTATTGTAAATGACAATGCCTTAAAAGGCATTGCCATTTACAATGCCAATAGCTCAAAAACTCGCAATTGCAAGACCTATTGCATTGTAAATGCTTGTTGTGTTGAATGGCATCAGCTCTAAAAGCATAAAGTGATGGGTGGAATGCTTGAATTATCCTAACCACTGGTTACTAATCTGGGTGCATTCCATTGGTTTATTGTTTTCGACTGGCTGTGCTATTACCAGTCAGGGGCCAACAAAACCAGGCTTAGCTCTGCCCCAAAAGGGACAGCCTGCCCACAGAGGCCCTCTGTACAGAAACACAAAATTAGTGAGTTAGAATTCGAGTGAGTGTTTCCCAGGGAATCTGACTGTACATCTGCCACTTAGAGGGACTCACTGAGGAAAGCAAAGTGGTGCCTGCAAATGTTGGCATTCTATGTCATTACATATGGGGCCCAACCATATGTATATCAGTCTTGATCCCACCCAGTCTTGGCTCCACCCCAAAGGATATATAGTCCAGCCCACACTGCTAGTCCCATCCCTTTGAAAGGGAAGACAACCAACCCTAACTTGCTTCTATTGTACTGGACCTTAAAAAGGAGATACGGTATAAATGCCTTCGTTCCCTGTATCCTTGCTCACCCCTAAGGGATACAGAGGCCTGAATGAATCTTAACCACTTCATTATTCGAGATGTATCTCATGGTTACACGCTCAACGTGCTACTGAAGACGGAGACCAACCACATACACGTCTGTCT
Source organism: Calotriton arnoldi (assembly GCA_963921515.1). Lineage (NCBI taxonomy): Eukaryota > Metazoa > Chordata > Amphibia > Caudata > Salamandridae > Calotriton > Calotriton arnoldi. The sequence continues at coordinate 350,485 of CAWUFW010010553.1, forward strand.
TGGCTCATGCCACATGGAAGAGTCCAATCCTCGCCCCCTCTGAACAGGTGCCTGAGCACCCATAAACCTGCAAACCCACAAGCATTCAAGTCTTTTAGGGACTCATCTGTGCGGTGCAACTCGAGTCCTTGTGGCCTGTGTGGGTCGCAAGACTCGTCTACCCCACTACATTGACTTTCTTACATTCCGACCTATTCTTGAAAATATTCCTACATGTTTCTAAAAGGTTCCTCACAACTGCGTTGCGACTTCGTGGCACTGTGCAAACAATAGAATAGGGGACGGGAGTGGTGGAGCATTATCGGTGCCTAGTGGTCATCTATGCAACTCCTGTAGGATGAGAGTATGATACGAAGGGCTAGATTTACTAACCTTTCATGCAACGCAGTGCAGCAAGGCGTTGCGTGAAAGGGCGAGAGCAGAAACATACCATATCTACCTAGATATGGCGCGTTTCTGATCTCTCGTAGTGCGGTGCACTTCAGGCAGCCTAGTGGCAACACAGGCACCCTTGCACAACAGTGGGGCGGCTATAGTAGGTGTAGAGGGGGCCACCCAGTTAGCCTGCTGGCTGCATCATTTTTCTCCTATATGAGAGGACACAGCCTAGCACTGACCCTCTGCTATGGAGAGAAGGACACATCCCACCTTTCCTTTGCTTTGTCCAGTTCCCACCAAGCGAGTGGGCAGTGGCCTGGGGCCCTAGGGCATACACAGAGGTTCATGGGCATTCCTCAAGGGAGAGATGGAAGGAGGGGCCTGGTTTTATATACCAACACCTGGCATGCTGTGTTTAAAATACAGCTTGCTTCCAGTGGGACCACGAAATTGTCACTAATGTTGCGATTTGATGTGTGTCTAGCTTATTAATATAATATTTTGGTGAAAGCAGCATGGTGCACTGCACCCCAGTGCACGGTTATTAGTACTGTCTTGTCTGGGTCTGGCCTATCAGCTGTAGTAATGCTGTATATTCCATCCCTAGTATCCTGTTTTGGGAGGACGTATTTCAAGGGCATGGTGGGTTTGTGGGGACTTCTCTCAAAGCATAGGGCTCACGTGCACAGATGACTATACTACAAGTGACAAAGTCACACTGCATTGCTGCATGTGAGAGGGCTGACCAGCATGGTGTAGAAAGGAGAAAAGTACAAGTTGGTAGGAGGTGGTACAGAGTAAAGGAGATTGGAGAGGGTGGTGGATCATCCTTAGAAGGGACCGCGTGGAGTCCAAAATGACAAAAAAACTAGGCTCGTAGTAGGACACAGGCCTGCAATATTGGGTAATTTACAGCAAGATGGAGCAGGCAAATCAAGTCAGCTGGGGGAAGGAGGGATCACACCATTTCCCTTTCATTTTTATTAAAAAGTCTTATGATTGTGCTATGGTAAAATGCATGTGATGAAGACTGTCTTGCAAATAATGCTCTACCGCCCAATGTGGGCAAACTCCATCTGACACCAAGAGGAATATTCTCCATTCATCTGCCCGCCTCATCAGCGGTCTTCAGAAATTCAACAGCATCTGCCTGCACACATCACCTTTAAGTTCCTATAAATGATCTACAAGGCGATGAACAATGGCACCCCACCTTTCCTGATCACCACAATCAAGACATACGGAGGGCTTCACAAGACATGCAGCAGCAGCATCATCAGGAAGGAGTCAATCAGACGCAGACAGAAAATGGCAAGACACTAGGCCATCTGGAGGTTGTGGGACGCTGTCCCTGTTGAAATCCGCCTTGCTCTGGCTCTCCTCCATTTCAGAAAAAAGCTGAAGACCCTACTCTCCAGGGTTCCTCATGACAGTGTTAGCTCCATGGTCTCTCGTGAGTCTAAGGAATGTCTTCACCCTGAAAAGGAACTCCTTTCCAGTCCCTTCCCTTCTTGCATCCACCTTCCTCCCCGGCTAACATCTAACCCCCAGCAAACCCCCCACACTGGTTCATCCTCTTGATGACTGTACCCCAACTTGTTCCTAGTGTCATTACTTTGTAGCTAGGTTCCCTCTAAGTAATTCCAGGTACATACAAACATACATGTGCTGAAGAGCTTATGTGCTGAAGTCTCTCTCACTGTCTTCATAGTTTTTCAAACAAATTTACTGACACAAAGCCACACTGGGTAGTTCTCCCTTGAGGTTCTCCACTTTGTACTTAGAACGGCCAGTCCTTAAAACCATAAGAGGGTCTTTAATACCTCTAACCTTGGAACCCCGTTAGAGTCTTATTTTGGAATCTTTCAGTGTGGAGACTCTTTAGATCAATCAGTTATCCACATGTTTTGGGTGAGGTCACATACTTGATGATCCAACTGACCACCATTTTTAATGAAAACATAAATGACGTCCACCAGGAGACCTTGAAGGAAGCAGAGCCGGGGTAGGTTTCGCGATGGGCTCCGTACTGCGTCCTTGACGCTAATAGGCGTACTCGCTGCTTTTGTCTCATAGAGCCTGAATTAATACCCTAATTAGGATGACTTTACCTAATCGAAGGAAGAATATTTATCAGATTATTTGTTGTGTGACTGGTGATCTTGGTCAGAGTGTTTACACTTACTGAAACCAGATTGTGTGTAGTTTAGGGTAGTTTCTAGGTCCTGAAGAATCGCCACTTGATTATTCCTGACTTAACTAGGTGAGATACATGTTGACCAATTAATTCACCAAGCTATCTAGGACCATTATATCCCAAGGTAGCTCATACATTTTAATTAGGCTAGTGATCTCATTCATTAAATTGACTGATCCTGAGTATCACCTCACCTATTTTATTTCACGTATGCCACAATTCTACACTACACTTGTTTAGCCCACACACCCTCACTTCACCATATGTTAATTAAAAGATCTCCATCAAAGAGCCCCCTTGTGGGTGCCGGTCGTGTATTGCAGCGCTGGTCCGACGAGGAGTTAGCCCAATGATGAAACATGACACCCATTCGGGAGTGTGAGGGCCTGTTCTCCTATTGGAGCATATTCCTTTCCCTGGAACCATCTGTCTTAGGGGCCGATTCCGATTCGGGCCGGAAATCTCTCCGACCGAGCCGGACCCGGGGAGATTTCCGACCGAATCGGACCCTAGCAGCCCGACCGAACGAGTACGATGCGTCCGTATGCTATCGTACTCGAGTCGGTCGGACTCCCATTGAAGTCAATGGGAGCCGGTCGTACAACGCGTACGCGGGCTCCCATTGACTCAATGGGTGCGAGGCGAACAAGGGCGCCCCCTACAGCGGGTACGCGGCGAAGCGACTCGCGCCGTACATGCACAGGTAGGGGGGACCAATGGGTCCCCCCTGTGTGCGACTCGCGTGGCTACGCGTTCAGGGGGGTCCGACACGGACCCCCGAAGTGCGGCTCCGACTGCTCTTTGGAGCCAGAGTGCGCGACTCGGTCGGACTGCTCGCGGTGCGCATCGTACTTACCCGGCCGGGGAACGTCTCCATTGCGCGGTGCGAGTCGTGTCCGAGCGAGTCGGTCGGTGCGGTCGGGACACCCGATCGAGTCGGTCGGCGATTTCGCATCGTACTCGCTCGCCCGGACGCACGTACGATTCGGTCGGGAAATAGGGCTCCGAATCGGATCCGGTAAAGCCGAATCCGATTCGGTGCCCTATTGGCCGAGATCGGAATCGGCCCCTTAGTCTTCTGTCATGAGGAACTGCACAGATCATTTATATTCTGATTATTGCAAGGAACACATGTGCTGGACCTTCATCGCTCCTGGTTCCGCTTTATTATATGCCATTTCTCATGGTAATGAATAGAGTGGAAGCTTGGAGTGGCTGTAAGGGAGGATGAGAGAATTCATTGTTTTGTCTGAGGAGCTTGACATAGTGCTAAATGGCATTTCATCAATATGTAAGGTGTTTAATGTCAGAGAGGACCTTTCCAGGGTGGTGTTCGTGTCTTCCATCCTATAGTCTGGTGATGCCAGGGCCACCTATAATTCACCCTATGCCTACAACAAGAGGCTGAACAGCAGTGAAGAAAATAGCAAATCGTGGGCCACTCCACAGAAGCAGAGACAGCTGTGACTTGTGAGAGAAGTCTCGGAGAAAGAAAACACACCAACCAAAGGCACTGCCACTGATCTGCCTTAACACCCTATGGATGTCAAGTCAGGCTCCATACTACCTTGCTTTGATAGTCCATGAGAGTTCAAGCAGCCAGATACCCCAGTCATCCAACACATTGAGCATGTCTTGGATATCTTTCAGCTTGGCCACTGTTGTGATGCATCTTTGGTGGGAGTACAGCTGAAGAACTGAAGAAGCTGAGACCATGCCTGTTTGGGACTCACTTCTGGGTTCAGACAGACCACAGGCCCCTCAAATGGCTCATTAAATGAGGGGTGAAAAACCCAAACTGTTGAGGTGATCCATTTCCCTACAGGGAATGGACTTTACGACGGAACACTGTCCTGGGTCAGACCACATCAATGCTGATGGTCTATCCAGGTTTTTCCACCTTAGTAAAGAGAACTCCCAAGAGGTTGGGTAGTTCTCCCCACTTTCAGCTAGGGGAAACATGTGCTAGACCTGTCAGCCCTAGGGTGGGCTTTCCCCCAACTTTTTGCCTTCTTCCTCCATTTTTTCTGACCTCGTTTTTGCTGGCCTTCGGACTCTGCACACTTTACCACTGCCAACCAATGCTATAGCACATGTGCTCTCTCCTCTTAACATGGTAGTATTGGCTCATACCCAATTGGCATATTTAATTTTCTTATAAGTCCCTAGTAAAGTGCGCTATATGTGCCCATGACCTGTAAATTAAATGCTGCTAGTGGGCCTGCAACGCTGATTGTGTCACCCACTTAAATAACCCTTTAAAAGTGGCACAGGTCTGCCATTGCAGAGCTTGTGTTTGTAGTTTTAAACAGCCATTTCGACCTGGCAAAATAAATGTTTTCCAGGCCCAAACCTTCCTTTTTAATACATATAAGCACCCCAGGAAAGGCCCTGTAGAGCCCAGAGGTCTTGGTGCAATGTATTTAAAAACAGGACTTGTACTTTTAAGTTTTTCATATCCTGAAAGTGAAAAACTCTTAACCTCTTTCACTACTACAAGGCCTATATCTCAGATTTGATAACATTCTGGTTACTTTCTTACATTTTCTAAGCATCATTTTCAAATCGGAAGATATGACTGATTCAAGTTTGGTGTATCTGGAATCCTAATTTAAAATCCTAACTGGTGAAGTCAAATTTTAAATAACAATTCTGAAAGTGCTACTTTTATAAGTTTGGCATTTTCTTGGCTTAGCCATTTGGTGCCTGCAGCCTGTCTCTGGTCATCTGACTGGGTGTAGTTGGCAGTTGGGCTTTGTATATTTCTCCTAGACAGCCACACACAATGGGAGCTTAGGTGTGTCTCAATGGGCCATCTCTGGCAGGATGGAAGGGAGGAGCTGGTCACAGCCTCACTTACACCTGAATAGGCTGTGTCCTGTCCCCACACAAAGGGCTGCATATCCCCTGTAGCTAGTCTGGAGCCATTGGCAGGAGAGGCAGGGTATCTGTGCACTTCAAAGGCATATATTTTGAAGTCTCACCCCAATTCTAAGACACTACTGGGTATAAAGACTGGACCTCAGACACCACTACTCTAGTACACTTCTGGACCTATGGATACTCTGCCAGGAAGAAGGGCTGCTGTGCTGATGAAGGACTGCCACTCTAATGGACTACACTCTGCAGGACTCCTGCTTTGCTGTGCTGATCTGCTACCTGCTGCCCTCTTGCCTGGGTGAGAAGGACTGGACCTGCATCTCTTGAGCCCAGAGTGACTCCAAGGGCTAGTTGGCTGGCCTCCTGATCTGAAGCCTCAGGGTCATAACAGGCTTCCAATCCCTGAACTTGGAGTCTGCCATCTGTGAGTCTACCCTGCCAAGTGGTGCCACCCCAGTCCTGGACCATTGGAAGTGGGCCTAAGGTGCATGCCAGTGGAACTGATGCATCTTCTCTCCTGAGTGATGCATCCCCCAGCAGAACTGATGCATCGCCGCTGCTGCATGGTTTGGACCCATAGCAAAAGACTCACAGCGCCGCCGCAACCTGCATCTTGGGACTGCTGCATCACCTTATGAACTGCCACTGCGCATCGCTGGTACAGCCGGCACAGCTCCTCGCATTTCTCATCGATGGCAGCATTGACGCTGCCTCCAAAACTCTTTGTCACAGCTTCACTGCTCATCCAAATCAACGCCTCGCCCCAGCTGCGCATCGCATCCCTAACACTGGTAATCGCAAGCCCTGTTGACGAGATCCTCGATGTTGGCGCAACAGGACCTCACACCGCAGCCTCGCATCGCCTCGGCTGCTCGCCGCATCTCCGATGCGGATCCACTCAAAGCTCCGCAACCAGGATTTAAGGTATTCTGTTCAGCAGGCCTAACTGGGTCACAATCAGCCTGAACTTGTGACTTTGTCCCAGTCCAGTGTGACCAGATATCCCCAATAGCGCTTGTGCTTTTTGGCGCTATTTCTCACTATAAACTTTAGAATTCAATAACTCCAGTTCTACTCATTGGAGTTTTGTTGTTTTGGTCTTGTTTTATTTATTAAACTAAGCTCTATTTTTCTAACCTGGTTGGGATCTTTTGTGGTGTTTTCACTGTGTTACTGTTTGAAGTATTGCACAAATACTTTATACATTCCCTCTAAATTAAGCCTGACTGCTCTGTGCCAAGCTACCAGAGGATGGGCACAGGTTAATTTAGGGTTTGCCTGTACTTTTCCCTGACTAGGATTGTGGTTGCTGCTTGACCAGGGCTCACACCCCAGTCAACCAGTAACCCAATTTCTAACAGCCATGCTGTATCCTAACTTACTATCATCTCCTGGAGTAAGCTTTTAACACATTGCCTAATTTCCCTTGGAGAGCCGAATTTAGAATTTGATAACTTGGGGTCAGATATACTAAAAACTGGGTGCAAAATAGTGGTCACAGATTGCAACCAGTATTTTTGCGACTAGTGTGGTATTTAGTGTACCAACCTATGTCATAATCATTCAGTTCGAAAAGAAGCAATTCATAATGGGTCACAACTTGAGGTTATACTAGTGAGGTAGGTCGCAAATTGTGACCCACTACAATTCACTGCCATCACATGAATGGAGGGCTGCTGGGGTCAGCAGACCTCCAAGGCTATGATTGCTTTGTAATAAAGCAAACTATTTTTTAAATGCATCTCGTTTTCATTAAAGGGAACAGGACTGCATTTAAAAAGAAAGTTTTCTTTTTACATTTTTTTTTATTAATAGGAAGTAATAGTCCCAAGGACCTCTGCTTCCTCTTAAACAAACTTTTCTTTTTAACATTCCCAAGGGGACCCTTGGATGTCGTAGCATATCAATGTTTTGCGACTGGATTTTAGTTGCAAAATATTGACTCATAGCATACTGCTTCGGTATTTGGAAGGAGCGCCTACAACACGCCCCTTTTCCAAATACAAGCTTCTGTGCAAGCATCCTCTGGAGAGCAGATATTGGACATCATGGGGGATGCAAGCATCCTCAGGAGAGCAGACATTGACCATCATGGGGGATGCAAGCATCCTCAGGAGAGCGGATATTGGCCCTCATGGGGGATGCAAGCATCCTCAGGAGAGAGGATATGAGCTATTACGGGGGATGCAAGCATCCTCAGGAGAGTGAATATGAGCTATTACAGGGGATGCAAGCATCCTCAGGAGAGCAGATATTGGCTATCATGGGGGATGCAAGCATCCTCAGGAGAGTAGATATTGGCCATCACGGGGGATGCAAGCATCCTCAGGAGAGCGGATAATGACCATCATGGGGGATGCAAGCATCCTCAGGAGAGTAGATATTGGCCATCACGGGGGATGCAAGCATCCTCAGGAGAGCGGATATTAGCCAGCACGGGGGATGCAAACATCCTCAGGAGAGTGGATATTAGCCATCATGGGGGATGCAAGCATCCTCAGGAGAGCTAGTATTGGCCATCACGTGGGATGCAAGCATGCTCAGGAGAGCAGATACTGGCCCTCATGGGGGATGCATGCATCCTCAGGAGAGCCGATATTGGCCATCATGAGGGATGCAAGCATGCTCATGAGAGAGGATATGAGCGATCACGTGGGATGCAAGCATCCTCAGGAGAGCGGATACTGGCCCTCAGGGGGGATGCAAGCATCCTCAGGAGAGCGGATAATGACCATCACGGAGGATGCAAGCATCCTCAGGAGAGTGGATATTAGCCATCACGGGGGATGCAAGCATCCTCAGGAGAGCGGATACTGGCCCTCATGGGGATGCAAGCATTCTGAGGAGAGCGGATATGAGCCATCATGGAGGATGCAAGCATCCTCAGGAGAGCACATATTGGCTATCATGGCAGATGCAGGCATCCTCAGGAGAGCGGGTATTAGCCATCACGGGGGATGCAAGCATCCTCAGGAGAGCGGATACTGGCCATCAAGGAGGATGCACTCATCCTCAGGAGAGCGGATATTGGACCTCATGGGGAATGCAAGCATCCTCAGGAGAGTGGATATGAGCCATCATTGGGGATGCAAGTATCCTCAGGAGAGCTAGTATTGGTCATCACATGGGATGCTCTTTTCTCAGCCTTTTTAAGAATGAATTGAGACCATCTCTGTGAAACAGACCTTGGTTCCTGGTAAGCAGAATGTTATGTCTACCGTGGGAAGCCCAGACATGCCACGGCACTCTTTGATAATATGCAAATGAGAGTGCTGAAGGCTTCATTATACTGTTACTATGTGTCCACAGTGACACCATCACTAAAGTTGAAGCTCAGGGAAGGCTGGGGGTCAGGGGGTCTTCGTGTTACTGTGTTTCTGGGTGATCCATGCTCTAATTGCAATTATTGTCATAAAAATGAGTGCATGTTGTAGCATTTCCTGTCCTCATTAGTTTTGTGACCTTTGAAATATATTGTTTGATGGTCTGGAAAATGGCACTTTCTTTCAAGTGCTTGAGGGCGCGTCAGTAGGGAGGCAGCGTGCTGTGCCAGTCCAATCAGACACCCCGCAAAGGTCAGCACTTAGGGGGGCTGGAGAGGAAGGTGCTCCCCTTCTTAAATATCATGTGAGTGCATTGCACACCTTGCTAATATTTCACATGTATTAATCATAGCAAGCGGGTTCCATAGCCACAGTGACTGAGTATAATTTAAATAACTCCCTCTATTTGGCTCCAGTATTATTCATACCTGTTCCTTTGGGTCCTCGTGTGAGGCAAAACAATTAATCCTATGAGATCCTGGGAGCCACATTGTCTCAGACGTGAGTCCGGTGCTCACTGTGCCACCGGACCCAAGCCGTACCTGGCTGATGAGCCCTAATAAGGATGAAACCCGCCCTGGGCTGCTTGTGTTCCAAGTCAGGGAGGACCTGGCCTGGCAGTTCAGGCTGGACTGTTCTCATTGGAGCAGGGTCAAGACTGATTTCCATACAGCTGGATCCAAACTGAAGTAGCACGGTGAGCGGAAAAGGAGGGGTTAATTCAAGCATTCCATTCATCACCTTGTGTTTGGTTTAATAGACTGAGGCAAGTAATGTTCAGATGGCGCACAAATCTCAGCTTTGAGGATGACATTGGGCCCTTGTTTTGCTAACTGGCAGAAATTCCCCTTATTTTTTGTTATATCACAAGATTTAAAATAACATAACATGTGCATGTACGCACGTTCACCTCGAAGGGTATCTTGGCGCTGAATAACAGATGTTTGTTACCCAACTCAACGGTACTCATTTTATCGACCTCAGATGGATGAAAGGCTGAGTGGACCTGCCAGGATTTGAACTTGCAGCCATGAGGTCAAACACAGGATTATGCAGTGAACGCATTAGTCCACTGAGCTACCAAACCAGACCCTTCAATAAATAAACCTGAGGGACCCCACCCACCTCCTTATCTCCCACCCCCTCCTTGCACTGTTTGCAGAAGCAACTTGTCTCATTTCAATTCTAAGAACAGAGAAGATGAGAAATGTAACGGCATTGGGTGATCCACAGATATGAGCCGCTTGGCCTGTGTATCCTTTCTTTAAAATCCTATCTAAAAATATCTCAAGATCGACTGAAGCATATAAAAGAGGTTTTGTCTCACCTCTCAACCCCTACCCAGCTCCCATAACAGTCTGGGCCAAACTACACTCCTGCGTTCACCTTGGTAGGCCCTGATGTCTCATTAAATGTTCTTGTGAGCGGAGGCTGGCAGGCAGAGGAAGCACAAAGCCGTATATGTTGGAGGCACCTGAGCAAGGATCTTACTACAATAAAAGCTTGTGAGCCCCTAGCACAGCAATTGTAATTTATCGAATTTTTTGTTTTTCACAGAAGAAATTGTATGGTTATAAATTTGTCACCCTGTCTGTGTGTCTGTATCTGTCTGTGTAGTAAATGACTTGATTATTGTTTCAAAATCCCAGCTCGCATCTGACAATCAATGTGATCCTGGGCACCTGCATCTCACACTGATCTCTCTAGGATCGCTCTCTCTCTTTCTCCAAACCTTCAGGTTTTCCTAAGGAAGCTACAGAGGAGTCTTAAGGGCCACTGTTGAAGGACCCTAACCAGACACTCTTCCTGTCTATCTGTCTGGAAGTTATGTGTCAGTCTGTCTTTCTTTGGCCACCTGCTTACTCACCTTCTACTTATTCACGTCTCCTTTTCTTTGTATGTCTTGTAATTTCCCTCTCCATTTTAAAGACTCAATATCTTCTTAATCTGTCTGCCCATCATGTTACTATTTCTCTGTTTTTCGAGTCATGATCTATGTTTAGAGACTGCAGAGAAGGTGATGGATGGAGGCTCCAATGAATCTCAGCCCATGGTAACTAATTTGGGTCATGTTCCAGTGGATTTGTGCGTTTACAGCAAGGACCGACCATATACAAACCAGACCTGGCCATGACGACCAGGGACAGTCCAGATGGTACCGCTAAACCAGGTCTCCTTTGAACCCATGCAAGCCGGGTCTGGTGGCTTAGGGGACTAATGCATCACTGTAGTGGCCTATTATGTTATGTTATGAACATTTTGCCTTTGTTTGGCCTCATCAGTGGGGTGCAGCTTGAGTCCTATGGCGAAGCACATTTCGGATTCACATCTGAGCCTGTCCCTCCTACTAAGATAGACTCGTTTAGACAGTACAAAGTGATGGATGGAAGGCTTGAAGGAATCTCAGCCTCTGTAGATTACTCTAGGGCCACATTCGAGTCCTGTATTCTTACCACTGTTGTGTCTTTCCAGACAAGGGCCAACGATATGCATCCCAGACATGGTCCTGCCCAGGGAGGACTTATCTCTCTGCCTCTCTCTTTTGTTTAGTGCCTTTTCATATCCCCTTCAGCCTCTGCACTATCTGTTTCTGTGTCTATCCTTTTCTTTTGTCTGCTTTCATGTCTGTGGCAAGGAGTGGATGGAAGACTTGAACCTCTGAAACCAAATGGAAGGAGTTGAATCAGCAGAAAGAAGTTGATAAAAGCGAATTCAAAGACCTCTTCGATTTAGAGAGCTGCTCGGAGGATGAGGATGGGGGAGTCACTGTGAAAGGGGAGCAGAAAGAGGCGGCATCCACTGGTAAAAACAGAGATCTGCACATTTAGGGAGCTAGAGTGGGTCCAAACCTGGCAGAGAATTAGAGTGGGTGCACCTCTTGATTGGATAACAGTGTTGCATATTGTGAGCCCAGGAAAGGGGTCTTCACTTGAGTGAGCAAGAGAAGGATTTGCTGATGGGGAGAAAAGAGCGTTTGCACCTTGGAAAAGGTCTACAGCTCAGAAGCGTAGAAGAAGAAGAGTCACAAATAGGGACGGTGTGAGTGAAGGGTTGCATCCTGGAGAACAAACGGACTGCATCTTAGGGAACAGACAGGCGCTGTACCTTGGAGAACAGACAGGCGCTGTACCTTGGAGAACAGACAGGCGCTGTACCTTGGAGAACAGACAGGGACTGTACCTTGGAGAACAGACAGGCGCTGTACCTTGGAGAACAGACAGGGGCTGTACGTTGGAGAACAGACAGGGAATGTACCTTGGAGAACAGACAGGCGCTGTACCTTGGTGAACAGACAGGGGCTGTACGTTGGAGAACAGACAGGCGCTGTACCTTGGAGAACAGACAGGGGCTGTACGTTGGAGAACAGACAGGCGCTGTACGTTGGAGAACAGACAGGCGCTGTACCTTGGAGAACAGACAGGGACTGTACCTTGGAGAACAGACAGGCGCTGTACCTTGGAGAACAGACAGGGGCTGTACGTTGGAGAACAGACAGGGAATGTACCTTGGAGAACAGACAGGCGCTGTACCTTGGAGAACAGACAGGGGCTGTACCTTGGAGAACAGACAGGGAATGTACCTTGGAGAACAGACAGGCGCTGTACCTTGGAGAACAGACAGGCGCTGTACCTTGGAGAACAGACAGGCGCTGTACCTTGGAGAACAGACAGGGGCTGTACCTTAGAGAACAGACAGGGAATGTACCTAGGAGAACAGACAGGGGCTGTACCTTGGAGAACAGACAGGGGCTGCATCTTGTAGAAGAGACAGAGGCTGCATCTTTGGGAACAGACTGTGCCTTCCATCACTGGGAGGTGGATGTTGTCGGCTTCATCGCTTGAACGGGGTGAGGGCTGGAACTTAAAGGATTAGAAGTGGAATGTTTCTTTATAGCGTCAGATAAGAAATTTTGTGGGAGTAATAAACATATCACATGTAGAGGTACAAGCTCCTGCATGTAGGGATGGGCAATAAATTCCGCTCCACTGGCAGAGTTTTGAACAAATTCTGCCAACCGCTGCGTTGCAGAGTTTTTTCTGGAACGAGGCTCGCCAACGGTAACTTGGCGAGCGTGAGCTAGAATTGACGTTCCCTAGCGCGATTTTCAGGTGCTAGAAGGGCACCCAGAGATATTTTTTCACAGTGGGCGGTCACGACCATTCGTTGTGAGAAAGCTGCCGCTCGAATAGAAAATAAACTCGAGCAGCAGCAAAGAAGCAGTGCCCTCTGGTGTGCTGCTTGATGCCGTTCGCACTGATTTTGGAGCATGAGCAAGCTTCCGGTGCTATAAATCAGCGCGAGCAGCGTGTCATGCCGATTTCTGCCCGTTCATGGAACTCAGCGGAATTTCACAGAGTTTTCATGCAACTCCACGGAATTCCGTGAAGTGAAACTCCACGAGTTCCGTCCTCCCCTACTTAAAAGGATCATAGAGGAGTCTTCATCATAGTACAGATGCACCAAATAAGACTAATTCACACAGGTCCTAATAATGTCTGTTGTTACTGGTGCCCCCTCGTGCCCCACTGTGCTTTTCACAACTTGTTATCAGCCTTATCCTACTGACAAACAATATATGTTTGTGAAGACACGTGTGTAGTAGACCCCCCGGCTGTCCTCCAAAGTGGCAACAGCGGAGTAGGTGTCTCTAACTTGCCCCACCTTGCTAGGTCTTATGCGGTCCCTCCCTGAAAACACTCCAAACGCTCTTTAGAGAGAGTTTCACTAATAAGGATAAACAGAACCTTATCTTTGGACAGTGACAGTTCAATCTCTCACCCAATCTGCCAATCGTGTACCTTTTTGGCCAAATACAAGAGAACTGGGAACTATTCTCCTTTAACCACCTGTGAAATTTAACCTTTCACTAATTTGTAATTTGTGTCTGCCTGCCACCTGAGTCAGTGTAACCCGCTTAGTCAAACGAGGCACCTAGGGTGAACTGATGTAGTGCCTTACCTCATGTGAGGAGTTTTGCTATCTGACTTACCTCCCAGAGATTGTGTTCCTTGAAGTGATTTTTCACAAAGCAATTTGAGTTTGTGTGCTTTTAATTGTAAATACTTTATATCAATTCTTTGTCCTATTGAAGAAGAGCCCATTCAGTATTTTACTGGATTTCTCGAATAGCTCACCTAAAGGAATTAACGTTGCTCGCTTCCGAGTGAGTCAGCTGCAGACCAGCGTCTAACCCGGTCGCTATGCCTGGACCAAGTAATTGCTATTGCAAACAAAGATGGACTCGCCCTAGTCATGTGATGTAACATATTACCATGGCTGACATTTTAGAATATATTCCGACGGCTGAAACTCAGCAAGTTTGTAATTGTGAAAATGAATAGTCATAGCTCCAAACATCATATAGATCCAAATTCGATATTTTGTGTGACAATAAGCATAACCCAAGGGGCTACATTCTCCAAAATGTATCATGTGTGTTTATCCAAATTCAATTATATCGAGACGAACAGCCCTCCTATGTTAGTTATAAAACAAATAACCATATGCACCAACCCAAAGTGTGCTTCATTGTCTGTCAATCAAACCCTAGATGGCTAGTTTATCTCTCAAAGGGTACAGTACAGGCTTATTATGCCTATCAATGCTATGTGTCAATTCTTCTATATGTAGGAACATTGGAAGAGAAGGAATGGAAAAAAGGGGTAAAGTCTCATAGTAGAAAATTAAATTGCATCTGTATGTGGTCACTCACCCAGAAAATATTGTAGTTCTTGATCAATATTTGATCCCTCTTCAACTGCTTTGAGGCTCATGATCCATATTACCCCTCTCCGTTTTTTAAATTCTCTATTTCCACCACAGGGATCTCTGGAGTTGTGTTCTATTCCATAAAATCCAAAGCTTTTTTTTGGCCCTTGTGTATTGCAGTTCATCGCATGAACTGCTATCGGATACCTCTCATCCCCCTGTTTGAGTGCCCAAATATGTTCACTCACTCTTTTCTTTAGGTATCTTATAGTACTCCCAATGTATATTCAGTGACATTTGAATGCAATTACATATATGACATATTTGTTATCACAGTTGAGATTTGTACAGATCTCATACATATTCATTGCATCAATACCAAATTTCTTTGTTTTGTCCAATGCCCATTGGCACATGCCACAGTGGCCACATTTCTAAAACCCTCGAGTGTGTTGTGATAGCCAGTGGCCCTGTGATGGTGAGGTAGGGTAACTTGGACTCAAAATGGTGCTTATAGTTCTGCCCTTGCGGAAGGTAATGTCAGGTCTTCGCGAGATACAGTCCTCAAGTGTCTTGTCAGCACATAGGATGTGCCAATGTTTTTGCATACTTTTATGTATTGTATTTGATAGAATGGTGTACTCTGTGATCATCCTGATACGTGTCTCTTGTTCTTTTTTACGTGTGGTTTGCCTCAGTATCTGCTCACATTGCATTTTCATAATCTTACTTTGTGCCAAGCTTATATCTCTTTGTGCAAAATCTGGTTCCATATCCTGGATACAGGGTAGGAAACCAGAGTTCTCACTACAGTTAAGTCTGGCATGTATCATTTCCCCATAGGGGATAGATTTCACTTGATGTCTGCGGCAGGCACGAGATGCGTGCAGGATAGAAATGCATGATGTGGGTTTGTGAAACAGTTTGCTGTGTATTGTGTTGTTTTGATTGAATAGTTCCTGTTGGAAGCCGGAGTCCCCGTCACGGGTCACTGTCACAAATGTGCGACCCGGGACTCCCCACTCAACGTTAGGCCAAGTAAGGACACCGTTTGAGATAGCCCTGCTCACCCCCTTAGTAGCTTGGCACGAGCAGCCAGGCCTATCTCCAAGGCACGAGTGTACAGTATGTGCAACCACGCCCACAGCAACTCCCTGGTGACACCACAAATGGACTCCACACGAGTTTGATAAGAACGAGTATAAACTTTATATAGAAAGATATACGATCAGACCACACGTTACAAAAGCCAACATATAATAAAGGGTAATATTCGTTCCGGCTGGCTGGTAGGTTCAAATCCCAACCACCGCTTTCCAAACGCTATGCTGGTCGTAATGCTAGAATCACACACATTGCAATGGACAAAAAATAGTGCTCTGCGTAACGATACAATCTTGTGCCGGGCACAGGAGAAATAATACAACGCGTAACGATACACTCCGGTACCTGCAATGGGAGAAATTATGCAATGCGCACTGCTACAATCATGTACTGTGCAATGAAGGAATAATGCAATGCGTCACACCCCAATCACGTACTTTGCAATGAAGAAACAATGCAATGCACGCCGCCACAATCATGTACTTTGCAACTAAGGAATAATGCAATGCGTAGCTACAATCATGTACGTTGCAATGACGAAATAATGCAATGCGGTCCGCTACAATCCTGTACTTTGCAAGGGAGAAATAATGCAATGCGTAGCGCTACAATCGTGTACTTCGTTAGGCGGAAATAATGTCAGGCGTCATAAGACAGTCCGGCAGTTCGTTAGCAGCAATATTGGCAATGTGTATTACGACAGTCAGCCTCTTCGATAACAGTTGCCCCCCACACGTATTCACGATGAAATAAAGTACAGCTTCCCAATCGGGCCCCAGTACCACCACTCCTTGGTCAGTACGGGCCCCAATCTGAGCCGAAGCAAAGGCTCACGTCGTCAGAAGGATGGAGAGGCCGAGAGAGTGTCCCTCCGAGCCCGCACCCCGCCCAGGCAGTGATCCACGTTACCTGGGGGGCGCGACCCCACTCTCCTCTCCTCCTTCAATGAACTAGGCCTTTCGTGCAGAACTTTCTCAATGGGCCTCAGCGGCTCGGCCTGGCAGCTCAGCTCCTCCGGGGCTGCCGGTCCGGGCCGCGACTGTTAGGAAGGTCTCAAGCGGCCGCAGGGCACACGTACCCCACGCCCCTGAGATTACGTTCCTCCGGGTGCACGTTCACCACCGCACCCTCCGGGTCTCTTCTGGAACGAAGCCACACACACAACGCTGATGGGACTTCACGTCGACTCCGAGTGCATGTTCAACCGGCACTCCTTCCTGCTGTCTCAGTTCGCACCAAGACACGCACACCACGCTGCAGAGACTCACTTTCTTCCGGTGCACACGATGATCAGCCGATCACCTCCACAGTCCCAGGTTGCACCAAAGTACGCACACTGCTTCACTGAGACTTACTCCAATTCCGGTGCCCCGATATCCAGGCGCTCTTCACCAACGCCTCCGGCCGCACCTTGACACGCTCACCATGTCTGAGCCTCGCTTCTCCTCCGGTGCACTCGATCACCAGGCGCTCTTCACCAACGCCTCGGTGCACCCCGACACGCACCCTGCACGTCTGAGACTCACTCCACTTCCGATGCACGCGTTGACCAGGCGCTCCTCGCCAACGCCTCCAGTGCACAGCGACACGCACCCAGCGCGTCCGCGGCTCTCTTCACCTCCGGTGCGCACTTCACCAGGCGCTCCTCACTGACGCCTCCTGTGCACCACGACACACACCCTGCGTGTCCGAGACTCACTCCTCCGTCGATGCACACGTTCACCAGGCACTCTTCACCAACGCCTCCTGTGCACCACGACACGCACCCAGCGCGTCAGAGTCTCGCTTCTCCTCCGTGTGTCCAAGATCACAGGGCACACCTTCTGAGGGTCTCAAGCTGCTACAACACGCGCCCACCGCGTTGCTTGAAACTTCTCCGGAAACTTTTATGTTCCTGTGTTTCCAAACAGGGAGCCAGCTCACCTCGGGCCCTTGGGGTTACAAGACACAGCACAGTCTTCTTCAAGCAGGGGGACCCAGCGCCTCCAAGCACAGTCCCAACAGCCTCTCCCTTAGTTAGAACAGCAAACTGCAGACCAGCCCCAGATGAAGAAGCAAGGATTGGTCTTTCCACACCAGTCTCTTCAGTTGCTCCTTCTTTAGCAGAGGTTCCTCTTGACCACAGAATGGGTCCAAGCCTTTTCAGTCTCAATCCATTTCTGTTTCATTCCAACGTTCAGGGGTTTCAGCTCTCATAGATATACCCCTAAATGTCTTTGAAGTTTGTTGTGCTCAGGGGTCCCTGACCCCTGCCTAAATCAGTTCTGGGTGTCTCCCTCCCAGTGTCACCTTTCTCCCTTTGATACTGGGGGTCTGGATCCTTAATCACTCAGCAGGAGATGGGTCAACTGTTTTATAGCCGCAACCCAGGCCTCTTCACCTTCCGGGGCTTCTACTCGCATACTCTCCAGCTGCAGGTCAGCCTGGTGCCATCTCACCCCCTCCCCTCTCAGATCCAGACAGTCAATCCACATTCAACAGAGACACACAGAAATGCCTAAAGCACAAAACTCAGCCACTTTCTAAAAGAGCGGCTTCTGAACACACAGTGACAAAACCACTTTCATAGAAAGATGGGTTATGACGCTGTGAGTTCATACATACCAAACTTCACCTCTCCATTTTAAACTTAGGGGAAACTAGGCTAGCAAACACAATACCCAGCCTCCCCCATTCTGTCCTATGGGCAGAATGGCCTTTCACCAGTGAAAAACGAAATGGAGTATTTTTCACTGTCAGGACATTACACACACCTCAGTATATGTCCTGCCTTTTACCTACACGGCACCCTGCCCAGGGGTTACCTGGGACCTACCACAGGGGTGCCCACTGTGTACGCAAAAGGGAAAGTAAGGCATGACAAGTGGGTGCACTTGTCAGGACAACATGCTAACTTAGCAAACTGCGCACAGGCCCTACACTGCAGGCCTGAGTTCCCTTCTCCGCGCACCCTTTGCATTACTAGCCCTGGCACACACAGTGCACATCACTAGGGACTTTACTAGTAAGGCAAACATACCAATCATGGCCAACCAATTAACATTACACTTTACACCGGGAACTACTGTACTTTGACACTGATCAGCAGTGGCAAAGTACCTAAAGCATCTAAATTGGCACTCTATGTCAGGAATACGGTCTAGGGGGAAAGCAAAACGTTTTAGGGAACTTTAGCCAAAAAGGCCAAGTCCTACAGTTCCCCATCTAGGAAGACAATCTTAGTTGCACTATATTGGTAACTGAACCTGATATTGGCATCATTAGTGTTCAAATAGTCACAAAATTTCTACAGTTTATGGGTAGTTTCTGTCCTTATCATAAAACAGTCGTCGATGTAGCATCCTCAGTACAAAATGGATTTGCTTCATTGTCTGCCACCAGGACCCCAGATCCACTCTTCCTCAAGCTACCCCATAAAGAGGTTTGCATATGACGGAGAAAACCTTGAGCCCATGGCAACACCTTGTGTCTGTCTGTACCAGTCATCTTTAAATAAAAAGAAGTTGTTATTAAGAATCAGTTCTGTCATAGATATCAGCATTTCTGTGTGTTCCCAAAGGCTGGCATGCCTGCCCCCTAAAATATGTCTAAGAACCTTCATTTCTATGTCATTCTTTATGCTTGTGTATAGGGCTACTAATCTAGCATCACCATTGTCATCCCAGGTTCCCAACTCACGTGTCTTTGATAAACAAAGGCAAATTTGACACGAAGGGTTGTAAAAATATATCTACAAATTCAGATAACTTTTCAGTCGGCCCACCTATGCTGATACAATAGGCCTACCCGGTGGAAAGGGAAGGTTCTTGTGAACCTTAGGGAGGGTATAAATACAGGTATATCTAGGACGATCTACCCGTTGGTACATGTATTCATCTATATCCAATAGGCAGTTGTCATTGCCATGTTTTCAGTGCCCAATTGAACCAACTTGTCATTTCAAACATTGGAGTGGTCAACAATTTCTCATAACAGTTTACGTCATTTAGTTGTGAGTCAATTTCTTCTGCATAATCATGACAGTTCATTATTACAATGTTTCCCCCTTTGTCTGCCTCCCTGATAATTACACTCTTATCTTCTTGCAACTCTTTGAGAGTCAGACACTCCTTGTAATTCAAATTGTCCCTTCTTTTGTCATAATGTGGCTTTTGTTTTTTGGCAGATTCATCTAAGTCTCTACGAATGAGTTTGTGGAACACTTCTATGTTATTCCCTATATGTGCATTGACAGGAACCCCTGTTGCATCGGCTCCTGTCAATGCTTTATAAATGATCGTCAGCTTGGTGGTCATATATAAATTTGGTGGGGAAAGGGGAAAGGAGTCATTTAGTCTGTTCCCTGCCAGCTTACCATAAACTACGCACCTCTGCCTCATACTTCTTCATCTAGTGCACTGGTAAGCGATGCATCACAGAACACGATAACCACACGCATGACATTGAACCCAGTGCAGTAACCAGCTGAGTGGACGAAGAAAACAAGAAATGTCATAAAGGGCCCGCAGAGCTATTCAAAGCTGCCAGCTTACCATAAACTACGCACCTCTGTCTCATACTTCTTCATCTAGTGCACTGGTAAGCGATGCATCACAGAACACGATAACCACATGCATGACATTGAACCCAATGCAGTAACCAGCTGAGTGGACGATGAACACAAGAAATGTCATAAAGGGCCCGCAGAGCTATTCAAAGCTGCCAGCTTACCATAAACTACGCACCTCTGTCTCATACTTCTTCATCTAGTGCACTGGTAAGCGATGCATCACAGAACACGATAACCACACGCATGACATTGAACCCAGTGCAGTAACCAGCTGAGTGGACGAAGAAAACAAGAAATGTCATAAAGGGCCCGCAGAGCTATTCAAAGCTGCCAGCTTACCATAAACTACGCACCTCTGTCTCATACTTCTTCATCTAGTGCACTGGTAAGCGATGCATCACAGAACACGATAATCACATGCATGACATTGAACCCAATGCAGTAACCAGCTGAGTGGACGATGAACACAAGAAATGTCATAAAGGGCCCGCAGAGCTATTCAAAGCTGCCAGCTTACCATAAACTACGCACCTCTGTCTCATACTTCTTCATCTAGTGCACTGGTAAGCGATGCATCACAGAACACGATAACCACACGCATGACATTGAACCCAGTGCAGTAACCAGCTGAGTGGACGAAGAACACAAGAAATGTCATAAAGGGCCCGCAGAGCTATTCAAAGCTGCCAGCTTACCATAAACTACGCACCTCTGTCTCATACTTCTTCATCTAGTGCACTGGTAAGCGATGCATCACAGAACACGATAACCACACGCATGACATTGATCCCAGTGCAGTAACCAGCTGAGTGGATGATGAACACAAGAAATGTCATAAAGGGCCGGCAGAGCTATTCAAAGCTGCCAGCTTACCATAAACTACGCACCTCTGTCTCATGCTTCTTCATCTAGTGCACTGGTAAGCGATGCATCACAGAACACGATAACCACACGCATGACATTGAACCCAGTGCAGTAACCAGCTGAGTGGACGAAGAACACAAGAAATGTCCTAAAGGGCCCGCAGAGCTATTCAAAGCTGCCAGCTTACCATAAACTACGCACCTCTGTCTCATACTTCTTAATCTAGTGCACTGGTAAGCGATGCATCACAGAACACGATAACCACACGCATGACATTGAACCCAGTGCAGTAACCAGCTGAGTGGATGATGAACACAAGAAATGTCATAAAGGGCCGGCAGAGCTATTCAAAGCTACCAGCTTACCATAAACTATGCACCTCTGTCTCATACATCTTCATCTAGTGCACTGGTAAGCGATGCATCACAGAACACGATAACCACACGCATGACATTGAACCCAGTGCAGTAACAAGCTGAGTGGACGATGAACACAAGAAATGTCATTAAGGGCCCGCAGAGCTATTCAAAGCTGCCAGCTTACCATAAACTACGTACCTCTGTCTAATACTTCTTCATCTATTCACGGGCAAGCGATGCATCACAGAACACGATAACCACACGCATGACATTGAACCCAATGCAGTAACCAGCTGAGTGGACGATGAACACAAGAAATGTCATTAAGGGCCGGCAGAGCTATTCAAAGCTGCCAGTTTACCAGAAACTACTCACCTCTGTCTCATACTTCATCTATTCACGGGCAAGCGATTCATCTCAGAACACGATAACCACACGCATGACATTGAACCCAATCCAGTAACCAGCTGAGTGGACGATGAACACAAGAAATGTCATTAAGGGCCCGCAGAGCTATTCAAAGCTGCCAGCTTACCATAAACTACGTACCTCTGTCTAATACTTCTTCATCTATTGCACTGGTAAGCGATGCATCATAGAACACGATAACCACACGCATGACATTGAACCCAATGCAGTAACCAGCTGAGTGGACGATGAACACAAGAAATGTCATTAAGGGCCCGCAGAGCTATTCAAAGCTGCCAGCTTACCATAAACTACGCACCTCTGTCTCATACTTCTTCATCTATTGCACTGGAAAGCGATGCATCACATAGCACGATAACCACACGCATGACATTGAAACACTTTCCACATAGGATTAGAATAAAAACAACACACTTACAACTTCGCAACCTACATTGTAGCATGCTACCCATGAAGGCAAGCACTTCAGGGCCCCACATCTGAGTAGTAGGCACTGTATACATCTTGCAATACAATACCTGTACTTCCACCTGCCAGTCAGAGCTGGTCCATGGCTTTTGGTGCCCTGGGAGAAGTGATAGTGAGGTTGGCACCTTTCAGGTTCACCAGCCTTGACCCAGAATGGTATCTGCCCTATTTTATCCTTCTACCCTTTGCTCAGAAGTCCTGCTGTGATCATAGGAGGCCCGTAGCCCTGGAGTATTATAAGGAGGGACAGATCAGTTACACAAACCCAAGTGTTATCGGAGGACTCTCTGAGATGTTTGCACTATGTTTACGAAGTGTACATTCCCAGTGCTCTAAACATGGAGAAGAGGCCACACACTCACGTGTGCGTGCGATGTAATACTAACAAAATGAATAAGTTAAATGAACAGTGGCTCAACATGCTGTGAAACTAGTCAAGCCACCTCTCTGGGTAGCTCGGAGTAGCTTTTTGCAATAACTGTACCCTGTTCTAATATTTCTCAGTCCAGTCATGATTGTCAAATCACCAAAATGCTCGGTGTACAGCACTCGCATCATTCATCCTTTGACCGGCAGTGACGTACCTGGATTGATCCCTGGTTCTAACTCACCATCACAGTTTCATATTTGCTGCTGATGGACAATGGGAAGGGATGAAACCTGCAAAAACTCACCAGGACCATTGCAACTCTGTTTGCCTTCTCTTCTTGATCCCTGAAACCAGAGCTAGCGAGGGCAACTTTTCATTCCCTCTATCCATCCAGTTTTCATTCAATGTATTCATCCAGTTTTCATTCACTGTATTCATCCACTTTTCATTCAATGTATTCATACACTTTTCATTCAATGTATTCATACACTGTTCATTAACTGTATTAATCTACTTTTCATTCACTGCATTCATCTAGTTTTCATTTACTGTATTCATCCACTTTTTATTCAATGTATTCATCCACTTCTCATTCAATGTATTCATCCACTTTTCATTCACTGTATTTATCCACTCTTCTTTCTCTGTATTCATCCACTTTTCATTCACTGTATTAATCCACGTTTCATTTAATGTATTCATCCAGTTTTCAATTGGAAAACAAGGCCTAGACAAGGCAATAAAGCTTAGTGCTATAAAGGCAAAAGGCAACGTGTAACAATGGTTCTGTATACAAACATGCACAAATACTGTCAGATTTTTATGTTTGTTTATTATATAGAAAAATATATTTTTATGCTTTTTATGATCATTTCTTTAAAAAAAAAAAATATATATATACACGAAATTGGCTTGGGATGACAGCTGTTCATGTAAGGTTCTGAATGCTCCACAATTTCCAATTGATATTACCAATTCATTCAAAGAGATTCTTATCATCAATAAATATGCAATCCATGTTACAAGTGCATGTTTTGTTTCACAATATTGGAGTGCGGATTCTAGACATGTAATTATATCAAGAACACATCTGATTACTCTCTATGTACATGATACAATACAATATATAATGGGAGAACTGGCGGTATAATTAAACCAATACAATATATAATGAGAGAACTGGCGGTATAATTAAACGACACGCGTTTCGGTGAAGCCTTCTTCAGGGTTCCATCTCAGTAAATACTATATCGGTGGTAGAAAGCCTTATTGTTGCATGTAAGATAAACATGGTCAGGTTCCAAATACATTGGAAATGCGATGTCCTTATGTGGTATGGAGTTGCTGCATGTTTATTGTTAATGCCGAGTTTCTGCTTGACAAAAAATTCAGTTTTCATTCACTGTATTCATCCACTTTTCTTTCACTGTATTCATCCACTTTTCATTCACTGTATTAAACCACTTTTCATTTAATGTATTCATCCAGTTTCCATTCACTGTATTCATCCACTTTTCATTCACTGTATTCATCTACTTTCATTCAATGTATTCATTCACTTTTCATTCAATGTATTTATCCACTTTTCATTCACTGTATTCATCCACTTTTCATTCAATGTATTCATCCACTTTTCAATCACTGTATTCTTCCACTTTTCATTCAGTGTATTCATCCACTTTTCATTCACTGTATTCATCCACTTTTCATTCAATGTATTCATCCACTTCTCATTCAATGTATTCATCCACTTTTCATTATATGTATTCATCCACTTTTCTTTCACTGTATTCATCTGCTTTTCATTCACTGTATTCATCCACTTTTCATTCAATGTATTTATACACTTTTCATTCAATGTATTCATACACTGTTCATTAACTGTATTAATCTACTTTTCATTCACTGCATTAATCTGGTTTTCATTTACTGTGTTCATCCACTTTTTATTCAATGTATTCATCCACTTTTCATTCACTGTATTAATCCACTTTTCATTCAATGTATTTATCCACTTTTCATTCACTGTATTTATCCACGTTTCTTTCACTGTATTCATCCACTTTTCATTCTCTGTATTAATCCACTTTTCATTCAATGTATTCATCCACTTTTCATTCACTGTATTCATCTACTTTCATTCAATGTATTCATCCACTTTTCATTCACTGTATTCATCCACTTTTCATTCACTGTATTCATCCACTTTTCATTCAATGTATTCATCCACTTTTCTTTCACTGTATTCATCCACTTTTTATTCACTGTATTCATCTACTTTCATTCAATGTATTCATCCACTTTTCATTCACTGTATTCATCCACTTTTCATCAATGTATTCATCCACTTTTCATTCACTGTATTCATCCACTTTTCATTCAATGTATTCATCCACTTTTCTTTCACTGTATTCATCCACTTTTCATTCAATGTATTCATCTACTTTCATTCAATGTATTCATCCACTTTTCATTCAATGTATTCATCTACTTTCGTTCAATGTATTCATACACTTTTCATTCAATGTATTCATACACTTTTCATTCAATGTATTCATACTTTTCATTCACTGTATTTATCCACGTTTCTTTCACTGTATTCATCCACGTTTCATTCTCTGTATTAATCCACTTTTCATTCAATGTATTCATCCACTTTTCATTCACTGAATTCATCCACTTTTCATTCACTGTATTCATCCACTTTTCATTCAATGTATTCATCCACTTTTCTTTCACTGTATTCATCCACTTTTCATTCACTGTATTCATCTACTTTCATTCAATGTATTCATCCACTTTTCATTCACTGTATTCATCCACTTTTCATTCAATGTATTCATCCACTTTTCTTTCACTGTATTCATCCACTTTTCATTCACTGTATTCATCTACTTTCATTCAATGTATTCATCCACTTTTCAATCACTGTATTCATCCACTTTTCATTCAATGTATTCATCCACTTTTCTTTCACTGTATTCATCCACTTTTCATTCACTGTATTCATCCACTTTTCTTTCACTGTATTCATCCACTTTTCATTCACTGTATTCATCCACTTTTCATTCACTGTATTAATCTACTTTCATTCAATGTATTCATCCACTTTTCATTCAATGTATTCATACACTTTTCATTCAATGTATTCATCTACTTTAAATTTCATGTCTTTAGAAATTCTGCAATGTTTTTATGCTTTGATGTTTAGGGTTTTGCTAGTGGTCATTTCTCTTAGACTCAAGAAGCACAAACAGTTAGCAGTTGGGGGCTCTGTGCAAGGCGCTAGTCCCTGGCAGCTGTACTGGTTTAGAAAAACGAAGCCAAACACAAATGTCTAGATTCAGCGTCGTTGCAAATCTTTTTTAGATATATATATGTACAGAGCTCATACCACTGCTGTGAGATGCAAAATGACATCCCAGCACTGGCTGAGGGGAAGCAGGCTTCCATCAGCAGTAGAAATGGGCAATTTTTCACATGCATGCACCTTACATGCGAAGGCAGGGCACCGGCGCAGTCATGTGCACAGCAATATTCTGCCGGGCTTGAACTCGCTGCATTCACCCATTATTTGATGTAGAATCCGTCAGTTTCCGGCATCGGCAACGATTCTGAAATAGGAATAAACCGTGACAAGCTCCAGGCTCTGGAAGGGCTGTGCAGCTGCAGCAGCGTGCTCTGAGAGGAGGGGCTGATCCAGAGGGCAACATATTGTGAGAGTTCTATAAGGTGAAGACAGTGTCTCATCATACCTGCCCCGGTGCTGTCATGTTCCCCAGTGCTGTCCTGTCCCCCAGTACTGCCCCGTCACCCAGTGCTGTCCTGTCCCCCAGTGTTCCCACATCACCAAGGACTGTCCTGTCCCCCAGTGCTGGAACATCACCCAGGACTGCCTCGTAACCCAGTGCTCTCACCTCTCCCAGTGCTGTCCTGTCCCGCAGTGCTGTCCTGTCCCCCAGTGCTGTCATGTTCCCCGGTGCTGTCCTGTCGCCCAGTGCTGTCTTGTTCCCCAGTGCTGCCCCGTCACCCAGTGCTGTCCTGTACCTTAGTGCTGCCCTGTCCCCCAGTGCTCCCACCTCTCCCAGTGCTGTCCTGTCCCACAGTGCTGCCCTGTCCCCCAGTGCTGCCCCATCAGCCAGTGCTGTCCTGTCACCCAGTGCTGTCCTGTACCTCAGTGCTGTCCTGTCACCCAGTGCTACCCAGTGCTGTCCTGTCCTCCAGTGCTGCCCTGTCCCCCAGTGCTCCCACCTCTCCCAGTGCTGTCCTGTCCCGCAGTGCTGCCCTCTCCCCCAGTGCTGCCCCATCAGCAGGGCCGGACTGGCCATAGCGGGCACCGGGCATTTCCCCGGTAGGCCGCTAGGGTGGGGGCCGGTTTTGGGCCCCTGGGGGGCCGTTTTTGTTACCGGGGGCCGGCAATATCGGAACCCCATGTTCCAAAAAGGGACCAACTCCAATTACCTGGTTCCATTCCTTTGACATTCTCAATAATGTCCAAGATATGCTTGGTGATATTATTTTCCATATTTGTTATTCCCACAATGCACTGATCGCCAATAACTGCGCATGCACCACCATTTTTTGCTAAAATAAAATCAACTGCATATCTAGTTTGTTCAGAATAGATCCTCATACTCTCTAATTGAATGGTGATATCACGTAGTGCTGCTACTGTGGTATTTGACAATATCTGCAATTTACAGCCAAAATACTCCCGAGCCTTTTCAGTCCTGCTCATAGCCATTCCCCCCAACGTGAAAATAGCAGACAGAATATAACCAAAAGTAATACCATTACTGTAACTGTTGATCTCAATATCTGTCACTCCTTCGCAAAATTCCTTTGTAAGTGTTCTCTTCACCCATTTCACCTGTCTGTGAGCATATTTACAAGGGACCCCCAGGGGCAGCACCATCCCAAGAGCTACATCATTGGTGCCATTTTGAACATTTGAGTACGTTCCATTAGTTGAAATGAAATGAATGAAATGAAAAAGAAATTTATAAAGCGCGATACAGTTACCCGAGGGTGTCAAGGCGCTAGCTCATCATGTGAGAAAATGCCGAGGGTTCTTCACCCAGAATCAAAGGTTGAAGAGCCAAGTCTTCAATGCCTACCTAAAGGCCAGCAAGTGTGCTTTGTCTTTTAACTTCTGGGGAATTCCAAAGTCTGGCTGTGCCGACCAGGAAGCTTCCCCCACCCCAGGAGCTTTTCCTGAACCTGGGGAGCACCAGATTGTGAGCGTGAGCTGAACGTAAATGGCGGGCAGGAGTATATAGTTGAAGGTTCTGTTTAAAAAAGACAGGTCATATATCATGAGTTGCTTTAAATGCTATACAGAGAGCCTTGAACTAAATCCGTCTCTTTACTGGTAACCAATGTAATTCTTTTAGCGCCGCAGAGGCAGATTTGAACTTAGGAATGTTCAACAACAAGCGTGCCGCGGCATTTTGCACAATCTGCAACTTAGTTAAACATTTCATCCGAAGGTTAATGAACAAACCGTTGCAGTAATCGGCTCTAGACAGGACGAGAACCGAGACCACTAACTTCCGTAAATCAACAGGGATAAATGGAAGAATCTTTCTAAGTAATTTTAGAGTGTAGAAAGATACCGAGGTGACCTGGTTTACATGGCCTTCAAAGGAGAGCCTGGAGTCAAAAGTGACTCCCAGGTTTTTTACCTTATTTGTAGGGATGGGTAGCATGCCCAGCTCCACAGGCCACAGCGCAGGGCACCAGAAATTAGTGCTGCTGCCAAAGAGTAGGACCTCCGTTTTACAGGAGTTTAAATTCAAACAGTTAGTGGCCACCAGTCCCCAACCTGGCGAAGGCAAGTATAAAACTGTGCTGCTGTCTCTGAAGGTGAGCCTGTCACTGAAACCACAATCTGGGTATCATCTGCATAAGAAATTGCAGAGAAACCCAGAGATCTGATGAGCCTTGCCAGAGGAGCAACATATATATTAAAGAGGGTAGGGTTCAATGATGATCTCTGTGGGACTCCACACGGCAGTGTGAAATTAGGTGACTTGAATTCCGAAAGAGCCACAAACTGTTCGCGGCCAGTCAGGAATGATTTAAGTAAAGTAAGAGCTTTTCCTTTGATGCCTATCCTCTCCAGGAATTCCAATAACTTTTTATGATTGACAGTGTTGAATGCGACAGAGAGGTCTAGCAGCACCAGTGCTGCGTTGCCACCTGCATCGACCGTCTGCCTAATTTGTTCAGATGCTGAAATTAGTGCCAATTCTGTACTATGGTGTTTTCTAAAGCCATACTGAGTGGCATCCAAAAGGGCATGTTTCTCAATATAGTCTGATAACCTCACATTCATGGCTTTTTCGACCATTTTCGCAGGCAGGGGGAGTCTTGAGATTGGGCGGTAATTCTTAGGATCTGCCCCATCTAGATTTGCTTTTTGAAGGAGAGGGAGAACATATGCCAGTTTCCAGTTGGTGGGGAAAATGCCTGAGGAGAACATTTGGTTAAAAATGGGCAACAAATGAGAAGTAATTATTTCTGGTAGAAGGTGAAAGATTTTGGGGGGACAAGGGTCTAATGGGGAGCCAGATTTAGTGGACAGAAGCAGGTTAATGACCTGGTCAGAGGTCAATGAAGGAAAGAAGGATAATTCAGGAAGGTCACTAATATCTGGGATAGCTGAAGAGATTTTCATTGTCCTGATGGTCGTAGCTGGTGAATCCGGAACCAGAGTCGTAGATTGAGAGAAAGAGGTTGAAAAGACACTATAAACTAAACTGACTTTGTCTTGAAAAAAAGTGGCTAAAGAATTACAGAAGGCCTGGATATTTGGCGTATCTGTCATTTCGGGGCATTTAGCTAGCTTTTTTACTGTGTAAAATCAATCAATCAATCAGGGGTTTGTTAAAGCGCAACTACTCACCCGTAAGGGCCTCAAGGCGCTAGGGGTGGGGGGGGGGGTGCAGGTTCCATCCATCAAGGAGGGGGTCTGTCGAAGAGCCAGGTTTTGAGGTTTCTTGCGAAGATGGGGAGCGATGTTGTCTGTCTGAGGTGGAGCGGAAGGGCGTTCCATGCTTTGGCCGCGAGGAAGGAGAAGGAGCGGCCTCCCGATCTGGTCTTTCTGGTGCGGGGGACCACGGCGTAGGAGAGCTGGGCTGATCGTAGGTCCTTTGGGGTGCGTGGAATTTGAGTCGGCTGTTCAGGTATGCTGGTCCGGTGGCGTGGAGGGCCTTGTGTGCGTGGGTGAGCATCTTGAAGGTGATTCTCGCCTCGACAGGGAGCCAGTGGAGTGTGCGCAGGTGCTGGGAGATGTGGCAGTGTTTTGGCAGGTTGAGGACCAGTCTTGCGGTATTCTTTCAAAGAGTTTTTTGCTGTTGTTATGGCTGTAGTAAAATAGCGAGTTTTCTCCTCAAACACTAATTTTTTATAATCAAGCAGAGCTTGTTTATATGCAGTTCTGTCATTGATATCATAGCAGGATCTCCATTTCCTTTCAAGGCGGCAACATTTTTGTTTTTGAAGTCTGAGAGGTTCAGAGTACCAGGGTTCAGTGTGTCTTAATCTATGATTCGCGATGAGTTTAACAGGTAGAACATGGTCAATTGAACTACTAAGCCACTGCTCAAAGGCAACAGCTGCTGTATTAGGATTTTTATTAAACTTGGGTGGATTCTGATCCAAGGAACTTTCTAAAGTTGTAGTTGCAATCTTGTTCCAAGGCCGGACCCTTCTGGGCTGTTTGTTTCCCAACTCCTCTAGCTGAGGGTTGTTGAAGGAGAGAGAGAACATAACAGCTTTGTGATCCATCCAAATAAGCGGTACAGAAGGAAGACATTGTAAACACTTATTGTTTGAAAATACTCCATCAAGCAGGTGTCCCCCGGAATGAGTACTGCCCGTCACCTGCTGGGTGAGTTCTAGGCTATTCATAATATCAGTAAAATGTAAAGCGTCCCTATCTGATGGATCTTCAAGGTGGAGGTTGAAATCACCCAGGAGTGTGAAGTCTGACGACTGGGTTATCACATCCAAGGATTGACCTACTGTGTTTAAAAATTCAGCCCGAGGGCCCGGAGGTTGATAGAATAGTAGGCCGTTAAAAGTGAGGCGATTGTCTATTGCGATCTTGAACAATAGGGATTCCAGAGTTGACACATTGTTTTGGGTGATGAAAGTCCCTTTCCAGCTACTCCGAAATATTACAGCCATCCCCCCACCTCTTTTTCCCACGCGGTCTTGTTTAAACATTGTATACCCAGCGGGGACAGCCATGGCTAAGTCTGGGTCTGAAGAGGCCTCAGCCCACGTCTCAGTACTGAAGGCTAGGTCAACAGAATGGGCCTCCACAAACATAGCAAATTCAGCAGCATGTTTACAAAGGGAACGTGCATTGATTAGAGTACAAAGGGCAGTCTTGTTCCTACTAGGCACCTTCGGGACGGGATTAGTGCTGCGTAGCCCCAAAAGTGGCTTAAGAGGGCAAATATACAGATTACACTCTGTGCACTTGAAAGGTGACGCGAACGGGTTGGGGCTAAGGCTAGATTTTCGACAACACTTACTTCTGTTGTTGTAAGCTCGGAACTGGTCCCCAGTGTACCTAACCTTAGATGTAGAGTGGGGGCTGAAACTGGCAGCATGCCTGGCACTAGGCACGGGCCAGGCGCGGACGGGCGCAGATGGGCTTGCCTTCGCTCTTATCTCCCCTGAAGCTCGGCATCTAGACCGCCAACCCTCCCTTGGGTGCTTCCTGGTCGACCGGAAGTGCTGCAAAGTACAGCCTCCCCCGTTAACCGCCCTGAGAGCGGTGTGAGTGCTACTGGAGGTGGGTAGAGTTTAGTAACAAAAGTTATAGCAGCGGTTAAGACTGTAAACAGCTCTAATTCAAATTCAAATTCAGTACAATCTAATCAAATTCATTAACAATGTGCAAAATGGCAATAGCGATGCAAAAGGTTAAAACGTCATAAAAGCAGCCGTGACATTAGACATTAAAATGGTAGAGGAGAGAGAAGCCCTTCAATACAGATAAAAATGCTAAAAGACGTGGCGACCGGCTTGTTCCCAGCGTGTGAGCTAATTTTATGGCCGCGCTGCGGCCGTGCTCTTATCTCCCCTGAAGCTCGGCATCTAGACCGCCAACCGTCCCTTGGGTGTTTCCTGGTTGACCGGAAGTGCTGCAAAGTACAGCCTCCCCCGTTAATCGCCCTGAGAGAGGTGTGAGTGCTACTGGAGGTGGGTAGAGTTTAGTAACAAAAGTTATAGCAGCGGTTAAGACTGTAAACAGCTCTAATTCAAAAGAAGAACCCGGGATGGGCATATATCGGTCTGTCATAATTCACAGCTGAATAGCGAGAATTACCTGTGATGGTGTCAGAACCTTTCGAACCTTTCAAAGGGAATGTCTCTTTAGATATGATCACCCCAGAGCAATTGATATACAATATGGTATCAGTACTATTTATGATGGGGCAACAGGCAGGGTAATAGCCAGCTTTTTGAGGAACCGTCACTTCTTTATAATGCCAACCCACCAACGTAATATTTTGCTCTTCCAAATAGAAGTTATCACAATACGTATTATTGTCACAACCGGGATAACCTGTTCCTGTGGGCTGACGATGGTACAAGCATGGCCCTTGGTAGCCAAACCCAAACTCCCCTTTTACCGCAACAAAATTTGTCGGCTTAGAATATGTGTAATTTATCAAAGACAAAGGATAAGCAGTCCATAGGCTAGTTACAGATTCAGTAGGATAACAAGCGACACCATTACCAAAAAATCTCTTATGAGTATCTAAAAAAACATTATTAGAAAGCATTCTCTTCCGTCTTGGTGTGAAAAAGATATAATTGTCAGGAGTAGGTGAGTTACATGCATATTCTAACGCCCAAAGAACCCCACAAAAGATAATCATCAGCAGAATAGCAAAAAGAAGGAATATTACTCTCTGCTGTTTTACCCATGATGATCGGGGCAAAACAACAAGACCCATTGGCTGTTCTTCATCAATCATTGGCCTGCCAAAAGGATGCATGATAGCAGAACTAGAAGGTACTGTTAATATAGCCTCAATGAAACCAAACAAACAATCTTCTTTCCAGCATCCTTTTTTCTTCTCCTTTGAGCCTCGCTGGCAGGCTCCTATTGTTCATCCACTATGGTGCTATTGAGCACATCTCATTGGAACTGCACGATTGCAGCCCTTTTTGAGGAAAATCCACTTCTTTCAGGATAGGGTACCCTCCCTCCTGGGAAGACACCCCAAACTTATCCTGTCCAGTGTCTCGGACAATGCACCAATCTCCCTGTCCCTGCTCTATTATCCCTATGCTTCATCAATGAAGTCCATCCCTACTAATCTGACTTTTCCTTCGGTGCACAGTCCCTTCGTCGAGGACGCAAATTGTACTTAACAACTCCAGGAACAGAGGGATCAAGAAACAAAGGCGCACTTTCAGAGGGATTAACTAATTCAGATTCAAACACAGATGGGCCAGCTGACTGGAGCTCTTGGCTGGCCTTAATCTCAGAAGGCACTGCTTCATTCAGAACTGCATCACTCTCCTCCTCAGAGGGCGCCCACGTTATTCTGGCATCGGAGAAAGGAATGAAACAGGGAACCTTCTCTGTCTCAGAATCCCCAATGCCATCGAGCATCCACTGGTCATAGGGCAGAGGGAGCGGCACCCTCTTGCAGTGCGTTGAGTGGATCCAGTTTTTCCAACTGTCCACTCTCACCGCTGTACGTGTGGCAAGGAGGATCTGGAAAGGCCCCTTCCACCGGGGTTCCAGGCTGCTTTTGCGCTGAAAATGGCAAACCAAGACGTAATCCCCGGGCCGAAGGTCATGGCCGGGTCCCTCTGTAGCGGATGGCAAGGCCTCTTGAATCTGCTGATGAATAGAACGCAAATTTTTAGTCAACTCGTATAAATAATCTATCAACAAGGGGTGGTCTATCTCGGAAAAGTGGCGGGTCTCGGAACGCCCCAGACATTAGCGGGCCTACCAAAGACATCCTCATAGGGGGACAACCCTATTTTAGTATGGGCTGTAACTCTTGTCGACAGCAAAGCCAATGGTAAAGCATCCGGCCACTTCAATCCTGTACTCTCCTGAATTTTGGCCATCTTTAGTTTGAGAGTACCATTGTATTTTTCAACTAAACCTGCTGACTGAGGGTGATTCGCAGCATGAAACTTTTTCTTAATGTGCAAGCCATTACACACCAACTGGATGACTTTCGAATTAAAATGGCTGCCGTTGTCACTCCAAATCAAACGGGGCAAACCAAAGCGAGGAAAAAACTCCTTCAAAAGAGCCTTCACCGTCGCCAAAGCTGTATTCTCCTTGGTAGGATAAGTCTCAACCCATTTACTGAATGCACAAACCACCACCAACACATACTTCAGATTATTCACCCGTTCCATCTCAATGAAGTCCATTTGCAGGACTTCAAAAGGAAAAACAGGGGGTGCAAAATTACCGGGAGGTGTAGGAGTGCCCTTTCCTGGATTGTATATCATGCACACCATGCGATGTTTTACCAAATGGGCAGCCGTCTTTGGGATATTATCATTCTGCCATAAAGGGTCTATCAACTTACAGATGCCCCTAGCACTAATGTGAGCTGGTCCATGAGCCATAGTAACTATGGGAAGAACATATGCATCTGGCAGCATCCATCTCTGTTTCCCCGACTTGTCTGTCCAGCACCCATCATCATCCAATTGCGCTGTACTTTCCTGCCATATTGCTAATTCCTCAACCGTCACCTCACTCTGTATTTCCTTCACGTTATCTAGTGTGTCCTCAAACATTGTAACTTCTGGCACCCATCTAGCAGGACCTGCTACAAACATCTTTTTCATCTTAGATCGGGCTGTCTCCTTAGCTGTTTGATCTGCAAAAGCATTCCCCCTCCCCACATCATCAGTAATCGCTTTGTGAGCGCTACACTTCACTATTGCCAGTTTCTTGGGCAAGGTCAAAGCCGACAAAAGTCTATTTATCAAAGGGCCATTCTGAATCTTCGAGCCATGGGAAGTGAGAAATCCTCTCTCGGCCCAGACCTGCCCAAAATTATGAGCGACTCCGAAGGCATACTGGCTATCAGTGTAAATATTAACCATCAATCCCTGACTCAACTCACAGGCTCGAATTAGAGCTACCAGCTCTACAGCTTGGGCCGACTGATAGGGAACTTGTGATGTCTCAACTATTGTGTGCAGTGTTGTGATCGCATAAGCAGCAGTTGTGGTGCCATCCGGTAATTTAAAACAAGAACCATCGACATATAGTTCCCCTTGGGGGTCAGATAAGGGAACATCAGTCAAGTCTACCCGTCCCTTCGTCTCCTCTTCCGTCCGAAACATACAATCATGTATGTCTATTTCCTCACTCTCCGAAGGGAGGGGTAGTAACGTGGCAGGGTTCAGAGTGGCGCATCTTTTAATCATAATATGTGGTGCAAAAAGGGTTAGCTCATAGCCAGTCAGACGTGCACTGGTAAGGTGCTGTGTCTTTGTTCTGTTCAAAAGCGTATCCACAGCATGAGGTACCATAACTGTGAGATCAGTATCAAGAACAAGCCCTGTCGATTGTCGAATAGAGACGGCCACAGCCCCGGTCGCTCTTAAACAGCTCGGGAGGGCTTTCGCGACGGGATCAAGCACAGCAGAAAAATACGCACACGGCCTCTGCTTACCTCCAAAGGCCTGTGTTAAGACAGAAAGCGCACAACCGGCCGGCTCGTGTACATATAACACGAACGGCTTGTTGTAATCAGGTGTGCCAAGCACAGGAGCCGAACAAAGCGCAACCTTCAATTGCTCAAAAGCTTGTTGACATTCAGGTGTCCAAGGCAAAGGTTCATGCACATCTTTAGTTGTTAGATATAGCAGGGGCTTCGTTAATAAAGCAAAATTGGGTATCCAATGACGACAATAGGAAGTGATAACAATAAAGGCTCGTACATCCCTTTAGGTCTTTGGAACAGGCATGTTAATTACGGCATTAATACACTTAGGAGTTAGTTTCCGACCCTCCTTCGACAGTAGGTGACCTAAATAGGTGACCTCCTGTCGACAATATTGAAATTTGGAAAGGGACACCTTGTGTCCATGTTGAGCCAAATGCAGCAACAATTTGACTGTAGCTGCTTTACATCCTTCTTCAG
This sequence comes from Calotriton arnoldi, assembly GCA_963921515.1. NCBI lineage: Eukaryota > Metazoa > Chordata > Amphibia > Caudata > Salamandridae > Calotriton > Calotriton arnoldi. Next base: position 386,278 of record CAWUFW010010553.1, read on the forward strand.
TATGGGACGCAATCAAAAGATCGTCCACATACTGTAGCAATACATTACCTGGGGGAAGGGTAAGGGAGTCCAATTGACCCTTCAAAGCCTGACTATATATGCTAGGACTCTCAGTATAGCCCTGAGGAACTCGACAAAATCTAAAACTACGACCTGCCAGGGAGAACCCGAAAAGGTGCCTGCTATTTAGATGAACGGGGATGCTAAAAAAAGCATTTTTCAAATCAATAACAGAAAAGAATTTAGCAGAAGAAGGAATCATAGTCAAAAGAGCAGTAATGTCAGGGACCACGGGGAACTGAGGGACTACAATTTTATTAACTTCGCGCAGATCAATTACAAAACGATAAACATCAGCAACATCATCAGGAGAACCCGGAGGTGGCCTCTTGAGAACAGGAAGGATGGGACTATTGCACACATTCGCTGCTGTCTCCTCTACAACTCCTGACTGAATCAAATCTTGTATTATGCACAATAACACCTGGTCACCTGCATGCGAAATTTTATACTGAGGGATACGAGGCAATATTGCATTTTTCTTAACCTGAATAGAAATTGGAGGTATTTGCAAAAGTCCTACATCTGTGTCACTTGTAGGCCACAACGTAGATGGAACATCCTTAAACTCAACTGGGAGGGGGGCATCTTTAGACAAACATTGTGTAGTATTAACCACACTCGGGCCCATTGTCATATGGACACCATCCGGAGAACAGTAAATAGTAGCGTGTAACTTCTTCAACAGATCCAATCCCAACAGGTTATCACCACAATTTGATGTTAGTAAAAACGGCGAATAAACGGTGAAGGGGCTTAAGGTCAAAGCAAGGGGTTTGGAGATGGGGCTTACTACCGGCACACCAGAAAAACCAACCGAAACATTGTTATGGCCAGACAGGGCTGCCCTAGGGACCAGTGACCTTGAAACAGAACTATTCATTGCACCTATATCCACCAAAAATTTATTTTCCGAGCCCTGCAAATCCACACTAATATAAGGTCCATGCTGATCTACAGGTATCTGAACTGGTCCCTTACCCTGTCCTTGGCTGTCCTAGCTGTAAGACATCCCCGTCACCTCATCCAATTCATAATCATCATGATAATACCGGCGTCCCTGAACGTCATCAAAATAATTCTGATCGGAACGGCCCAGTGATGTCCCAGTAGCCTGATCTCCACCCTGACTGCATGCTCCCCATCCTTGCCCTCTATCTCCCCGTCCTCTAGGAGCTGCAACCTTTTGCAGCAAAACCGGGCACTCGCTGCGCCAGTGCCCTTACTCCTTGCAATACGCACATTGATTTGGGCCCACAGGCACAGCATTTTGGCTCGTACGAGGAAGCTGCCTGGCCGGTCCAATACCTCGACCCCGGCCCTGCCCCGTGGATGCCTGCTGCATCAGTACTTTAGTCTTCAGCTCCTTCGTCTTCTTTTCCACCTTCTCTTTCTCCTTGTTCTCTCTATGCTCATAATACTGAGCCATACTCAATATCACCGAAGGGGTAGAAGTAGTCCATGTGCTCTCAGCAGCCTGCAATCGTGTTGCAATCTCTGGGAGCAAATTTGTGACAAACATGTTAACAAACAATCTGATACCCCCTTCCAAAGACAAATCCTGGCCACTAAAATCCCAAAACACACCTTCAAACCGAGTAAAAAAATCAGACACACTTTCATACTTCTTCTGACGACATGCAGCCAGCTTATCCCAATCCACCTTCCGAGGTGGAATAAGAGAGTGCATACAGGTAATGATGCGGTCTGGCAAAGCCAAGATCTCAGCCTTGGGCTTTTCACCAGGCCTCTCCTTATCCTACGTCCTATTCTCGTCCCAAGTACCACCCAATTCTAGGGCATGGTATCGAGTATGCACCTGTCGCCAGATATCCACTGGTACCAATAAACCAAAAAACATTTCAATATCTGCCAACGTCATTACCGTCGATGCAGCAGCCTCTGTCAATTCTTTATAGTAAGCAGTAGGATTTTTTCTGGGGTCGGGCAACTGAGCCTTAATTGCGAGGACTTCACTCCTCTTCCAGGGAGTATAAACCCATTGTTCTTTAAATGGGCCTCTACTCGTTGCCTAGTCACTTGATCGTGCTGATCACGTAGCTCCGGTATCTCCGGGTGGAAGATGGGGTGAACTTCCCTCATCGGGAACTGAGATATCGTCGTCGTGGATTACTGATGCAATCTACCTCGATATCCAATCAGTGTGGTAACACTAGCAAAAACCTCATTGGGAGCCATGCCCGTGGCATACACCTGGTCCCTAATATCATAAACAGCCTGGGGTGCAACACCTTTAAAACACTGTTCCCATTGTCCAATCAAAGTAGCCAACATATGTTTAAGGGCATGCTGCTGAACAAATGGCTCATAATCCTTTAACACACTTCAACCATCTTCAACACCATAAATAGGATTACGGGCCCACTGGGCAGCCTGATTGGCCACCATATTTTTCTCCATATCTCCCACATCAGACGGAATCAACACCCATCCTAATCGCTCCTTTGCAACTGCCCCAGCTCCATCGTCCTGGTCTCGCACCGGTGTCTCGGCGTCTAACAAGGGGGTAGAAGTAAGAAAAGGGGACAACACAGTGATCGAAGAGGGGGGCACCAAGGTCAACATCGGCTGAATAGTAAGTGTCTGTGAAGGAGAAAGTGGCGCCGTAACAACAGGCGTGACAGGAAGACTAGCACTCACAGTGACTGCAGGGGACGGAGCCAAAGAAGAAGCTGGTGTTGCCGGAACCAAAGCACTTTGATCAATACCAGAAACAGCAGGAACAGGGGGGGCAGAGGCAGATGACAAGGGCTGTGGGACGACAGGATATATTCTATGCGGGGCATAAGGGGGAGGCGGTCTGCCTTCCAACAATTCTTCCATAAAAGTGTCTGCCTCCTCTCTAGCAACATAAGACTTGTCACATTGCAATCGAAACCTCCTATCTGCACATTCTATACCCTTCTCCACTTTCTCCTTATCATGCGCCACTGCTTTCTGAGTCTGTGTCTGCGTTCTCTCCCTCCGTGCCTCCCTTTCCACCCTCAGCCGTCTCTGTTTAGCTTCCTTCTCCACACCTGAAGATAATCAAACATCGACTGCCTGCTACATTTAGCGAACAATTTTTCCTCCAAATAATTCAATTTCTGTTAATCAAAGGTGCCCGTTGACGGCCACTGAAATTCAGCATTGTCCCTGGTATATTTGTGCCATAATGTACTAAATATAATAGGGCCAAGACCGTATTTGACATACATGTCATAATTTGGAGTACCTTCCGCAGGTGCGGGCTGTTTCTCCTCCAATCGAGCATCAGCAGAACAACGACACCTCACACAACACAACTTACTCCAACAAGGCATTCTGTTCACACAAAGAAACACATTCACCACACAATTACACTAATATGCACTTATGCCTTTACCAAAATCGCTTCCGTGTGTTGCATCAATCACAAGTTAACAAAATGGTACCATATTTCAAAAGATCTTCAAAATCAAATGCAAGCGCTTGTCTTAAACTGATTCCTAGACCAACCAAAGTACCCACCAAACAAACGTCATGACAGCAAAGAACCAAACAAGCTCACCTGGTGCACACAGGTCAAACGAATTTATTCTCCACAGCCGACTCTTCGGACCAAACAGTCCGATCCAAGGGTTTCGCCATTCAGGACCCCAGTCGGGATGACCACTGGGCAGGGCACCGCCCGAACAGACAGGTGGGGCAGCTGCGAGTGCAAAACTCTATCGTGCAGGGGTCCCCCGATCCGCCTATCAGACCCAATGGGGCCCGTCCTCCTCACCCGTCCGCGGGCGAGGATGAGGTCACCCTATGGAGTCCCTGTTCGGGTGCCAACTGAAGGAAGTGACCCGAAAAGGGCCACCCGGGTCACTCACGACCACCTTCTCTGCCTTCCTACAAATGAAGAGTCGGGCAGACAGTAGAGAATACAAACCAAATTATCCATTGATCAATACACTGCAGCAGAGCCCAGTCTGACCAGCCTCCTGGGATGGCTGTCGAGGGACTGAACCCCGTAAGCATACAATTACATTATGTACGTTGCAAAGTCCACAAAGGCCCGCCTACTATGGAAAAACACTAGCAGGTGTCATAATACAATGGGGGTACAGAACATAAGTTTCGATTCTGCAGCCGGGCACAGGCTATCTACTGTCCAAGGTCGTCTGGCCTATCCTCCCTACCAGACAGGTGGGAGAAGGCCTCTATCTAACTGGAAAGGCATGTATTAATGAGGACACTTGCAATTACAGAAAGAAAAAGCTCAACCTTGGGAAACGAAACTTACCAAAGACCATTTCTCGAAAATAACCAAGCAGCAGTTTCAATTATAATACAAAATGGCGTCCAGATGACAAGATGGTTTCGCCAATGCTAAAATATACAGACAAAAGGGCCCCTCAGTATTATCATCGCCCAGTGCTGTCCTGTACTTCAGTGCTGTCCTGTCCTCCAGTGCTGTCCTGTCACCCAGTGCTGTCCTGTACCTCAGTGCTGTCCTGTCCCCGAGTGCTGTCCTGTCCCTCAGTGCTGTCCTGTCCCCGAGTGCTGTCACGTTACCCAGTGCTCCCACCTCTCCCAGTGCTGTCCTGTCCCCCAGTGCTGCCCCGTCAGCCAGTGCTGTCCTGTCACCCAGTTTTGTCATGTCACCCAGTTCTACCCAGTGCTGTCCTGTCCCCAGAGCTGTTCTGTCCCCCAGTGCTGTCACGTCACCCAGTGCTCCCACCTCTCCCAGTGCTGTCCTGTTCCCCAGTGCTGTCCTGTCACCCAGTGCTGCCCTGTCCCCCAGTGCTGTGCTGTCCTGTCACTGAAGGAAGTGACCCGAAAAGGGCCACCTGGGTCACTCATGACCACCTTCTCTGCCTTCCTACAAATGAAGAGTCGGGCAGACAGTAGAGAATACAAACCAAATTATTAATTGATCAATACACTGCAGCGGAGCCCAGTCTGACCAGCCTCCTGGGATGGCTGTCGAGGGACTGAACCCCGTAAGCATACAATTACATTATGTACGTTGCAAAGTCCACAAAAGCCCACCTACTATGGAAAAACACTAGCAGGTGTCGTAATACAATGGGGGTACAGAACATAAGTTTCAATTCTGCAGCCGGCCACAGGCTATCTACTGTCCAAGGTCGTCTGGCCTATCCTCCCTACCAGACAGGTGGGAGAAGGCCTCTATCTAACTGGAAAGGCATGTACTAATGAGGACACTTGCAATTACAGAAAGAAAAAGCTCAACCTTGGGAAACGAAACTTGCCAAAGACCATTTCTCGAAAATAACCAAGCAGCAGTTTCAATTATAATACAAAATGGCGTCCAGATTACAAGATGGTTTCGCCAATGCTAAAATATACAGACAAAAGGGCCCCTCAGTATTAACATCGCCCAGTGCTGTCCTGTACTTCAGTGCTGTCCTGTCCTCCAGTGCTGTCCTGTCACCCAGTGCTGTCCTGTACTTCAGTGCTGTCCTGTCCTCCAGTGCTGTCCTGTCCCCCAGTGCTGCCACGTCACCCAGTGCTCCCACCTCTCCCAGTGCTGTCCTGGCCCCCAGTGCTGTCCTGTCCCTCAGTGCTGTCAGGTCACCCAGTGCTCCCAACTCTCCCCCAGTTCTGTCCTGTCCCCCATTGCTGCCCTGTCACCCAGTCCTGTCACCCAGTGCTGTCCTGTACCTCAGTGCTGTCCTGTCCCCGAGTGCTGTCCTGTCCCCCAGTGCTGTCCTGTCCCCGAGTGCTGTCACGTCACCCAGTGCTCCCACCTCTCCCAGTGCTGTCCTGTCCCCCGACTGCCCCGTCAGCCAGTGCTGTGCTGTCCTGTCACCCAGTGCTGTCCTGTGGCTCAGTGCTGTCCTGTCACCCGGTGCTCCCTTGTCACGCATTGCCCTGTAACCCAGTGTTGTCATGTCACCCAGTTCTACCCAGTGCTGTCCTGTCCCCAGTGCTGTTCTGTCCCCCAGTGCTGTCACGTCACCCAGTGATCCCACCTCTCCCAGTGCTGTCCTGTCCCCCAGTGCTGCCCTGTCCCCCAGTGCTGCCCCGTCACCCAGTGCTGTCCTGTCACCCAGTGCTGTCCTGTCACCCAGTGCTGTACTGTACCTCAGTGCTGTCCTGTCCTCCTGTGCTGTCCTGTCACCCAGTGCTGCCACGTCACCCAGTGCTCCCACCTCTCCCAGTGCTGTCCTGTCCCCAAGTATTGCCCTGTCCTCCAGTGCTGCCCCGTCATCCAGTGCTGTCCTGTCACCCAGTGCTGCCCTGTCCCCCAGTGCTGCTCCGTCACCCAGTGCTGTCCCGTCACCCAGTGCTGTCCTGTCCCCCAGTGCTGTCATGTCACCTAGTGCTCCCACCTCTCCCAGTGCTGTCCTGTCCCCCAATGCTGCCCTGTCCCCCAGCGCTGCCCCGTCACCCAGTGCTGCCCCGTCACCCAGTGCTGTCCTGTCACCCAGTGCTGTCCTGTCACCCAGTGCTATGCTGTACCTCAGTGCGGTCCTGTCCCCAAGTGCTGCCCTGTCCCCCACTGTTGCCACGTCACCCAGCGCTCCCACCTCTCCCAGTGCTGTCCTGTCCCCCAGTGCTGTCATGTCATCCAGTGCTGCCCTGTCCTCCTGTGCTGTCCTGTCCCCCACTGCTGCCTCGTCACCCAGTGCTGCCCTGTCCCCCAGTGCTGCCCCGTCAGCCAGTGCTGTCCCATCACCCAGTACTGTCCCGTCCTCCAGTATTGCCCTGTCCTCCAGTGCTGCCCCATCACCCAGTGCTGTCCTGTCACCCAGTGCTGTCCTGTTCCCCAGTGCTGCCCTGTCCCCCAGTGCTGCCCCATCAGCCAGTGCTGTCCTGTCACCCAGTGCTGTCCTGTACCTCAGTGCTGTCCTGTCACCCATTGACCTGTCACCCAGTGTTGTCATGTCACCCAGTTCTACCCGGTGCTGTCCTGTCCCCCAGTGCTGTCATGTCAACCAGTGCTTCCACCTCTCCCAGTGCTGCCCTGTCCCCCAGTGCTGTCACGTCACCCAGGACTGCCCTGTTACCCAGTGCTGTCCTGTCACCCAGTGCTGTCCTGTCACCCAGTTCTGTCCTGTCACCCAGTGCTGTCCTGTCTCTCAGTGCTGTCCTGTCCTCCTGTGGTATCCTTTCCCCCAGTGCTGCCACGTCACCCAGTGCTGTCCTGTCCCCCAGTATTGCCCTATCCTCCAGTGCTGCCCCATCACCCAGTGCTGTCCTGTCACCCAGTGTTGTCCCATCCCCCAGTGCTGTCCCATCACCCAGTGCTGTCCTGTCACCCATTGCTGTCACGTCACCCAGTGCTGTCACTTCACCCAGTGCTACCCTGTCACCCAGTTCTGCCCTGTCACCCATTGCTGTCACGTCACCCAGTGCTGCTACGTCACCCAGTGCTGCCTTGTTACCCATTGCTGTCACGTCACCCAGTGCTGTCACGTCACCCACTGCTGTCCTGTCACCCAGTGCTGCCCTGTCACCCATTGCTGTCACATCACCCAGTGCTACCACGTCACCCAGTGCTGCCCTGTCACCCATTGCTGTCACGTCACCCAGTGCTACCCTGTCACCCAGTGCTGCCCTGTCACCCAGTGCTACCCTGTCACCCATTGCTGTCACGTCACACAGTGCTGTCAGATCACCCAGTGCAGCCACGTCACCCAGTGCTGCCCTGTCACCCATTGCTGCCCTGTCACCCAGTGCTGTCCTGTCACCCAGTACTTCCATTTTACCCAGTGCTGTCACGTCACCCATTCCTGTCACGTCACCCAGTGCTGCCACATCACCCATTGCTGTCACGTCAACCAGTGCTGCCACATCACCCTTTGCTGCCACGTCACCCATTGCTGCCCTGTCACACATTGACGCCACGTCACCCATTGCTTCCCTGTCACCCAGTGCTGGCCTGTCACCCATTGCTGTCACGTCACCCAGTGCTGCCCTGTCACCCATTGCTGTCACGTCACCCAGTGCTGCCCTGTCACCCAGTGCTGCCACGTCACCCAGTGCTGCCCTGTCACCCATTGCTGTCACGTTACCCAGTGCTGTCACGTCACCCAGTGCTGCCCTGTCACCCAGTGCTGCCACGTCACCCAGTGCTGCCCTGTCACCCATTGCTGTCACGTTACCCAGTGCTGTCACGTCACCCAGTGCTGCCCTGTTACCCAGTGCTGCCACATCACCCATTGTTGTCCCGTCACCCAGTGCTGTCACGTCACCCAGCGCTGCCATGTCACCCAGTGCTGCCTTCTCACCCATTGCTGTCACGTCACCCACTGCTGCCACGTCACACAGTGCTGTCAGATCACCCAGTGCAGCCACGTCACCCAGTGCTGCCCTGTCACCCATTGCTGCCCTGTCACCCAGTGCTGTCCTGTCACCCAGTACTTCCATTTTACCCAGTGCTGTCACGTCACCCATTCCTGTCACGTCACCCAGTGCTGCCACATCACCCATTGCTGTCACGTCAACCAGTGCTGCCACGTCACCCTTTGCTGCCACGTCACCCATTGCTGCCCTGTCACCCATTGACGCCACGTCACCCAGTGCTTCCGTGTCACCCAGTGCTGGCCTGTCACCCATTGCTGTCACGTCACCCAGTGCTGCCCTGTCACCCATTGCTGTCACGTCACCCAGTGCTGCCCTGTCACCCAGTGCTGCCACGTCACCCAGTGCTGCCCTGTCACCCATTGCTGTCACGTTACCCAGTGCTGTCACCCATTGCTGTCACGTTACCCAGTGCTGTCACGTCACCCAGTGCTGCCACGTCACCCAGTGCTGCCCTGTCACCCATTGCTGTCACATTACCCAGTGCTGTCACGTCACCCAGTGCTGCCCTGTTACCCAGTGCTGCCACATCACCCATTGCTGTCACGTCACCCAGTGCTGTCACGTCACCCAGTGCTGCCATGTCACCCAGTGCTGCCATGTCATCCAGTGCTGTCACGTCACCCAGTGCTGCCCTGCCACCCAGTGCTGCCACGTCACCCAGTGCTGCCACGTCACCCATTGCTGTCACGTCACCCAGTGCTGTCACTTCACCCAGTGCTACCCTGTCACCCAGTTCTGCCCTGTCACCCATTGCTGTCACGTCACCCAGTGCTGCTACATCACCCAGTGCTGCCTTGTTACCCATTGCTGTCACGTCACCCAGTGCTGTCACGTCACCCACTGCTGCCCTGTCACCCAGTGCTCTCCTGTCACCCATTGCTGTCATGTCACCCAGTGCTGCCCTGTCACCCATTGCTGTCACATCACCCATTGCTGTCATGTCACCCAGTGCTGTCCTGTCACCCAGTGCTGCCCTGTCACCCATTGCTGTCACGTCACCCAGTGCTGTCATGTCACCCAGTGCTGCCACGTCACCCAGTGCTGTCCTGTCACCCATTGCTGTCACTTCACCCATTGCTGTCACGTCACCCAGTGCTGTCATGTCACCCAGTGCTGCCCTGTCACCCATTGCTGTCACGTCACCCAGTGCTGTCACGTCACCCAGTGCTGCCCTGTCACCCATTGCTGTCATGTCACCCAGTACTGTCACGTCACCCAGTGCTGTCCTGTCATTTCTGCCCTGTCACCCAGTGCTGTCACGTCACCCATTGCTGCCACGTCACCCATTGCTGCCCTGACACCCAGTGCTGCCACCCCATGTGTGGCACCCTCAGCCTTTCGTGGTCTTCTTTGGTAACAGCACTTTGCCCTTCAATAAGAGATGCCTCAAATTTCAAGTGGTGCCAGGGGTAGTGGGCGCATATGGAACTATGCCCTGGGGCACCTCCTAAGCTGAGATTTCTGGTCTCATATTTACAATGTTAAATGGCAAAACAGCAAGCCCTCCAAAGCTTCTGAGGACCCGCCATGGTGGACGTGCTTCTCAGCAAAGGCTCTTGTCAGTAGTGTTTAGCACTTGGGCGCAAGGTTACGCAGGGATGGCGTGCACTATAAAGAAGGAGTCCTTGCAACGTTTACTGGAGAGGGGCTTCCAGTCTGCTCTTCGTACCTTTGTGGAAGGATCTGCCACTTGTGGGCATGGGGCAATGCTTTCTTGAGAGGCTCGAAAAGGCTCCCTTGGGATGGCAATGGAGAATGATCCCTTGCGATGACATAGGTGAAGGCTTCAAAGGGATGACATCGGAGGATGGTCCCTCAAGGTGGAATAGGTGAAGGCTTCAATGGTACGCTATGGGAGGATGCTCCCTCGAGGTGGCATAGGAGAAGGCTTCAAAGGGATGACATAAGAGGATGCTCCCTCACGATGACATAGGAGGAGGCTTCAGTGGTATGATATAGGAGGATGCTCCCTCGAGATGACGTAGGTGAAGGGTCCATTGGGATGACATAGGAGGAGGCTTCAATGATATGACATCGGAGGATGCTCCCTCGAGGTGGCATAGGAGAAGGCTTCAAAGGGATGACATAAGAGGATGCTCCCTCACGATGACATAGGAGGAGGCTTCAATGGTATGATATAGGAGGATGCTCCCTCGAGATGACGTAGGTGAAGGCTCCCTCACGATGACATAGGAGGAGGCGTCAATGGTATGATATAGGCGGATGCTCCATCGAGATGACGTAGGTGAAGGCTCCTTGGGATGGCATAGGATGAGGAACCTCTTGGATGATGTGGGGGAAGGCTGCTTTGGGAAGGCATTGGGACGGGCTCCCTTGCATAGTGGGTTAAGATGCTCCATTGGGACATCAATGGTCAATGATCCCTTGTGATGACATAGGTGAAGGCTCCATTGGGGTCACATAGGATCATGAACTTCTTAGATGACGTGGGGTAAGGCTGGTTTGGGATGGCATTGGGAAGGGCTCCCTTGCATAGCATAGGAAGATGCTCTACTGGAACAGCAATGGTGAATGATCCCTTGCGATGATGTAGGTGAAGGCTCCATTGGGATGGCATAGGATGATAAACCTCTTGGATGATGTGAGGGAAGGCTGCTTTGGGAAGGTATGCTCCTTTGGGATGGCACTGTGAAGGGTCTACTTGCTTAGCGTAGGAAGATGCTCCATTGGGACAGCAATGGTGAATGATCCCTTGTGATGACACAGGAGGAGGCACCAATGGTATGACATAGGAGGCTGCTCCCTCGAGATGACATAGGTGAAGGCTCCATTGGGATGCTAGAGAAGACGAATAGGCTCTTGGGATGGGATAGAGGATTGGTCTCTATGAATGGCTTAGAAGAGGGCATAGAGGAATGGCATCTTGCAGTGGCCTAGGAGAATGCTACCTTGGAATGATCAAGAGGGAGGTTGCCTTGGGATGGCAAGGAAAATTTTCCCTTGGAAATGCATAAGTGAAATCTGCCTCGGTGTGGCATAGGGCACAGATCCTCAATGCAGGATCCACAGTCCGTTTGCATCCCTCCGGGTCTTTTCAAGCGGCCAGCTGGGGAATAATAGCACTCTGCTTCTCTTTACCCATTGGACTGGTGATAATTAGCCCAATGGGCAGACTGTAAAACCTCAAGAGGTTCTGTCTTGATGCACCTGGACTGTGACAATATCTGAACATGTTTAACTTTAGAAATATTAATGAGGAATGCAAATACCTACAGAGAAGAAGTCTGAACTAGCAGGGGACTGCCCTAAACCTTTACACTAGCCTCACTAAATTAGTGACCAATCCAGGGACTCCTCACTTTAGTAATCCATTGACCATCACCATGGGAAGTGTTGAAAATGTTATAATTACACACATCTCAATACTGGTTGGAACAGTGACCAGTAACAATGATAATGTTTTATATAACACTCGATACTGTTTCTAAGTGCTGTAAATAATGGTTGTTACTATGTAACTATTTGTGATACTCAAATTGTTGATCTTTAAAAGGAAAGAAGTCTGGGAGGGACTTGCTGGGATCCAAACTGGTAGTTACTGATCACCGCATTTGTCAGAGAGAGGGTTCAAACACTGAGCCATCTTGCCTGCTAAACAGCGGTAAAGGGTGTCTGATTAATCTGATTAAGTGCCACTCATTACTGGCCAAATATTACACACCATTCCGATTATGTAAACACGCTCCTTCCAAATATCAAATCGGTGCTTGGTCACAAACCTAAATTGCGATTCGGTAATGTGTTATCTAATCACAATTTCTGTTTACAAGACAAAAAGCCTTTTTGTGTTCACAAATCACCCAATTCTGGGAATCTGACCTCTTGCAAACACAAAAGGCTTCATACATCTGGCCCAATATTCTTTAACAGACCCCAGGACCAAGAGTGCATGACGTCAGCAAATGCTGCTCACCAACTTCCTGATCTTAATTCTTGAGATAACGAGGCAGCCTATCAGCTTCCACACTCAGCCCTGCACAAAAATGAGTTTAACCCCAACCCCGCCTCAGACAATGTGAGTTCCCAGAATATACTTTTTTCAGGTGAAAGCACTGGGAAAAGACCATGGACTTTCTGCAGTCACTGTGCAGAAATGGAGGCTCCAATCAGACTAGGCTTGCTGCTGATGGAGAAGAGGGGCTCTGCCTTCCATCATTGGTTAAGTCTTCCTCCTCATTTAAATGTGCCACCTGCCTGGTCCATTTGGAGGCCCTGAGCAGACAGTCAAAGAGAAAGATACCAGTATAGAGTGATAGTATGCCACTCAAGGTCAGTGGCTTGGGGTCCAATACTCAATCACTTAATTTGTAAAATAATTAAATAAATAAATGAATGAATAAATAAATAAATACATACATACATAAATAAATAAATAACTAAATAAATAAATAAATAAATAAATACACAAATAAACAAATAAAAATAAAGGCCCAAAGATTTTCGTAGAAGTCCACCTCCAACGCTAACATACTCCGGGGCAGCCAAATGCCATGGCTGCCTAGTTTTGATTCCATATTTTGCTTCTTTTACTCACGACCCTACGTTTCCTCTTTCATTTTGTTCCAGGTCCTTCTCATCTCTACTTCCCCCTTTGTCGCTATTGTCCTACCTTTCTCTTCCTTCACTTTTACTCCCTGTCTCGCGATAGTTCTGGGTCATAGTCTAGTGATGATAACAATGAAAAATAAGTGTGAGTGTCCGAAAATGATTGCTAGTGAATGCCATCTCCTACAGCCACCTGCAGTAATCAGCCACTGGTCCCTCGCTCTGGAATGATGGCTGGAAGGCTGCCTCACTAGTTCTTACTGTGACTAGTATAAGGGGGGCAATTACCACACTCACTCCCTGAGCTGGGCCCGTGGTCCCCCAACAGCACATGTCAAACGTGTCTACCTGTCCTGCTGACAGTATATATCACACATTTTTCCAAAGCTGCCCTGTGGGATAAAGTTCAGTCCCATGTATGACTGCTTTAATTTGAGGTCTAGTTTTCATTGATTTTATAGTCAGAGGTGCTTTCAAAAAACATTTTACACAAATTCCCAAAATTACCAATCTACCTAGTTCACTGCACTTTAAAAGGTACAAGTTCTTACTAATTATTATAAATAATTTTATAGATAACAAGATAATAATTCTGATTTCAAAAATATGTTGTGTAACGTTCTTTAAAATCTGATAATACGAAGCCATTTTTGAAAGATATTGTGGGGTGTGGGGGTGGGGCACACCCCAGTCCAACGTACATTAATAATGTACAATAAAACAAAAAGTCCCATTTGGGCATCATAAGTAGCTGTAGGAGGTCATATTGTGTACCGGCAGTTGCTCTCGCGAGATTGTTACAGCAGAGCGCCATCTAATAAGTAATCAGTTCCATTCAAAACCACACAAACCCTTACCTGTTTCTCCTTGCACAATAAATACTATCAGATTAAGTCTACTAGCACCAGTTATGTCTTTTTTATTGTTGTGGGTCACAGTGAAACTCCTTTAACATTTTAACATTTATGGTCCTGAGGAAGGTCTCACTTACTTGTGACACAAGAGACAGAAACGTCGACGTCTGCTCCACTGCTCAAACAGTAAGCCATATTCCATTTATTAAGAGAGCGAACTTTACATACATTAATCTCTGATGCTCAAATGAGGACTTTTTGTTTTATTGTATATGATCAATGTATATTGGGTTGTGTTTGCCTAATGAACCCTACAATTGACTTTTTTCTATTATAAACAATATAAGTAATTCAGTTGGAACCTCAAATTGTATATGCCTGTTTGTACTTTTTTCAGTGAAGTTATATGATTAATGATGTGACCTGGTGTGTCTTTAGATGTATTCTTTTTGACACCCATTTATTTTACTTTATTCTTTCTAAATAACTTCACAATGATCCCCTTGTTAGCAATTTACCTTGTTTTTATTTTTTTATTTTTTACTTTTAGGAAGTTGGCATTTTCCTGCCTTAGCCATTTAGTGCCTTTAGCCTGTCTCTGGGTCACATGACTGGTTGTAGCTGACAGTGGGCTTTGTGTATTCCTCCTAAACGTCCACACACAATAGAGAGCCTAGGTGTACCTGGATAGGCCTTTACTGGCAGGATGGGAGGGCAGAGGTGGGCACAGCCCTATTTAAACTTGAATAGGCTGTGTCCTACCTCCAAACAAAGGGCTGCATACCCCCTGTAGTTAATCTGGAGCCAGGGCAGGGAAGGCAGGGAGCCTGTGGACTCCAAAGTGGAACCTCTAGAAAGGAAGGGCCAGGTATAAATATTGGACCTCAGACACCAACTGTTCAGTACAATTCTAGATCTGTGGATACTGTAGGAAAGTAGGATCTGCTTTTATGGTTACCCCCACTTTTTGCTTGATGTGATGCTGTTTTTAACTAGTCTGACTGGGATCCTGCTAATCAGGACCCCAGACTCTCTGCTTTCTCCCCTAAATTGTTATGTTCAGTACTTAGGTACATCCCAGATTGGATACTGGGGAACCCTTATCAGTCCCTAGTTTATGGTACTAAGGTACCCAGGGCATAGGTACCCCAGAGTTCCCCCATGGGCTGAAGCATGTATTATGCCACCCATGGGAGAACATTCAAACTGCAACTACAGGTCTGCCATTGAAGCCTGTGTAAGCTGGTGCTAGCACCACTTACGAAAGATATAGGTATCCTACATCTAGGGTCACTGCACTTAAAACCTATAAGTCACCCCTATAGCAGGCCTTTACAATCCTGAAGGCAGGGTGCTTGGTTCTAAGTGTGAGGGTGCCCCTGCATGAGCAGGACACCCCTACAGCCTACAGTGTCTGGGCACTCTGGACTTTGCTGTACTTCATTTGGGCTCGACTTCGTCCCCCTTCCAGTCTGCTGCATAGCCTGTGCCTGTGCACCATACAGGAACCTTCCAAGGCCTGTGGGCATCAAAGATACCTGAAGGATTCTCCCTTGAAGTGAAGGAGTCACTTTCCTGCATCTGCAGGCACTGCAACTAAGCTGACTGGTCTGCTGATCCTGAGCTCCTACGGACTCCGAAAGGTTCAACAACACAAGTGGTGGTTCTTCACAGCTCTCAAGGCCTGCCCTGCCCTCTCACCAAGTTCGAGGCCAGTATCTCTCGTGGGAGCTGCAGGAACCGAACCCCTGTGCACTGTGTTGAGTTGCCGGTGCTAAGGCTTGTTGGCCTCCTTCCATCAAGATCTTCGGGCTCCCAGTAGCCCCAACCTCGAGCATCTCCAGTGACCAGAATCTTTGTCCACACTGCATCGTTTGCATCGTGGCCTGCATCTTTTGGTGAGCTGCTCGAGGTCCTCTTGCGACTCCAGTGCCTCCGGCCTGTGGGTCCTGTTGAGGGTCATCTTTGTTTCTGTAGGGCTCCCTTGATTGCTCAGGGCCTGCCCTGACTCCTCTACTTGTGGTGAGTCTCCTGGACCTTGCTGGTCCTGACATTGCACCTTCTTCGACTTCCACATTGGTTGCAGTTGCCAAGGCTTGTTGGTGCTTCTGACGAACACCGACCCCTCAACTCTCGACATCCAACGTGGGACAGCTCATGCATGACTCCTGGTCTTCCTCAGCATCGCCTGGTCCCCACAGCTGTAGAGTCAAGGTCACCGTCAACTCTCCTGCAACACCCGACATCGGTAGGCATTCGTCTTCCAGGTCTCTGGGTCACTCCTGAGTGACATAGACTCTGTCCCCTCTGCTTGCAGGTACCTCTCAAGTAGAATCCACCTTCAGATTCCACCGGACACTTACTTCTTCTCCGGCAGCGGCACTTTCCAGAAGTCCTCCATTGGGAACTATGGCGGTTTCCGACACCACTTCGCACCTTTGCACCCGGCTTCCCTGGTGTAGGTAACGTGGGTACTAGGGTATCCACGGGTGGGGTGGCTTTCCAACCTTCGGTATTCCATGGGGTTTCTTCAGGGTCCACTGGGAAGGGTCCTTTTTCTTTAAAATTGCAACTGCGACTTACACGTTGATTTGTACGGAGAACGCGGTTGTGTTCTCACACTGCACACGATCTCCGTGGGGTTCCTAGTCACTCAGCTTGGGTGGTACCTTGGGTCCCCAGCACTTCTACGTCCTCTGGACATTGTCTTGACATGAATCGTGGTTCTTATACCACTTTCTGAATATATGGTTTGGTCCCCCCCTGGGGTCCACTGTGTATTCTGTCCTATTTACGTGATTTGTATGCAAAGTATGTGTGCATTGTGCATATCTCTGGGTAGGAGATATATAAACGTGTTAGTGAGTACTATATTGTTATATGGTTCTTAGGCACATTATCGACATTGCTAAGTTAGCATGAGCTTCGTTGCCATGATGCTGCTTTTGCGCACGCTACTACATGACTTTGTTTTTGCAAGACTTTGTTTGTGCCCTTCACATGAGAACGGGTTGCCTTTCGCGTTCTCTGCCTTTCCTGGAGTTTAGTCTGAACACGATATGCAAGGTCGATAAACAATGCCCCTTGTTATTCTGTACTGGTCAGTCCCTAGCACCTAGACATAACATGCTACACACAGCTGCAGTACTGAAGACTCGTGCTTTGATATTATGTTGTTGCATGTTGTTTTAATACACTTGGAGAAAGCCGTTCCATGGAGAAGAGCTCTGCTCTTCCTATGATGTAAACCTTACATTCAGGCTTTAAGGTATGGGGTCTGCTGTCAAAGCCCAGAGATCGTTCTTTTTATAAAATAAACTTCTTCTAGTCAAGGGGAGGGTGGTTAGGACTTTATGCCCTTATTTCCACAGTCTTTAAAACATGAATTCTCCCTTTGTATTCTATGGAATTGTAACAATGCTAACTGTGCTAAGTTTATGCATTTTGCTGCTAGTAGTGGCACGTATACTGTATTGTAGAGCACGATAGTTAAAATAAACATTTTGGACAATTTCAGTGACTCTGCTTATTCTCATTGTGGACAGGTATGAGTGAGTGAGCGAAAGAGTACGTCTTGCTCCCGCGATTCCTGAGAGAGTCGGGAGTGTTGTGTTCTGGGTTGTCTAATCATTTGTAGCTCCATGATCTTTGGAGGAGAACGAATGAGACACACTATAGCTAGTCGGTTTGGGATTTTGGGTACTAATGTGGTAGGTTGGTACACCCCTATTCACTGAGGTCCTGTTTTCCTGCGCATAGTTCTGTGTATGTGCAGAATCCCTGCAACATGGCGCCGCCAACGTTTGGTCTGGTTCTTATCTGCGAGACGCTTGAGTAGTGCTTGTGCTTGTCCACAATCCCCTCACTTCTGTTTCCGGAGACAGCTGTGACGGTTTAACCTCCTATATTGATGTTTTTATAGGTTCTTTCAAGCTTGAAGTTTTAAAAGGTTTCTCTTTATTCTTAACCCATTGTTGCGCTGCCGCGCTCTAGGTTGTTGTTTTTTATTATCAGTTATGGCGGTCGCGATTCCGGCCGCTAATAGGGCAGCACTCACGGCTTATTTGACTCAGAATGGAGTCCCTAATGCTGGTGTTGCGCTGATTTTTGTAGTAGAGGCAGATGCGGCTTACCGCTTCGAAGTGTTTTATTCTTGGGTCACCTTTCCGGCGGTGGATGGAACAGATAACTTGTTTCAAGAATATAAACCTACGGCCCTTCCTAATGCTTATCAGCCCTATCGGGCTCTTGAGATTCCGCTTACAGCTTGGCAACACCAAATTTGGTTTAATGGCGCCCTTCCTCACCCAATAACGCTGGTCCGTTTAGGTCCTTTATCGATAGATGGGGCCACGTGGCCCGTTTTGGCTGGGTATACCCCTCACCCGCGTTGTTTGACGACAGTAACGCTTGCAGAACTGCGCGTGTTACATACGTCTTTGATACGCGTGCATAGAGCTGTTTTACAGTTCATGTCGCGCAACTTTCAGGTGGGACCACCTGGCGTTGCTGCGCAACCTGTGGGACCTGGTGGTGTAACCATCAGACCCCTTATGGGTAATTCAGTAATGGGCAAGCGTCCACAGAATAAGGATGAATTACCTTATTGGCTTGCTGAAAAATTTGGACAACTAGAGGCTGTCTTTCCAAATACCTCTCCTGTGGAAAAACACAGGATATTGACTAGTAGTTTGCCTAAAGACTTGCTTCCTGAGTTGGCTGATTGTAACACCTGGGGCAAGGTGTTTGCAGCGGTATATTCGAAGTGTTTCGGCACTCCCTCCATGACCGTGCTCCCCTCAGTGATCAAACGTGTTCAAGATGAACATGGAGCCGAAGCGGCTGTGGAGCTGGGGATGAGATTGGTGGGGGTGTTCGACGTGGTAGCTGATATGATCCTTGCCAATGTCAAGGGCGATGCAGTAAGTTTTCAAGTGGCAAACCGCTTGGAGGCTGTCCCTGATATAGACAAACCACGCAAATTACCAAAAATTATTGCAAAGGCTTATAAGACCATAGGCCGCAATAGTTTGGGAGTTAAGCCTTTTACTCAAACGCAAACTCAATCTCAAACTCAACAAAAAGTCCAGACAGATAAGGATGGACGTCCGTTCTTACCTAAAAAGAACTGGAAAACTAAAAAACAAGGGCAGCAACAACAGAAGCAAGGTTCGCGTGCTGGTTCACCGACACCTGAGTCTTCTGAGCGTACTTATGACTTGCGCGACCGTGCTAAAATAAAGTCTCCTGAAAGATTTCAGGTCCCTGATCAACGTTCTCCTCGTTCTTCACAGGACACTTCTGGCTCTCAAGTCGGAGGAGGGGAACGCCAAGATCGTGGCAAGAGTCAACCTGCGCCACGAGGACGTGATCAGCCTCGACAGTTTGAAGGCAAAGGAAAACAAGAGGATCTACCTCGTTTTCGACCCCCATTTCAGAAGAAAAAAGTTGCCGCTCTAACAGCGAGGTATGCCTCAGACGGTCAGAACGCGACTCCTGGATTGGACATGGGCAGTGACTCCGCTCGACAGCGCAGCGGAGGTTACCATTGTGTGGGAGGCTCTGCGTCCCTGTCTGGAGGCGACAGCAACTGATACCTACATTACAGTAGAGACTGCTGACACTTGGGTTGCCCCCCCGGATAGGCTCTATGAAATAATTTTCCAAATTGAAGGTGATATACCTCGTCCAATCAAAGCGGTATTCTGGGAGAATTTAACGTCCTCATATGGCATTCTGTTGGCGGAGGCGGATTGGCCTCCACCCTTTGTGTTGGCAGCTCCTAGGGGAGAAGACGTGATACTTCCGAGTTTTTCGCGTTACGTCCCTCAAGAGCATGCCCAGACTTTGGCTGCAGGGTGGGCTTGTGCCCTGGCCCCGGCAGTGTATCGTAATCAGGTGGGTTGGGATGTTGATTCACCGGCTCATGAAATACCTTTACGCTCTATGTCTCATCCACAACCGCAATATCCAATCAGACATGAAGCAAAAGCTTCCGTTTGTGATATTCTGACCCAGTTGGAGTATCAAGGAGTGATTGAATCGTGTACATCACCGATTAATAATCCTCTCTTTACGGTATCAAAACCTGATGGTTCTTATCAGATTGTATTGGATTACCGAGAATTGAACAGTCATTGTCGCACTTTTGCGGTGCAGAACACTCACAGCTCTGCACTGGTGAGCAATCTTGTTCGTAAGAAATACAAAACTACACTTGATATTTCTAATGGTTTCTATAGTCACAATCTCGCTCCTGAGAGCTGTGATTTGACAGCATTCACTGCCGTCGGGAATCAGAAAAAATTTACACGATTGCCTATGGGGTATAAGAATAGCCCCGGGGCATTTGCAGTATGTGTCGTGTCACTATTGCACGACATAGATCCAGATGCGTACTCGTACGTTGATGATATTTATCTGACGGACGATGAACTTATGCGGCATCTAGTCAGAGTCGACAATATTATTTTGTCCTTTGCTGACTATGGATACAAATTTAATTTTGCAAAGTCACATATCGCCCATTTGGCGGTGCTCTTTTTGGGCTATGAGCTCAATAATGAAGGAAAGGGCTTGACCCCTCACTTCTTGGAGAAATGTGCACAATTGCAACCCCCTTCTACACTGAAGAAACTTCAGTCTTTGCTGGGATTTTTTAATTTCGGGAGGACATACATTCCCGAATATGCCCAGCGTATCAAACCGCTTTATGCGTTGATACAACCAACCTTTTCTTCTGCCAGCTGGCTTCCGGAACACACTTCTATTCTAAATTCTTTGCAAACAGATTTGCTTGCAACTAACTACTTGTTGACGCATGATAACACCACAAACCTGGTAATACGTATAGTTTCTGGGATAGTGGGTTTCACTTACTTGACGTTCAATGAGGGGGACACAGTTCCGATTGCATACAACTCACATTTATACACTGCTGCTGAAATGCGCATTTCAACTGTTGAAAAAAGTTTGACGGCAGTACAGATGGCGATTCTAAATGAACGCTCACTGGCACAAGGCAAACACATTCTTATGGTCACGCCCTTCCCTGCTTTGGAAGCCATGACTAAGGCAAGTGTACCTAACTCGAAAGCATTACATCCCCGTTGGATACAATGGGCTACTTCTTTGACATCGGCTGATGTCACGTTTATCTTTGATCTTTCCTTACAGACAGGAGTTTTTACAGTATGAACACGTTCATCCTCCACCCTTGTCTCTGCTTCCTTTACATGAGTACAAATGCATCATTTACACCGATGGCTCGGCTCAACTGGCCACGGGTTCCAAACATGCTTATTCAGCAGCTTGCGCAATTGCTGCTGGCTCATTTGTTAATGGGGAGTTTAAGTCTTCCATTGTGCACACTCAAGCACTTGGAGACTGTACGGCGCAATTGGCGGAGCTGCGTGCTCTTGTACTTGCTCTCGAGTTTGCTGATCCAAATGTGAATACTCTTATTGTGTGCGATCCTTATTACTGTGTCCAGTCTTTTAATGACAACTTGTTCTTTTGGTCTCGGAATGACTATCGCGATTCCAAAGGCAGCACAATTAAGCATAAAACGCTTTGGGTTCGAGTGTTGATCTTAAACAACGTCTGCCCCTCATTCATGTTATACATACTCTTGGCCATCAGTGTGTGGGAGCACATGCTCTTGGTAATTCTTTGGCTGATGAAGCAGCCAAGTCTGCAGTAGCCAAGTGCTCCGTAGCAGCAGTTACAAGATCCAAGGCTAAAATAGATAATGAGATTTTGGCAGCTATAGCTGCAACTAGGGAGGGAACTGTTTATCCTCAGGGTTTCCCTTCGAAATACTCTTATCATATAACTCCCGAACAGGTTCCTTAAGCCTTGATTCCTTCTGTTGGGGAGCGGATGATTCCCAACATGGACCGCAGACCTACATTGATCAAAGCCGCACACGTAGGCATAGCATCTGCGCATGCCGGTGTGTCGGCGACAGTCTCAAATTTACAGCAACGTTACTGGTGGCGTGGTTTATATAAACAGACTCGTAATTATGTCCTTTCTTGTGACATTTGTCAGCAAATCAAGCCGTCTACGGTCACCCGCCCACCACAAACACAGCTGTGTATTTCTAATCAACCTTTTGGCTGTATCTATCTTGATCACTGCGGTCCTCTTTCTTCTGATACTGCGTATAAATATATATTTGTTGCAGTTGATTCGTGCACTAGATTCCTTTGGGTTTGGCCACAATGCAGTGCTGACGCTCGAAATGTCATCAGGGATTTGCGTGTCTTTGTAGGGATGTTTGCCTGTGGCACCTTCCATTCTGACCAAGGTCCGGCGTTCGCCTCCGAGGCGAACAAGGAAGCGATGAAGTCAATGGGGGTGCTGGTGCAGTTTTCATCTCCATACAGGCCTGAGGGCAATTTAATTGTGGAGCGAATGAACTGTGACTTAAAGCAATCCTTGACAGCTAGAGTCTTAGGTACTGGCAGGAACTGGCTGGCCCACTTGTATGGGGTTCAACGTGCACTTAATAATCTCCCAAGAAGATCTCTGGGTGGGCGGACCCCATACGAAATGCTCTTTGGCATTAAAATGTTTGTGCCAGACCTAGATGGTCTAGACGTTGTGGCGGCTGCCGCAACCTTTGACGTAGATAATCATTCTACTGTGTTACAGGATCTACAAAAGACCCATGACAGCTATGCAACTGAACATTTACCCTTTTCCACTGATACAGCACTACTAATTCCAGTTGCCGGTTGGCTTCCAAAAATTGGAGATCTGGTACGAGAAAAGCTGGAGAACAAAAAAGAATTTGGTCCCTCTTATCGTGCACCGGTTCCAGTGCTTGGACTAAAGGGTACTCGTACAGTCATTTTACCTCCTTTACCTGGTCGCAAAGACAACAGATATATTTCAGTGGACAATGTCAAGCTACACCATGTGGCCGATTCTGAATAGTGTCACACCTGCAGTTTCGTGCAACGCAATTTCATTGGATCCACTGACTTCATCATCTTCCACCGCTCCTCGTAGGGCTAAGAATGTGATGGACACTATCATTGATCTTTCACCTGTCCGACCTCTATTTTCTACCATGGATGTCGAGTATATATATCATCCAGATGAGTCTGTCAGTGAAGTGCCGAACAGTCCTGGAGAACATCAAGCAGACCCGACACTTCCACCTCTGATAAATCAACCGCCGAATGGCTGCTATGGAGATCATGCCAGACTCTCTTCCGGCTCTTCTTCCTCAACATCCCGTTTGACTGACACACCGACTAAATTGAGTATTTTTTTCTCTTGGTTCAAAAAGACTTACCTGGTCCCTCCTTGGACCTACATTTGGTTACTGCTTATCCTGATTTTCCTTTTCATGTCAATTGGTTTTGTGACAGTGTTCTTTTTGCTCATTGTAGTAATTGAGTCACACACCGGATGAGTTGTGCCAAGATTTATTGAAGGACTACACAGCAGCAGGTCACACTTGCTGAGCCATCACAGGAACAACAGTTGTAAATTCAACTTTAATCAATGACATTCTAACTCTGCACCTGACACTGTGACATCATGCCACAGCATCAGGCAGAAAGGGCAACCATAGAAACAAGATGACAGCCCTAGAATACAACATACCTTCCCTTCTCCTGCAAAACAAAACAAAACAAAATAAAATTAAAAAAAACACAAAAGAAAGACAGAGTAGAAGAAGAGAGAAAAGAATCTGAAGATTACTCACGAAACCTTTTAGGAGTAACAATAATTCTTGAACTTCTTCTGCGTGCAGAAGAATTGGTTAGAGCAGGATTCATACAGATACTGTGGTCAACCCCTAGCGAGACTGGTCTCACTTTGACAACTTTTGCAAGATTCCACCAACGACCTCCCTTCACTTGAACAGCATTGTTCCCGATCCTTACCACCTTGACAGGTTCTCCATATTTACAATTTCCCTTCTTAACCTGCACAGACGCTTTGATGCAAACGAGATCACCAACGACCAAACGAACCATCTTGGTCCCTTTCTTTTCATCAAACCAGATTTTCTGTTTACTCTGAGCAGATTCAGAATTTTCCCTGACGATTTCCATGAGGGAAGACAGATTTGAATCAGTTTTAAACCATTTGTTCATCCAACCAGGCTTGAAACACGTATTGGCCCTCCTTCCCCTCAATATCTCAAAAGGAGAAACTTTAGTGGATGAATGAGGTGTGGTCCTGTAAAACCACAACATACTTTCCAAAGATTGAATAATATCATACTTCCCAGCCACAGCCCACTTGATGCACTCACCCAAAACCCGGTTCATCCTTTCCACCAAACCGTTTGTTTGTGGATGATAAAGAGAACTCTTTAAGTGCTTCACACCACTAGAGGTCAAAAATGTTTCAAACATTTCACTTACAAATTGAGTCCCATTGTCCGAGACAAGGAATTCGGGAAACCCTTCCCGCAGAAAAACCTCTTTCAAAAACTTGACAACACTGGCTGAACTAGCTTCTTTGACCAACTTTATCTCCGGCCACTTTGACGCATAATCCATGAGCACTAAAACGTACTTGCATCCAGAAGGTAAAACATCACAGGGACCCATGATATCAATACCCACCTTGACCCATGGACCCGACGGACATTCAACAGGAAGCAGTGGTGGGGTAAAAACTTTAAGAGCTTTCTCAGCAGAATGACACACAGAACAATTCTCGACCAAAACACCAATCTCAACATCCATGCTAGGCCACCAAAAGTGCTCACGAACACGACGCTTAGTGAGCGTAACACCTAGGTGCCCCTCGTGAGCTTTTTGACAATGATGGGTCTGAGAGAGTGAGGTGGAATAAGTTTGTCACATCTCATGAGAATACAATCCTCTAAAGAAATTTCAGTTTCAACTTTCCAATAAGGCTGTAACAAAGAAGACAGTGTCTTTTCTCGAGGCCATCCCTCCTTGACTAAAACACAAACTTGTTGAAGAGTACTATCTTCAAGTAAGGCTGCTCTCCAATTTTCCTCAGAACCAACTACAAGGTCAGGAATATCTATAGCAGCAACGAAACAGTCTTCAGCATCTTCCTCACTCAGTTCTCTAAAAGTTGTACCATCACAACCATCATTATGTTGAGGAAAACGCAACAAGAAATCTGCTCTCCCATTCCTCCCACCAGGAATATGTGAGATATCAAACTGGTACTGTAACAGCTTACTAACCATTCTCGTAATCCTGGGTGTACAGCACTTACTAGGACCAGAACCAAGAATAGATACTAAAGGCTTGTGGTCTGTAGTCAATTTGAAACGTCTTCCCCAAACGTATGGCCGATATTTCTCAATAGCCCATACGCATGCAAGTAATTCCTTTTCGATAACGGAATACTGTACTTCTGCACTCCTCAAAACTCTTGACGCTAAAAGCCACTGTGTTCTCTTTGTCCCCACACACTTGAGTAAGGATAGCCCCCAAACCGACTTGGCTGGCATCCACCGCTATACAACATGGTAAATCAGGATCAAATGGCGTGAGAGCACTGCCCTTACCTAAAGACAGCTTAACTTCATTAAACGCATGATCACAATCTTGAGACCATTCAAATTTGACTCCTATTTTGAGTAAATTGCTGATGGGCCGAACAATGGAAGCAAAGTTAGGGACAAACCTTGAATAGTATTCTAACAACCCAAGTAAAGATTTAACACCAGACTTGTCTTTTGGTACAGCAGCATTGTAAATGGCATCTAGAAGACCTTGCCTGGGTTTAATCCCTTCATGGGATAATAAGTGACCAAGATATTCAATCTCTTTACAAAGAAACTTGCACTTCTCATTTTTAGAACAACACCATTACTTTTGAATATGCTAAGAACCTTCTTGAGGATAATGTCATGAGAAACATTATCTTTAGCGTAAATCAGCACATCGTCTTGAAACACAAGAACACCCTCAACCCCTTTCAATAAATTTTGCATGACTCTCTGGAAAACTGATGCCGCGGAGGCTAACCCGAAGGGCATCCTACGATATTGAAATGTTCCCAGGGGAGACATGAAAGCAGTGAGGGACCGAGAATCAGGATGAAGTTCTATTTGGTGGTAGGCACTAGCTAGATCTAATTTAGAAAACACCTGAGCTCCTTTAACACACGCAAACAGGTCATTGATTTTGGGCAATGGATGAGAGTCTATCCAAATCTCCTTGTTAAGTGACCTAAGGTCCACACACACGTGTAACTGCCCTCCCCTCTTGCGTGCGATGACCAAAGGGGACAACCATAAGGATGACTCCGTAGGTTCGATGATTCCCTTGTCACAAAGACTCTTGAGCTCTTTGTTGAGGTCATCCCTTACACTAAAAGGAACCCCTCGAAGTTTGTGTTTGACTGGGACAGCCCCGTTCCTAACAATAATCTTGTGTTTGAAACCAGAAATTTTCCCAAGGGTGTCACCAAAACGGATGGAAATTCACTCTTCCATCTAGACCCTCTTCATCACAAGTGACCAGCAAGACCTGCTCTTTGGTACCCGGTCTGAGAATCATTCCAAAGAGACCCTGGTGGAACCACCCCAGTATATTCAAACCCTTGACCGCAATGTAGATTTTACCTCTGATCCTTCTTCCTTTGAACATCATGACATCTTCGATGAAACCCAACAATTCGATTTTGCGTCCCTCATAAGAAACAGGAGAGCGATCAGGAGGAAACAGTTCCCTGTCGCCCCATGTTTCAATGAAAAGTTTCTGGGTTATCATTGTAATTCTAGCACCTGAATCTACCAAAAGATGAATAGTTTTATCACCAACTAGTAATTCAACAATAGGATCAACACATGATGAAGGATCACCAGTTACTGGTTCAGTATTAGTGTCATTTGAATAGATATTTTCATCCACAACTACAGAAATGATCTCAGAATCTGAGTCGTCTTCAGATTCAACAACACAAGCAATGGTCTTTTTTTGATTATTCTTCTTAAGACAAACTTTGGCAAAATGGCCTATTTTTTTACAGTAGTTACAAGTCACATTAATCGCAATGTACTTACTACCTTTGGAGTGTGGAGCATTACCACAACGAAGACAAACATTGCTAGGAATAAAGAAATCAGATTTATGTTTGGTAGAGCTACCAGGGTTGCTTTTGACTGCTTTCTGCTTAAACTTGGTAGCGACAATGGCATTCACACTTTCAGGAGGTTTTTCGTCGAGTTCCTTTAAGGAGACTTGTGAAATTTCGATGCTCTTGGCTATTTTAATAGTCTCGTCAAGAGATGGATTACCCATCGCAAGGAGCTTTTGTCTGATATGCTTGTCTTTGCATTGGCAGACGAATTGATCTCTGATAAGCTGATCGGTGAAGTTCTCGAATAGGCAGACTGACGCTAGTCTCCTGAGAATTGACATATAAGCATCGACATCTTCACCATCTGATAGTTTTCTCTTGAAAAACTTGTGTCTCAAAACCATCAAACTGGGTTGCCTATCAAACCTTAATTTGAGTTTTCGTATAGTTTGTTCGTATTCATCAATAATTTCTCCATCAGCTAGAAGTAAGTCGGGTAAATGTTTGAAAATCGACCTACCCTCGAAACCTAGAGAGTAAAGTAATAGACACTTTTTCCTCTCTGCGCAAAATCTTGATGCACCAATGGCCACTAAGTACGTCTCAAACGCATCAAACCAAACCTCCCATTTCACTGGAGGCTCACCTGGTGCATCAAGGAAAGAAGGAGGAGGTGTGACGGCTTGCATTGTACACATATTTTGAACGCTACAGAAACAGAGAGGAACTTACCCCCAAAATGTGCTTGTGAAGCGGGAATACACAGGAGAAAAACTATGAACAAGAGGAATCCCAATGGTAATACCCAAAAGGTTTTTACATAAGATGAAAACACTTTAAAATTGAATTCTTGCAGGTTGAACAGTGTGTGAATCACTGTGATCCACAGGTGAAATGACACATCACACAGAAGCTGGGGAACAACTAATGTGCCAATCAATTAAACAGACATGGAACAGTGTGCTAATCAACGTGATCAGCTTTGTATGGAAAAAAAAATATGCCAGAGTAGGTGTGCTGATCATCGTGATAAGCTCTGCGAGACTGGGAACAAATAACCAAACTGGTGACTAGTAGTGCAGATCAGCGTGAAAGAATGTTAGAGGAAAGTGTGCGAATCACAGGTGTTCGCAATACTCACAAGTCAACAGGATAATGAGGAACACTGTATTCCCTGAAGGGAAATCCTCCTCCGTGATGCAATACCTCGTATTGGTAGAAGCTGAAGATGGTGCGCCTGCGCGAGCGCGAACCCCCGGTAGAAGCCAGACGAAGAGTTGCTGTAGTCATGGAGCTTGTGCGCATGCTCTAGCGCGAGCCACTGTACGCATGTGCGCGCATGGTCTAGCGCGAGCCGCTGGACGCACGCGCACAAAGACTGCGCGTTGGCTGCACCTCCTATTTAGAGGAAAATAGACTAAAATAGATTTACCGTACCGCACTGGAGATCCGGGTGAAGCGGGACAACAAGGGAGAGTTCAGACCGCTGGGGATCTGCGGAGGTCAAATTCCTGGAAGACGAGATGCAGTGACGATTCGAGGCCTTGGAGAAAGCTGGGTGAAAGACTTTCCCGGGTCGGCAAGCACAGGAGAGGTAAGCGGAGCAGGGCGTGAGGCAGGGGTGGGTGTACTGGTAGTCCGCTTTCACAAATAGAGGCAGGCAGCAAAGAAAGGCGGCGTCGTGGAGAAACAAGACTCCAGCACGCGTGGGTTCGTATCCCATCCTCGTCGCCAAAAATTCTGTAGTAATTGAGTCACACTCCGGATGAGTTGTGCCAGGATTTATTGAAGGACTACACAGCAGCAGGTCACACTTGCTGAGCCATCACAGGAACAACAGTTGTAAATTCAACTTTAATCAATGACATTCTAACTCTGCACCTGACACTGTGACATCATGCCACAGCATCAGGCAGAAAGGGCAACCATAGACACAAGATGACAGCCCTAGAATACAACACTCATCAATGGTCATTATTTGCCAGAATGCTTCGCAATGATTCTGGCCCCTCACACATCGTCCCATATCATGAAACGTGATCGGTCTCATGTTAATACCTCAGCATTCCCGATTCCAGATGGCATTGTTTGGGACAAAGTTGCCTACGAAGTCCACGGTCCGACCGAAGTGCTTCGCGTACCATACGTGTTTCGCGTCTCTCTAGGAGATGTGGTAACACGGGACATACATTCGGATGATTGGGATGTGCAAGCAGTACATGCACTGTTTTCTGATTTAAAGTATTATGCTGCTTTTGATGCTGAAGATTTGTATTTAAATTCTACCAATTACGGTGATTTATTTTGTTATCAGCATTATGGACATCATTTTTTACACAAAACAAATACATTAAGACCTATTTTTAATAATACACAATGGGAACATTGTCCTACTCCTGTGGAAGGGAGTTCTAAAACTTTTAGGGATAAGTTCACTTACTTTACAGATTATGACATATCTAATCCGGCATCTTATTATTTTAAACTTTGATCATCTACACAATCCAAATTTATGTTGACTCACACAAAATTGATTTACGCCAACTTGCTTAGAAATAAATTGGCTATGCAGGGTTATGATCATTGGAAAGACACTGTTAATTTAAAATCAATCTGGGGCACGAAATCTTGGCAGGTTCAGGGAACTGAAGCTTTACATCGTGCCTGCCTGATCCCAGCTCAAATTCTGTTTTTAAATAATACAGTGTACCAAACAATTTGTTTTGGCCTGGCAACTGTCAAAAATTTAAATACGCCATCCATTCCGTCTTTAGCGGAATATGCTAATTGGCGCACACACACAAATTATACCATTGAGGCATTGCAAGCTTTGCTTCGCAATGATACCTTCAATGTCTCTGAAGTTGATTCTTCTGGCTGGTTGGTGTGGCAAACTACTACAAATGCATGTCAAATGCGTTTTTATAATGTAACACCTGGTTTCACACAGACTAGACCGGACCCACGTTATCCAAGTTCCCATTCGGTTACCACATACTCAGTGGGTAAATTATGCCAACAATGGTTGGAACATTCTACGCTGACATCAGTGAAGCAACATCTTTCTCTGCTGTCGCATGACATTAATTTGGCTGATTTTCTCTTGGGACCCAGGGCTCCGAAAGCTAAAAGATTCATGTATGCTGCTTACAATGAAATTTGGAAACTTTCGCAGATGGAAGCTGCTTTTCGTCTGCGCCAAATTGATCAGGCCAATTTAGAAATAGTCCTTGCCGTAGTAGACAATAGTATCAACACACTTTCCTCACGCATTTATACGTTGGATAATATTGTTTCATCTGTTATTGATATTGTTCAAAGTGATGTATCTGTGTTATATCATGGTCAAAATCAGTTACGATCTGTTATGCAATTTGCTTGGACACTGCAAACTCTTAAAATGGGAAAAGTGCCTTGGGATTATTTGAATGCCACTGCTTTATTCTTGCCATTTAATCTGACTGATAAGCAAAGATTTATGTCCATGAAAGATGCTACATACACACTATTGAATATTGAACAATTAGAGCCCTTGCCATTTTCTGTAGCGGAAACAGTCTCTGCTGTTTGGTTAATTCATGGGGTTATCTCTCTCCCTTTTTCGCTATTTCAATTTAAATCATGCATGCAACATTTTCTGATTTGCCGTTACGAACCACTGGGTAGTGCTTTTCTACATGAATTGTGGTCCCTGCCTTTCACTTACAGATGTCAGAGGGAGGGTAAGGAAGTTTTCCTAACAGGGGAGGACTGCGATTCCACAGTAGGACATTCCCTTGTTTGTAAACACGTTAAGTTGCACGGCGCTTGTAATGTTTCCGCGCCTAATATGGCCTGTTTTTTGAAAGGGACTCCAGTGCCATCAATAATTCCCGCTTTTTCATTGCTTACAAATGGCAGTTATCTTATTTTGAATAACCAAGACTGCTGTGTTTTATGGGCGGGAGTCCCGTATTTTGAAACGGTTTCCCAGCGCATAACTTGTTGTAGCAATGTGCTTTTTCCGCCCCCGCATGGGAGTATAGATAGCTCAATTTGGCCTTCCATTCCAACTTTGAAAACAGATTTCAACAAGTTGAGCAGGCTCAAAGCGCTGTTCTGTTATTCCAACAAGAGGTGGCCCTCACTTCCGCCTGCGAGACCTTCCAGTTACAGGTGGCTAGGACGTCTGGAGAGATACAGTCCCTTCTGAACACCAACCTCCCACTGCATTTTGGAGAACTAATACACCAAATATTTAATGCGTCTGACACTGCAGGCCTTGCACATTTTTTTAAATGTGTGGGATCTGGCCTTGTGTCTTCTTTTCAGACTATATTTCGAGTAATACCGGGTTTTATTCATTTTATTTTTTCCAGCGCCTTCGGAGGGTTCCCCTTGATTTTGATGTTAGGCGCTGGAATCCTGCTTCTCCTGCTGCTCAATGGCTGCTCAACTTGTGGTACTGCACAGACCAGGCCAGTTGCAGCTGTACCGTGATGGCATGCAACAGGTTTTCGGATGCTTGCCATTAGCCACGCTTGGAGTCAGTTATGGATTGACTTTTCGCTTTGCGTACTTCACTTGCATGCAACCAGTCCTTTACTGTCAGCGATGTCCCTTCTATTGGGCACTGGATATATGCCTCTCCAATACGTCACGTCCTGTCCCGGATTTTGACCAGTTGATGGGTCCCTTAGAGGCCTATGACCAGGCTTGTTCTGGGGATGGCCGTATGGCGCGTGCTGCTGCACTTGGAGTTTTAGCGGAATGGGATGTCTGTGCGGCTGCGCAGACCGTCCTGCAACGAAGTTTCATAGAATATCACGCAAGTTGCCCACTCATGCTTTTAGAGGCGTCTGATTACGAGGAGCACGTTTGTTCTTTCGACTTACTTAATTGGATGGCATCCCTCTTTTTTACCAACGATACGGATGATCTTTTGGAGGGTATTGCATTCCTCGGTTCATACACCTTGATGGACTTACCACCTCCTTCATATTAACTTTGCAATCCCGGAGGCAGCTCCCCTTCAATGAGCCCTATTAACGACTTTGAAAACAATTTTTTTTTTTTTTGAAAAATTTCGATTTTTTTCCAATTTGGTTTTTTCACCCGTTTTGAACTCTGCTTGACTTCTGAACTCTGTTTTGGTCCTTTTTCTATGTCCTATGGCCTTACCAGGGGGAGGGTGTTATATGGTTCTTAGGCACATTATCGACATTGCTAAGTTAGCATGAGCTTCGTTGCCATGATGCTGCTTTTGCGCACGCTACTACATGACTTTGTTTTTGCAAGACTTTGTTTGAGCCCTTCACATGAGAACGGGTTGCCTTTTGCGTTCTCTGCCTTTCCTGGAGTTTAGTCTGAGCACGATATGCAAGGTCGATAAACAATGCCCCTTGTTATTCTGTTCTGGTCAGTCCCTAGCACCTAGATATAACATGCTACACACAGCTGCAGTACTGAAGACTCGTGCTTTGATATTACGTTGTTGCATGTTGTTTTAACACACTTGGAGAAAGCCGTTCCATGGAGAAGAGCTCTGCTCTTCCTATGATGTAAACCTTACATTCAGGCTTTAAGGTATGGGGTCTGCTGTCAAAGTCCAGAGATCGTTCTTTTTATAAAATAAACTTCTTCTAGTCAAGGGGAGGGTGGTTAGGACTATAGGCCCTTATTTCCACAGTCTTTATAACATGACTTCTCCCTTTGTATTCTATGGAATTGTAACAATGCTAACTGTGCTGAGTTTATGCATTTTGCTGCTAGTGGTGGCACGTATACTGTATTGTAGAGCACAATAGTTAAAATAAACATTTTGAACTATTTCAGTGACTCTGCTTATTCTCATTGTGGACAGGTATGAGTGAGTGAGCGAAAGAGTACGTCTTGCTCCCGCAATTCCTGAGAGAGTCGGGAGTGTTGTGTTCTGGGTTGTCTAATCATTTGTAGCTCCGTGATCTTTGGAGGAGAACGAATGAGACACTATAGCTAGTCGGTTTGGGATTTTGGGTACTGATGTGGTAGGTTGGTACACCCCTATTCACTGAGGTCCTGTTTTCCTGCGCATAGTTCTGTGTATGTGCAGAATCCCTGCAACAATATAATAAATACATATTTTTATAGATAACTTGTGTGTTTTTTTAATTTAATCTATACCTATAAGATTGCATTCTGGTAAAACAAGCTGCTTTACACTCCTTCTGGACTTAGCCTGAAGGCTGCTCTCCACAGCTACCACTTAGAGAGCTTTCAAAGGTTATCTAAGACCTCCTAACTCACCATAAGGGTTGTCTGGACTGGTGCAGGGTGTCCACTTACATAAGTGTACATCATATACCAGGCCAGCCTCTCACAATGGTGTGCAGCGGTTGGGATTCAAGCCTGCATTGTTTTACCAGATAAATCTTGGTGTGATTAATTGAAAACCATCACTAATACTAGGCACATATAATACAAACTTAGAATAGGAAGTTCTACTGAACTTAGGGTTGGGTAGTTAAGGGTATAGCACACACTTTCTCCAACCTCAGAGAGTTTAGTTCCCACTAGGTTAGGTAGGTGCAACACCACACCACACTTAGTATGTCTTCTAAAGGAGATGCCAGTGGCTCTCTGCCTACTAGATACAGTGTGCTTTCGGTCCAAGAGCTGAAAGCCCTGTGTTCCTCTAGAAAGCTGAAGGCAGGGAAAAATGCCAATACTCAACGCCTCCTAGATGTGTTACTGTTAGATGACCTAAGGAAAGCCAGTTGGTCAGATGAACAGGAAAGAGTAGGTGGGCAGGGGACAGAAGATAGGCCAGGAGGGGAAACCCCCTCTGACCTTCAATCTAACCCTAACCAGGAGGAGCCGAATGACTCCCACCTGGAAAACTCAGATCTCCCAGAGGATACTGCAGGTGGGCCAGAGGGTGCCCCCTTCATTCCTCCTGGGAGAGTGCAGAGTAGACCAAGGAGGTCTAGATCCTCCTCTGCAGAATCCAATGCTTCAGGACCGTCATTAGGGACCTCCATCTCTAGTAAGAGGGAAAACTCTTTGGATAGGGAATACCAACTTCTTGAACTTGAGAAAGCAAGGCTTAGGCTCAGGCAAGAGCAGTTGGCCCTTGACAAAGAGTCCCTAGACGTCTAGAAAGCTAGGAAGAAATTGGGACTAGAGTCCCATGGTTGCAGCAACAGTGTCCCTAGAGTTAGAGAAACTTCTTTTGACCATAGGAACCTGAACAAGATAGTCCCTCCCTACCATGTTGGGGATGACATCCACAAATTGATAACTGCCCTGGAAAGGGCCTGTAAAGTTCAGGAGCAGTGGGCAGCTATCTTGTGGCTCTCCTTTGCTGACAAAGGTAGAGATAAGCTCCTCACTCAGTACTGAAGAGTGCTCTCATAGATGGGGTTGGCTTAACCACTGAACAGTATAGGATTAAGTTCAGAGACACCCAGAAGGCACAAACCCAAGACTGGGTAGATTTTGTAGATAGTGCCATTAAGGCTCAGGAAGGCTGGCTACATGGAAGCAAAGTGCATGACTACCAAGGATTGTACAATTTGATTATGAGGGAGCAGATCCTTAATAATTGTCAGAACCAGCTTTTGGACCAGTACCTGGTGGACTCTGATATGACCTCTCCCCAAGAATTGGGAAAGAAGGCAGACAAATGGGTTTGCACCAGGGTGAAGCAGAAAAACCAGGGCAATCGAGGTGATCAGAAGAAGCAAGATTCTTCTTAATCCCAGGATAAGGGTGGGGACAAGGGCAAAGATAAGAAAGAGTCTTCCCAAGGGCTCCAAAACCTGCATCTAGGGGGAGTCACAAAATTCAAAGAAAGGCAAGAAGAAACCTTGGTGTTACTTTTGTAAGGTGAAAACCCATTGGACAAAGGATGCTGATTGTCCAAAAGCCAAGGAGACTACTCCTACCACCACTGCCCCTAAGGCAACTGCTCCCCCTAGCACAAGTACAAGTGGCGGTACAGGAAACATGGGATTAGTGTGGTTAACCTTGAGTTCTGAGATGGGTTCTGACTTAGTCAGAACTCCAGCTCAGGCTGTTTTGGTCTGTGATGGTGGCATAGATCTTGCCACCTTACTGGTAAGTCTCACTAACTTGGGCAAGTACAGACAACAGCCTTTAATAAATGGAAAAGAGGCCATGGCCTACAGGGACACAGGAGCCAGTGTCACTATGGTGACAGAGGACCTTGTATCTCCTGACCAGATCATTCTTGGACAAGTGTACCAAGTGACCAATGCTAGCAATGTCAGGACTGACCATTCCTTGGTAGTTGTGAATCTCAGCTGGGGAGGGGTAACTGGACCTAAGAAGGTTGTGGTATCTTCAGACCTACCAGTAGATTGTTTGTTGGAAAATGATTTGGAAACTTCAGCCTGGGCTGAAGTAAAGTTCCGGACTCAAGCAGAAATGTTGGGCATCTCTGCAAGTGTGTTTGCTGTCACTAGGGCTCGGGCCAATCAGCTTACCACTGAACAGGCTCTGGATCCTGGAACAATGGACCAGGAGTCTTCCTTGAGAAGGAAACGGAAGGGTAAGGCTTTGCCCTCCTCACAGACTCACAGTGAAGATCAGTCTCTTGAGGGAGATGATCTTAGCCCCTGTGAAGGTACTGCCCCAGAGGAACTTGGGCCTGATCAGGCTGAGTTCTTGGGGGCAGGTGGCCCTTTCAGGGCAGATTTGAGTTTGGAGCAGCAGACCTGCCCCTCTCTTGAATCCCTCAGGCAGCAAGCTGCTGCTGAGGCCACAGGGAATATCAGTGGGTCCCATAGGATCTACTGGGAAGATGGACTTCTTTACTGAGAAGGTAGAGGCCCCAAGCCTGGTGCCACCAGGAGGTTGGTCATACCTCAGATGTTTGGGGGTTTCCTGCCTACCCTCGCACATGATATTCCTCTGGCAGGACACTCAGGGCAAAGCAAGACTTGGGACAGGCTTGTCCCTCACTTTCACTGGCCCCATATGTCTGAGGACACAAAGGAGTTTTGTCGCTCCAGTGCCACTTGCCAAGCCAGTAGTAAGTCAGGTGGCATCACAAAGGCCCCCTTAATTCCACTTACAGTGGTTGGGGTTCCTTTTGAGAGGGTTGGGATTTATATTGTTGGTCCCATGAACCCTCCAACTGTATCTGGGCACAGTTATATTCTAGTGGTGGTGGACCATGCCACTACGTACCCAGAGGCTATTCCCCTTAGAACCACTACAGCTCCTGTATTGGCCAAGGCCCTCCTGAGAATCTTTTCCAGGATGGGCTTCCCTAAGGAGGTTCTAACTGACAGAGGTACCAACTTCATGGCAAGTTACATAACTGCAATGTGGAAAGAGTGTGGAGTGAATTACAAATTCACCACACCCTACCATCCTCATTGCAATGGGCTTGTTGAAAGTTTCAACAAGCCCCTAAAGGGTATGATCATGGGTCTCCCAGAAAAGCTCAGGCAAAAATGGGATGTCGTACTACCCTGCCTTCTCTTTGCCTACAGAGAGGTTCCTCAGAAGGGGGTTGGCTATAGCCCTTTTGAACTTCTGTTTGGACATCCAGTTAGGGGTCCCTTGTGTCTGGTGAAGGAGGGATGGGAGTTACCTGTCAAACCCCCAAACAGGGCATAGTGGACTATGTACTTGGCCTGCGTTCTCGCATGGCTGAGTACAGGAAGAAGGCCAGCAAGAACCTGGAGGCCAGCCAAGAACTTCAAAAAGCTTGGCATGACCAAAAGGCTGTCCTGACTGTTTACCATCCAGGTCAGAAAGTGTGGGTGTTGGTGCCTGTGGCCCCAGCAGCCCTCCAAGACAAGTGGAGTGTACCCCACACTATACTTGAGCAAAGGGGTGAGGTCACCTACTTGGTGGACCTAGGCACCCCAAGAAGTCCCCATGGGGGGATCACTGACATAATATCGATTACCAAAATATCCCCATACACAAATATCGACACATAAATATCGATGTCAAAAATATCGACATACTATCTTTATAATGTAAAGTATAAAAATATCGAAAAAATAATATCGATGTTAAAAATATCGATGTACAAAATATCGTTTTTTTAATATATAAAAATAATGTTAAATAAATTAAATAAAAAAATTAACTTAAAAAAAATTATTTAGATTTAATGTACATTTAAAAAATATAATAAATGAATGTAATTTAAAAAATGTAAACATACATATATAAAATGTAATATGTAAATGCCTATTTACTTTAAAACAATTAATAAACTAATAATTTTAATTTATTTTAAAATCTTATAAATATATAAAAATTTACTTATAAATATATATATATATATACATACACCTATAACATAAAATCTAATAAAAAAACATTATAATATAAATTAAAACATTAAAATATTTAATAATGTTTAAACTTACATTAGTGCAACAGTAGGGAAAGTGTTGGATAGCGTAGGGGTAAAAATTCCTATTCCCACTCCAGTGTGTGCCACAGTAGGGAAAGTGTTGGATAGCTGAGGGGAAAAATTACTATTCCCACTCCAGTGAATGCAACAGTAGGGAAAGTGTTGGATAGCGGAGGGGTAAAAATTACTATTCCCACTCCAGTGAGTGCAACAGTAGGGAAAGTGTTGGATAGTGGAGAGGTAAAAATTACTATTCCCACTCCAGTGAGTGCAACAGTAGGGAAAGTGTTGGATAGCGGAGGGGTAAAAATTACTATTCCCACTCCAGTGAGTGCAACAGTAGGGAAAGTGTTGGATAGCAGAGAGGTAAAATTACTATTCCAACTCCAGTGAGTGCAACAGTGGGGAAAGTGTTGGATAGCGGAGGCGTAAAAATTACTATTCCCACTCCAGTGAGTGCAACAGTAGGGTAAGTGTTGTATTGCGGAGGGGAAAAAATTACTATTCCCACTCCAGTGAGTGCAACAGTAGGGAAAGTTTTGGATAGCGGAGGGGAAAAAATTACTATTCCCACTCCAGTGAGTGCAACAGTAGGGAAAGTGTTGGATAGCGGAGGGGTACAAATTACTATTCCCACTCCAGTGAGTGCAACAGTAGGGAAAGTGTTGGATAGCGGAGGGGTAAAAAATAATATTCCCACTGAAGTCAATCCAAAATTAAAAACAGACAAAATATCAACTACAATACAAAAAATGTTAAAAACAAAAAAAGAAAACATATATAAAAATAATAAAAATTACAAAAGATAGAAACATATTATAATGTTAAAGAAATCTAAAAATTACCTACAAACATTATTTTATAAAAATTAAAAAAATAATTTACAAACAAATAACTATATTTAATAGAAATTAATTATATTCAAAAACATTAAGGGGTCGATTCTGATCCCGGCCGGAAGCGCACCGAATACGATTCGTTCGGAAAAAAT
This sequence comes from Calotriton arnoldi, assembly GCA_963921515.1. Lineage (NCBI taxonomy): Eukaryota > Metazoa > Chordata > Amphibia > Caudata > Salamandridae > Calotriton > Calotriton arnoldi. The sequence continues at coordinate 424,457 of CAWUFW010010553.1, forward strand.
ACGAGCCGAATGCGTTTTTCCCGAACGATTCGAACAGTCGTCCGAGCGAGCAAGTACGCTGCGCATTACTGCTAAAATTCCGAACGAGCCGTACGTACCCATTCCATCGCCAGTTCCCCGACCGAGCTGGATCCTGAAACGCCGCTTCGAGTCGCACGGAAGTAAATACACAGCACCTTCCGGCCGGACTAGTATGATGCGCAATCCGTACGCGCCGAACTGGTCGCTACGTCCGGCACGTCAGAGCATCCGGGAGAGCCGCACATAAGCTCCGATTCGCGCCACAAGACGATCCACGGCTACGAGACGAACAAGCCAGCTACGAGTACGAGTCGAAGCCACGAGAAACCCGAACGAGACGAACCAACCATGAATCCCATCGCGCAAGTCCTACCAATACTCTACATCTATTACCGGAACCGGTACGGACGCATACGGCGCAGACGGTAAGTCAAACACCCACTACACAAACAAACGACACGTACCCGACATATGTCACACACATAGGGATGCAGAAATGACGTACACTAGCAACAGCAGAACCATAGGGGCGGGATGGCTATCACCAATGCCATACATACCCATAGGGGCCTGGATGCCTACCACTAACACCACCCCTACTCAGGGGGGGCTGGATGCCTACCACTACCACCACCCCTACTCATGGGGTGCTGGATGCCTGTCACTACTACCATCCCCACACATAGGGGAATTGATGCCTACCACTACCACCACCCCTACTCAGGGGGGGCTGGATGCCTACCACTACCACCACCCCTACTCAGGGGGGGCTGGATGCCTACCACTACCACCACCCCTACTCATGGGGGGCTGGATGCCTGTCACTACTACCAACCCCACTCATAGAGGAATTGATGCCTACCACTACTACCACCCCTACTCAGGGGGGGCTGGCTGCCTACCACTACCACCACCCCTACTCATGGGGTGCTGGATGCCTGTCACTACTCCCATCCCCACACATAGGGGAATTGATGGCTACCACTACCACCACCCCTACTCAGGGGGGGCTGGATGCCTACCACTACCACCACCCCTACTCATGGGTGCTGGATGTCTACCACTACCACCACCCCTACTCAGGGGGGTCTGGATGCCTACCACTACCACCACCCCTACTCATGGGGGGCTGGATGCCTACCACTACCACCACCCCTACTCATGGGTGCTGGATGCGTACCACTACCACCACCACCCCCACTCAGGGGGGGCTGGATGCCTACCACTACCACCACCCCTACTCATGGGGGGCTGGATGCCTGTCACTACCAGCACCCCTACTCAGGGGGGGCTGGATGCCTACCACTACCACCACCCCTACTCAGGGGGGGCTGGATGCCTACCACTACCACCACCCCTACTCATGGGGTGCTGGATGCCTGTCACTACTACCATCCCCACACATAGGGGAATTGATGCCTACCACTACCACCACCCCAACTCAGGGGGCTGGATGCCTACCACTACCACCACCCCTACTCGGGGGCTGGATGCCTACCACTACCACCACCCCTACTCATGGGGGGCTGGATGCCTGTCACTACTACCATCCCCATTCATAGGGGAATTGATGCCTACCACTACCACCACCCCTACTCAGGGGGGGCTGGATGCCTACCACTACCACCACCCCTACTCATGGGGGGCTGGCTGCCTGTCACTACCAGCACCCCTACTCAGGGGGGGCTGGATGCCTACCACTACCACCACCCCTACTCATGGGGTGCTGGATGCCTGTCACTACTACCATCCCCACACAAAGGGGAATTGATGCCTACCACTACCACCACCCCTACTCATGGGGTGCTGGATGCCTGTCACTACTACCATCCCCACACATAGGGGAATTGATGCCTACCACTACCACCACCCCTACTCATGGGGTGCTGGATGCCTGTCACTACTACCATCCCCACACATAGGGGAATTGATGCCTACCACTACCACCACCACTACTCATGGGGTGCTGGATGCCTGTCACTACTACCATCCCCACACATAGGGGAATTGATGCCTACCACTACCACCACCCCTACTCAGGGGGGGCTGGATGCCTACCACTACCACCACCCCTACTCAGGGGGGGCTGGATGCCTACCACTACCACCACCCCTACTCATGGGTGCTGGATGCCTACCACTACCCCTACTCAGGGGGGCTGGATGCCTACCACTACCACCACCCCTACTCATGGAGTGCTGGATGCCTGTCACTACTACCATCCCCACACATAGGGGAATTGATGCCTACCACTACCACCACCCCTACGCAGGGGGGGCTGGATGCCTACCACTACCACCACCCCTACTCAGGGGGGGCTGGATGCCTACCACTACCACCACCCCTACTCATGGGGGGCTGAATGCCTACCACAACCACCACCCCTACTCAGGGTGGGCTGGATGCCTGTCACAACTACCATCCCCACTCATAGGACGTGTAATGCATGACACAACCAGCATACTCCAACATAAGGAATGTCAGCAAAAGACATCCCCCAAACATCATGACAAGAGTGTGTAGTCTGTGTCAAATGCCTACAACACTGAACATGACATTGAACATACAATGTGACCCCCTATCACGTGTCACACAAAAATGTGTGTTGCCTTCACAATGCAAGCAGACCATGACCACTGTGGGAATGGGGTCTAAACCCCCATCATCACAGTGACCAAAAGGTAAGAGTGGGGTCCATAGCTGAAGCACATTTTGAACATTGTGGCAATGGGGTCCAAACCCCCATCATCACAGTGACCAAAAGGTAAGCGTGGGGCCCATAGCTGAAGCACATTTTGAACATTGTGGCAATGGGGTCCAAACCCCCATCATCACAGTGACCAAAAGGTAAGCGTGGGGCCCATAGCTGAAGCACATTTTGAACATTGTGGCAATGGGGTCCAAAGCCCCATCATCACAGTGACCAAAAGGTAAGCGTGGGGCCCATAGCTGAAGCACATTTTGAACATTGTGGCAATGGGGTCCAAACCCCCATCATCACAGTGACCAAAAGGTAAGTGTGGGGCCCATAGCTGAAGCATATTTTGAACATTGTGGCAATGGGGTCCAAACCCCCATCATCACAGTGACCAAAAGGTAAGTGTGGGGCCCATAGCTGAAGCACATTTTGAACATTGTGGCAATGGGGTCCAAACCCCCATCATCACAGTGACCAAAAGGTAAGTGTGGGGCCCATAGCTGACGCACATTTTGAACATTGTGGCAATGGGGTCTAAAACCCCATCATCACAGTGACCAAAAGGTAAGTGTCGTCATGGAAAAAGCTGCAACTGCCAAACAGCATGGATGATTCCTGGTCACAGAACAACAAACACATCAGTGGCAAAGTAGTGGTTGTGTCCCATAGCAACATAGATTGGGTGAGGCAAACAGTGCAGTGCAAATAAAACATACCTTTGGCCATGTGCAGACAAACATCACCCATGGGGACTGACATCGTCTCCATTTATCAATTACACAATGCCAGAAGTGACCATCATAATGCAGACCCACATATCTGCACTAATGGACACACAAATGTAGATATCCTGGGGAGACTGTAGATGTGAGGTGAACAAATACCATACCATGGCAGCAATGGGACATACGAACCATGATTATTCTGCTGACTGATGACCTAGGAGTCTCAGGGACAGCATGGGAAATCCTACAAACCACATACAGGCAATGGCACACCAAAGATATGCCAATGCAGTGGTGCAGATGCACAAACACAAACAGGCAGCCTCACACTGCATATCAAGCACAACAGGTGATGGGGGGTGTGCCAGTGTCCCCAGGCAACCACACAACACATGAGGAGGCCTGAATTCTAATTACACAGATGTGTATACAGTGCCATACAAAAGTAACTCATGGATCGGATTCCCCTATGTGGGCAATCAGGCATTGTTAGATGAGAGGGAGCCCAAATTACACATGTCACACAGGCTTGTAGGAACAGCAACTAACACAGCAAGACACAGACCCACCACAGCACTACCCCCAGGGACCCCACATTGTGGTGACACTAGCCTGCATGATAATCCCACTGTGATGACAAAGGCAGATGTCGTTCACACTGTGAACCACAGCCATGCCTCCTGAGCAACAAACTACCATCACACCTACACATGCACAAATCAATCAGCACGGCCTGTCAGCCAAGGCCAATATGGAGGTAGGGGTCTAGCCGTGCAACAACTCACATTTGCACACACTCAACACCACACACCTTGATCTCCACCAATGTGCAGCAGTGAAGCTCACATGGACAGGTGCACCCATGACAATCCCAGAGGTGGTTGTGGGAACTAAGGTGCAGAAACCCATCACACCTGGCCAGTCAACAAGACTCGTGAATGTCTGACACACTGCACAGTACGCCGTACATGGGCATGACGTGAAATCCACCCCAATCAATGGGATCCCGGCCACAGTCACACACCAATGAATAAGCCAAGGTCACCCACAAAGAACACACGTAGACAACTTCCAACATTGCAGCTCTGACCCTGAGGAGTGGCAGCAGTCACACACACAATGTGTCACAATCACTGAAAGCTACCACAAACTGTAAATTACATGACTTGTGTAACCAACAAGTGCCAAGGGGAATCCTGACTGTGTCTCATCTGCGTTTGCCCACATCCCCATCCCTGACAACAAAGACAACTAGGGATGACAACCCGATGAACATTAGTTTGCCATGCACCCACATCACGGAGAAACCAGGTACAAGATGCTGGATGAACACGGGACAACTCAGCAAGCATCACAAACAGGAACATCCGTAGGGACACAGCCGGTGTAGGAAAAGGGAAGGGAACACACACAGACATGCTTACACAACACACAACACGGGCCCAGGCAATGTCATGGGATTACACACTGCCATGAGGGCACTCCACTCCTGTGGAAGGTCCGCTGTGCCAAACCTTGTCTGTGCACCACTCAAACATGTCAGCAAAACACTCGGTCAGTGAGTCAACAATCACAACACACTGAAGGCTCTGCTCACATCAGCCTGGGTACGGGAGTGTCACGTCAGTCATCTGCATATACCCAAAACACGTGTCAAGCAAGTTGCACTGTACACACAGATGAGTCCTCCAACATTGATGTGCTAAACTGCATGTCCAGTGGAGATGGGCACACAGTCAGGGAAATAGAAACATTGAACAGTGGTAAGCCCACCAGATGTGCATCAGTGTAAGCCACAGATGTCAATTTACAAATGCAAAACGTACATCCCTGTGTCAAATGCAGAACATTACACCCTCAGACTGCAGCAAAGGATGCTATGGATCCAGACTAGATTAGGACACATATCCCATGGACCACATGGAGTCCATCACAGCAACACTTCATTTACCTGATCTGAACACTATTACAACAGCAAATGCATGATGATACTCATCTACATCATGTACATCAAAAGAAAAACCACTAGTAAACAAAAAGAGGCTTTATTCAGCAAATTTGAAATAAAAATGAGAAGTCCAAAAGAAACTAAGGCCAATGGCCAGTCCATATACACAGTCCGAACAGGGTGATATGTGACAACTTGTCACCCATTGCTTGCCTGCACTGGTACGGACAGGGGACATCCCCCTCGGAGGGGCATACAAGGGGCAGGCCAGGCAGCGCAGGGACAGGATCAGGGGATGCCAGAAGGAGGCAGTGAAGGGGGGGTGGGTGCAGGAGTGTCACCGGCAACTGCAGTGGAGGTGTCTGACTCAGTAGGGGCCGGCACCACTGTAGGGCACAAGTCAGATGGTGTGGGTGCTGGCACCACTGCAGTGGGCCGGTCAGATGCAGTGGACTGGGTCCCCACTGCAGTGCCCAAGTCAGACGGGGTGTTGTGGACTCCACTGCAGTGCATAACTCCAAGGGAGCGGAAGGGGGGGCAGATGAGGTGGGCAGGACAGAGGGGGTGGACCCGGTCTCCACACCAGTGGCACAAACAGGCTGAGCGTCTGGCTTGGGGGTGGAAGAGCAAGTGGTAGGGGGGAGGGCCTAAGCATTTTGGGGATGCGGTATGGGTGTGTGGGGGAACCTGGGGCAGGGTGTGGCTGGGGAACCTGTGTAGTGGTGGCCTGGGGGATGGAGGAGAGAGACTGTGTGGTAGAGCTGCGTGGTGGTGGTGGTGGGGTCTTGCCCTTCCTGGTCCAGGGGGACTTCCGAATGGGGTCCTCAGTCTGCCTGTGCCTGGGGGAGGGTGTCCGGGTGTGAGGGGCACTCCCCTCTGTGTGTGGTGGTCGCCTCTTCCGCCTGTGCGTTGGCTCAGATGGATCCGTGGGGAAGAGGCCAAGCTCACAGAGGAATAGCTTCTGGGAGGGGGGGGTTGCAGGTGAGGCAAGGGAAGGGGTTTTGGAGGGAGAGGTATCTGAGGACTGCGCAGTGCTCGTGGATGCGTGTGTGTGTTCCTGGGCACCATCCCCTGTGAGTGAGGTATCAGTCCCCTGACTGTGCGTGCGTGTGCGTCTGGATTTTGGCATGTGTGTCTGTGTGCTGCTTGTGTCTGTGCTGGTGGGTGCCTGTGCTGGTGTGTGTGTGCTTGGGACAGGCAGGGTGCAGGGGATTGTGGATGGGGCAGAGGTAGGAGGGGTGAGGGACTGTTGCAGGAGGGACACTGCTGCCGTCAGTGAGGAGGCCATGGACTGATTGGTCCGATGTAGGGCAGACATGCCAGATGACATGCCCTCCATGAATGACACCAGTTGTGTCAACAGACCCGTGTGTGCATGGAGGACACTCAGCATTGATGTCTGCCCTACATGGATCTGTTTAAGCAAGTCCACAGACTCCACACTCAGGGCAGCAGGGGAGACAGAGGCAGGGGGTGCGGTGCCTGGCATGAAGGAGACACGCTCCCCTACACGGGAGCCTCCACGGACATGTGGGATGGGAGCAGATGGGAGGGTGGAGATGGTGGTGGTGGCGGGGGCAGACTTGCTTGATTTTGTCTCTGGTCTGCTGACACCCGCCTCCACAAGGGAGTCCTCACTGGAAGTGCTGTGGTCCCCAGCCGAGGTGGTCGTAGCTGAGGTCTCCTCAGTGGGGCTCCCCTCACCCTCCGTGCCACTGGGTCCCTCGGTCTCCCTTGCAGTGGACCCAGTCTGGCTCTGCTGCTCCTCCTGGTCCGTGGAGCTGTCTCCTCCTGTGGCCGTGGATGTATCTGCAAAGAATAAGGATAAACAGAGCAACATTAGTCACCTATACTGACCACACACGCCACAGTAAGTACAGCACATCACAGAGCAAGCTCTACCATCATTTGCTAGACATTGCAATAAGTGCTGACACTGATTTGAAGAAGCCCATTGTCTGCCTGACAGTCATTCATGCCACACATATCCTACCTGTCCATGCACCCATCTGTCTGGTGCCTGTTGTATGCGACTAATCATATGTGCACACATGCACCACATACACAGTTGTTGGACATCCAAGAGAACATGTGGAAATGTGTCACTCCAAACACATGCCATCTCCTGCCACTGACTCAGTACATGTGTCAGGAAAAGTGACGGGCAGAGTCTCTGTCGATATGCGGGTTTTGCTTTCATCACCAGACACAATGATGTCCTCATGTCCTGATAGACAATGCGACAATGGTGTGCTTGCAGGACATATCACACTACTGCTGGATCACCCTTTGCGAGTTGAATGTCATGGCACAGGCCTGTCTGGCAAGTCAGTCATAACTGTCTCCTGTCACAGGGGCAGTGCACACACACAACACCAGGCTACACTGTGTCACAATCATGGAAGTTTTGGGTATGCAAGCCCTGTAGCTGACAGGTGCACATGTGCACCCCTTGCCACCCACATCATGAGGACTAAGATGATCCCACGTCAATCAAATGAGACATTTGAGTGACTGCAAACACAAATCCATACACATGGGCACTTCACCGTCTGATGAGAATGAACCAAAGCTGCCTGCACCTCAATGTTTCATACACCTTTGTGCACAGTCAAGGGATCAGAGACCTATGCATTAACCAATGTGCAGATCCCATAGTCACAACTCAGATGGCTGGCCACCCCAAATTGTTATAACACTCCAGGAGTCAAAAAGCAAGGCCACACCACGGTGACACAGAGGCAGACACCTGAGTGCACCCTTCACAATGCCCAATATGTATGCTGACACACGGGAGTGGGAGAACAGAGTGCCTTCGATGTACGGAGTAGGCATTACAGTCCTGGTCCATGTGCAACATGGTATTGCCCTGAACACTAGGCAGGTGGCTATGCATGTGTCACACACATGATGTACATACTTCTGAGGCTCCCCCCTTGGTCTCTGATGCAGCATGGGTGTGTGGCACATACCCCAGACATGTGGTGAGTCAGAGCAGCAATTGGAACACATTGTGAAGCCATACCCAGAGTACATGTCAGATCACAGGCATTGTGTGAGCAATTGTACCACCCATGCAGCCCACAACAAAATTCCTGTAACTGATGCTGTCCCCAACTTGAACCACAGATAACTGCAAGTACACAGTACCCAAGTGACCTAAGTCACAGACTGTAAGGGCCACACCTGTGTATCAGATGAGGAGGGGGCATGACACAAGTGAGGGACCTGAGTCCAGGACGACAAGACAGTTGTACTGTGGACGTGGAACCAGGCTAAAGGAGTGCATAGAGCATGTCAGTCATAGTACACAGAAAAGGCTAGCACTTACCCCCTCCTTGCTGCTGTCTGGCCTTCAGCTGCCCATCCAGGTCAGGGAAGACCACCGCCAGAATCTGGAGCATGTGGGGGGTCAGGGTCCGGTGTCCGCCCCTCCTGCGAGGAGGCGACAGCTTCAGCTGGACCCTTGCGATCCTCCGGGTCCAGCCACGAAGGTCCTGCCACCTCTTCTGGCAGTTGCGGATCCTGCGCCTGTAGACCCCCACAGATCTTACTGCCCGGACGATGGTCAGCCAGATGTCCTGCTTCTGGTGGGCATCAACCTGTGAGGATGACAAAGTGAAAAGGCCATTACTACACATGCAACATATCCGTGCATCACACAGTTGGATATACATGTCTCAATCACAGGGGCATATGATGTACACAGGTAGTGCAACTATGGCTATGAACAGTTGTCCAGCAGTTACTAAATGGTATCATTGCCTGGGAAGTAAAACCTTGTTGGAATGCACTGTTACTGCACTATACCTGTTCAGTGCATGTAACTACACACTTTGGGGGTGACAACTACTCAGTGAGCATGCTAGCCACTGGTGTACACACTGTAAGTCTTGCTAGTCAGACAACATGCACAATTAGTAAGGCAGTGGACAGCACACTCACCTGCTCCCCTGGTTTCCCATACAGCTTGCTGTACTGTGGGAGGAGGCTGTCCAGCAGGGCCTGGTTCTCCTCAGTGCTGAAGGCTGGGGCTCTCTCCACAGTACGTGCCTTTGCAGTAGCCAGAGGATGCAGAGACAGCAGCAGTGGTGGTGGCAGATGTCGTCCTGGAGCATGTAGTGCAGGCAAGTGAGCTCTCAGGGGAACAGTCAGCATTATATGTGTGCTGCAGAGGCAGATACTGTCCCATGTGTCCAAGGTGATAGGTCCAAGTCGTTTGCATCTTCTGAATCTGGCCAATCCATGGAATTGCACCGCTTATACACGCCCACAGCATCCTTCAAAAGTTCAACTTCATGACACCCATGAATTTGCAACATTGTTGTGGGTGGCCAACTGAATTCACTGCATCCGACTCGTAAAGGCTTCGAAAACACGTCCGTTACCATGTCAGTCCATAGCCAATGCGTGCGCACCGATCGGTCCATTGCTGTACAACGCGTATTTCGGGAAACGACACGCATCCGTCCACATCATATGCAATGGCCAATGCGTGCGCACCGATCGGTCCATTGCTGTACAACGCGTATTTCGGGAAACGACACGCATCCGTCCACATCATATGCAATGGCCAATGCGTGCGCACCGATCAGTCCATTGCTGTACAACGCGTATTTCGGGAAACGACACGCATCCGTCCACATCATATGCAATGGCCAATGCGTGCGCACCGATCGGTCCATTGCTGTACAACGCGTATTTCGGGAAACGACACGCATCCGTCCACATCATATGCAATGGCCAATGCGTGCACACCGATCGGCCCATTGCAGTACAACGCGTATTTCGGGAAACGACACGCATCCGTCCACATCATATGCAATGGCCAATGCGTGCGCACCGATCGGTCCATTGCTGTACAAGCGTATTTCGGGAAACGACACGCATCCGTCCACATCATATGCAATGGCCAATGCGTGCGCACCGATCGGTCCATTGCTGTACAACGCGTATTTCGGGAAACGACACACATCCGTCCACATCATATGCAATGGCCAATGCGTGCGCACCGATTGGTCCATTGCTGTACAACGCGTATTTCGGGAAACGACACGCATCCGTCCACATCATATGCAATGGCCAATGCGTGCACACCGATCGGTCCATTGCTGTACAATGCGTATTTCGGGAAACAACACGCATCCGTCCACATCATATGCTATGGCCAATGCGTGCACACCGATCGGTCCATTGCTATACGACGCGTCCCTGTACAAGTCACTCACATATGTCACCATTGTTGTCACTGGTGCACGTATGCCAGCCACAATTACTTGCCAGGGACTCAGGGGCACACCTACAACACCACAGCCTGTCCACACTGTATCCTAAGGCATGTAAGGCTGCATTACCTGTGTGTGTATGGGGGTCAACATGTGGTTTGTTGGGTGGCACTTGGGGGCAGCCACTTCCAGGCTGTGCACGTGTTCATGGGGACAGAATCCTTTGTGTGTTGTGCACATGACCACTGTGATGTGCAACTATTCAGTTCAGTGCATGTGGCATGGTCACATCTCCAGGTTGTGTATGTGTATGTTATGTCACATACACCCTGAGTCCCATGTGGGATGGTATGTACGTCACAGGGTGACCCATTGTCACAATTGTGATGGCCCTCCACAGTCTGTGTGCATATTGTGTTTCAGATGTCTTGGATTCCATGTGCACAATGTGAGACAGTCTCCACATCCACGTTGTTTGTGCATCGACTTTGATGTTGTGCGTGTGTGTGTCACAGACGTCCATGTCTGTCCTGCAGAGGCAACAGGGGCCACTACCTGTGGGAGTCATGGTTGTTTTGCTGGCGTGTACATGATACGCCACATGATACGCCACCTCAAGATGTCGGCTCGCACCTCGTCGAGCAGTTGACTGGCGGATGTCCTGACGTAATGCTTGCCATCTGGGGCTCGTACTGTCAGCTAGCACCGTCTTAGCAAGGAGGCTTGTGAAATCCTGCGCCTCCCTGGTGTATACAAGCCCACGGACACAGCCCAGCAGTACTCAGCCTGGCCGGACCAGCTAGTCCGGTCTATTGAAGCAAAATTAGGTCGAAATGGGGACATCTGACACACCTTTTTCTAATAATGGCCACCATGAGTGGGCCCCTTTCCAAAGCACTCCTTCTCCCCTTGTTGGGGAGGTGTTGGAAAACGAAGCAGTATCTGTGTGGCCTGCACAAACAACATGACTACATTTGTCCTTCACTGGGAACCAAACACCCAATTGTAGTGCCTGACTCTCAGAGGGTAGCGTTGCAGAGCAGTCTGAGGCTTTACTCAAGGGAGGTGGTGTGGGCTAGTAATCGCCATTTGCAGGTGCGCAGAAATAACACTCAATAATTGATTGTCCAGTCTGTACTTTGCTTTATAAAAGTAAGAGTACATTTATTAAACACACACACTACTCAATACTATGCACCAATTTACAAATATACATAAGCTGTTGGAATTACTTTGTGACATTGTATAACATCTCCACCCCTCCCGCCGGGGGGTGGTGGGGGGTGGGGTCTAGTACCACCACGCCCATGTATGCACATCGTCTTGCCCCCAATGCCGGTAGTTGAACATAACCGGGAGCGAGGTCCCTGCGCACTGGCACCATCCCAGTGGCGACCCACCGCATTACCCCAACACGCATTAAAAACAGGTTCACCTGCCCTAGTGACACATAACCCTAAAGGCATCACAGATGAAATCACAGGATTACGCATATACAACCAGACACCCTAGCAGGCATGTCTGGCAACATAACCCCACTTTGCTTATGACATCACCTTACACAGGTACTTCACATTACATATGTGACCTTCAGTCCCTCCAAAAAGTAATAACCATTAGTAAATGCAGTTCTGGTGCAATTTCACCTCTTCACCTCCAGGGGATGCCCTTCTCCAGACATCCCCAACTCAGCCCTTTCACCCGTGAAGCACTTCTCCTTACACCCTCTGCTGTAGAACAAAAGTTCCAGCCTAGAAGGTATTAAATCAGGGCTATCCTTTTAAGTCCCCAAGACACTTAGGGTGGGACTTTTCTTCGTGCTGGGGGGAGACTGCGCTTCTTCAGCAGCTCCCCCAACGCCTTTACACATGTAGGGTGGTGACCCTGTCCTCCTGGGGCCACCCCAAGCGGAGAAAACGCTGTTTTGTCCTTGCAGGCCGATCCTGGCCTGCAAGGCATTGTGGGAATCACTGCATATTATAGTAGCGGCTCCCCCGCTGCTTCGGAGGGAGCCGCGATCGCGCTGCGGCTTCGCCGCCTCTTCCTGGCTTGGTGGGGGGCCCGGTCCCACCCGGACCCCCAGGTACGTCCTACGGCGCGGGAGCCCACGCCTGGCCAGAGTTTTCAGGGGCCCGATCCCACCCGGGCCCCTCCTTTTCTCTTCCGGGGTCCCGGTCCCACCCGGGACCCCTTGCACCGCCTCTGGTTCTCTTGGGGGGGGCGGTCACACCCGGGACCCCCGCATGCTCCTTTGTTGGAGGGCAGCCCGGGGAGCCCACCCCCGGCTGCCCCGCGGCTCCCCGCTCGGCCAGCAACCTCGCAGCACTTCTCTTCTGGTCCCCCCGCTCCCGCGGGCGGACACGGAGACAGCTGCCAGCCCAGCGAGGCCGCCGGGGAGTGCGACGGCACTCCCCCTCCTCCCTCCTGCACTCGGGGCCCGGGGATGGGATCCTGGGCCCCCGAATCTTCACGGAGGGGCGGGACGCTGCCCCTCCGGCTTGGTTTTCGCCCGGCTGGGCCACCATCGGGGCCTGGAGATGGGGTCCCCGCCCCCCACCCCCTCCTCTTCACGGGGAGCGCGCTGGCCGTGGGGGTAATATCTTCACGGGGAGCGCGACGGCACTCCCCTACTTTGCTTCGGGACCCGGGTATGAGGTCCCGGGCCCCTCGGGCTCATCTGCGCGGGGGGTGCGACGGCGCTCCCCGTCTTTACTTCTCTTTAGGGGGGCAGCCCCCGGGACCTGACCCACCCCGGGGGCATCTTCCAGACCGGCGGCGGAGCCCCCCGTGCTTCGTCGTCGGTCCCATTAAAGGTCAACGGTCGCGTACCTTCTGGGGGGGCATATCTCAGCCCCCTGGGGTCCGATCTTCTCCATTTTCGCGGCGTCTTGCTCCTGGCGGCGGCCCCCAGCCACTGGGAGCACTCTCCTTCGCCCTCCGGGTCTCCAAGAGGGTGCATTCTGCAGGGAGCGGTCTTCACTGGCTCCCTGTGCCAGACTTTCGCCTGGCTCTCCTCCTGGTCCTCTCTTCTCCCTGCGCAGAGGCCCCTGCTTCTGCGCACCGGTCCTGGGCTCTTCTTCTGGTGCTGTTAGGGGCCTGGGGGGCAGTCAGGGGGTACCTCCTTCCAACTGCCCATTGCCAGGCTCCAGCACCTTCCGCCTCAGCAGACCACACCCCAGAGAGAGCTCTCTTCCTCTTCCAGTTCTTTTTAAAAGTTGAGTAGGGGGCTGGCAGGAAGTCTCTGTTTGTCCTATCAAACAGCGACACATCCCTTCCCTGCCCCTGCTCCCTCCTCCTGGTCCAGCCTCTGGGCTTGTTCAAAATGGCGTCGTCCAGGGTCTCTGGCCACATGGTCTCTGAAACAAGACCCTTCCCCCAGTGCTGCCTTCACCTTGATTCAGCTTGGTGCCTGGCACCCAGCGACAGCTGCTAATGGATTAGCCTGTAGCTCCACCCATCTTCTCTCCTTGGAGGGAAGATCTTCGCTCTGGGAAGAAAGGTCATTAATCTAACCTGCCAGGGCCAGACCCCAGCCAATCAATCAATCAATCAATCAATCATGTCACTTATAAAGCGCACTACATACCCACGAGGGTCTCAAGGCGCTGGGGGAAGAGGGGGGTGGTGCTGCTACTGATCGAAGAGCCAGGTCTTGAGGAGTCTTCTGAAGGCCAGTAGGTCTTGGGTCTGTCGGAGGTTGGTGGGGAGGGTGTTCCAGGTCTTGGCGGCGAGGTGGGAGAAGGATCTGCCGCCGGCGGTCGTTTTCCGGATGCGGGGGACTGTGGCGAGGGCGAGGCTGGTCGAGCGGAGCTGGCGGGTGGGGGTGTAGAAGCTGAGTCGTCTGTTGAGGTAGGCTGGTCCGGAGTTGTGGAGTGCTTTGTGTGCGTGGGTGAGGAGCTTGAAGGTTATCCTCTTGAGCCAGTGACTCAGAAATATGACATTTCTGGACGCACCCAAAAGCAGTACAAATATGACTTTGGACTCTGCAGAATACTTCTTTTCACATCCGCTACCGTGGACTTTAGTGCGTGTCTGGAATCTGTAGGCCTTATGGAAGTTAATCCAACACATGGGCTCCACATTCCCATAGGGGAATAATGAAGTAAAAAAACAGTAAAACACACTGACTTTCCCTGCCATGTTCCTTCCCAATGTATAAAGCCTATTCCATGTCACCACCCCATTCTGCATAAGTCCTGCCACACCATTCTCTTTGTAGCTGCTCCTGGACTGCGCACGCCAGGAATCTCCCCTGCGCAGCCCCTACACGTGTGCACACGCATGTACACAGGTGTCTGCATGTAACCAGCCCGGTGCCCCTTACTCCAGCTGCTGCGCAGCGGCCTAGTCAAGCTAGGGGGACACCAGTAAAAATCCCCATGCAGTCTCTTTCATCATGAGTTCACTGTGGGTGAGTCCCAACTTATGAGGCTCTCCCACAGTAAAAGCTCTACAAATAGGTGCTCAAAAAGCGAAAAATCCGGGCGGCCCAGAGTGTCAGAACCACCTTCTACCACACGCCGCGCCCAGCTGATTCCTACAGGGAAGAAGTAGCCACTCTACCTGGGTACACTTCCCGTAGTCAGCGATAACTAGTTATAAGGGGTTCTGACCAGACCCCCCTTACTCACCAGTTATCCGCTCATACCACCTACTCCTCCCATCCATGAAATCTCCACCCATGACAGGGATCCCAGACTACCCTAAGAACCCTCCGGGCTCTAGGTTAGATACCTCTAGGTCACTCATGGTCTACATGGACTCAGCCTCACTAGGCCCACCTTTGCCCTTGGGCATGCAACACTATGCCTACCCCTTCTCTGGACAAGGGTTCAGTGCCTCAGCACCTTGCGGTCTTCTGGGACAGGTCTACATCCCATCCCCGGGGTCACTAGCTGGTCTCCCTTCCGGAGTTTGTTCCAACCAGTACCCTCTCTCCGTTTGGTCCTTGCACCCCAAAGTTGCAACCTCTCTGGACCCTCACCCTCAGCCTGCCACTGAGATCATTCTGCTGCCACCACCCTTTCGGGATGACTGGCTTCCCTAAAGAAAGCACAGCCACTCATGCTTTCCCCACACAGAAAAGCACCTTTGGCCCCTGGTCTGGCTCCCTGATAGGACCTCAGACCGACCTCACCACCACACTGGCAGTGCCAGGGAGGAACACTGAGGGTGCCTCATCAGACATCCTACAGCTCATTCCCCCCGTCAGTAGCTCCACACAGAAACTACCCCGGGAACCTAGACCCCTTCCTCGTTCTCGGCTGCGAGAACAGGGCCTATGCACCCTTCCCTCCGAGAGGCGCGCTCTCCTCCCGTAGTACCCTTAGAGAGCCTGTGGGCCCCGAGTTAGCTAGACCCAGGCCCACCTCTCATGGCTCTCCCCGGTCTCCCGGCAGCCCCTTGGGAGACCGCCCAGGGACCCACATGGTCCCTGGATGGCCTGCACCACCCCTTTGCGACACACAGGGTCCCTTCACTTAAGATAGGCCCCACCTGTGGTCAGGGTGGTACTACCTTGCAGAAGTCCACCTCCTGCCTCGAGCTAGGGAACACCCCCTGCTCCTGGTCCCTGGGTTCAAGACCCACAGGACCTACCTGACTGGTCCCCGGCTAGGCATCGCCCCAGCCACCACTTCAGGTTCACCACTCAAGCTCCAGGGTGACATCCTAGCTCGAGCACTACCCCACCTTTGGGGCCACCCATCACCATGGGCCACCCCGGGGTAACCAATCACCCGACCCTGACACCTCAGGGTCCACCACTAACCCTTCACCTGGAATCTGGGGAGTACATCACCCCCACTCAGATCTCCACTGGGTCAGTTACCTAGCCCACCTAGGGTACCTAGGGGCTACCACTACACACCATCACTCCAGAACTACCCTCCTCTGGGGCCACCCCCTACCAGGGGCCACCCCTGGGTTGCTCACCTCCCCACCAGTTAACTTGGGGGGCCTGCCGGACACTCAACTCTACCACACCCTCCTCCCACCGTGGGAAAAGTTTCTTGGGGTCCCCCACCATGGGAACCCTGGGGCGTTACTACCCGGGGTAAAGAAACCTCCTGCCCCACCCTTCCAGTGGTTTTGGCCTGCGCCAATGGCAAGTAAACTTTCAGCGGGGAAGGATACCTGGGGCCTCTTCTGTGGAAACCCTCCCTGCCCTTAAAAAGCGCGGGAATCTCCCAGGACCCCCTCTCTCTCCTGTCCCCCACAAAGGTCAATCCACCCCTACACCCCCACCTGTGATGTAGGTATCAGTTGCTGTCCCTATCTCTTGAGGAGACACCCTCCTCATGCAGGTGTAGTGCGTGTAGTGTTAGGGTTCAAAGGTGTACAATATGGCTTAGAACATTTGTATGCAATCATTTCCTGGAAAGCACCATCCCGCTAGCACATGATAATCAACATAGCGCGGTCATATCAATACAGTTCACATTTAAACCATAATCTCTTCACATGACACATATGTGCGTGGGGCTTTCCTTTCCCATACTTTTAGTTCACCTAACCAAAACTTTGAACCCTTCTCAGAGCCTTGCGCTCTTCCATTTGCTCATTACTGCATAGGTAATGTGTGGCAAAACTGGACTTATCAAATGCTATAAATGCGCACCAGAATGGGATACTATGTTTCCCGCCGCTAGACACCAATGTTGGAAAACGAAGCAGTATCTGTGTGGCCTGCACAAACAACATGACTACATTTGTCCTTCACTGGGAACCAAATACCCAATTGTAGCGCCTGACTCTCAGAGGGTAGCGTTGCAGAGCAGTCTGAGGCTTTACTCAAGGGAGGTGGTGTGGGCTAGTAATCGCCATTTGCAGGTGCGCAGAAATAACACTCAATAATTGATTGTCCAGTCTGTACTTTGCTTTATAAAAGTAAGAGTACATTTATTAAACACACACACTACTCAATACTATGCACCAATTTACAAATATACATAAGCTGTTGGAATTACTTTGTGACATTGCATAACATCTCCACCCCTCCTGCCGGGGGGTGGGGGGGTGGGGTCTAGTACCACCACGCCCATGTATGCACATCGTCTTGCCCCCAATGCCGGTAGTTGAACATAACCGGGAGCGAGGTCCCTGCGCACTGGCACCATCCCAGTGGCGACCCACCCCATTACCCCAACACGCATTAAAAACAGGTTCACCTGCCCTAGTGACACATAACCCTAAAGGCATCACAGATGAAATCACAGGATTACGCATATACAACCAGACACCCTAGCAGGCATGTCTGGCAACATAACCCCACTTTGCTTATGACATCACCTTACACAGGTACTACACATTACATATGTGACCTTCAGTCCCTCCAGAAAGTAATAACCATTAGTAAATGCAGTTCTGGTGCAATTTCACCTCTTCACCTCCAGGGGATGCCCTTCTCCAGACATCCCCAACTCAGCCCTTCACTCCGTGAAGCACTTCTCCTTACACCCTCGGCTGTAGAACAAAAGTTCCAGCCTAGAAGGTATTAAATCAGGGCTATCCTTTTTAAGTCCCCAAGTCACTTAGGGTGGGACTTTTCTTCGTGCTGGGGGGAGACTGCGCTTCTTCAGCAGCTCCCCCAACGCCTTTACACATGTAGGGTGGTGACCCCGTCCTACTGGGGCCACCCCAAGCGGATAAAACGCTGTTTTGTCCTTGCAGGCCGATCCTGGCCTGCAAGGCATTGTGGGAATCACTGCATATTATAGTAGCGGCTCCCCCGCTGCTTCGGAGGGAGCTGCGATCGCGCTGCGGCTTCACCGCCTCTTCCTGGCTTGGTGGGGGGCCCGGTCCCACCCGGACCCCCAGGTACGTCCTACGGCGCGGGGAGCCCACGCCTGGCCAAGTTTTCAGGGGCCTGATCCCACCCGGGCCCTTCCTTTCTCTTCCGGGGTCCCGGTCCCACCCGGGACCCCTTGCACCGCCTCTGGTCCTCTTGGGGGGGGGGGCGGTCACACCCGGGACCCCCGCAAGCTCCTTTGTTGGAGGGCAGCCCGGGGAGCCCACCCCCCGGCTGCCCCCGCCGGCTCCCCGCTCGGCCAGCACCCTCGCAGCACTTCTCTTCTGGTCCCTCCGCTCCCGCGGGCGGACACGGAGACAGCTGCCAGCCCAGCGAGGCCGCGGGGGAGTGCGACGTACTCCCCTCCTCCCTCCTGCACTCGGGGCCCGGGGATGGGATCCTGGGCCCCCGAATCTTCAGGGAGGGGCGCAACGCTGCCCCTCCGGCTTGGTTTTCGCCCGGCTGGGCCACCATCGGGGCCTGGAGATGGGGTCCCGGGCCCCACCCCCTCCTCTTCACGGGGAGCGCGCCGGCGCTCCCCGTCTTCGGCGGTTTTGGCGGGGGCCAGGGTGGGCTCCTGGCACCCAGTGGGGGTAATATCTTCACGGGGAGCGCGACGGCGCTCCCCGACTTTGCTTTGGGGCCCGGGGATGAGGTCCCGGGCCCCTCGGGCTCATCTTCGCGGGGGCGCGACGGCGCTCCCCGTCTTTACTTCTCTTTAGGGGGGCAGCCCCCGGGACCTGACCCACCCCGGGGGCATCTTCCAGACCGGCGGCGGAGCCCCCGTGCTTCGTCGTCGGTCCCATTAAAGGTCAAAGGTCGCGTACCTTCTGGGGGGCATATCTCAGCCCCCTGGGGTCCGATCTTCTCCATTTTTGCGGCGTCTTGCTCCTGGCGGCGGCCCCCAGCCACTGGGAGCACTCTCCTTTGCCCTCCGGGTCTCCAAGAGGGTGCATTCTGCAGGGAGCGGTCTTCACTGGCTCCCTGCGCCAGACTTTCGCCTGGCTCTCCTCCTGGGCCTCTCTTCTCCCTGCGCAGAGGCCCCTGCTACTGCGCACCGGTCCTGGGCTCTTCTTCTGGTGCTGTTAGAGGCCTGGGGGGCAGTCAGGGGGTACCTCCTTCCAACTGCCCATTGCCAGGCTCCAGCACCTTCCGCCTCAGCAGACCACACCCCAGAGAGAGCTCTCTTCCTCTTCCAGTTCTTTTTAAAAGTTGAGTAGGGGGCTGGCAGGAATTCTCTGTTTGTCCTATCAAACAGCGACACATCCCTTCCCTGCCCCTGCTCCCTCCTCCTGGTCCAGCCTCTGGGCTTGTTCAAAATGGCGTCGTCCAGGGTCTCTGGCCACATGGTCTCTGAAACAAGACCCTTCCCCCAGTGCTGCCTTCACCTTGGTTCAGCTTGGTGCCTGGCACCCAGCGACAGCTGCTGATGGATTAGCCTGTAGCTCCACCCATCTTCTCTCCTTGGAGGGAAGATCTTCGCTCTGGGAAGAAAGGTCATTAATCTAACCTGCCAGGGTCAGACCCCAGCCAGTGACTCAGAAATATGACATTTCTGGACGACCCAAAAGCAGTACAAATATGACTTTGGACTCTGCAGAATACTTCTTTTCACATCCGCTACCGTGGACTTTAGTGCGTGTCTGGAATCTGTAGGCCTTATGGAAGTTAATCCAACACATGGGCTCCACATTCCCATAGGGGAATAATGAAGTAAAAAAACAGTAAAACACACTGACTTTCCCTGCCATGTTCCTTCCCAATGTATAAAGCCTATTCCATGTCACCACCCCATTCTGCATAAGTCCTGCCACACCATTCTCTTTGTAGCTGCTCCTGGACTGCGCACGCCAGGAATCTCCCCTGCGCAGCCCCTACACGTGTGCACACGCATGTACACAGGTGTCTGCATGTAACCAGCCCGGTGCCCCCTATCTAGCTGCTGCGCAGCGGCCTAGTCAAGCTAGGGGGACACCAGTAAAAATCCCCATGCAGTCTCTTTCATCATGAGTTCACTGTGGGTGAGTCCCAACTTATGAGGCTCTCCCACAGTAAAAGCTCTACAAATAGGTGCTCAAAAAGCGAAAAATCCGGGCGGCCCAGAGTGTCAGAACCACCTTCTAACAGGAGGGATCCAGCATTTATGCCCTGGAGTCTCAGAGACCCATCTGAGAGAGTCCACAGCGACAAGGGAGTCTCACACAGCGGAGGCCTGGGTTCTTACCCCATTACTGCTGGGAGCACAGCACCGTACACCGTGACCGGCCCGCTCGATGGAACTTTTTGGACTATGCCCCCCTAGGCGGAAACTATAACCCTTCTGTATGTACTGCGGTGCCCGACCAACCTTTGGCCGATGACCGGTGGAGCTGTCCCACGCTGCTATAGAGGAGTTTGGCTCTGGTTCACCCCTCGGCTGTCACCTACCCAGCCGGACGCCGGACACTGTTTTTCCTCGTCTCCCCGTTGTGCCTCCTATACCCTCCCCCTCCTCTTCCCCCCCCATGATTCTCCTCTACCTCCCCTATTCCTTCCCTCTCTCCCCTATTCTTCTCTCCCCTTGCCTATTTTTTTCCTCATGTTTATGCTATGCTTTTGTACTCATGTAATTCCTGCAACTAAGCTCCAGTAACTGATGTAACTTTGTAACCATGTTCTGAAACAATGTTTCTTCCTCATGTAAAGCGCTCTGATACCTCCGGGTCTAGCCAGCGCTATATAAAACTCAATAAATAAATAAATAAATAAAAATAAATACGCCATGTCATGCCAGTGTCCATGTGGCACTACAGGGTCCCTGGGAATCTACCTGTCAAAGAGCTGTGATGCCTGGGGCACATCTGTCCTCACTTGTCACTGTGGTGTGTGTTTGGAACGTGACAGCAGTACATGGGTACTGTGACACAGCCGAATGAATTCCCATAGCACAACCTGGAACTTGTTGTCAACACATGTTGAACTGAGATGTTAGATGTTGGCCATGTAGGTGCCATATATGTCCATACAGAACGGCACACACATCAAGTATTTGTGTCTCGTAATGATGTATCATGTGATATTAAGTATGGTCAATGCCACATATGTGGGGTGACTGACAATCTTTCTTTGTTCACCTATGCACTGCAGGGCACCAGCTGTCCATAGACCATTCCCTGACCTTGCAACCTTGGTTGAACGTGACTGCATCCGACGGTACCGCTTCAACAGGCCGCTTATTGAGGAATTGGCGGTGAAGTTGGCCCCACATTTGCAACCTGGCCGGCCATACCCTGCAGCGCTGACCCCCAAGGTGAAGGTGATGGCAGCCCTACACTTCTTTGCCACCGGTACCTTTCAACACACTGTGGCGTCTGCTGGTGGGATGTCACAGACCATGTTCAGCCGTGTGCTACGCGATGTTTTGGAGGCGATGTTGAGATACTTGAACCAGTACATCTATTTCCCTAAACGTCAACAACTCACTGACGCTCAAGAGTGACTTCTATGCCCTGGGGAGGATGCCACATGTCATTGGCTCCATTGATGGGACACATGTGGCTTTGGTACCACCACAGGCACATGAGCAGGCAGACAGGAACAGGAAACATTACCATTCTATCAATGCCCTGGTGGTATGTCTTGCAGATATGAGCATCTCACATGTGTGTGCACGTTTCCCCGGTTCTGCACACGATGCCTACGTAATGAGGAGTAGTCGCATCCCGAGGATGGTGTCACAGATGCAGAACCAGCATGCCTGGCTTGTCGGTGTGTGCTGACTTTGTACCATTGTGTGTGTTCTGCAATGTAGTATTCCACCCTCTTTTCCAAGTCAGCTAATGTGCAATTGTCTGTATGTAGGTGACTCCGGATACCCCAACATGCCGTGGTTGCTGACACCCCTCAGGAACCCTGTGACACCAGCCCAGATGCGCTACAATGAGGCACATGGTCGGACCAGGAGAGTGATTGAGCGGACATTTGGTCTCCTGAAGAGCCACTTTTGCTGCCTGGACAAGACAGGAGGGGCCCTCCCATATGCCCCTGCAAAGGTGTGCAAGATTGTCATCGTCTGCTGCATGCTACACAACCTGGCAGTGCAGAAGGAGTTGCCTCTCGTCCTGGATGACGATGACCAACATCCGCCACCTGTGGAGGATCCTGGCCTGGGCCACGATGCCAGTGATGATGATGATGATGAGGGGGATGTCCGCATACAGCTCATCACCAACTTCTTCAGCTGAATGTGAGTATACAGAGTTGGTATGTCAATGATTTGAGTTTGCATGATATGTGTTGGTGGTGCTCTGTTGCTGTTTGAGTGTGGCCATGTGCTACTTGACTGTAGGCGTGCAGCGATGTGTCCTTACAGGTAGTCTGTACTCCCCAACAGTGTTGACATGCTAACTTGGTTTTGTGTAGGTATCTTGTGACATGTATTGGGCATGAGTATTGCAGTTCTGTCCTGTTCTTCAGTGCTTTTGACTGTGTGTCATGTCTGTCCTTCACAGGGTACTTTCAGAGTTGTTTGGTCAACTGTGATCCCCCGACACCATGATTCAACTTCCAGGATGGAAGCAGTCGTTTCCCTGCAGGTGATGTGCCACACACCCCTGGACTTTATGTCATCTACACTTGGTGACTGTGTGGCCACTGCCACGTGGGATTACCTTGCATCTGTAGTGGAAACAACATGTTGCAAATGTGTAATAAACCTGTGCTTCACTTTGGGATGTGCGTTGTCTGTGGTCACACATCTGACTGACATTTACATACTTCACCTGTGGGCTAGTTAACACAGACTCTGAATAGGTGTGGTGTCTGTGCATTCCACTGTATTTCCTGGCAACATCAGTGTAGGCGATGAGTCAGATGGCCCTGGTGTGTATGTGTTGTGTAGCCCTAGTGGTGTGTCTCCCTCATATGTGTCACGTCGCCATGACTCACATGACGGTGTTGAACTTGCTGTAGCAGTTAGCATGCACAGTGTCATTTAGCAGATCATCATCTCCATGACAAAAACAACGTTGGAATCACAACAGAGGCAAGTATGGTGTATTAGTGAGTTTATTTACATACATGTGTGAGAATAGTGCACAGGATGGTGGGTGCTGTACATTGGGATTGGAATCCAAGGTTATCAGATGAGTTGGAAGTGTTGGTAGCAGAAATGTCCTGAGTAAAGTCCACAGTCATCTGATACATTGGTCCAACTTAAACTCCCCATGTCATGTGGGAGAGTTGGGTTGCATTCGACAGGGTGAACAGTTTGCACACAAAGGAGAATTTCCAGAACAGGTGTTGGGTTCCTGGGGGATGTACATGGCCATCGGCCTCTCAGTTTTCCTTCCTCAGACGACCCCTTTTCTTTCTGGGGGGACCCTCACATGCAGGCCGCTGCGGTGCAGAGGACTCTCCGCCAGAGTCATCCTCCCTCCCTGTGGCAGTTGCAGTTGTTGCGGCACCAGATGTTGTGGGCACACAGGGAGGTGTGGCCATGTTGGTGCTAATCTGGCGGAGGCATGTCAATATGTCCCTATGCACCGCTGTCAGTTCTTGAAATGTGTCCCACTTGGACTCCATGCGAGACATGTGTGTCTCCACACGGGACATGTGGGAGTCCAAGCGGGCATGATGGGCAGCCTGCTGCTGTTGAATGTCCTTGAGGATCCCCACTACCTGGCTGACCTCTCCGGTGCTATTCTGGTACGCATCAGCAATGCGTACCAGTTGTGGGTCATCATGCAGTCCAGACCCCTCTGCAAACAGCGACCTCTGCCTACCACCCCTCCCACCACCCCTGGCCACACGTGCGGGACATGCGGTGGCACGCACAGGTGAGCCTAGGCCCCCTTGGGGATTGGTACTGGTGTTGTTGTCCGTTGCTTCATGGTGGGCCGGGGTCCCTGTGCTGTTGTCATTGGTGGTCCTTGGTCTGTTCGTGTCGGCGGGGGTGGTCTGTGTGTTGGCAGATGTTGGAGGAGTGGGTGCAGGGGGTGCAGATGGTGGTCCTGCTGGTGCTGCATGATGACTCACACCGGAGGGGCCAGGTAGGTCTTCGCCATCCGAGGAGGGCAGAGGCTGTTCCACACCAGAGAGCTCAGGGGCCCCCGGAGCCTGGGACAGGGACTCCTCATCGTCTGCTGCTGTGTCCCCATCATCACCTGTTTTTGGAAGAGACACACAATGTATGTTATGTTTCTACAGGCATCAATGGTTCAAACACCTGACAGTTGTGACTGTACCTCTGGATGCGGGCCTGTACATTGCATTGTCCTAAGTTGTCACAGTCAGAGGTTGATATTGGTGTAGCACATTGTCCTGCCAACCTGAAGCATTACAATGTGAATGTTGAGGTGTGTGCATGGCCAGCATTAGTGGTATTTGGTTGACATCCGGGCCTCCTTCTCCCCCCAGCCCAGTTATCCCACCATGAAGCATGCCACCCTTGCAGTGGGTGCAGGTTGACTCTCAGGATGTCAGTCAGTGGTGTCCAGCTGTTGGTTGGTGCACAGTTCCCAGCAGGGCCTTGTGCTCCCCACAACAGAGCACCATTGTCAGACATCTTTGAAGTGGCTTTTCACTCCCTGTGAGGTGTGCATGCTTCAGTGTGAGCTTGCCGGGCCATGCGGGTGGGGGATGTTGAGCTGTGACTACCACTCCCATCATGCTATTGCCTACACCCCCTTCCCAGCATGCCCATACTTCCTTCCTTTTGAGTGGACTTCACTGTGTGTGAGTGTGACAGCAATGGCAAGATGGCTGACAGTGGTGTCCTGTTGTTTGTTGGTGCCCAGTTCCCAGCAGGGCCTTGTGCTCCCCACAGCTGAGGCCAGTGTCAGACGTCTTTGAAGTGGCTTTTCACTCCCTGTGAGGTGTGCATGCTTCAGTGTGAGCTTGCCGGGCCATGCGGGTGGGGGATGTTGAGCTGTGACTACCACTCCCATCATGCTATTGCCTACACCCCCCTTCCCAGCATGCCCATACTTTCTTCCTTTTGACTCTGCTTCCCTGTGGGGTAGTGTGCCTGTGCTGACAAGATGGCTGACAGTGTTGTCCTGGCATTAGTTTGGCTACAAGTCCCAAAAGTGTCCCTGTGCTTCACACAGCATAAACCAGGGTGGTGGTTCTTTGTGGGATATTTAATTAGAGTGTGAGGCAATGCATTCTCCCAGGTGAGTTGTGTGGAGTTTGTGTTAAGGGTGTGTGTGAAAAGCTGCTGGTAACTATGGTCAGTGCTGTCAGTCCTCCTTCCCACCCAGCCAGATATCCCACCATGGAACGTGCTTCCATTGCAGGGAGTGCACGTTGGCTTTCAGGATGTCAGTCAGTGGTGTCCTGCTGTTGGTTGGTGCACAGTTCCCAGCAGGGCCTTGTGCTCCCCACAGCAGTACCCAGTGTCAGCCATCTTGTCAGTTCTTTTCCACTCCCTGTGATGTGAGCATGGTTCAGAGTGGTGTTGGGCCAATTGTGAGGGTGACCAATATCTGTGACTACCACTCCCATCATGCTATTGCCTACACACCCCTTCCCAGCATGCCCATACTTCCTTCCTTTTGAGTGGACTTCACTGTGTGTGAGTGTGACAGCAATGGCAAGATGGCTGACAGTGGTGTCCTGTTGTTTGTTGGTGCCCAGTTCCCAGCAGGGCCTTGTGCTCCCCACAGCTGAGGCCAGTGTCAGACATCTTTGAAGTGGCTTTTCACTCCCTGTGAGGTGTGCATGCTTCAGTGTGAGCTTGCCGGGCCATGCGGGTGGGGGATGTTGAGCTGTGACTACCACTCCCATCATGCTATTGCCTACACCCCCTTCCCAGCATGCCCATACTTCCTTCCTTTTGAGTGGACTTCACTGTGTGTGAGTGTGACAGCAATGGCAAGATGGCTGACAGTGGTGTCCTGTTGTTTGTTGGTGCCCAGTTCCCAGCAGGGCCTTGTGCTCCCCACAGCTGAGGCCAGTGTCAGACGTCTTTGAAGTGGCTTTTCACTCCCTGTGAGGTGTGCATGCTTCAGTATGAGCTTGCCGGGCCATGCGGGTGGGGGATGTTGAGCTGTGACTACCACTCCCATCATGCTATTGCCTACACCCCCTTCCCAGCATGCCCATACTTTCTTCCTTTTGACTCTGCTTCCCTGTGGGGTAGTGTGCCTGTGCTGACAAGATGGCTGACAGTGTTGTCCTGGCGTTAGTTTGGCTACAAGTCCCAAAAGTGTCCCTGTGCTTCACACAGAATAACCCAGGGTGGTGGTTCTTTGTGGGATATTTAATTAGAGTGTGAGGCAATGCATTCTCCCAGGTGAGTTATGTGGAGTTTGTGTTAAGGGTATGTGTGAGAAAAGCTGCTGGTAACTATGGTCAGTGCTGTCAGACCTCCTTCCCACCCAGCTAGATATCCCACCATGGAACGTGCTTCCATTGCAGGGAGTGCAAGTTTGCTTTCAGGATGTCAGTCAGTGGTGTCCTGCTGTTGGTTGGTGCACAGTTCCCAGCAGGGGCTTGTGCTCCCCACAGCAGTGCCCAGTGTCAGCCATCTTGTCAGTTCTTTTCCACTCCCTGTGATGTGAGCATGGTTCAGAGTGGTGTTGATGGGCCAATTGTGAGGGTGACCAATATCTGTGACTACAACTCCCATCATGCTATTGGCTACACTCACTTCACCAGCATACACAGAATTCCTTCCTTTCAGTGAGCTTCCCTGTGAGGTGGTGTTCTAGTGGTGGCAAAATGTCTGACAGTGTTTGTTGGTTAGATTTGTGCCTCTGCCTTGCTCTATTTGTTGTTGGGTTTGTACATGTCATGACACAGTTACATATCACTATGGGATGGCAGGTATTGTGTTTGTCTAACTAACATACACATCTTGGGATGATTATGTTTTGGTTACTGTGGCTTTGCTAACGGTGCATGGTTTCACTATCCCCTTGACAGTGATGTGTGTGTATTGTCACACGATATTGGGTATATTGGTTGTGTACTCACCAGGCTCTGGGATGTTTGATAGTCCATGTACGCTCTCTGGTGGTAGGATGGCCCGCGCCTTCTCCTCCCAGGGCCTGAGGTGTACTGGTTTGGCAGGAGGGCCACTGCCGGTGCGATGGCTCAAGGTGTAATCCTTCTTGAGTAGGGCCTTGACCCTCCTGCGCACATCATACCACCTGTTCTGGATGTCTTCCTTTGTGCGCAAACATGGTGATTGTGCGTTCACCCTGTCGACGATCCTCTCCCACATCTTGGTTTTCTGCGACATGGGGGTCTGTTGGACCAATGTACCAAACAAGTGTGGCTCTACCCTGAGGATTTCATCTACCAGCACTTCCAATTCACTGTCTAGGAACTTTGGATTCTTCTTTGGGGGCATGGTGATGGGTGGTGGTGGGGATTAATGTGTGTGTGGGTGTGCAGGTGAGGGTGTGTGTGTGTAGGTTTTGCTGGGTGTATGTGAGGGTGCTATTTGGGAGGTTCTAATGGTGTGTGGCTTGTGTGATGGATGAGTTGTGGGTGTGTCTGTGGTTGCTGTCTGATGGTGTTCTGTGCTGGCAGGTCATTTGAATTTGCAAAGGATCATGGTAGGGATTTGTGGCCTTTATATGGGTGGAGTTGTGGGTGTGTCTTTGTTCCATTTTTCCCCCCCCCCAGTATTTATTGGCTTTGTCATTGCTTGTTTGGCCCTTTTTTTTGTATTTTTTCCTTTGTAGTTTTTGGGCATGTAGGAGACGTTCTTCTGACCGAGTAGGACGCTGCAGTTGTCTCGTGCGAGCTTCTCCGGGTCTTTCAAGCTATGTTTCTGCTGTGTTTCATGTGCGGCGTACGCGTCGGTCGCGGAGTATTGGGTTGCTTCGGCTCCGTTTTGTATGCGTGTCGGTCGTACGGCTTGAGCTCCGTGCGACTCGGTCTGGTTTTACACGCATTGCATCGTACTGCGCGGGTCGGAGTTCACGGGTACGTTTCTGTCGGGTTCATTCCTGGTGCGTGTCGGTCGGTTCGATTCGCGTGGTTTTCCGGACGGATAGCTGGTTTTCGTGCGGTTCGGTCGTTCGGCTTGTGTTCCGTACGAGTCGGTCGTTATTCACATGCATTGCATCGTACTACGCGGATCGGGAAGCGCCGGTACGTGTCGGTCGGAATAAATTCCCGTACCGAGTCGGTCGGTACGTTTTCCGGCCTGAATCGGAATCGGCCCCTAATTGTTACATAAAATTAATATTTTTTATTTCCTACCCTATAACACCACACAATTCACAACCCACATCTAAATTTCTAAAAAAAAGTGTACCTCCATAATTAACATAATTATCAAATTAACAAATATTATTCATTAAAAAACAAATTAAAACAGATAAAAATTAATTTACTCACCAAACATTACCCCTATAAAACCAAAATCCACACACAAAATAAAAGTAAACAATTATCATAAATATTTATCAATTAATGAATGAATAATAATGAGCAACTAGTTATTAATTAATAAAAGCTAAAATACTTTCCATCCTCTACCCCAATAAACGCCACAACACACACCTAAAAATCATTACACAATTTCCATAACTAATTTTACATTATTAAATTATTATCAATTAACAACAACTTATTAATTAATAAAATAATTTACTTCCCACCCTTTACCACTGTAAACCCCACAACTCACATCTCAAAATAATTACACAATTGCCATATTTAATTTTTTTATTAATTAATTACCATTAATTAACAATTAATTATTAATTAATTTTAAATAAATTACTTCCCACCCTCTTCCCCTATAAACCCCACCACCCATTCCTAAAAATGACACAATTAACATACTTAACTACCAATTATTTAATTAATTAATTAATATTAAATAACAAACAATTGATAAATAATTATTAATAAATGAATTCCCACAATTAACACTATAAATTATAAATCAAACAAATATTAATATATTAAAATTATTATTAAAGAGGGGCGTGGCTTGACGCCGATGTAGGAGGCAGCGGACCTTGAAGCTCCTCCGTGGCCTCCCTCCATAGCAAGTTATCCTGATGCCCTAAAGAGGCCCCTGATCGGCCATATCGCGTCGGAACACCTGGTGCCCTGGTGGGTGAACTGGCGACGAACTGGGAAGCTGAGACACGGAGAAAACTCCACTTTCTCGCACTGCTCGCACTCCCCCTGTGGCGACCTAAGATGACGACTGCCATCGGTCGCGGGAGCCGCCGTGGGCCGCACTGATCTGTGCCTTGCGATTTGTGCCGGAACGACGGTGAGGCTCTCTGAACCCGGCTTCGGAGGGAAGGTTTGTGGTTGCCCACGGCTGTGGGGAAGTGGCGGAGTGGTGGGCAAGGCTGGATCGGGCGCCAAATGCGGATCCTAAAATGGCGGCCCTCTGACTTGGCTGAGCTGCCTACCAAGGGTGCGGGCGACCGGAGCTTGCAAAGACAGCCTGCTGCCCGCCGATCCTGTAGCGCCGAGCTGGCGGCTCTGGGGTGCTCCTAAGCCCCACTGACCCCTTGAGGCTGGCGAACTGGGCCTGACTTGGCACCAACAGCGGAGTGAGGCGATAGGATCCGCCTGGTTCCCGTCAGGCCTGTGAGTGGCACTTTGTGCGGGGTACTGGTGCCCCGGCGGAGCAGGGTTGGAGCAACAGGCAGTGCTTGGGACCTACCTGCACTGCGGAGGCACTTGAGGCTGATTGGGGAGGTCCGGATCGGCGTGGATCGTCGAGGAGGAGGAGACTACCCCAGCCTGCCAGACCTTGGTGAGTGCCGCTGGGCTGCTTGAAAGCGGGACGCCCGCTCTGACTCCCTCCTACGCGGATGTGACTGGAGGGCCCGTCTCCATGCTGTGCGGCCCGTGGAGAGCGAGACACTGAGCGAGAGGGAGCTGGCTGACCTTTCCTGGTTGCTGGCGAGAACCCCCGGCTTATTATCTTTGCGGCTGGGCGCTATTGTCCTGGGCGCACGCCTGTGGCTGGGGCCCTCTACTGCTGCGGTGTCCTGGGTGAAGAGCGGAACCACGCTGGTGAGTCGCCGATATTGGTGCAGGAGGGGCGCCGCGCGACCTCTGGTGGCCCACTGGACCGAAGCGAGTGCGTTGACGGAGATACGACTTGGGTGCCAGCGGAGGCGCGCTGAACTTAGACCCAGCTGGATGCCCTGAGGCCCGTGGGCAGCTTTGAAGACGGGAGTGTGGGGCCCAACCTTGCTGCGGTGACCCGCTTGCTGGCAGAGGCTGTCCCAGCGCGGAGTTAATACCGGTACGTGAGTGACTCTGATTTTGGTGGGGTATTACGCAGCCTTTTGTGGCCTGCCGAGATGGGGCGAGTATCCAGAAAGAAGGGATACGCGGTCCTTCAGGTGGAGGGAGCAGGGCAGCAGACTGATGACGAGGATGAGGTGACGGAGCGCGCCAATACAGATGGCCCGGGAGGTCCTACGCTGGTCGATATAATGCAGGCCATCACCTCGTCCAGAGAGGCCCTTGAGATGAAGATTGACGCCATTGGAGTGGACCTTACTCTGCTCAAGGATGACCACAGGAAGCTAAAGGAGCGAGTGAAAGTGACCGAGAAAACACTGGAGGGGGTCCCGGAGGTGGTGGCCACCTTGCAGCGCTCCTTGAAGCAGGTGGAGGACAAAGTTCGGGTCTTGGAGATGAGAGCAGAGGACAGTGAAGGGCGCTCCCGCAGGAATAACCTTCGCATAGTGGGGGTTCCAGAATGAGCAGAGGGAGACAACGCTGTTCGATACTTGGAAGAGTGGCTCCGGACGGAGGTTGCTCCGGAGGGACTGTCCCCGTTTTTTACCCTTGAGAGAGCCCACAGGGTCCCGGCTAGACCTCCCAAACCGGGAGCACCACCGCGGCCGTTGGTGGTGAGATTATTGCATTACCGGGACAGGGATCACCTTCTGCAGCAGGCCAGGGGGAAGCAACAACTGCAAATCAAGAACTCCAAGGTGATGGTATTCCCGGACTATACTAGGGCGGTCCAGAGGCAGCGGGCCTCCTTCACTGCTCTAAAGCGGAAATTGCGCCAATTTCACATCTCGTACGCCATGTTCTTCCCAGCACGCCTACGAGTGGTGGACGGCGCTGGCACGCTCTTCTTCACTACCCCGCAGGATGGATGGCAGTGGCTGGAGATGCGCCGGACGGGGGCCAGGCGGAGCTCTACAGCAAGCAACGGAGAGAAGAGATCACCTGAGCGCGTGAGTCCGCCGAGGCCATCTTTGCTACCAGATCAACGGCTGGAGCGAGACAGAGCTGTGCAGGCGGTTGCAGAGATCAGTCAAGGTGGGATCAGCCCGAGCTCTGCTTCCACTAACCGAGCGCTGGGCAGTTCTGGGACATCTCTGCCTGGAAGCACGAACGGGGACTCTGACTCTGAGATGCCGGTGGTCACTCCGCACACTGCGGACTTGTTTGGCTGATTCGACAGTTGATGGTGGGGTGGGATAGATTGTGGCTGGCTCCAGGTTTGGTCGCTGCAGGGGTTTTGGTCTGCAGAGAAAGAGGGATGGCGCCAATTGCTCAGTCTTAATGGGGATCCTCATGCGGTACAGAACGGGGGAGAGCCGGGAGGGGCTTTGGGTCCCATAGGGTCGTCACACTACCCCCTTTGCACACAGTTGCTGGTTGTATCAGTTTGGATGGGAACCTGTCCTGGGGAGTGGGAGTTGGGGGTACTGGGATGTTGGGGGGGTGGGAGTTCTTGGGGCCAAGCATGCCGCTGGGGGGGATATGGAGGGCTGGATGCATACAACTGCGCCATGGGAACCGCCGTAGGTATCAGGTGCTTATCCTGGAATATTAGGGGGATGCATACTATGACACGTCGCCACAAGATCCATGCCTATCTTAGATGGAGAGGAGTGCAGATTGCGCTTCTTCAGGAGACGCATTTAACTAAGCAAGAGGGGTTAGCTTTGCAGCGCAGATGGCGAGGGCAGGTGTTCTGCACAACATACTCGGCGTTTGCGCGGGGCGCACTTATTTGGATAAGAGCTGGAGTCCCGTTCCAAAGCACTGGGCAGCAGATTGACCCTGAGGGTAGATATGTCGTCGTGACGGGGCGCTTAGACGGTAGAGACATTGTCCTAGGGAGTATATATGCCCCTAATACTGATCAAGCCTCATTTTTTGCGCATCTTTCACGGAAGCTCGCACCACTGTTGGTGGGGCCTGTGCTCCTGGGGGGTGACTTTAACTGTATCACGGACGTCGCTTTGGACCGCTCTCATCCCCCCCTTGTAGACGCCCTGGTGCACAGGCTAGCTGCGGTGCGACGGGCTTGGCAGCAACAATGGGGACTGACCGATACATGGAGGGCACATCACCCGACTGACAGGGACTAATCTTACTTCTCATCACTGCATGATCTGCATGTTAGGTTGGATTCAGTCCTTTGCTCTCCGGACGTACATGGGGGGATGGTGCATAGTGAATATTTAGCTAGATCGTCATCTGATCATAACCCTCTGCTGGTGGTCTTACATTGGTTACGAGATCGACCTGCTATTCCCACATGGCGGCTCAGGCCAGACATGTTGGAAGACCTGGTGTTCAGGGCGGCTCTGGGCTCGACCATTGAAGACTATTTTAGGGATAATGTCAATACAGCATCTTCTCCGCTGATGGAATGGGATGCTTTTAAGTCTGTGGTTAGGGGGCGCTGTATAGGGGAAGTGGTGGGGGTTCGCAGAGTGCTGCTGCAGGATGTGGCAAAGGCGGAACAGCAACTACGCGTGTTGGAACAGGAGCGCCCGGAGTGTCCGGACAGACATGATGAGTTGCTTGCGGCCCGAGAGGAGCTAGCGGTCCAGCTCGAACGATTGCGCTGTTTCGATTATAAGGCTTATACAGACAGGGCGCATGCGGAACGTGACAAATCTGGGGCATTGCTAGCGTGGCTGGCCAACCCAGCGCATAGAGGGACGGTAATTTTAGAATTGAGAGGCCAGGGAGATGAGGTGTTCTATACCCAACGGGGTATTAATGAACAATTTTTGCAGTACTATTCTGAGCTGTATCGGAGCAGGGTGGGCCCCGGACTTCCTGGAGATGAGGGGTTTCTGCTGGGAGCAGACCTCCCTAAAGTTGACCCTGTGGAGGCTGCAGCCCTGGTTAGGGACATCGAGGCGGGCGAAGTACGTTGTGCTATAAAGCGCATGGCCAGGAATAAAATGCCGGGCACAGATGGGCTGCCAGTGGAATTCTATACGGCTTATGCTGAGGTTCTGGTTCCCTATCTGGTGGCGCTGTACAATAGAGCACGCCATGAGGGTGTCCTCCCTGCCTCTACGCGCGAAGCCATCATAGTCCCTCTCCTCAAGCCGGACAAACCCGCTTGGGACCGCTCCTCGTACAGACCCCTTGCGATGCTTAACCTGGATTATAAGATCTTAAGCCGGGTACTGGCGGGTCGTTTGATGCCCCGTATGGCGGCGCTGGTTCACAAGGATCAGGCCGGGTTTATCCCAACCCGGAATACTGCAATGAATGTTCGCAGACTTGTGCATATCTTGGGGTCTGATACATATGATACAGAAGAAGCCTGCATTTTTGCGGTCGATATTGAGAAGGCCTTTGATAGCTTGGAGTGGCCCTACCTTTTCAATGTGCTGCGGGAATTTGGCCTGGGGGAGGGTTTCATACGGTGGACAACGATGCTGTACAGTGCTTCCATGGCCAGAGTCAGGACAGGGGGCTTAATCTCTGCTGCTTGTGGGGTTGCTCGGAGGACGAGACAGGGGTGCCCGTTGTCCCCTCTACTATTTGCCCTGGCGATGGAGCCCATGGCTGCTCATGCCAGGACGGGGAGGTTCTACCCTGGGTTGCTGGTGGAGGGGCAGGTGCAGCATATAGCCTTGTATGCGGATGATCTCCTCCTGTTTCTGCCGAACTCTGGGGATGCACTTCAAGGAGCGAAAGAATTGTTAGAGGCCTTGGGGAGAATAGCGGGGCTCCGCGTGAACTGGTCCAAGTCATGTCTATTCCCCACCAGGGCGGACAGGCCGGACCGACGGAGTGCGGGAGGCGTCCCATGGGAATCCCGTTGTTTGACTTACCTGGGGACACGGATTTATCATGATCGTGATGACCTGCTGGAGGGCAATGTGGGACGAGCGTTGCGTAGTGCTAAGACTTGTTTCGACTTTTGGGGGACTCTTCCACTATCCGTCGCAGGAAGGGTGGCTTTAGTGAAGATGGTCACTCTGCCGAGGTTCCTCTATTGCTTCGGGACGCTCCCTGTCTGGATCCCGGGTAAGTTCTTTGTGCAGCTTAACTCATTAATCACAGGGTTCCTGTGGGGGCTGGGAGAAGGAGGGTTGCCCTAGGTACCATGCAGCAACCTAGGGCAGAGGGGGGCTTCGCGTTGCCAGACTTTGAGGCCTATTACTATGCTGCACAGCTCCAATGGTTTACGCAGTGGGTAGCGGGCCACATCAGGCACCCGGAAGGCCTGGGGGTCGGGTCCGGAGTTGGCGGCTATTGTCCTGTGTCCTTCTGCGGGTGCCATTGAGAGGTGAAGCAGTGCCGGCAGATTTGCGAGTGGTGCAGCGGTGCTGGGCACGCATGGCTAGGAGGATGCACATCAGGATCCCGTATGCGCCAGAGATCCCGCTGCGGATGTGTAGGTGCTGCCGCACGGGGGTGACTGGAGTAAGCTGCAATCCTGGGAGGAGGCGGGAGTTCTGACATTGGGTGACCTCTACGGGGACGGCAGCCTCCTCCCTTTTAATAATCTCATGGAGCGCCATGATCTTCCCCAAGGGGACTTCCTGTTTCATGCGGCCCTGTCGGCGGCTGTCCGGAGGCACTGGCGGAAAGGGTTAATAGAACCGGACACGTTCCTTCCCTGCCAGTATGTAGTGCTGGCAGCGGGAATCTTTAAAGCGGTAACTTGTCTCTATCGGCGAATCACCCAGGACTTGCGCCAGCCCCTGGAGGCGTTGCGACTCAAATGGGAGGCGGACTTGGGTGAACCCATTGAGGAAAAACCTTGGGGGCGGTGGTAGAGAGGGCATGGAAGAGCACTCGGAACGCTCGCTTTCAGCTAATTCAATTCTATGTCTTACATAGGGCATACTTAACGCCTGGTAGAATTAATGACTATTTTGGGGCGTCGGCATCTTGTCCTCGTTGTGCGCTAGAGGGGCGAGGTTTCTTCACATGTTTTGGGACTGCCCGCATTTGGGGGACTACTGGCGAGGGGTGACGACTACCTTGGCGACTGTGATGGAGAGGGAGATAGCTCTGACACCAAGGGTTTGCTTGTTACACGAGTTTCCGCATACTGCTAAAAACAAAATCACCAGCAAGTTCATTGATCTGGGGTTAGTCCTGGCAAAAGAGAACTTACTACCCATTGGAAGGCAAGGCAGGGACCCGCTCTTGAGCGCTGGCGAAGGGAGCTTGTGACGTGGGCGGAGAGTGAAGGGAATTACAGGATGGGACATGGCTAGGCGTACCGAGAACGAGAAAACATTGGATATGGCTCGGGTGTGGGTGGCACTTGTGGAGCTGACTAAGCACCCCCCTGAGGACGAGGAGGGTCCCCTTGCTGAGAGGGAGGGTGCACAGGTTACCTGAAGTGGCTGACGCTTGCGGTGGGAGAGGCATGATGAGGTAGCTGAGGGTCTTACACAGGTCATCCCCCGGTGTTCGCGGTCTGCCCTGGGTGAAGACAAGCAAGGCAAGGATTTTGATGGATGGTGCAGGGGGTTTGGTGGACCCCTTGAGTATATTAGTGACTAGCGGCATGCTTGGGGGGGCTGGAGGGGGAGGGAGGTATTGTTGGGGTGGGTAAGGGTTAGGGGGACGGGCTGGGAATTTAGAGGGTTTTTTTCTGAATCTGCCCTTTGGACTGTAACAGGCAGGGCAGTGAACGAAGATGTGAGTTGGGCTCCCACGGGGGGCTGACGGGGTTTTAGTAGGGTGATCCTTGGGGCCCTGGCGAGACTCTTCCTTCGTAGCTCACTGGGAGGGACACAGGAATGTTGATGGTCATGATTGAAATGCATATTGCCTCCCCAACTGTAATACTCTGATGTCCATGATGTTGCTTGTATTGCTTCCAGAAAATCAATAAAATTCTATTTAAAAAAAAAAAAAATTATTATTAAATTTATTAAAATTAAATTACTTCCCACCCTATTTCCCTATAAACCCACAACCCGCTCCTACAAAAATGACACAATTAACATAATTACCACTTAATTAATAATAATCAACAACCAATTAATAATTAATTAATAATAAATTAATTCCCACAATTAACACTATAAAATCTGAAAAAATAAATACTAATAAATAAAAAATATGAATTAATTTATTATAATTAAATTACTTCCCACCCTATTCCCCTATAAACCCACAACCCGCTTCTAAAAAAAAACACATAATTAACATAATTA
Organism: Calotriton arnoldi; assembly: GCA_963921515.1. Classification (NCBI taxonomy): domain Eukaryota; kingdom Metazoa; phylum Chordata; class Amphibia; order Caudata; family Salamandridae; genus Calotriton; species Calotriton arnoldi. Next base: position 461,243 of record CAWUFW010010553.1, read on the forward strand.
CCAATTAATTAATAAAAATTAACAACCAATTAATAAATAATTAATAATAAATTAATTCTCACAAACACTATAAAATCTAAATTAAATAAATACTAATAAATAAAAAATATTAATTAATTTATTATAATTAAATTACTTCCCACCCTATTCCCCTATAAACCCACAACCCGCTACAGAACTAAAAAACGCAAAATTTAATTAACATAAAATTAATCACTACTAAAAATTTAACACATATATTAAAAAACAAAAGCAATACTTATACAAAAAAATAGATCACATACTTTTAAAATACATCTTAAATACATAACACTAATTTAAAAATTGATATTTTAAACAAGTATATTTTTGCAAACGATATTACTAACTTCGATATTTTCAAAAACGATATTTCTTACCTTAAAGTCGATATTCTTGACCACAATATTCTTGCTGTCGATATTTCTGTATCACGATATTTCCAACTCAATATTTGCGTATGTCGATATTTAAAAATCGATATTCTGTCTGTGCACCCCCATGGGGTACTTCATGTGAACAGGCTGAAACCTTTTGTTGACAGGGCTGACATGTGCTTGCTCATGGCAACTGATGAGGGACAGGAGGAAGAGAGTGACCCTCTCCCTGACCTCCTCTCTCAGAACCCTGATGATGGATCAGTAGATGGAGTGGCCTCGGCAGGCAGCCTCACTGACCAACAGCAGATTGATTGTAGGAAAGTCCTCAATCAATTCAGGCATATGTTTTCTCTGACACCCAGTCAATCCACCTGGTGTACCCATGAAGTGGACACTGGTGAAAGTCTACCTGTTAAAAATAAAATCTACAAGCAGCCTGACCATGTCAGAGATTGCATCAGGACAGAGGTCCAGAAGATGCTGGAGTTGGGAGTAATTGAACCCTCAGATAGCCCTTGGGCTAGCCCAGTAGTCCTAGTACCCAAACCTCACACCATGGGGTGGAAAAAGAGAAATTAAGTTTTGTGTAGACTACAGAGGTCTCAATGCAGTCACTAGGACTGAAGCTCATCCAATTCCCAGGGCAGATGAACTTATTGATACTTTGGCCTCAGCCAAGTTTCTGAGTACATTTGACCTCACAGCTGGCTACTGGCAAATCAGACTAGCTGAGGATGCCCAGCCAAAAACAGCATTCTCAACCCCTAGTGGGCATTATCAATTTATTGTAATGCCCTTTGGTTTGAAGAATGCACCTGCCACATTCCAGAGGTTGGTGAATAAAGTTCTCACAGGCCTGGAAGCCTATAGTACAGCATAACTAGATGATATAGCTTTCTTTAGCTCCACCTGGGAGGATCACCTGGTCCACCTCAAGAATGTTTTGGAGGCTCTGCAGAAAGCAGGCCTCACTATCAAGGCCACCAAGTGCCAGATAGGGCACAGGAAGGTTGTGTACTTGGGCCACCTAGTAGGTGGAGGCCAAGTTCAACCACTACAGAGCAAAATCCAGACCATAATGGAAAGGGTTGCTCCAACTGCCCAGACTCAGGTCAGAGCTTTCTTGGGCCTGACTGGGTATTACAGAAGATTTGTGAAGGGATATGGGTCCATAGTGACTCCCCTGAATGATCTAACATCCAAAAGAATGCACAAGAAAGTTCAGTGGACAGTAAGCAGTCAAAAGGCATTTGATGACCTCAAGCAGGCCATGTGCACTGCTCCCATTCTGCAAAGTCCTGACTACTCTAAAACTTTAATTGTCCAGACAGATGCATCTGAATTGGGGGTAGGGGCTGTGTTATCACAACTGAATGGAGAGGGCCAGGATCAACCAGTAGCTTTTATCAGCAGAAGGTTGACCCCCCCAGAGAGAAATGTTGGTCAGCTATTGAGAGGGAGGCCTTTGCTGTGGTCTGTGCCCTTAAGAAGTTGAGGCCATACTTGTTTGGCACTCACTTCATTTCATCGTTCAGACAGACCATAAGCCCCTCTTATGGCTTAAACAGATGAAGGGTGAAAACCCCAAACTTTTGAGGTTGTCCATTTCCCTACAGGGGATGGACTATACAGTGGAACATAGGCCTGGGAGTAACCATGTCAATACAGATGGACTCTCCAGATATTTCCACTTATAGAAAATGAAGACTCAACTGGGCAAGGTTAGTCTCGCCTCCTTACATTTGGGGGGGGAGGGGTGGGGTGTAGAAAAGTAGGATCTGCTTTTATGGTTACCCCCACTTTTTCCCTGGTGCTAAGCTGTTTTTGACTAGTCTGACTGGGATCCTGCTAATCAGGAACCCAGTCTCTCTGATTTCTCCCCTAAATTGTTATGTTCAGTACTTAGGTACATCCCAGATTGGATACTGGGTACCCTTATCAGTCCCTAGTATATGGTACTAAGGTACCCAGGGCTGAAGCATGTATTATGCCACCCATGGGAGACCATTCAAAATGGACCTACAGGCCTTCCATTGCAGCCTGTGTAAGCTCATGCTAGCACCACTTACGAAAGATATCGTTTTCCTATATCTGAGGTCACTGCACTTAAAACCTATAAGTCACCCCTAGGGCAGGCCTTTATAATCCTGAAGGCAGGGTTCTTGGTTCTAAGTGTGAGGGTACCCCTGCATGGGCAGGACACCCCTACAGCCTACGGAGTCCATTCTCCCGGGTTGTAAATGAAGCAGAAATATACCATATAGAGGGGCTCCGCGTAATTACACAATGAGCATCTCAAAACTGGCTGCAACGACTCCAATCATGTTCGTTATCAAACATATTGGAATCATACCTCCCACACCGTAAACGGTGTGGGAGGTATGATTCCAAGCACTAGAAAAGCCCTCCGTTAAGCTCTCCGTGCTCCCGGTACTGTTGTGTAGTTCCTATATTACCCATACAGGATCTGCGCGTTCGGATAACATAAACTGTAGGACTGGTGGCAGACTGGCTCGGAGCACCCCCACCGAGAATGTTAGCCTTTCTGTTTTAGCTAGCTCACAGTGACACTAGAATCTCCTCTTATCGGGGAGAGAATATTTTCTGGCAACCTCAGAACATGACAACCCTGATCCCCAGGATCGTGGAAACAATATACTACTTTCCGCTCAGTCACTCGTGCTCACTTATTCGGTCTCAGAGAGTTACACAGAAGAAACAGTCGGGCGTGTTACAATAAGAATTTATTGTACAGTTGTTCTTCTAGTGTAAAATAGATGTGCTGCAACAACCGTTAGACAGTAGCAGATATATATGATTAGCAGTACAGTGAAAATAAAAGGATAGTACAGTTCTACCATCGTGCAATAATCATAAATACATACATGAATATAAAATGCCTGATAAAAACGCGCGTACTCTTACGATGCCTATCTAGATGTACCTAAGTGTACCTAGCATGAGAGTAGGTCTGAAGCCAAGAATCCCTCTAGGATTTAGTCTAACCCCATTACCTGAAGTGAGAGAGTGTGGGACCCCGTCCTGGTCTCGAGTTGGACACCCCGCGAGGGATGTGTTAGACCACTGTCAGCTGGAGCGTCTGCATGCAGGAGCCTCAGCGTCTCTGGTCAGTGTGTCGGCCTGGAAGTCTCGGTCTCCTCCCTCAACCCTAGCAAGATGTGCTGTATTTATACAAAAGTATCTAGGGTTTCTTTGTCCCTTGTTTCTTGTACTAGCCATTGTTGGATTTGAGGATGACGTATGGGATGAACCTTGTACGTAGATATTATGCAGGTGGTGTAGCCCCTGACTGGTTTCCAAGAACCCTCATGAATATTCATTCATACTGTATGAGTCCATTGATGGAGTTATAGGACGCTATTGTTCAGGAAAACCCTCCTTCTGCGCCCAGGACTAGAACTAGGTAAAGGTTCAATCCTAAAGGCTCGTTACTGTGTAGTGTAAGGGAGCTAATGTAGGTGAAGGTGTATGATATTACCCGGGCCTATATTAGGGTACCTATATGAAACATAACAGTACCAGCCTTCTAGTCCCGAACAGCACAACATGGCTGCTGCCGACCAGAGACACAATTCTGACTTCCTGCTGCTGAGCCAAGCTCGAGCAGTGGAAGGCAGAACAATAGGTATCCTGTCACAGGGAGGTGTGACCATCTCCAGACAGGATTTAGTGTATTGGGGCAGGGTGGGTGCGCTTGCCAGAGCCACTCAGTCTGCATGAGGGGCACATTTGGTGCCTCCTTGCATAGTCCAGTTCAAACCAGCTCTGGGAGCCGATGGCTCCGGCTCTGGCGCGAAACTGGACAAAGGACATGGGAGTAGCCTCCCCCTGTCCAGACCCTCCCCTGGGACGGTCCCCTGAATCATCCCAACCCTTTCCTGAGGGTACTTAAGGGCTTATCTGTGGGTGGGTCCCTAGATTCGTGGGACACGCTTCAATTCAGACACCACTTCAACTTCTAACGTCTGGGCACTCTGGACTTCGCTGGACTTTGTTTGGGCTCGACTTCGCCCACCTTCCAATCTGGTGCATCGTCTATGCCTGTGCACCATACAGGAACCTTCCAAGGCCGGTGGGCATCAAAGACACCTGAAAGAATCTCCCTTGAAGTGAAGGAGTCACTTCCCTGCATCTGCAGGGACCGCAACTAAGCTGACTGGTCTGCTGATCCTGAGTTCCTACGGACTCTGAAAGGTTCAACAACACAGGTGGTAGTTCTCCACAGCTCTCGAGGCCTGCCCTGCCCTCTCACCAAGTTTGAGGCCAGTATCCCTTGTGGGAGCTGCAGGAACCGAACCCCTGTGCACTGTGTTGACTTGCAGTTGCCACAGCTTGTTGGCTTCCTTCCATCAAGATCTTCGGGCTCCAAGTAGCCCCAATCTCGAGCATCTCTGGTGACCAGAATCTTTGTCCACACCGCATTGTTTGCATCATGGCCTGCATCTTTTGGTGAGTTGCACAAGGTCCTCTTGCGACTCCAGTGCCTCCGGCCTGTGGGTCCTGTTGAGGGTCATCTTTGTTTATGTTGGGCTCCCCTGATTGCTCGGGGCCTGCCCTGACTTCCCTACTTGTGGTGAGTCTCCTGGACCTTGCTGATCCCGATATTGCACCTTCTTCGACTTCCACGTTGGTTGCAGTTGCCAAGGCTTGTTGGTTTTTCCGACGGACACCGACCCCTCAACTCTCGACATCTGACGTGGGTCAGCTCGTGCACAGCTCCTGGTCTTCCTCAGCATCGCCTGGTCCTCACCGCTGTAGAGTCAAGGTCACAGTCAACTCTCCTGCAACACCCGACATCGGTGGGCATTCGTCTTCCAGGTCTCCGGATCACTCCTGAGTGACATAGACTCTGTCCCCTCTGCTTGCAGGTACCTCACAACTAGAATCCACCTTCAGATTCCACCAGACACTTACTCCTTCTCCAGCAGCGGCACTTTCCTGAAGTCCTCCATTGGGAACGACTGTGGTTTCCGACACCACTTCGCACCTATGCACCCGGCTTTCCTGGTGTAGGTAATGTGGTATCCAAGGTGGGGTGGCTCTCCAACCTTCTGTCTTCCACGAGGTTTCTTCAGGGTCCACTGGGAAGGGTCCTTTTTCTTTAAAACTGCAACCAGGACTTACACATTGATTTGTACGGAGAACGCGGTTGTGTTCTCACACTACACACAATCTCCGTGGGGTTCCTAGTTACTCACCTTGCGTGGTTCCTGGGGTCCCCAGCACTTCTACTTCCTCTGGACATTGTCTTGACACTAGTCGTGGTTCTTATACCACTTTCTTAATATATGGTTTGCCCCCCCCCCCCCGGGGTCCACAGTGTATTCTGTCCTATTTACGTGATTTCTATGCAAAGTATTGTGTACAGGTAGGAGATATATAAACGTGTTAGTGAGTACTCTATAATAAATACATATTTTTATAGATAACTGTTGTGGTTCTTTTTCATTTAATCTATACCTATAAGATTGCATTCTGGTAAAACAAGCTGCTTTACACTCCTTCTGGACTTAGCCTGAAGGCTGCTCTCCACAGCTACCACTTAGAGAGCTTTCTATGTGTGTCTAAGACCTCCTAAATCACCATAATGGTTGTCTGGACTGGTGCAGGGTGTCCACTTACATAAGTGTACATCATATACCAGGCCAGCCTATCACAGATACTCTGCCCGAAAGAAGGAATGTTGTGCTGCAGACAGGACTGCCACTCTGCTGGACTGCTTCTCTGAAGGACTGCTGCCCTGCTGTGCTGATCTACTGCCCTCTTGTCTGTGTGAGAAGGAGTGGACCTGCATCTGTTGAACCCAGGACCCTAGAGTGACTCCATTGGCTAGTTAGCTGGCCTCCTGACTACAGCCTCAGGGACAGAACGCTCCAACAACTTTGAATACCATATCTGGACTCTGCCATCTGTGAGTCCCACCCTGCCAAGTGGTGCCACCCCAGTCGTTGACTCTTGGAAGTGGACCTAAAGGTGCTCTGCCAGCCCATCTGTGGATCCAGAAGAACCAGCACATCTCCTCTACTGTGCGGCGCAACCCTGAGCACAACCGACGCATCGCCCTGCTGCAAGAATGAATAGGCCACGTTACAATGCATGCGATACATCGAATACAATTACAACGCGGTCATTACAACGACCACGTTGTTACATCGCATACCATTATAACGCAAGTTGTTACAACGATTTGCTGTAGGGGGCGCGCTGGATTTTGGAATAGCAAAATTTACTATTCCAACTCCAGTCTGTGCAACAGTAGGGAAGGTGTTGGATGTTAAATCCAACACCTTCTGCCCCCTACAGCAAGTCGTTCTAACAACATGCGTTGTAATGGTTTGCGATGTAATAATGCAGTTGTTGTAATGACTGCGTAGTAATGGCATGCGATGCATCGCATGCGTTGTAAATGATATTTCCCTGCGAGGATTCTCCCAGTATAAGAACTCTTCATTGACTTTACAGTCTGCATCGAAACTACCGCTGTATGACGCCTCCACGACGCAGGCCTTTGCATCTTAAATGTCATGTTGACTGCAGCCTCAATGATGACCCATGTTCTTGCAGAGCAGACACACAGCTCTTCGGAACGTGATGCATCCTTGACGCCGGACTTCACATCGCAAGCCCTCATCGATGGGATACTCACCGATGTTGCAGGAGCTCACACCGGAGCTTCGCAGCTCCTCAAAACCATTGCATCGCCCCGACTGAGCAATGCATCCTCGACACAGGACCTTGCAATGCTCCGCAACCAGGAGTTAAGGTACTCTTTTTCAGAGGGCCTAAAGGGGTCCCTGTATCTGGCCCGCACTTCATCGCGGTTGGCCTGAACTTGTGACTTTGTCCCAGTCCGGTGCGACCAGATATCCACAGTTGGCACTTTGTACTGAAATCTTTAAACCTGCATATCTCCAATTCTACTGATTTTTGCCGTTTTGGTCTTGTTTTTTTAAATTAAAATGTATTCTATCTTTGTAATCTTGTGTGGGATCCTTTTTGTGGTTTGTTTTCATTTTATTACTGCATGAAGGGTTGCACAAAGACTTTTGCCTCTACGTTAAGCCTAACTGCTCTGTACCAAGCAACGAGAAGGTTGAGCACCGGTTAATTTAGGTTTACTTGAGACTTCACCCTGAAAAGGATTGTGGTTGCTTCTTGAGTAGGGTTTTAACCCCTCAACCAGTAACCCAGTTTCTTACAAACTCTCGCTATGCCACTGTTTGCCATTTCAAAATTCTTTAGCATCATATTTTTGACATTGCAAGAATTAATCTCTATCGTGCTTAGAACAGCTGCCTCATCAAAGTCCTTTTTCCTCATATGGGTTTCCCTTATTGAGAGTTCATGTACATTAGTGTAGTTGGGCCTCTGCCTTTTAGTGGCCAACTGCGAGTTCAGAATACTCACTTGTTCTCTAGTGACCTCTGGATCTATGTTTTCAGGATTTCCTGGGTTTCCTGATATCTTGGATTTTCTGCTCTTAGCTTTACAGATCTCTGGCCACTCCAAGCTTTACGAGTTGGACATTCCCACCTGGGTGTTTTAGAGGCCGGAGTGGCTGGTGATTGCTGCGTGGGATTTATATTATGCACTTCTGTGCAGACCATAAGACATTTAAGTGTACTGAGTCCATTTGCCCACTGCTCTTGATTACCCTGTGAGTCATGTCTGGCAGGAAAGTCCCCAGCACTTATATTAATTGTCTCCTGTTCTAAGATTGCCGGGTCCAGATTCGGGCTGGGGGTCTCCTGCAAATTGTCTGGAATATTTGTGATAGCTTCCAATTGTGGTCCAGGGCGTGATCCACAGAATCTACTTTGCTCTTAGTTGTGCTCTCTATTTTACTCTCTATTTTGCTATCAATGGCTGTCTGTCTTGGGGTTCGTTAATGGTTCTGTATTAGACGGGAGAGGAGCAATAATTGCGTTTAGAGGCGTCATACTCTAGAAATACATCTGCTCATTTTTGTAGTCTCAGGAGCCAAATCATAAGTTTCGCCTTCACTGTGGTGTTGCTTTCTAATATACAAGTTTGCTCTTGCTTGCCTGTTTGATCTTGAGGATATGGAAGCTCTGCTTTTCCAATCTTGTTGAGGGATGTCATAGCCCCCATGACCCTTGTCAATGTCTGGCTAGATTTTGAGAGCTTTGTCTTGGCTCAAGTTTGTCGCACCTCCAGTTTGCTCTGATGGGTATTCTGCATTTACCCAGATTTCTCTTCCCCAGCTGTGGTGTCCTAATATTTTTGCACTCTTTCCTTCTCCCACCTCGCCGCCAAGACCTGGAACACCCTCCCCACCAACCTCCGACAGACCCAAGACCTACTGGCCTTCAGAAGACTCCTCAAGACCTGGCTCTTCGATCAGTAGCAGCACCACCCCCCTCTTCCCCCAGCGCCTTGAGACCCTCGCGGGTAGGTAGTGCGCTTTATAAGTGACATGATTGATTGATTGATTCTACCCCCTTTACAGTGCTCTTACACCCGCGGGCCTGGTTCATGCTACGTATTCGATGGTCAATGCAACACTTGCAGCAGTGATATTGCCAGGCTTGAGATGAAGAAGTGGAAGGAGTGGACCAGATGTCAGGTCCTCTGCACCCATGATCTGAAACTCCATCCCCACTCAGATGGATATTAAACTCTATCCCCAACCATATGGATATGAAACTTCACACACACTCCGATGGACCTGAAACTCCATCCCCACCCACATGGATCTAAAACTCCATCCCCACTTACATGGACCTGAAGCTTCATCTCCACCAAGATGGATATTAAACCCCATCCCTATGCACATGGATATGACACTACATCCCTATCCAGGATATGAAACTCCACACCTACTCAGATGGACCTGAAATACCATCCCCACCCAGATGGATATGAAACTCCATCCCCACCCAGGATCAGAAACTCCTTCTCCACCCAGTTCTATCTGAAACTCAATCCCCTCCCAGATGGCTATTAAACGCCTTCCCCAGCAGATGGATATGAAGCTCCATCCCCACCCAGGATCTGAAATTCCACACCTTCTTAGATGGATCTGAAAAACGAACTCCAACCAGATGGATATGAAACTTCATCACCACCCAGATGGATGTGAAACTCCATCCTCACCCAGATGGGTATGAAACTACATCCCCACACTGGATCTGAAACTCCATTTCCACCCAGATGGATATGAAACTCTATATCCGCCCAGTTAGATATGAAACTCCATCCCCACCCAGATGGATAATGCACTTCATCCCCAGCCAGATGGATATGAAGCTCCATCCCCACCCAGGATCCGAAACTCCACACCTACTCAAATGCATCTGAAACTCAATACCCACCCAGATGGATATGACACTCCATCCCCAACCAGATGGATCTGAAACTCCATCCCCATCCAGGATCTGAAACTCCACACCTACTTAAATGCATCTGAAACTCAATTCCCACCCAGATGGATACGAGACTCCATCCCCAACCAGATGAATATGAAGCTCCATCCCCACCCAGGATCTGAAACTTCATCTCCACCCAGATGGATACGAAATGCCATCCCCACCCAGATGGATCTGAAACTCTATCCCCAGCCAGTTAGATATGAAACTCCATCCCCACCCAGATGGATAATAAACTTCATCCCCAGCCAGATGGATATGAAACTCCATCCCCACCCAGGATCTGAAACTCCACACCTACTTAAATGCATCTGAAACTCAATCCCCACCCAGATGGATATGAGACTCCATCCCCAACCAGATGGATCTGAAACTCCATCCCCATCCAGGATATGAAACTCCACACCTACTTAAATGCATCTGAAACTCAATTCCCACCCAGATGGATATGAGACTCCATCCCCAACCAGATGAATATGAAGCTCCATCCCCACCCAGGATCTGAAACTTCATCTCCACCCAGATGGATATGAAATTCCATCCCCACCCAGATCGATCTGATTCTCTATCCCTAGCCAGTTAGATATGAAACTACGGGGCATATTAGCAAGAAATGGCGATAACTATTGCTAACCTAGGTTAGCGCTAGTTTTCCTATCGCCGTCGATCCCTGCAAGTTATCACCCTGTTAGCGACGTATTAGCAACGTTTTGCTAACAGGCGATAGCTGCAGGGATCAGCGGCAAAAACCGTCGCTAACATTAACGCGACGGCGTGAATGGAACCGGCGATAGCGGGTGGAATCCAGCGATAAGCCCTTAGCGATAGAAAAAGGCACGCTAACCCGCAATTTCTGACTTAGCCTATCTGGCCACCTCCAACATAAAAGATGCACCAAAAAAAGATTTGAGCAGCCAGGGCATAGTGCAGCACACACCAACAACCCCCTCAAGCCACCCAACATCCCGGTTGACCAGGATGAGATCCTGGTCCCCACGCAGGACCTGCGTCTGGTTCCTGGATCCCTTGCTGGACCTGCGTCTGGTTCCTGGATCCCTTGCTGGACCTGCGTCCGGTTCCTGGATCCCTCGCTGGACCTGCGTCTGGTTCCTGGATCCCTTGCTGGACCTGCGTCTGGTTCCCGGATCTCTTGCTGGACCTGCGTCTGGTTCCTGGATCCCTCGCTGGAGCTGCATCTGGTTCCTGGATCCCTCGCTGGAGCTGCGTCTGGTTCCTGGCTCCCTCGCTGGACCTGCGTCTGTGGCCTGGAGTGGGATGTGGAGTAGATGTGGAGTGGATGAGCCATGGCGAGAGACATTGATGTGCGACGATCACCCGTACCTGGTAGTGAAGTCTGGCAGGTCGCATGGAGACACGTTGCTGACCTGTGTGAGAAGCCCGACTTGCGCACCTTGGTGCAGTCAATGGTAGAGGTGATCCTGCGCACCAACGTAGTGATGTCCGCTTTGCATACTATGATCCACCACTACACCAGGGTGCACGGAGGGGATTACCAACGGTGGGTGCCGTCTCCCTGCATCACAGGACGGATGATGTTGGGCGGGCCGGATGCCCTGGAGGGTGAGGCCCCTGTGCGACACCGAACTTGTGTGGACTGAGCGCTGCAACTACACGCCTAGGGGAGCCCTGCTGCAACAACTGCATCGGGCGGTCCACCAGCCGACTACGCGGTGACTGCTGTACCCAGCCCAGTGAAAGCACACCTGTCTCAGGCTCCTGCTGGCTGAGTCACAGATGTGGAGAGAGTGCAGTGGATTGCGCCACAGGGTCAATGTCCAGGTAAGGAGAAGGTGGGTTGGTTACGTTGTTGTGTAGGCATTCGGAGGCGTGAGTGATGATTTTGAAGGTGACTCTTATCACCACGGGGAGACACTGGAGTCTACGTAGGTGTCTGCCGATGTGTTAGTGCCGGGGGATGCCGAGGAGGAGTCTGGCGGCATTGTACTGTAATGTCGGTAGTTTGCGGAGTATGGACTTGTAAATGGCGGCGTAGAGTGCGTTCCCAATGTCCAGTCTGCTGGTGATAAATGCATGGGTGACTGTCTTCCTTGACTCTGGGGGTATCCATTTGAAGGTCTTGCGGAGGATGCGGAGGGTGTTGAAGCAGCTGGAGTTGACGGCGTAGACCTGTCTGTTCATGGTGAGGGATGGGTCGAGTACGATGTCGAGGTTTCTGGCGTGGTCCGAGGGGGTAGGTGGGCTTCCCGAGGGCGAAGGCCAACAGGTGTTGTCCCATGCTGAAGGTGTGGTCCCAAGGACAAGGACTCCTGTCTTCCCGGCGTTGAGCTCCAGGCAGCTGTTGGTCATCCAGACTGCGACGTCCTGCATTCCGTTCTGGAAGTTGAGTCTGGCGGTGGTGGTCTTTTGGTGAGGGGGAGGATGAGCTGTGTGTCATCAGCGTAGGATACGATGTTGAGGCCGTGTTGTTGGACGCTAGCGTCGAGGGTGCCATGTAGATGTTGAAGACGGTCGGGCTCAGAGATGAACCCTCTGGGACTCCGCAGGTGATTTATGTGGGAATGGAGAGGAAGGTTGGAAGTCTGATCCTTTGGCTTCTTCCGGGGAGGAATGATCGGATCCAGTCGAGGCCTGTTCCTTGAATGCCGGCGTCGTGTAGTCTTGCGACTAGTGTGTGGTGGGAGACGGTGTTGAAGGCCGCTGACAGGACGAGTATGATGAGGGCTGCGGAGTGGCCTTGTTCCAGGAGTGTGCGGATGTCGTCTGTGGCGGCCAGTATGACGGCCTCGTTGCTGTGGTTGGTTTGCAATCTGGATTGGGACGGGTCGAGGATGGTGTTGTCATCAATTAATCGTGTCACTTCCCTGTTGACTGTTTACTCTGCAACTTTGCAACTTTGGCTGCGAAGGGGAGGAGCGAGATGGGCCGGTAGTTCTTGAAGTCTGTGGGGTGTGCTGTGGTCTTCTTGAGAAGGGGCCAGACTTCTGCACGCTTTCAGTCGTCTGGGTAGGTGCCTGTCTTGAAGGTGGTGTTGATGGTGCATTGCAGTTCGTGTGTGATGGCGGCCGCAGCTCTGTGGTAGATGTGGGAGGGAATACGTTGGTGGGGGCCCACGAGTGCATGCCTTTCATGGTTGAGGCTGTGTCTTCGGCTGTGACTGGCGTCCAGTTGGAGATGGTCGACTGGCTGATGTATCCGGGGCCCGGGGTGACTGTAGACGGGGGCTCCTCAGAGTGTGGAGTTGTGGCTGGTCTGGATATGGAAGTGTAGGTGTTTGGCGGAGGGGAAGGTTCCGCTGGGGGTGGTGAGGCGGAGGGTGCTCTTGTGTGCAATGGCGAGGCACCCTCCCGGGTGGTTGGTGCGGTCCTTCCTCTGGATCTTGTATCCGTCCGGGATGGTGGTCTTGATGTCGGGGCGGAGGAGGCGTTGGTCCAGGTCTCCGTGAAGAAGGCGATGTCGGGCGAGAGAGAGAGTCGAGTAGGTTCCAGATTTCCACGGCATGTATGTGCACGGAGCACCAGTTGAGGGGGATGCATCCTAGGGTGTAGCCGGTGCTGGTGTCGGCTGTGTTGGAGTCCGGGGTGGTGGTTAAGCTCCGGCGGCAGTGGAGGCAGGAGAACTGGCCGTGGGTCGTGTTTGCCAAGGCCTGTTGTCAGTCTCTGACTTTCCCGGGTTTGAGTGTGTGGAGGGTGGCTGTGACGTAGCAGTGGGTGGCTCGTGATCCAGGCTTACTGGCGCTGGTCGCGGTTGGGTTGCAGACGTGCGCAGATGGGCTTGTCTTAGGTGCGTCTTCTGCGTGCCAGCAGCGCCTGTCCGCTGCGCGATTGCGCAGCGTCCGCCATTAAGTAGGGCAGGGCGGAGGAACGATCAGCTGGGAGGTGGGAATGTGCGAGGACAGGGGCGCGGGGCCGCAGGGGCAGCAGCGGCGGGAAGCGTGTAGTGCGGGCTCAGAGAAGCCAATGAAACAGTTAAAATAAGGGACAAACAAGGGATAAATAACGGATGTAATCATGCTATGTATCCTCAGGGGTTGGGCGGGTGGGTAGGACTACTCCAAACATGGAGCAGGGAATGTGCGGATTGGCATGCACACTCAAGTGCGCAATGACTGTTTGGTCGGCCCACTCAGGCCGCCCAATGCAGACATGCGCATTTCTCTGTTCGCATTGCAGGCTGCATTGCAGCCTGCATGGAGAACATGCCCACCCCTCCGGCCCCTGGCTGCATGACTTGTCCTGTTGCCAAATTAAAATACCACCGCCACATCGCAGCGTTGTGAATGACTCATGCGAGAGAGCCTGGCTGCCTACTTCCTTTTCCTGGAAGCAGACGCAGGAGAGCAGGAGCTAGGTAGACACGGGACACAGCTTAGAGGTGAGACTTCCCTCAATAAATTCTTAACTACACACGCTCACACACACATCCCCGCGGCCACGCACCATCCAGTGTTCATTACAGGGTTTACCACCTCACAGCTGTCCAGACACCCCTCTCCGCACTTCTCAATGGTGGCCGCTGTGCGCCCATGCACAGCGGGTGTACCACTCGTGTGCCAAAGACACATACGTAGTTGCGATGCATGCCATGACATCGCATTCCATTCTAATACATACTAATACTAGGCACATTGCAACAGTAGAGTAAGTGTTGCATAGCTGAGACATGACGATCACTGTTCCCACTACAGTGAGTGCGACCCAAGAATAACCTTTGCACTACAGATCCAACCGTGAACCCTGGAATTAATTTCTGAACCCCCAGAGGACACCCAAAAGATCACATTTGAGACAAATGCACCCCCTCAAATTTCTCTTTATTTTGGCACAAAACACACCCAGGATTTAGAAATTTAACCCCAAAAAATACACACAAAAATTCAAATATTTACCCCAAAAACACCCCATTTTTCATATTTTACCCCAAAAAACACCCCATTTTATTACATATTTTACCCCAAAAAACACCCCATTTTCATATTTTACCCCAAAAAACACCCCATTTTTCATATTTTACATCCAATACCCATGCACACCTGAAAAAGTTGAAATTACCCCATTACTGACCTCACAATGCGTTGAATTCAAATGCGATGTTAAGGCACCTGCGTTGTCAGAGTTGCGTTGTTAACGATGTACTGCCTGCGTTGTAATGGTCGTCTCCCGTGCCAAAGGCAACCCATAGGCTACGCCGTTTGCGTCCGTCTGCCCCTGGACCGCGCTCAGCACCAAGGGGCATTCCTCTTGGACACTCCACCGATACGACGCCAGCAGCCTCCTCGCCATCATCCCTGGACACCACCTCACCTGGGAGGACCAACCTCTGCTCCGGACCGGACATCGCCATCACCATCACTGACGGCTGCAGTATCACCCGCAAGGAGCACCCCAACCGTCAGGGAGGAGGCATTGCCATCACCTACAGAAGCACACTCCAACTGACCACGCACTCTAATGACCCAAGGGTGACCATGGACCACGTCAACTCCAAGATCCGGACCAGGCACAGGTGCATCCTCTGCGGCACCCTCATGTGCAGGCCCCCCGGGCCATGGCTCCCCATTCTCCAATACCAATTTAGACCTCATTGCACCCCAGGATCTCCCATCCACCAACGACATCCTACTCGGTGACCTCAAGTTCCACCTGGGGAACCCCAGTGACCAGGACACCACCCCCTAATGGGGAAGGTCCCCTACATCAGACGCATGCAGCAAGTCACCGCAACAAGCCACATAGCAGGACACATGGTCGAGCACGTCACCTCCGCCAGCGTGAACTTCAAGTGCAGCCACAACACCGGACTTTCCTGGACCGACCATCATTGGTAACATCACGTCTTCACCTTGCCCACCGGACGCCACCACCATCATCGCACCCCCTCGCTGCTGGATCAAGGCCACCGAAGAACATCTCGCCAACTCCCTCCGCACCAACACTCCACCAATGCTTCCATACGATGACACCGCAGCGCCCAAACACCACTGATGTATCTCCTACTGCGCCAACATTCAGGCACCCCTCATGAACAGCACTGCGTCAGTACCTTCCGCCTGCCAGATGGCAGGCATGAGGGTGAGGCAGTGCCACAGGGATAGGCTGGCTCCATGCATTGCTGGAGTTGCGTCATGGTTGTGACACGACTGCAGCAATGCGTGACTTTAGCGCAGACAGATACGTCAGGATTCCTGACATATCTGTCATTACTTGCGTCATGGAGCGCTGTCCAGTGAGTACAGCGCATCCATGCTGTTGCAAGGAGGGCGTAATGAGAAGTGTTGCAACGCTGTCTTGTCGCAGCGCAGCGACACTTTTCATGACTGGGGCCCAGGAATGTGCACTATCTTATTGATGGTGCACATTCCTGCACTGTATTTTTGTCGCAGGGCAGCACTGCAACATTGCTTGCAGCGCTGTCCAGCACCAAAAACATGCATGGATGTGGGCCCAAGACTTATTTCCCATTTTTAAGACCAGCTATTTTCTGGTCTTAAGTTCCTGCAGCTAACGGGCCTTAGCGCGACTTTTTTTATCGCTTCGCGGGTCCGGCCTATCCTTGCTAATAAGACGAAGTGCGGTTAGCGGGAGTTTTTGCTGGATTTAGAGACGGAACGCCTACCTTGCATGTCATTAGCGATAAATATCGCTGGCATGCAAGGCAATAGTAAAAACGGGTGCTATCTCCGGAAAGCTGTCGCTAACGCCTGTTAGCGACAGCTTGCTAATAGGGCGATAAACATATCGCCACTTTGGCGTCAAAAAAGTGCTGCTAAAGTGGCGATGAGCCCTTGATAATATGCCCCTCAATCCCCACCCAGATGGATAATGAACTTCATCCCCAGCCAGGATCTGAAACTCCACACCTACTCAAATGCATCTGAAACTCAATCCCCACCCAGGTGGATCTGAAACTCCATCCCCATCCAGATGGATATGAGACTCCATCTCCAACCAGATGAATCTTAAACTCCATCCCAACCCAGACAGATGTTAAACTCCACCCCAGCCAGATGGATATGCACCTTCATCACCACCCAGATGGTTGCAAAACTCCATCCTCACCAAGATGGATAAGAAGGTCCGTCCAAACCCAGGATCTGAAACTCTATTCCCACCCACATGGATATGAAATTCTATTCTCAACTGGATGGATCTGAAACTCTATCCCCACCCGAAAGGATATTAAACTCTTTTCCCAGCCAAATGGATATGAAACTCCTTCCCCACCCAGGATCAGAAACTCCACACCTACTCAAATTCATTTGAACCTCCCTCTCCACCCAGATGGATCTGAAACTCCCTCCTGACTCAGATGGATCTGAAACTTCATACCCACCCAGATGGATATGAGACGCATCCCCACACAGATGGATAATAAACTCCACCCCACCCAGGATATGAAACTCCTCACCTACTCAGATGGATCTGAAACTCCATCCCCGCCCAGATGGATATGAAACTCCATCCCCACCCACATGGATCTGGAAATCCATCCCCATCCAGATCGTGAAAAAACATACCCACCCAATGGATATTAAACTCCAACCACTCCAAATGGATCTGAAACTCCATCCCTCCAAGATGGATCTGAAACTCCATCCCTCCAAGATGGATCTGAAACTCCATCCCGACCAAGATGGATCTGAAACTCCATGCCCACCCAGATGGATCTGAAACTCCATCCCTCCAAGATGGATCTGAAACTCCATCCCTTCAAGATGGATCTGAAACTCCATCCCTCCAAGATGGATCTGAAACTCCATCCCGACCAAGATGGATCTGAAACTCCATCCCTCCAAGATGGATCTGAAACTCCATGCCCACCCAGATGGATCTGAAACTCCATCCCGACCAAGATGGATCTGAAACTCCATGCCCACCCAGATGGATCTGAAACTCATCCCTCCAAGATGGATCTGAAACTCCATCCCTCCAAGATGGATCTGAAACTCCATGCCCACCCAGATGGATCTGAAACTCCATCCCTCCAAGATGGATCTGAAACTCCATCCCGACCAAGATGGATCTGAAACTCCATGCCCACCCAGATGGATCTGAAACTCCATGCCCACCCAGTTGGATCTGAAACTCCATGCCCACCCACATGGATCTGAAACTCCATCCCCACCCACATGGATCTGAAACTCCATCCCCACCCACATGGATCTGAAACTCCATCCCCACCCAGATGGATCTGAAACTCCATGCCCACCCACGATCTGAAAACTGCACACCTACTCAGATGGATCTGAAACTCCATGCCCACCCACGATCTGAAAACTGCACACCTACTCAGATGGATCTGAAACTCCATGCCCACCCACAATCTGAAAACTGCACACCTACTCAGATGGATCTGAAACTCTATCCCTCCAATTGGATCTGAAACTCCATACCTCCAAGATGGATCTGAAACTCTATCCCTCCAAGATGGATCTGAAACTCCATCCCTCCAAGATGGATCTGAATCTCCATCCCTCCAAGATGGATCTGAATCTCCAACCCTCCAAGATGGATCTGAAACTCCATCCGCAAACTCGAATCTGACACCCCATCCAGACTTGCCAATATCACATATTCTCCACTTTCAGAATGTAATGAAGATGCGCCTCTACCAGGCGCGTCTGTTGTAATATTGTTTATTTCTTTTTTTAGACAGCAGTAAAACGGATGAAACAGGTATCAGAGGCTGTCCATCTACAGTAAAAATAAAGATTACAATTAACAAAGGAAGAGAAAGACCTAACTGGACAACTTCAGCATGCCTACTTTACCAACAGGAAGGCCTTGGCACACCAATCATCAAAATGTCAGTGTAAAGTAGTCTAACGTGTTTTTTAGTATAGCACATCCTACTGCACGTCCACAGTTAAATAAAAGTTGTTACTATTACCCAACTTACCAATCTTAGAAAAATGGAAAGCTGAGCCTGCCTTCTAGGGATTCAAACTTGCAACATTTAGTTCACTTCAGATGACTGAGTCCAGCATTAACTCGCTCACACCGCTTGTCTGCCTGAATCCCCGGGCAATCCAGATATTTGGGGGTTCCTACCAACGTTTTAATTACTTCCTCTCATAATTTTCGGGAATGCTGCTTAAAGTTTCTACCGATCCATTAATGCAATCCATCAGGGTCAGATGTTTGTGAGCAAGGGATGGTGCTGTGTTGTTAGCAGTAGTATTACTATCGCTAACAACCCAGGCACCCTGGTACAAGGTACCATAATGCAAGGTCTGGCATCAGCCTTAGAGCGCCAACTAGTGACGATGCAAAATTACTTCAACAGGTCCAACATATTGTGTCACTTCTGTTTATGGTGATGGCTCCAACAGGGAAAATGCTATTTTGCCTTCCGCATTGAAGATGGTTTTATTGTCCCTACTCATACCAATCCATGATGATTCGACGGTATATCGTAAGCATGGCCACTGGACTTATGTGGTGGGAGCATCAAATTATGTGGCAGGGTTTACTAAATTATGCGTCAAGAAAAGGCAAATTATGCAGCATAATGTAGCACATTTTGTGATAGCATTACCTCATCATATTGTAAATTTGACATATTACACGCTAGTACTATCTGGGTAAACGTTTCACCTCATTAGCACCAGTCTGACACAAAGACAGCCATAAGCAGCAGAAAGATGACCAAGCAATCTGTGCGAAGGGCCTTGCACTGCACAACAACGTCTTGCTGTGTTTTAAAAACTTTTGAGATAGAAACAATTTTTGGGGTAAAATCTACAGATTATGCAGCAGATGTTGGATTATGCGGCAAATGCGGAAAATACATAATTATTCCAAAAACGCAGCAGCCGCAAAATCGCATAATTTCAGAGGCTCTGACCATAAACTGTTAAAAAAATAACAGTTTTGACTGAGGGCAAAAATCTACCTCTTGTCAGAAACCTTAGTTCAGGGCACGAAATTCCTGCTAAAGTGGAACAAGCTGCAAACATATGAACATGCCAGCACCACCCAAGCCAGATCGAGGGCAACATAAATTATTCCTAAGCTTCCAGCTAAATAGCTTAACCGGTGCGCAACACAGTCCATGAATCACGCGAAAATGTTGCATTTTCCGGCTGGCTGTGTTTAAAATGATGTGACCCACATTAATGGAAGTACATACAAATGCAGGGTTTAGGCTGGCACCCAGCGAGGGTACCATCTGCTAGCTTCCTCTTGGATTTCACTCCTGATCAAGCTCAAAAAATGAATATAGAGAAGAGACCTAAGCGTGGGAGTTAATTCATCTAAAATAAACCTAACCAGCATTGGCAAAGCCAATCGATGTGGCTTTTTGTTGGCAGAAGGGTTTGGTGAAATGTGGGTGACTTTAAATACAGGAGAGGAGCCTAACGGCTAGGGCGGCCGACCTCGAATCTGGGGAACTGGGTTCGAGTCTCGGCAACGACGCTGAACATCCTGTGATTCTGGGCAAATCACTTAATCTCCCCGTGCCTAACCAAAGTGAATGTGTGTCTCATGTAACGTAACTGGTGCTATGTAAAGCGCTCTGATACCCGATTCGGGTCAAGTTCGCGCTATATAAAACTCTGCAAAAAAAAAAAACACTCACCTGTCCTTGAATGAAAATCCCATAAAGAATGCAAAGGAGCAAAGGCCCCCCCTTCTTAATCAGACTGCGCCGGCAAAGTTAAGCTGTACCCTGAAAAATCAGAGTGCTATGAAAAGGAGTGAGAAAATGAAGACTGCTTTGTAAGTGGTGGACTAAAATGGCACACACAGCAAAATATTGCACAGTTGATACTTTTCGCAAAGACCCAGTACTTTTGTGAAAACTTTATGAGGGTGCTTGTCTTAAGTGTGTGAACAAAAAAGCTGACGTTAAACAACATGTTATTTTAGACGCCAAGAAAACAAGCATTTGCAATGCTATCGGTCTCTCATTTGGGACTTTATATGTATTTAGCTATGCAGCATATTAGCCTGGGTGCTGAAACATCAACTGTTCTTTAACATGGAGGGAAACTGCGGAATACGCCAGGTATGGGAACACATGGAGAAAAATACTGCCTATCAGCGGTAAATTGTATTGTCCAAAGCTCTGTTTTTAATATAAAATCAGTCCCTTCTGTGGTCATATCACTGAAAAACAAGATTTGAAAAAAATATTATTGTCTACGGGTGTTCGTTGAATACAAGTTTCTATGGCCTGGAATCTAGGGAATGCTAAAGTGATTCTGGTATTTTACTGACCTTTGCTGGTCGTTTTCTATCAAGAAAATTAAATAGAGGCAGTTGCAAGAAAAATAGAAAAAGAAAGTCCCTAAGTAGAAAGCAATTCTGGTATTTTGCTGACCTCTACTGGTCGTTTTCTATCAAGACAGTTAAATAGAAGCAGTTGAACAGAAAAAAAAGACCCTAAGCAAAGGTGGAAGCAGACAAGTCCTAGGGCTCATCTCCAGATCCCACAAAGTACATACAACAGATCTTCCAGACAGCGCAAGCGCCGTCTAGGCTCGACCTAAAAATGACCATGCAAGTGACTAGTGCTGTGTTTTTATAACAGGCTATAACATCAAAATAACTAGCACTTCCTAGACAAAATAGCTGGGAATCAAAGATTACAATGTTTTTGTGTCAATAAACTAAATACATCAAAGGATACACACTGGCTCTAGGCTAACAAAAGGGCTACATGAGCCCTAGTCCCAAAACAGGAACCCAAATGGTACTATGTACCCATCCACAATGTCCAAAGGTTAAACATGAAAACACAATAAAAAACAACAACTGAACAGGGCTTTACTCTCTCTCGCTGCACATTCTAATGAATTTTCTTGAATAACTGATAAAATGAGGTGTTCCAAGCAGATGAGGCTGCCTCTAGCCAGACCTAAAACTGTATCCCTGGCATGTTTATATCGCTATCCCGTTCATAAAAAAGTTAATTTTAACCTATAAATATTTTTAAGAAAGCCAACCTAACAGGAATTGACCTTGTAAGTGCAAAAAAAAAAAGAAAATCCCATTAAGAAATAGCTGATCCTTGAAGCATTGAGACAGTTAGTAGGGAATCCCTACATCCCTCGGCAGATTTCGGGTACATACAGTGGATGCACACAAAGGATTTCAAAGGACAATCTTGTCCAGAAACTATTTAGTTGGCCAGTTGTTTCAAAAGACTTATGTAAACAATGCCACATGGGTAATGGCGGTGGAAGGCTGCCTTCAGCTTCTCATCATCTTCAGGGGCAGGAGTAGTAGGGGCTCCAGGGGCTTGGGCTCTCGCCTGTTCTCACAGACCTGCAGGTGTACCAACGCCCTGTTGGCCGAAGTAGTGCCGGTGTCTACAGTCTTATTCAGTGCTTAATTTGTAAAAGAATAAATGCCGGGGCCCAAAGTTTTCCTTAGGAAACCACTACCGGTGCTGCCGAATGTCAGGGTTGGCGAATGCCAATGCTGTCTTGATTCCAAATCATACTTGTTTCATCCACCACCGTACACAAACAGGGATTGAGTAAAATAAGGCTATAGATACCCACCCTACTTCAGGGTCTGGGAACACATTTTTTGGTCCTGAAGAAACGCTAGGGATCCAGTACTGGACCAATACAGCGTGAAACATGTCGACTTGAATAGTGAAACCTCGATATTTCACTACAACACACTCACTGAGTAGTGGCGCATCTTAATCAAGCGCACACTACCCTATCTTAGTTTTTAACCTTATCGAAGGATCTCTGAATAAAATGTAATTTAAATTCCTTTAAGTAATTTTAGATCACACTTTCCACTTTACATATTATACCCCACACACCCGCATGCACCGTCACGGATGATACGAGAAAAGATCTACGACAAAGAGCCCTCTCGCGGGGCCTGTGGGGCATTGCAGCGCTGGCCCCACGAGGAGCAAAAAGCCCGATGTTGAAGCATGACACCCACATGGGTGTGTGAGGGCAACACTTCCAAATAAGGAAGACGCTCCCCTAGAACCATATATTCCAACAGACCACTTCTTTACACTTTTTCATAAACCTTTTCTATACCTTCTCCACTTAGGAACAAGTGCCCACATTGATTATACATGTCAATTACAGTGAGGAGCACGGGTACTGGACCTTGATCTGGCTCCTAGTCCCCCTCTTTGTGATTAATGATTTATTAAAAGCACTCACAGACATGGTAATATAATAATAATCACCCGGTATTTGTAAAGCGCAAACTAATCCCTCCTAAGGGTCTCAAGGCGCTGGGGGCCGTCGGGGAGATTAAGCGAGCTATTGCCCAGAATCACAGGGTGCTGGGCTGAGTTGCCACCGGCGCTGGGAATCGAATCTTGAGCCCCGTGCTCCAGAGTCAGCTGCTCTGGCCGCTGCGCCACACCTCTCCCATGGTGGTTTTAGCAATTTCCAATCGGTGTCAAACCGAGACCTACCTCATGAATATTAATGAGGTAGGTCTATTTGCGACCCACTGGGAATCGCAAAATGTGTCAAAGACACATTAGTAAATGGATGTTTGCAATTACCAAATAGCGAATCGCTAAAATTCGCTATTTGGCATTTGTAAACTCTTCCCTATATACATCTGGCCCTAAATGAGGGAGATTTCCCCCACCTAGGGAACAATAACTATGCTACACCGGCTCGTACATCAGGACTCATTCGGGCCTACAGTTACTAGGCCAGGGCTAAACAGCCAACCAGCATGAGATAGGACACAGTTGAACCTTGGACTTTCTCGCAAGATTGATTGCCCTGTAGTAGAGACTGACCATGGCTTTCATCATGCTTCGATTTACCCGGATTCTGAAATGCTACATCGCTGACACAACGGGGTCCCTCTAGCCTTCAAAGTGGTGGTAAACCAGGCCGCCTTTGGGAAACACTTGTCAGCACCTCAAGCTGGGCTTACAACCCACGTGTTCTACAGTGCACTTTGCAGTGGATCATATCCGAATCTCTGAATGGACCCCTTCCATGCAGGGGCCCCAGGAGAGCAGCCTCTGAAGAGCCTAAATGCCAGCCTGCCCAGGAGGCATCTTCCTGTGTAGACACTTCCGCATAGATTGTAAGTCTCAGGCATTGTGGCGCAGGTGGACTTCAGCCACGCCCATCCATCCACCCCACGCCCACTGACTGAAAACCCTCCCCAAAAAAATCAAGCTGACCTTCTGTTGAGAGTGGAAGCCTCAGATATCTAGCACCTTCTAGACCACGGTTCCCACCTAAATGACCCAACAAGACAACACACATGGGCAAGCGCCCTCGTATAGCAGGATTCACTCCCGATGGCTAGCCATAGCCCTCCCCAGAGCATTTAGGAATCCATTTAGAGGAGGGAAGTAACAGGTTATGAGCAGGTTACTCATCCGTCCACCACTTGGTTCCTTCGCATCATTTGGAATGCAGGAAAAGATGGAATTCTCATTGGTGGAGTGTGCATGGAATCGCCGCTTGGCACATCTGATACAACTAGAAGTTTAAGATGTCATTATTTCCACTGGTATGCCTTATGCCTGGGTCTGCCAGGTAAAACTTGGTAGAGCCAGGCAGAAAATGTCCAGAAATGTCCATGAGGTACTAGTAGAAGGCCTACAACAGACGGAGGACATTAGTTATGCCATCCCTCAGGATGGACCTCCCTTGTGAGGGTATGTTTGCATTGATGTGAGGGTATGTTTGCATTGATAAAGTAAGCGGGACGGGTCAGCCATACGAGCATGGCCTCCTCTGCCTGCCCGAACACCCTCACCTGATAAAATTGTTGATCTCTGAGAAAGTGATTCAGTCGATGGCAGGAACAAAAGGGGGAGCTCAGGGCACTGCTTAGGTATGTAAAACCGGCTCCTCCATCCATTCGTCCCTTGAGGAATGCCCTTGAACCTCTGTCCATGCCCTAGAGCCTCAGGCCACTGCCCAGCCTCTTGACGGGAACTGAACAAAGGAAAGGTGTGATGTGTCCTTCACCCTATAGCAGAGGGTCAGTGCTATGCCGTGCCCTCTCATATTGAGGAAAAATGGTGAAGCCAGCAGGCTACCTGTGTGGCCCCCTTGGCACCTACCATTGCCTCCCCATGCTATCTTACTTGGTCTGGGTGCATTCTCACTGGTCACCAACTTTTTTTCACCTCAAAGTGGGTCTTGAGATAAATGCAGAAGCCATTTCATGGAAAAAATGTCTGCCGACAAGGTGGACAGCTTTAAGTTAAGAGGCGCAGCTGGTGAGGGAGAAGTCGCAGTGTCCATTGGGCCAGCAGCATGACAAATCACGGCTGCCCACCACTGTAGGCCCCTGTCTGTAGGGCATGGAAGGCTCCAGCACCCTACCTCTGGCGGAACCTTTCAGGAATACCTCAAAACCCAAGCCGTCCTGATTCAGTGGTGCTGGAACAATGTTCAGAGTGGAGGTGCTGCCATCACTTTTACATCACTGAAGTGACAGGGATTGTGAAAAATCCACGCATCGCACAAAGAACAAGTGTAGAAAATGTATTCAGCAGAAGAGGGGTAAGGTGTAGTATGTAGCTGGTGGTGCATTTTGAAGCACACTGTCACAAATATATTACTAAAGCATTGTGTGGTAGCCACTGCCATTTACAGACAACACATTTTCCATTGAAATGCTGACTAAATCAGCAGAGACTTACAGTTTCACTGATGAAACTATGCAGAGCACAAAGGATAATGTGTGGAAATCGGTTTCAGTGAATATTTATAATTTGCGCATCACCAAGTAAAGTGTCTTCATTTGTTCGATCCTATTAAGATCTTTATTTCCATCACACTTCAGATTTCTAAAAAAATGTGCTTCATTTGTGCATTCCTACCTGCTGATATAGTCTATTTCAGGTTTCTAAATTGTGTTGTATTCTACGAGAAAATGAAATCCTGCAGTCTTTTCTTTTGCACTCTCTGTACTCCAGGAAGATTGACACGTGGTTCACTTCACAAAATCCTCTCACTTGGCAGTCACAGAAAGAGCAGTAAACACGAATCTACACTTTAAGAGAAAAAGCAGCAATTTGTCAGAAGACATAACCTGCCATTAAACATCAGTCCTTGAAGCACAGCACATGTGACAACATAAACACAATGCTCATTCACCCTTTTAATGACAGCGTGGGTATTCTGGGGGTGCTGCAGCACCCCTACTTCCAGCCCTATGCCCTCATTATTATTCCGCCCTGACAGACACTCCCATACCTGCCAACTCACACAGCGCCACCCAGTGACCCATGACATCGGCTCCCATCACACGGTCACCAGGTGAGGAGCCAATATCACACGGTGGCAGAGAAAACAAGCTGAACCACTGTAAATAGTGGTTTTCCAGGTAGTCTCCCGAGGCTTTGAACTGCAGACGTCGATTAAGGGGTGTGAAAATACCCTAGGAGGTCGGCACCAGTCTCAGCAAGCTCTTGGGGGGGGGAGGGTGATTGGGGGCGGTGTGGGGTTTCAAAGCGCCTCATAGGTACTTCTCAATGCCAGGCCCTGCCCCTCCTCACATGGTGAGATTGTTCTTCAAGTATGCACTCCCCCTTGGCCTGCCTGGCTGTCTTGTGAGCCCATGTCCTTAAGAACGTCTAGGCAGTATTAGGCCTTCACAACCTGATGTGACAAAGACAGAGTAAATGCTTCCAGACACCGGGAACTGCCATGGAAAAGTAGGCCGGGTGGCGCCCTGCAGAGGAGGCGACGCGTCCATCTTCGGTGGAGCAGCCTCCT
This sequence comes from Calotriton arnoldi, assembly GCA_963921515.1. Taxonomy (NCBI): domain Eukaryota; kingdom Metazoa; phylum Chordata; class Amphibia; order Caudata; family Salamandridae; genus Calotriton; species Calotriton arnoldi. Next base: position 487,729 of record CAWUFW010010553.1, read on the forward strand.
GCCCCCGTGCCTGCAGGGGGGAGAGGAAGGCGCGAAAACAAAATGAAGCGCTGCAGGGATGCGACAGCCGCACTGTGACCGATGAAGGCACAGGGGGAAGCCCTCTCGCCTCCCTCCTGCCCTCCCCCCTCCCTCCTGCCCTCCCCATGCCCCGCGGGGGGGAGTGCTTCATGCGTAATGGACAGGGAGGGGCTGCGGCTAGAAGGGAGTCCCAGAGCCCCAGGGGCACCAGGCAATCTGAGATCGAGAATTGCTTCGGCTTGGCTCTGTCCCCCGGGCCTTCTCTCCGAGCCCCCATCTGTTTAATACATTTCAGTGAGAGGAGGGAGGGTGCCGGGGAAGAGGGGATCGGAAGCAGTAGAGGGGAAAGAGCTGCTAGTGAGATTGTGAGAATGGTTTTATATGCGCCCTATAGGAAGGTTCCCACCCACTATTTCAGTCACCTGAGGTCTCTTTGAATGTGTATTTTTTTGTTGTTGTTGCAGTTTTATATAGTGCGAACTTGACCCGAAGGTATTTGAGTGCTTTACATGAGCACCAGTAACATTTCACAAGAACAAATTCATTTTTTGTTTTTTAGGCAGGGAAGATTAAATGATTTGCCCAGAATCACAGGCTGTTGAGCCGAAGCTGTGACTTGAACCTAGTTCCTCAGTTCCAAAGTCGGCAGCTCTGGCCATTAAGCCACATCATTTCCCCCTCATCCACTAAATTGTATTGTATTGTAATTGGATTTATATAGCGCTTACTACCCCTGATGGGGTGTCAAATCGCTTTTTCGGCGAGTAGCACGCTACTCCAGAACCAATAAAGGATTAGTGGTGAATTAGTATAGTGAAATATGAAAGTAATTTGAGTGGTGAATTCGTTAGTCAGTTATTTAGATTGAGAAGGATAGTGGAGGGATAGAAGAGGGAAAAAGGTTTGCATTTATATAGCGCCTGCTACCCCTGATGGGGTGTTGAAGCGCTTTTTCGGCGAGTAGCACACTGTTACATTCAGCCTGTATGATTGCTACCTTTACCCTATATAAACGGTGCAGCCCCTTTATTTGAATGTCTCCTCTATCTAGTGTGATTGTCATCTCGTCCTATATTACTGAGGCCCTCCATCCTATATGTCTTGCACCCTTCTTTTACATATAGGTCTCTTCGACTCTATTTTCCCACTATATTTACCATATTTGAAATGTTGCCTCCAGCCTATATATATATAACCTCAACTGAATTGGAGGCTTTTCTGTTCTGTCAACACTTAAAATAACTTTCATGTTCTCATAACTGTTTCGACTGAGCTTCAGTGCCAAGAGGCCTTCGGGTGGTAGCGTGCTCTAGAAGACATCGATAACATAACATCTGTATATGTATATCACCTCAACTCTACCTGAATGTCATTTCAGCCCTATATTTGCCTTCCACCCTACAGGTGACCTGTAACCTAAATGAATGCCACGTCATATCTATATGAATGCCTTCTCCAAACGATGTGAATGATGATTTTACCCTACAGGATTGTCACTTCTACCAAACATGCTATCATCCTCATATGATTGCGTATCCTACACGAATGCTATCCCAAATGAATGTCAGCCCCTTCCTATAAGAGTGTCATGTCATTCATATATGAATGTGTATCCTCTACGAATATTACATCATCCCTGTATCAATGTGTATCCAAATGTTACACCATCCCTATTTGAATGCATATCATATATGCGTGCTACGTCATTGCTACCTGAATGTGCATTACTGTCTCCTGTACCTTATACAAATATCCATCCTGCCCCTTTTAGAATCTCACACGCCCCCATGTGAATCACTGTCCTCTGTGAGTATGACCTCGAACCTCTATGAATATTACCATCACCTTCTTTCAGTGCTACATCATCCCTGTATGAATGTCTACCATGTATGATTTCCACTTTTAACCAACATGTCGTCAACCTCCTATGAGTGAGAATCCTATACGAAGGTCACCCAAAGTAAGAAAGGTAACTCCACCCTAAATGAATGTCCCATCATCCCCATATGAATGTGTATCTTAAACGAATGCCACCTGCACCCTGTACGAATGACGCCCCTAACCGTTATAAATGTCACATTGTCGCTATATAAATGTCACTCCACTCTATATTAAGTTTACCTCCACCAAATTTCAATGTCACATCATACCTATATGAATGTGTATCATAAACCAGTGGTTCAAAACCTTTTGACTTCTGTGGACTGAGTCACTAGTGGAAACTGGGGACCCCAACCTATGCAACATCCACAATCTGAACCTAAAAACAATAAACAGAAATATAGATGTTATGAAACAGGTTAATTTAAACAAAAAGTATTAAATACAATCTACATTTAATTGGGAAGGTTGGAGCTTTTCAAAATTAGTATTTATTTCTCTGAAACCTAGAAATATGCTAGACACTAGCATGTCACTTCGTCTTTTTAACTCCCCATGCATGCTCTCTTTTTGTCGCACAAAACAATGCTTCGATTGGGTCCACCAATCAATCGTCTGTTGTAGAACTCACTTTGCTGTACTCGTGCTCATCCCTCAAATCTAGAGAAGGATACCAACTTTTGTTGAGTTTAAAAGGTTTATTTCAGAAATGTAATTCTATAAAACAACAATGCATATAATACAATACAATAAAAACTTTAAATACAAGACAAGTTCACTGAGTACAACCGATGCCTCGTAGGACCAATAGTAGATGTTAGACCGTGTCATAGTTCTTACGGTTCCAGTGCGGTCCAACCAACGACTAACGTGGAACTAAGGCTCTAAACACTTGTATGCATATAGCAACATTAAAAAAGTAATCTACAAGCTTAAATACTGGATCAATAAAATTAAGAGAAAGGAAATATTTAAAAAGAGAATAGTAATAATACGAGGTTTAAACTCAATAAGGGCAAGAGATAATTCAGAAGGCTAAAGAACATACAATTTCATAAGCAATAGGGTTCAGAATAAAAGTACATGTGCTACCCTTTAAAAAAAAAACATTATGGATAACTCGTACAACCTGTACTCCAAAAGACCAGTTTTTTAAACAATTGTATACATGAACGAGTGGTAAATACAGCCCGTGGCCTCAAAACCTATGTAATCAATAAAACATCTTGCATAGTGAAATGAAATGAAATGAAAATAGGTATTTGTAAAGCGCACGGCTACTCACATAGAGTGTCCCGGCGCTAAACCACCAGAAACCACAAACAAGATGAGCTCAAACCTTGCCTACCAGGGTACTATTGCTGAAACAACCAAGTTTTTAGGGAGGGGCCAGTATCTCTAGAGTTTAAGTGTACCATAACTCTGGGAACAGGATTTCAAGTGTTAAAATGCTAGCAGTGCTTGCTGAGTTATAAATATGATAGTGTACTAAATCGCAGTACCCAAAGTATGAAGTTCAATAGAACTGAAATTTTAAGTCATTTTATTTCCTGGGTAGACTCTATTACAATAATAATGCAGTTAGTTATAGAACCCACACTTGGCGTTCTGTAGGGCTATAACTTTAGCTCTTTCTGTTTTCTTGGTAGCCCCACTGCGTAAAGGTATTTACTCAGGGAAAACACAATAGCAATTGAAGTGTCACTTCTTAGTAGCCTTGAAGCTTCCCGATAACGTCTAAGGCCAAACCCAATACATAATGGGTGAATCCACTTAGCTCGCAGCTTTGCATAGGCATGACAGACGAACAGAATATGGTCAATATTTTGCTTAAGGGGTAGGCAAATCATAGGACATTTCTGAGTGGTCTGTTGGCCTTCCAGTAACCCACTGCAATGTAAAGGACCGTGTTTCCAGAGTACCAAAGCGAAATTTAAGATACAGAGTTTTTGCCAATTGAGGGTGTGGCATATCCAGAGAAGATTCATAATAAGTATTGTCCTTAAAGGCCAAAATCTATTCTGATTGTCTCCCCTAAATACGGTTACTGGAAAGATTGGCTATGGTGTAATCCCAATAGATGAATTTAAGTTGATTTTGAGGAAAGGGTTAACTCTTCTGGATTAGTCCAGAAGCAACCAAGACCCAACCCTAGGAAGCATTCTCTAATATGTCTAAACCACGGGAAGGAAATATTCCTATCAAGGGCTAGCAGTTCTTTCACAGCGTTTCTATAATACAATAGTTCCTTGTGTTCCAAAACCGCACCCTGTATATGAGAGGACTTAGTCTGACAATACAGCCCATCCTTTTAAGTGCTACATTAAAATACATCGGAATAAGAGAGGTGCTCTTAGGGAGATTCAGGAGACAGCGCACAAACTTCTTCTCGCTCAGAGTCGATAACTCAATGTTCACATGCCCCTAAATTTCACCTCCATAGAGTGCCGCTGATTGGGCCTTTAGCTTGTACACTTCCAGAGTGGGGAGTAAAGCACTAGCGTAGGAAGCCTGATGTCTTTTATGGATAGCTGAAGCTTGGTGCTGAAGGACTGCCCTCCACTTATTAATATAGGGGACCACAACAGTCTCCAGTCTAGCATAATGCCTAAATATTCTAAACTAAAGACGCGCTACAAAATTCCCTCATTCAAAGACATAGTGTTCCTAAAGGACTTTTTGGACCTGATCGCCATGTAGTTAGTCTTTGCAGGATTCATTTTCAGACCCTTGGATAGGCAAAACTCACGGAAGCTCTTCAAAAATAACTGCAGGCCCAAAGGAGACTGGGAAATTAGGAGGTATCGTCTGCGAATAGTAGTGCAGGAACACTGGCCCCTACAAAGCTTGGGTACGTCTGTATTACCATTCTGTAAAGGCCCTATCACATCATTTACAAAAAGGAGAAGAGAGTTGGGGCAAGAACGCATCCCTGCCTCACCCCTCTTCATATCAGGATAAGGTCAGTCAATTTCCCCTGTGCGCTCCATCGGACTTGGGCCAAGTTGGCCTGTTGTAATCTTATTAACAAAGGAAGCATCACATCAGGGATCTCCATGTTCTTAAGTGTAACCCATAACAACACCCTGGGTACTAGGTTGAAAGCAGCCCTGAGGTCTACAAAAGCAATATATAGATGTCCATCCCTTATTTTAGTGTATTTCCAAGCTATTAAAATAAGCCTTAGGACTTGATCTATAGTACTAACTTTCACTCTAGACCCTGCCTGAAAAGGGCTCAAGATCTCTGTTTCACTCATCCAGTCAGAACGTTTATCCAATATAAGACTTGCAAAGGAGACTTATTGGTCTATAGTTACCCAGGTTCAAACAATCCCCCTTTTTGTGTATAGGGATTATCTCCGCACTGTTCCAGGTTTCTGGAATTGGAGTACCCACGGCGATGGCGTTGTAGAGGTACCAACTTCATTTTTAGCCTCCAGTTTTAAATTCCTTCACTTTACAGAGTGTTTTAAAATGTTTAATTTTGTTTTTTATATATTTATACTTTATTAAGTTGGTAATATTATTTAATTTTCTAAGGGGTACAGACACCCTGAGTAGGTGTCACAGACCCCGTGGCATCTGTGGACCACAGGTTAAGAACCGCTGTCATAAATTAATACCACCTGCATCATATACAAATGTTGCTCCTACCCTTTCTGACTACCACATCACCCCTATATGAATGTCTATCCCAGAACTTTTAGTGGGATAAAAACAGCCTGGGGGGGAGGGGGCTCTAAAAGTGGCATGGCCAATGTAATTATAGGCATGACTTAGACACGTAAACACATTTTTTGTAATGCCCATAGTATGCCAGCCAGCCGGTATATTGTTGTCTCTCTGAGCTTTCTGTTATTGCATCCAGATATATAACACAACTGACATATAACTAAAACCAGCCAGGACTATTGGCTTTGTCAACAGTTATTTCTGTGCACTCTACAGAGATGCCAAAGACTGGATGATCATGTTGTCTGAACACCTTTTTGACTCACTGACTGGCTCTCTGAGAAACGTGCACAGTCTTCAGCCTCAACTCCAGAGCTCTTAATTGTGACCCATTATAAACTCCTGGAAGCGACTTAGTTCAAAGTATGCACTATACAAGAGTCATATGCTACATAAAAAAACATACAAAAACACAACATCCTGGAAATAGCAAACAGTCTTAGGGAATGCATAAGTGGCACATGAAATATAAACAGGAAGTAAATGACTGACATGGATTACCGTAATATTTTGTACATTCATTTTTCAGAAATTGTCAGCGTTTTTACCAGTAAAGTTAAGTGTTGTATCTTGACTCCAATGTTATTCTTGCTCTCTCTGTAGAACCTTGCTTTGATGTCATCCTACAGAATGTTAGGAGTCAAATCTTCACAGTTGACTGGGCTGAGCAGCATGCTGGCTGCTCCTGGTGGGGTCTATTGAACCATCTTGAATAAAACTATCTGAAACCCATCTCGCGTACCTGACTCAATCACTACAAGTTTTTGGCGACGATCCTGAAGCGAACCTGCGTCTTTCACCTCATCAAACCTCAAGCAACTTTAAGGTACAGATCAACTCAAGTGAATCTAAGGCAACTGGCATCCCTGACCCCACCAGTGACCTCTACATCAGTCGCCCTCAGCGGCCTCCCAGTTGTTCCTATGCGTCTGGGGAAGCGCTACTTAAGGAGCTGCCAGTTAAGGGCGTCCACTCTCCAGAGTCCATCTCTACGTTTCTGAGAAATCCTACGTCTACTTGTGCTGTGCTTTCAGCGAGGTTTAAGCACCCATGGGGAGAAAACTGGCAGCTCTATTTTGACAACAACCGGCACCATTTAACCTGCGTGGGGCGTTAATACTGGCCTTTGTGGAGTTCTATGGAGGGTTCAAGCTGTGCTGTTTGGTGTTTTTGCCTGAGCCCGTCTACGTCGTGTACAAATTTGCAATCGAGAAGACGAGTTTGTGCTCCCATGAGTTACCTCTGCAGCGACCTGCCGTGTTAATTAATATCCAGTTGCCAGCCTTTCAAATACACTCTACAATTATGGCCAGCATGCCAACTGTGGAACGACAGAGGGAAAGCGACACCCTTGGTAAGCCAATGTGTTTGTTTGGCATGGGAAAGACTCCTGGCTAAGTGCTGGCTATGTGTTTTTCATTATCTGTCAGTAGATTAAAATTTTCACTGAGCATTTCCAATACGTTACACAGTTAGAAATGCACAGTTTCTCTAGCGCGAGCTGCCCATTCAAAATATCTTCAAGTTTGCTCCAGCGCGCGCACCTTACCTTCGTCATAGATTCCTGGGTTCCTTCGTGACATCTTCTTTAACGTTGCGGCGTCTTCAAGTTCCTTTAGCTGCTGACAGACGCTCTGCTGCCCAAACGTGCTGTGAGCCACTCGGCGGAACGTCAAAAACGTTCCGCCATCTTTTGGTTGGTTGTTCTTCATACTTCAAGATAGTACAAATTCTTCAGTTTGCCAACCACGTTTGAACTCCGGTGTTTTTCAACACGACTCGCTCCTGAGTGCCATCTTCGTTGGATCTGTGTTCCTACCATTCTTCTGGACAGTTGTTTCTGGGGTAGAAATGTTCGCTTGAAGACATGTGTGAGTTTTTGGAGGCAATAAGGCCACACGATGTTTTCTGAAATTCTCTTGCAACACATGTGGTGAGTTCCGTTTCTAGTTCAAACTCAGGAGTGCTTCTATCTTCCGTGGAAGTCATTTCTTCTGCATAGTACTTGCTGGTTGCACGTTGCCTGGATCTATACCGTCTCTACATACTACTGTTTGCAAACTTTGACAGCCTGTCCCTAATTTTTGCGGTGACAGGCACACCAGTGACATTTTAGTTTGGGCTAAGCTTACAGTGCATATTTTAATGTTTTCTCTCTTTTGCAAATGTTTAGGTTTTAGTCCTATTTGCATCTCTCACACATCTTTATTTCGAGATTTAAGTCTAGAGCTCTCACACATTTGTGTTAGACTTCGGTTCTTACCTATAAACATTTCCTGAACACAAGTTACCTATATCACGTTTTGAGCATTTTGTTTCTGAGATTCAGGTTCAGTTTTCTTGTACATTTCACGAAGTGTCTAATACTATCTTCAAAATGTGTTGGGTTTGCATTTGTACTGTGCTCTCACTATCCCTTACACGAGGGTTGGCCCTACATGGTTTGTTTTTGGTTTCCAATTGGTTTATGGACCCTAGGTATACACCATGTAGGTACACGCTATCATAGTACACGCCGGCAAGAGTCCATGCATGTTTTAAGTTTCCCTACATGGGAATTGCAGAGGGTTTCAGTCCTATCTGCTCTTTGTACATTCGTACACGACACATGTGCACAACTTATCTCTGTCTTCCTCCGGGGAGCTATGCGAGGGTTTTAGTCCTTTTCGCATCATTATATGGGTTCCTACCCATATCTGTTCGTTGACATCACTCAACCTCAAGCAACTTTATTTTTGTCTTCCTCCTGGGAGCTATGCAAGGGTTTTAGCCCTTTTCGCATTATTATATGGGTCCCTATCCATATTCTGTTTGTTGACATCACTCAACCTCAAGCTACTTTATTCTGTCTTCCTCCTGGGAGCTATGCGAGGTTTTGTCCTTTTCGCATTATCATATGGGTCCCTATCCATATCTGTTTTTCTTCATCACTCAACCTCAACATTGTCAATTTTACAAGGACTATTGTTTCTACGGGTCTTAGTCCCTTCTGTTACTGCTTTGATCCCTTATCTCTGTAGGGGTTTGCTTTTGGGTCATAGTCCTCCCAAATTTAGGTATGTTATTATTATATTGTATATTGAATATTATAGTTACACTGTTGTCTTTACATTATATTCTTCATTATGTATTGATGATGGTGTTTGACTTGGGTGAGGATTATCCTTTTACTTTTCCTCATCTTCCTTGTTTTCTTTCTTCTTTTCTGTTCCTTTTGTGATGTTTTCTCCTGGTGCCTCGTGTGGATTCTTAGTTTTCCTCGGCTTTTCTCTATGTTCTCCACATCCTGTAGTCCCGAGTTTTGTTGGTTCATTCCTCTTCTGCCTTCTTACATTCCTGTTCTGGCCAGTGGGTATGTTTTGGGGTAGTTATTCGTGGTTCTTTTTCTTCTTTTCTCTGACGATGTTATTTCGTTCCTTTTCTTTTGTGTACAGAAGGGAGGATGGTTCTTATATCTTGGTTTGCCTCTCTGGTTCTTATATCTTGGTTTGCCTCTCTTCTTTGCTTCTCTTTTCCTTTTCTGATGCTCTCTTCTTTCAATGGTTTCTTGTTTCTGATTTCCTCCGTTTCTCCTCATCTTTGGTTCTTCTTTCTTGTCCCTCATTGTTGTTTTATTTATATATAGAAGAAAGGGGGATATGTTGTATCTTGACTCCAATGTTATTCTTGCTCTCTCTGTGGAACCTTGCTATGATGTCATCTACAGAATGTTAGGAGTCAAATCTTCACAGTTGACTGGGCTTAGCAGCATGCTGGCTGCTCCTGGTGGGGTCTATTGTACCATCTTGAATAAAACTACCCGAAACCCATCTTGCATACCTGACTCAATCACTACATTAAGGTCATGAATATAGGGCTCAATAGGGACCATTTCAATGTCAGTTTGAAAGTGCTATTGGAGCTGAGACCCGGAGGGACCCAAACCACGTAAAGCCCGGGCCTACCCTATGTGGTCGTTACCACCTTGCTATATGAATGCTACTCCCACCAAATTTGAATGTGACATTATGATGAATGTCTGTCCTATATGAATCGCAGCTGTTCCGTGTACGAATGATGCTTCTGCCCTTTGTTAATATCATATTATCCTTACATAAGTATCGCCCCCAACCTCTATATGAATCTCAGCTGTACTTTACACAAACGTCACTCCCACCCTGTATTAATGTCACATTATCCTTACATGTGTTTTACCCCTGCCCTCTATATGAATCTTAGCTGTACTCTATACAAACGTAACTTCCACCCTATAATAATGTCACATTATCCCTACATGCGTCACCCCTCCCCCCCAACCTCTACATGATTCTCAGCTGTACTGGACACAAACGTCATTTCAACCCTATATTAATGTCAAATTATCCTTACACGACTGTCGCCCCCGCCCTCTAGGAATATCATCCCCACCCTTTTTCTTTCGCCTCAGAAGTAACTCTAACACACTTTATTTGAGAAGAAATGCTGCTGTATAAGATCCTATATATCTGCGGTGTTGGCTGTTGCTTTCACTTCTCCCCCTCTCCACCATAAAGGTGTCTCCACCTGGCCCCTCCCCATCCTCATCTGATTCTAGGTCAAGTGCCCCCGGGGCTCAGCGGCTGACAGCGGTACAAGTGGCGGCTGTGGAGCTGTCTGGGAGCTGGGCCCAGCTGCTCGTTAATTGCTATCCGGCAGCACTGCTGCTGTGGGGCCGGCAGAGACCGCCTACCTGCAAGAACACAGCGCTGTCTGCACATCCTGCACCTATATCTCTTTCATTTCATATATGGGAGCAGTGAGGCAATGCCTTCCAACAGGAGTCCTTCGCCAGGCTCCAAAGAAGCCCACCAAGACTTTCATCGCTTCCTGCAGAGAGCCTGCCTCTGCAGACCGTGTGTCCAGAGGGATGGAGGCTGGAGAGAGGCAGCCCAGCAGCTGTAAAATCCAGGAGAAAAGCAATATTAAGAAATAGTTAGGTTTAGTCTCAAGGTGACGTAGCAGTGTGCATCCTGCCTCTCCATGGGTGCGATGGGGATCTCCATTCCTTCTATAATTGATATCTGATAAACTTCCAGCAGTGCCCCCTACTCTAAACTTTTCACTGGGATTAGAAAAGCCATCCATATGCTGATGACCCAACTCATATCCGGGTGAGCGGGTTACTGGTGTTACCAGGGATAGACAGGTCACCTGATTTTAGTTCTTATCAAAAGTATCTCACATACAAATTATGTTTCTTTCTACAGTGTTGTATAAAAAAGCCTCCTCCATACTGTCATGAAAATTTACCTTGATTTAAAATTACCAATTGTTGTTTCTTGGCTTCTTTCAAATTATCCTCTCCTCTCCTCACTTTCCATTCTCTGCATGCCTCCTGTCTCCAAGCAATGCCTACTCTAAGTCACATGAATGTTTACCTTAATCCGTATATTGTATTTATACTAATTGTCCACACCTCATCTCAAAGATCACAGCCTCTCCTTTAAAAGCCATACCCCTGCAACGTAACAATACTTAGGGCCTTATTACGACTTTGGCGGTCTTCGTCTGGGACCGCCACCGCCGTGGTCCTAGGAAGACCACCAAGGCCGTGGTGAGCCCACTGCTGGATTATGACGTCATTCCAGGGCGGGAGGGCAAGTGGGCGGGCGGTGCTGCGTCAGTCTCACAGCGGTGGTATGTTAGGCTCAGAGGAGAGCCTGACAAGCTTACCACCGCCCTGTGAGAGCCTGCAGCACATTCCTGCACAGTGTGGCATGCACCATGTTGTGCATGCCACATCATGCAGGAACAAGGGTGCAATTCCAGGGGGGTACAACATGTACCCTCCTGCATGCACCCCCAGTCCCAAAATCGCCTAGAGTACCTATATGTCTGCCATCCTTTTCATGGAAAGGGCGGTGGATATGCAGGTGGGAATATGCTCAGCTGTTCTGGCATCGGCACCGGCAGCAGTTTTAGGCCATTGTCAGACCGTGTGCCACAGTGGGATCCTTGATCCCGGCGGAGGTGGCAGTCTTGTGGCGGTCCCACCACCACACTCCCACTAGTGCAGACAGGTGGTGGTAATCGGACCGCCACCACGAATACGGCGGTCTCAGGACTACCGTACTCGTAATAAGGCCCTTAATCTCCTGTAGTTCATATATCATGGCTTACCCAAACCAATGTTTTATTCTTGGATGCCCTGACAAGATTAAAAATTATGTTGTAGGATGGTGCTGGGGTTAAATTGACCCCCCATTCATCAACATTAGCCTGTCAACATGTTTCAGCCTATTGTAAATACCCAACCTAGGTCAGCGGCCTTCATCAGGACTTGGAGATGGCTACATCTTGACACTACTTGTCAGTCATATACATGGACGGACATACAAACACATACACAACAAGCAAATGATACTCACTTATATCTTTGTCACATGAATTTCCCTGCATTTTAGGAAAGTTTATAAATAGGGAAAGAAAGGAGAACATCTCCCTGTAGTCACACAGTCAGCAAGGGCCAAATGCCTCCATTGCAAAGTGCACTTATTTCCCTCTGTCGATGCACAGACACAGCAGGATTTTAGGAAGAGCCGGATGATAAACAATGCCACCAAGTGTGGGTGAGGGTTTTTTTGTTCAATTTCCAAAATGAAGGATCTCCTCTGTATTGATGAATTGGTTCCAAATTATCAGCTACTTCTGTCTCTCTACTACATTTTGTGATTGGTACTTTTATTTTGTTGCCACTTTTTATTTTATTCCACTGACATGGTGTAAGAAATTGGGTTAATGGTTGAGAGTGGCGAAAGCTCTAATCAGGCAACAACCACAATACTTGTCAGAGTGAACCACTAAAGTCACTAAATTAACCTGCGCTTAACGCTCTGGTAACTTCGCACAAAAGCAGTCAGGCTTAACTTAGAGGCAATGTGTACAGTATTTATACAGCACGCAAACAGTAAGAAAGTGAAAAAACACAAGAAAAACCGCAAACCAATACAGAAAAATAGAGTACATTTTAATAAATAAAATGATACCAGAATGTCAAAACTCCAATCAGTAGAAATGGAGATATGCAATATTAAATTTTATAGTGAAAATAGAGCCTAAAAGCACAAAGCACCACTCGTTGTCATCTTGTACTAGACTGGGGGAAAGTCACAACTTCAGGCCAATCACGATGGAGAGCGAATCGGGTACAGTGACCAGGTTAGGCTGCCTGAAACGTTGGCTTCTCAAGTCTTGCATGAAGAGTTCCGTTGGCGCTGGCGGAGGACACAAGGAGACGTTTGAGCATCATGGACAGTTGTTGCTGTAGCTTCGTGTTGGCGTAGTCTCAGACTTTTGTTGCTGTAGCTCGAAATGCAGGTCTCACGTTGACTATCGACACGGACAGTCATTGTCTACAAGAAGAGCAGCTTTCACCGGAGCTTCACATTGGTAGTCATCGCCGGCGGCTGAGTTTCCGCGCGAGCGGGCCCGTTCACGGTCACGAGGAGCCCAGATTTCAGGACTTTCACCTTTACTTCAGGAGGAGTACACTCTGATTCCTACAAGACGCTGTCAGCCTCCTTTGCAGTCAATTTCAGTTTGGTCAGCTGCAGTTGAAACTTCCTCTCTGCTATCCTGTCCTCCAGTTCATCAGGAGACAGGCTGGTGGAGGACACACTGCTCCTGGCAGGAGACCTTGATGCTGTAGGCAAGTTTTCCTCCTTCTTCTACTGCATCTCAGGGCCTGTGGCCATGACATCGCCTTCCTCATCCTCCACTTCCTCCACATCCACTTTCTCTTCCTCAGGGTCATTGCCCGCCCTCTGCCTGGTGGCACCCTGCATCCTGGGGACCTCCTCATGGACTCTGAGGGCTACTTGAATGTCCACTTTGTGGCCCCTCCTTCCCCGAGGTTACCCCCCTCTCATGCAGAACTTCATCAACTCTTCCATCTTGAGGTTGTCAATGATGCTAAGCTCCAACTCTGCCTTCTCAAGCAGGCATCACAGGTGGAGCAAATGTGAGTCAGGAAATGAATTTGAAAAAGGGAAAAATGTAGCCAATCAAGGAGAATTTAGAAGGAGGTCTAAACTGATTGTCAGTTTATTTATATGGGATCTTAGTTTTGCAAAAATCCCTGAGTGGCACTGTACAAACACAATTACTGGATCCCACCACTGAACACCAATTTATAAAAGTCTCAAGTTCAGGCTGACCGAGATGGAGCGCGAGTGGAACACAGGGACCAGGTTAGTCCCATTGAAGAATTACCTTCTCAAGTCCAGGGCTACGAGTTCCGTTTGTGTTGGAGGAGGCAGCAAGGAGGAGGCTGAGCGTCGTGGACAGTTGTTGCTGTAGCCCGAAGAGCAGGTCAGGCATTGTGGACGGTCGTCGCTGTAATGTGGAAAGAGCCAGTTGGGAGTCACGGATGGCAGTGCGTAATGAAACTTGAGGGAGCCTCCCTGCAAAGTACATGGAGGGGGCACCCCTGACCCAGTCAGGAGCTCTCAGGCCAGGGCCACCACCCGTGCACAGTGCCAGCAAGGGCCCCTGGGAGCTCAAGGGCCCCCCGCAACACAGGAGCTGCAGGGGCAAATGTTACGCCACTGGCGGATGGTCATTGCTGTAGCTTTGTGCTGGTGGTGGTCGTGGGCTGTCGTTGCTGTAGCGGGAAGTGCAGGTGTTGCATTGCTGGTCACCAAGGCAGTCGTTGTCGGCACTAAGAACAGCTTCCACTGGAGCTTCACATTGGCAGTCGTCCTGGGCAGCAGTGTTTCTGCGCTTATAGGCCCGTTCTCGGTTGCAAGGAGCCCAAATTTCAGTATTTTAACCTTTACTTCAGGAGAAGTACACTCTGATGCCAGCCAAGGGTCCAGAACCTGGGAGGCACCTTTTGGGGATCAGGACTCAATCCAGCAGAGGCCAGCAGCAGGGCTCAGACAGGTCCAGTTGTAGCTGGGCAGTTTGCAGGAAGGCCTCTGAATCTTGTTGTGTTCCTGTAGTTCACACAGGAGGTCAGCCAAATGACCCTTAGAGTCAGTCTTGGTAGCCTGGGATGAAGGTAAGCAGGTCCAACCATCCTTTGTAGACAGCAAGGCAGTCCTTCAAGCAGCACGGCACTCCTCTGGCTGCAGGGCAGCCCTTCTTCTGCTACTTCCACAGGTCCAGGAGTGTTCTGATGAGTGGCACTGGAGGTCTAACATTTATACCAAGTGCCATCCTTTATGTGGGGGGACTCCCTGTCCTACCCCCACATCTGGTTCTAGAAAGTTCTTTTCCTGTCAAGGCTCCAAACCATCTGGGGGTGACGAAGGCCGAACAGACATGGTGTCAGGTTCCTTTGTGTGTGCAAGAGGCAAATCCTTTTGAAGTATAAGTGGGGCTGGGTACCGCACCTCCCCTGTCATCCTGCCAGGTTGGCCCATCCTGTCCACACCTAAGCCCCCTTTATATCACTGTCAGGAAGGAATACACAAACCCCAACAGCAGGGCCATTCACAGTCATGTGATTCAGGACACTGGCAGAAAGCACAAATGGTTGGTACAAAAAAATGTCAACTTTCTATAAGTGTCATTTTCAGAATTGTGACCTGAAATTCGACTTTACCATTAAAGAGGATTCTAAATTACAATTCGAGTGTAAACAACATATCTCTATCTGCTCCCAATCTAATGTTAGCACTTATTAAATGTAATAGCCAGGTCTTAGTCAAGAGAGATAGGCCTTACAACAGTGAAAAAAGACTGTAGGAGTTTTTGACTGATGGGACATGTAAAACGTAAGTACACATCTCCTACTTTTTAAATACAATGCACCTGTATTATGAGGTTTTAGGGCCTGATGTAGGGGTGAGTTATTAGCATGAAAAGGGAAGATTTAGGCCTGGCAAAAGAGATTAATTTGCCGGGTCGAAATAGCAGTTTAAAACTGCACTAAGGCTGCAGTACCAGGCCTGAGACATGTTTAGGAAGGCTGCTTGAGTGGGCATCACAATGAGTGCTGCTGCCCACTAGTAGCATGTAATTTAGAGACTCTGGGTATATGTAGTACCATTTACTAGGGATGTATATTAAATATACCAATGCAGTAGATGCCAATTGTACCATATTTCAGGGAGAGAGCACACACACTTTACCACTGGGTTAGCAGTGAAGAAGTGCACAGAGTCCTAATGCCAGCAAAAACAGGTTCAGCAACAGATGGCAAAAAAACAAAACGGTGTGAGCGTCAAGAAAGGGCCAGGTGCTACACATAGTTTTGCTCGGACATTAAATATATTCAGTGAGCTTCTTCAAGCCTTCTCCTTATGGATCACTTGATTGTGTTATTACCTAATTCTAAACATATGCCTCTATTTATGGGTATATTTATAGGCAAATCTAGAGATGACCTCTGGCAACAGTGTGACTTTCTGAGGTGGGACAAGAAGTTTGATTTTGGCCTGGAGTTGGAAGGTGCATAATTTCTATGCTTTGTCTGCGCGTTTTCAGGTGAAGTGATGATTCAATGGTGAAGCCTAAGATTAAGCTTCATGGGGAAATGGAAGTGGCAGATTTTGGTGAAAGTACACACAAGAGACCATAGACAGTGAGCGATGGTGACACCTGCAACTGTTCTTTAAATTGAAATCAAATTGCCGATCAGCCTCATCTGAAATATGTTTACCTCTCACACAGTGCCACGGGACTTTAATAAATGTTGAAATCTACTGAGTTTCTTTGGTGAGCAATCTCTGCATGTTGAATATGGTAACTTCTGATTCTTGGCTCTGCCCATTGTCACCCCTTTTATCATTTCATCAAAATGTGACATCACATACTATTTGATCCACGGGTAACATCACATAACCATATAAAGATAGTAAAAATATTAAAAATTCACATGAAGTGCAAAAAAAACTCTGAAAAGATTTGAACTGGTGAACAACTTCAAACCTTCCACAGCCAAGTAAAATAGTCTGAGAAGTTGCAAAGCGTCACATAAGGGTTACAGCTTCAACCCTTAGCATACCCCTAGTCGATGCCACACCTTCTGTTGCCGTGCCACAGAGTGCCTGGCCTAAATCCCTTGCAGCTTCCTGGTGGAGAAGATTGAGGCAGAAAATGCCTACCTCTCTGTTGGGCATGAGCAGTGGCTTCTGAAGTTGACTAATTGAAAACCGAGAATCTGAGGGGATACAGATTGCTATGCAAGGCATTGGGGTTAAACTGGTGACTGAATAATATGAAAAACAAGGAGAGAGCAAGGGAAAACTGGGTACGTCCTTGTCCCCAATCTAATACCAAAATTAACAATGTGGACGAACCCACTGGGTAGGTGTGTAGCAATCACTATTGTGGTAAGTACATGGACCCATTAGGTTAATTTAAAAGACCCCTCACACACCAACCTAGTTGGTGTCATGCTTCATCATTGGGGTCCCAACCGGGTGGCCGAATGCCCCCCGGTTGTGCTACGACGCCTGATTACAGCGGAGCTGGTGTGGTGTGATTATGTGAAGTGTTAGTGAATATTTTAAAAATATCTCTGAGAATCCTTGCCTTTGGAATTTATTAATGGCGGCTCAGGATATGGATAAAAATATATGTGGTGCAACTACTTGGGAGTAGTTACCCTTAGTTGACTATGTGGTGTGGTCTACATGTTTCAGCCCGAAAAGATGAGTAAAGTGGGCTTTCTTCAGGACCGGGTTGCGAAAAAAGTGAGTGGCAAATGTGACATGGCCACGTGAAATGGTGAAGTACCTACACACGCGCTAAGGTGTGTGGTCTGAGTGTCGGCGTACTCACCGACACTTTTTCAATGAAAAACCTGTAGGGAAAGAAAAAGGACAAGACAAGACATACATTGAGCAACATAAAATGCAATCTTTTAGAAGGTGCTGCAGTCATTGTCTCATTTGAGTGACTACCACAGTGATTGGATACTTAGCCGTGAAAAAGTGGCGGCGCGTGCTGCTTATAACTGAGTATAGGCGCAGCCACTGGCTTTAGTGCATGGAGCGAGGGACTCCGAGCTGTGGATGTGGATGCAGCGTAGACGGCGTGTCGTCATAGATAGGTCTTTTAACCCCTTGACCGCGATCGGAATTCCGCTCGTGTGCTGGACATTCCGATCGCGGGTGGGGTCGTGACGTGCTCAGCTCGTCATGCGCACAGCGCTACCGCGCAGCATGACGAGCTGAGCTCGTCATGAGCACCGAAGGGGTTAAGAGAGGAGGAAATACCTCTCAAGGACATAGTATTTATCGTGCAAGGCCCTAGATTGCTGGTAGCGTCATGGGTGATCAAGTGTTTTATTAAAAAGGAAGAGATTCCTCAAACGGACATAGTATTAATCATGCGAGGTACTAGATTGTAGGAAGCACGTTGTTTTAAGCTAATAGTGACCACACGTGTGAAATAGCATGCGGTCGTATAAGATCGTGCGTGGTTAAAAACAGTTAAAATTAGATTGCTAACATGCGCAAGTGCAGCAGAGGTTTATAATTACACTAGATTTAGGTTTTAGACAGCGTTTCGAGGCTCGGGAGGGGTCTCTTCTGAAATCCCTTTCTAAAGAAAATGGAAAAGGGAGACACGGTGAGCACTGGAGTCCGTAAGTGCTGTTCCGATGTTTCGTGGTATAATTACGGATGCGCAACCTTACTTGGTTAAGAAGAGTGTCCCGCTTGTAACCTGCTGTGGTCTCCCGTAGTCCCGGCTGGTAATGAGCGTTGGTGTGTTAGAGGCTTTTATGCCGACCAGCGCTGCCGGGTACGTGCTGGTCTCAGCATCCTGATCGAACCCGGAAATGGTCTTGCGTATGCTAGCGCATGCGTCAACGATGTACATAGACATGTGGAGTAGAAGGGAGGCGGGTCCTTACGGTGGCGGCCATCTTGAGATGGTCATGATATGGCGTTTTGTTTCTCCGTTTTTGCTTGTATAGACCAAAAAGGGGCACTAAAACCATCTTTCCAAATTAATTTGTGGAAAAATATTGTGTCCCATCCATGCCCATACATATCGCTCACTGGGCCGCTGATAAGAGTATAGCTATATTTAGAGGGCCGGTTGAGGTGGTCCCTTTAGTGTTACTTGTGGGACTTTTACTCGTATAGACTCAAAAAGGACACCAGAACCAGGTTTCAGAATTACTTTGTTTGTAAAGTGTGGAAAAATTGGAAAATATTGTGTCCCATACATATCGCTCACTAGGCGGCCGATAGGGGTATAGCTATATTTAGAGGGCCAGTTGAAGGAGTCCCTTCAGTATTACTTGTGGGACTATTAAGTAGCCGTCGTGCGTACTACTTGTGCACCATCTGCAGGGGGTGTGCTATCAGAAATTTATGGGCAGACAGAGCCAAGTGTTAGGTATTACGAGGTCCGTCTGAGGCTGTTCCACGGAACGTTGTTGTTGAGGCCTGTCTTGTGGCTAGACAGGCGATAAATCCATCTCTGCTCTTTTTCTAATAGACGACTCTGTATGTTAGGTAGGTTGGGGTCCAGTGTTTCGATGACGACCCACCGCATGTCATTGGTTGTATGGCCTACCTCTAGGAAGTGGTTGGTCATGCGTGTGGTGTTCTTTTTACATCTGATGGTACTGCGATGTTCACAGATCCTAGTTTTAACCTTGCGATTAGTCATCCCGATGTATTTGAGGTTGCAGGGGCATATAATACGGTAGATGACGTGCGCTGTGTTACAATTTGTGTGTTGTCTCAATTACCACGTTTTCCCCGGTTCCAGATTGAGGCTCTTGGTGGTTTCAGTGATGTGGCATACACTGCAGTTTCCACAAGGGAAATGGCCGACTACGTTTGGTAGCCCCCAAGCATTGAGGACTGTATTGGTTGTTTTGAGTGGTAGTGCTGGTCGTGTGGATACTATAGTGTCTTTTATGGATCTAGCTCTTTTGTGTGATACGAGCGGAGGTTCCCAGTTCAGGTTGCCAGTCTGGAGTATCTTTCAGTGCTTTTTGATGATGTGCGTGACTTTGTTTGAGACCGCGTTGAAAGTGGTTACACATGTGAGAGGTGTAGATGTAGGTTCTCGTAATGGTGTTTCTATTAAACCATCGCGGTTTTGGTTACGAGCCCGTTTTTTAGCTTTCTGTAATTTGTTTGGGGTAGCCTCGTTGTTGCAGTTTGATACTCAGATCTTTGGCTTGGTTTTTATAATCATGTACATCGCTGCAGTTTCTACGGAGCCGGAGAAACTGTCCGTAGGGTAGGTTTTCACGCAGAGTTCTGGGATGAAAACTGGTGAAATGTCGGAGGGAATTTCGGGCAGTGGGTTTGAAGTGGGTTTTACTTTTCAGTCCCCCTTCATTGGCTTCTATTTCCAAATCCAAGAATGTTGTCATGTTTGTCGAAGCTATGCGTGAATTTGAGGTTGGGGTCGCAAGTATTCAGCCATTCGCAGAATGCCGTGAGGGACTGGGTGTCTCCTTCCCAAATCAGTAGAATGTCATCTATGTAGCGTTTGTAGAACCTGATTTGGGGAATCCGTGGCATGTTGTCCTCAAGTAGGTATCTGGTCTCAAAATTGTACACATATAGGCCAGCCACACTAGGGGCGAAAACACTGCCCAAAGAGGTGTCAAACTTCTGTAAGTAGATTTGGCCCTCAAACTCAAAGAAGTTGTCCTTAAGTGCTAGTGTGGCACATTCCAGGATGAATTTTTTTGGGGTCTGGTGATCCCAGGTGGTCTCATCAAGTGCAGTTTTCAGTACTTCAATGGTGTCGTCTTGCAGGAGACTAGTATAGAGACTCTCAACGTCAAGACTAACAAGGAATGAGGTCTCCGGGTTGTAGGTCAAGGTGTCGATTAGGCCCAAGAGGTCTTTGGTGTCTTTCAGGTATGTACTGGTGGACTGTACCATGGGCTGTAGAAAAAAATCGCAATAGCGTGATAGGGGTTCAAGTAAAGACCCTATGCCCGAAACAATAGGGTGCCCGGGTGGGGGTAGTCTGTTTTTGTGTATTTTAGTCACTATGTAAAAATATGGTATTTTCCCTGGGGTGGTGGTAAGGAACTTGGCTTCATTGTTTGTGATTTGTCTTGTGGTTTCTGCTTCTTCAACCAGTGCATGAATGCGTGTTCTTAGTGATTCACTGGGATCCTGGGTGAGTTTTTTATAGTTCTTAGTGTCACTCAGCAACCTTTCACATTCCAGGCGGTAGTCCTCTTTGTTAAGGATGACGGTGCCACCGCCTTTGTCGGCTGGTTTTATAACAATGGTATCGTTCATTTTTAAAGATTTGAGTGCTTGGCGTTCTGCATTGCTGGTGTTCTGGAACGTGTGTTCTTCTTTCAGTGCTTCAATTTCTTTGAATACTGCTTGTTCGTAAACAGTGATTTTGGGAGGTACGGTACTTGGTGGTGAGATGAAGGTGGACTTCACTTTGAAGTTGGTGTCACCCTGTCGATCTGCTTCAGGTTGGGATGGTGAGCTTTCAAAAAAGGCTTTTAATTTTAGTTTGCTGAAGAACTCCGCGAGCTCACAATGTAGCTGAAATTTGTCTAGTTTGGCTGTCGGCGCGTATCCCAGTACTTTTTCCAGGATTGCAAGTTCTGTAGATGTCAAATTATGTGATGAAAGGTTAGTCACAAGGCTCATCTCGTGCTGGGGCCTGGTTGGTCCTTTGTTTTGCTCCTCGTCTGCGCTCCTGGGTTCTGATCCTCCTCCCAATAGACTTGGTTTGTTCGTCGTCTTCTTCCGCGTCCCCGTGGGCCTCCTCCTAAAAAAGGAAACCGATTCTGGTTTATGTAGGATGGGGTGGTCCAAAAGGAGGGTTCCAACCGTATATGTATTGTGGGTGCATCTGGGGGTATGGGGCTGGGAATTGCATGCTGGCCCCTGGGGGTCCTTGAGCCCATGGTTGTTGGCAGCAGTTGTTTCTTCCTCTTCCCTGCTGTCTTTTTCGGTAGCTGCCTGAACTAGAGCCACTGCTCCCTGAAGAGTCTTCGTCAGAGGACCCTCCTGATGTGTCTGGTCGTTTCGGCGGCTTGTATTCGCTGTCTGCATATGGGTAGGTTTTCAAATACGAATTTTTTTTCAAATCTTTTTGAAATTTGTTGATTTTTGCCTGAGTGAGGCCCTCTTTGCACTCATTTATCTCTTTGTTTGTTACATCTAGTCTCTTCTTGAATGAGGTCAATGTTGTTTTGAAATGGGCCTCAGTTGCTTGGACTTCAATTAGGACTGCATCTGAGAGGCGTTTTGCGGTCTGGATGATGAGGATAATCCAGTCGAGTGTGCATTGCCAAGCTATCTGGGCCCAGTCCTTGCGGAAGGTAGCATCTTCCAGGAAAATACGGGGGCATTGGTGACGATGAGCCCTCTTGGGGCTGTATTGTTTCTTAAATATTCTGTGAGGATTACGCCGTGCAGGATTGTTCTTATTCGGTTGCGTTTTTTCTCATTCAAGCTCTCCCAATCAGCTGTTTGGGCAATGGATGTGGCTACGTTGAAATCTGCCATTAGAGGGGGGTTGGACAGGATGTTGTTGACATCATCCAGAGTAAACCCCAGGCCTTGATTTTCTGCCATTCTGAGGGTCGATTGTTTGCAATCTAATGTTAAAAAACTTGATAGTGAGCTCTCACAGCTGTGCGCTGCGAAGTCAATGAAAAACAAGGAGAGAGCAAGGGAAAATGAGGGGTACGTCCTTGTCCCCAATCTAATACTAAATTTAACAATGTGGACGAACCCACTGGGCAGGTGTGTAGCAATCACTATTGAGGTAAGTACATGGACCCATTAGGTTTATTTAAAAGACCCCTCACACACCAACTTAGTTGGTGTCATGCTTCATCATTGGGGTCCCAACCGGGTGGCCGAATGCCCCCCGGTTGTGCTACGACGCCTGATTACAGCGGAGCTGGTGTGATTATGTGAAGTGTTAGTGAATATTTTAAAAAATATCTCTGAGAATCCTTGCCTTTGGAATTTATTAATGGCGGCTCAGGATATGGATAAAAATATATGTGGTGCAACTACTTGGGAGTAATTACCCTTAGTTGACTATGTGGTGTGGTCTACATGTATCAGCCCGAAAAGATGAGTAAAGTGGGCTTTCTTCAGGACCGGGTTGCGAAAAAAGTGAGTGGCAAATGTGAAATGGCCACGTGAAATGGTGAAGGACCTACACACGCGCTAAGGTGTGTGGTCTGAGTGTTGGCATAAAAGACGGACCTCGTAATACCTAACACTTGCTCTGTCTGCCCATAAATTTCTGATAGCACACCCCCTGCAGATGGTGCACAAGTAGTACGCACGGCGGCTACTTAATAGTCCCACAAATAATACTGAAGGGACTCCTTCAACTGGCCCTCTAAATAAAGCTATACCCCTATCGGCCGCCTAGTGAGCGATATGTATGGGACACAATATTTTCCAATTTTTCCACACTTTACAAACAAAGTAATTCTGAAACCTGGTTCTGGTGTCCTTTTTGAGTCTATACGAGTAAAAGTCCCACAAGTAACACTAAAGGGACCACCTCAAC
The DNA here is from genome assembly GCA_963921515.1 of Calotriton arnoldi. NCBI lineage: Eukaryota > Metazoa > Chordata > Amphibia > Caudata > Salamandridae > Calotriton > Calotriton arnoldi. The sequence continues at coordinate 510,825 of CAWUFW010010553.1, forward strand.
CGGCCCTCTAAATATAGCTTTACTCTTATCAGCCGCCCAGTGAGCGATATGTATGGGCACGTTTGGGACACAATATTTTTCCACAAATTAATTTGGAAAGATGGTTTTAGTGCCCCTTTTTGGTCTATACAAGCAAAAACGGAGAAACAAAACGCCATATCATGACCATCTCAAGATGGCCACCATCGTAAGGACCCGCCTCCCTTCTACACAACAGGTCTATGTACATCGTTGACGCATGCGCTAGCATACGCAAGACCATTTCCGGGTTCGATCAAGATGCTGAGACCAGCACGTACCCCGCAGCGCTGGTCGGCATAAAAGCCTCTAACACACCAATGCTCATTACCAGCCGGGACTACGGGAGACCACAGCAGGTTACAAGCGGGACACTCTTCTTAACCAAGTAAGGTTGCGCATCCGTAATTATACCACGAAACATCGGAACAGCACTTACGGACTCCAGTGCTCACCGTGTCTCCCTTTTCCATTTTCTTTAGAAAGGGATTTCAGAAGAGACCCCTCCCGAGCCTCGAAACGCTGCCTAAAACCTAAATCTAGTGTAATTATATATATCTGCTGCACTTGCGCATGTTGGCAATCTAATTTTAACTGTTTTTAACCACGTACGATCCTATACGACCGCATGCTATTTCACACGTGTGGTCACTATTAGCTTAAAACAGCGTGCTTCCTACAATCTAGGACCTCGCATGATTAATACTATGTCCGTGTGAGGAATCTCTTCCTTTTTAATAAAACACTTGATCACCCATGACGCTACCAGCAATCTAGGGCCTTGCACGATAAATACTATGTCCTTGAGAGGTATTTCCTCCTCTCTTAAAACACCTATCTATGACTACACACCGTCTACGCTGCGTCCACATCCGCAGCTCGGAGTCCCTCGCTCCATGCACTAAAGCCAGTGGCTGCGCCTATCCTCAGTTATAAGCAGCACGCGCCGCCACTTTTTCACGGCTAAGTATCCAATAACTGTGGTAGTCACTCAAATGAGACAATGACTGCAGCACCTTCTAAAAGATTGCATTTTATGTTGCTCAATGTATGTCTTGTCTTGTCCTTTTTCTTTCCCTACAGGTTTTTCATTGAAAAAGTGTCGGTGAGTACGCCGACACTCAGACCACACACCTTAGCGCGTGTGTAGGTACTTCACCATTTCACTTGGCCATTTCACATTTGCCACTCACTTTTTTCGCAACCCGGTCCTGAAGAAAGCCCACTTTACTCATCTTTTCGGGCTGAAACATGTAGACCACACCACATAGTCAACTAAGGGTAATTACTCCCAAGTAGTTGCACCACATATATTTTTATCCATATCCTGAGCCGCCATTAATAAATTCCGAAGGCAAGGATTCCCAGAGATATTTTTTTAAATATTTACTAACACTTCACATAATCACACCACACCAGCTCCGCTGTAATCAGGCGTCGTAGCACAACCGGGGGGCATTCGGCCACCCGGTTGGGACCCCAATGATGAAGCATGACACCAACTAGGTTGGTGTGTGAGGGGTCTTTTAAATAAACCTAATGGGTCCATGTACTTACCACAATAGTGATTGCTACACACCTACCCAGTGGGTTCGTCCACATTGTTAAATTTAGTATTAGATTGGGGACAAGGACGTACCCCTCATTTTCCCTTGCTCTCTCCTTGTTTTTCATTGACTTCGCAGCGCCCAGCTGTGAGAGCTCACTATCAAGTTTTTTAACATTAGATTGCAAACAATCGACCCTCGGAATGGCAGAAAATCAAGGCCTGGGGTTTACTCTGGATGATGTCAACAACATCCTGTCCAAACCCCCTCTAATGGCAGATTTCAACGTAGCCACATCCATTGCCCAAACATCTGATTGGGAGAGCTTGAATGAGAAAAAACGCAACCGAATAAGAACAATCCTGCACGGCGTAATTCTCAGAGAATATTTAAGAAACAATGCAGCCCCAAGAGGGCTCATCGTCACCAATGCCCCCCGTATTTTCCTGTAAGATGCTACCTTCCGCAAGGACTGGGCCCAGATAGCTTGGCGATGCACACGCGACTGGATTATCCTCATCATCCAGACCGCAAAACGCCTATCGGATGCAGTCCTAATTGAAATCCAAGCAACTGAGGCCCATTTCAAAACAACATTGACCTCATTCAAGAAGAGACTAGACGAAACAAACAAAGAGATAAATGAGTACAAAGAGGGCCTCACTCAGGCAAAAATCAAAAAATTTCAAAATGATTTGAAATTTTTTTCGTATTGGAAAACCTACCCATACGCAGACAGCGAATACAAGCCGCCGAAACGACCAGACACATCAGGAGGGTCCTCTGACGAAGACTCTTCAAGGAGCAGTGGCTCTAGTTCAGGGAGCTACCGAAAAAGACAACAGGGAAGAGGAAGAAACTACGGCTGGCAACAACCATGGGCTCAAGGACCCCCAGGGGCTAGCATGCAATTCCCAGCCCCATACCCCTAGATGCACCCACAATACATATACGGTTGGAACCCTCCTTTTGGACCACCCCCATCCTACATGAACCAGAATCGGTTTCCTTTTTTAGGAGGAGGCCCACTGGGACGCGAAGAAGACGACGAACAAACCAAGTCCATTGGGAGGAGGATCAGAACCCAGGAGCGCAGACGAGGAGCAAAACAAAGGACCAACCAGGCCCCAGCACGAGATGAGCCTTGTGACTAACCTTTCATCACATAATTTGACATCTACAGAACTTGCAGTCCTGGAAAAAGGACTGGGATACGCGCCGACAGCCAAACTAGACAAATTTCAGCTACATTGTGAGCTCGCGGAGTTCTTCCGCAAACTAAAATTAAAAGCCTTTTTTGAAAGCTCACCATCCCAACCTGAAGCAGATCGACAGGGTGACACCAACTTCAAAGTGAAGTCCACCTTCATCCCACCAACAAGTACCGTACCTCCCGAAATCACTGTTTACGAACAAGCAGTATTCAAAGAAATTGAAGCACTGAAAGAAGAACACACGTTCCTGAACACCAGCAATGCAGAACGCCAAGCACTCAAATCATTAAAAATGAACAATACCATTGTCATAAAACCAGCCGACAAAGGCGGTGGCACCGTCATCCTTAACAAAGAGGACTACCGCCTGGAATGTGAAAGGTTGCTGAGTGACACTAGGAACTATAAAAAACTCACCCAGGATCCCAGTGAATCACTAAGAACACGCATTCATGCACTGGTTGAAGAAGCAGAGACCACAGGACAAATCACAAAAAATGAAGCCAAGTTCCTTACCACCACCCCAGGGAAAATACCATATTTTTACATAGTACCTAAAATACACAAAAACAGACTACCCCCACCCGGGCGCCCTATTGTTTCGGGCATAGGGTCTTTACTTGAACCCCTATCACGCTATTGCGATTTTTTTCTACAGCCCATGGTACAGTCCACCAGTACATACCTGAAAGACACCAAAGACATCTTGGGCCTAATCGACACCTTGACCTACAACCCGGAGAACTCATTCCTTGTCAGTCTTGACGTTGAGAGTCTCTATACTAGTCTCCCGCAAGACGACACCATTGAAGTACTGAAAACTGCACTTGATGAGACCACCTGGGATCACCAGACCCCAAAAAAATTCATCCTGGAATGTGCCACACTAGCACTTAAGGACAACTTCTTTGAGTTTGAGGGCCAAATCTACTTACAGAAGTTTGGCACCTCTATGGGAAGTGTTTTCACCCCTAGTGTGGCTGGCCTATATGTGTACAATTTTGAGACCAGATTCCTACTTGACGACAACATGCCACGGATTCCCCAAATCAGATTCTACAAACGCTACATAGATGACATTCTACTGATTTGGGAAGGAGACACCCAGTCCCTCACGGCATTCTGCGAATGGCTGAATACTTGCGACCCCAACCTCAAATTCACGCATAGCTTCGACAAACATAAGACAACATTCTTGGATTTGGAAATAGAAGCCGATGAAGGGGGACTGAAAAGTAAAACCCACTTCAAACCCACTGCCCGAAATTCCTCCTACATTTCACCAGTTTTCATCCCAGAACTCTGCGTGAAAACCTACTTCTACGGACAGTTTCTCCGGCTCCGTAGAAACTGCAGCGATGTACATGATTATAAAAACCAAGCCAAAGATCTGAGTATCAAACTGCAACAACGAGGCTACCCCAAACGAATTACAGAAAAAGCTAAAAAACGGGCTCGTAACCAAAACCGCGATGGTTTAATAGAAACAACATTACGAGAACCTACATCTACACCTCTAACATGTGTAACCACTTTCAACGCGGTCTCAAACAAAGTCACGCACATCATCAAAAAGCACTGGACGATACTCCAGACTGGCAACCTGAACTGGGAACCTCCGCTCGTATCACACAAAAGAGCTAGATCCATAAAAGACATTATAGTATCCACACGACCAGCACTGCCACTCAAAACAACCAATACAGTTCTCAATGCTTGGGGGCTACCAAACGTAGTCGGCCATTTCCCTTGTGGAAACTGCAGTGTATGCCACATCACTGAAACCACCAAGAGCCTCAATCTGGAACCGGGGAAAACGTGGCAATTGAGACAACATACAAATTATAACACGCCGCACGTCATCTACCGTATTATATGCCCCTGCAACCTCACATACATCGGGATGACTAATCGCAAGGTTAAAACCAGGATCTGTGAACATCGCATTACCATCAGATGTAAAAAGAACACCACACGCATGACCAACCACTTCCTAGAGGTAGGCCATACAACCAATGACATGCGGTGGGTCGTCATCGAAACACTGGACCCCAACCTACCCAACATACAGAGTCGTCTATTAGAAAAAGAGCAGAGATGGATTTATCGCCTGTCTAGCCACAAGACAGGCCTCAACGACAACATTCCGTGGAACAGCCTCAGAAGGACCTCGTAATACCTAACACTTGGCTCTGTCTGCCCATAAATTTCTGATAGCATACCCCCTGCAGATGGTGCACAAGTAGTACGCACGACGGCTACTTAATAGTCCCACAAGTAATACTGAAGGGACTCCTTCAACTGGCCCTCTAAATATAGCTATACCCCTATCGGCCGCCTAGTGAGCGATATGTATGGGACACAATATTTTCCAATTTTTCCACACTTTACAAACAACGTAATTCTGAAACCTGGTTCTGGTGTCCTTTTTGAGTCTATACGAGTAAAAGTCCCACAAGTAACACTAAAGGGACCACCTCAACCGGCCCTCTAAATATAGCTATACTCTTATTAGCCGCCCAGTGAGTGATATGTATGGGCATGTATGGGACACAATATTTTTCCACAAATTAATTTGGAAAGATGGTTTTAGTGCCCCTTTTTGGTCTATACAAGCAAAAACGGAGAAACAAAACCCCATATCATGACCATCTCAAGATGGCCGCCACCGTAAGGACCCGCCTCCCTTCTACACAACAGGTCTATGTACATCGTTGACGCATGCGCTAGCATACGCGAGACCATTTCCGGGTTCGATCAGGATGCTGAGACCAGCACGTACCCCGCAGCGCTGGTCAGCATAAAAGCCTCTAACACACCAACGCTCATTACCAGCCGGGACTACGGGAGACCACAGCAGGTTACAAGCGGGACACTCTTCTTAACCAAGTAAGTTTGCGCATCCGTAATTATACCACGAAACATCGGAACAGCACTTACGGACTCCAGTGCTCACCGTGTCTCCCTTTTCCATTTTCTTTAGAAAGGGATTTCAGAAGAGACCCCTCCTGAGCCTGGAAAAGCTGCCTAAAACCTAAATCTAGTGTAATTATAAACATCTGCTGCACTTGCGCATGTTGGCAATCTAATTTTAACTGTTTTTAACCACGCACGATCCTATACGACCGCATGCTATTTCACACGTGTGGTCACTATTAGTTAAAACAGCGTGCTTCCTACAATCTAGGACCTTGCATGATTAATACTATGTCCGTGTGAGGAATCTCTTCCTTTTAAATAAAACACTTGATCACCCATGACGCTACCAGCAATCCAGGGCCTTGCACGATAAATACTATGTCCTTGAGAGGTATTTCCTCCTCTCTTAAAACACCTATCTATGCGACACGCCGTCTACGCTGCGTCCACATCCGCAGCTCGGAGTCCCTCGCTCCATGCACTAAAGCCAGTGGCTGCGCCTATCCTCAGTTATAAGCAGCACGCGCCGCCTCTTTTTCAAGGCTAAGTATCCAATCACTGTGGTAGTCACTCAAATGAGACAATGACTGCAGCACCTTCTAAAAGATTGCATTTTATGTTGCTCAATGTATGTCTTGTCTTGTCCTTTTTCTTTCCCTACAGGTTTTTCATTGAAAAAGTGTCGGTGAGTACGCCGACACTCAGACCACACACCTTAGCACGTGTGTAGGTACTTCACCATTTCACATGGAAATTTCACATTTGCCGCTCACTTTTTTTGCAACCCGGTCCTGAAGAAAGCCCACTTTACTCATCTTTTCGGGCTGAAACCTGTAGACCACACCACATAGTCAACTAAGGGTAATTACTCCCAAGTAGTTGCACCACATATATTTTTATCCATATCCTGAGCCGCCATTAATAAATTCCAAAGGCAAGGATTCTCAGAGATATTTAAAAAAATATTCACTAACACTTAACATAATCATACCACACCAGCTACGCTGTAATAAGGCGTCGTAGCACAACCGGGGGGCGTTAAACTGGTGACCCCTGACGATCCCAATTCATTGCTCTTTCCTGGGCTTCGAGCATCCTATTTCTATGATTTGTTCTTTTCTCCCCTTTTCTGTCTTAGCTGGTCAGTTGATTAAGTTTTATATTACAGCGCCAAGACGCTTATGCATGTGTGTGCTTTGAAAAGACATTTGACTTAACGCAACAAATCATGCCTGCTTTCTATAAGGCTTGTGGTATACTTAGGTTTAGTGGAGCCATGAAAGTCCATTCACCAAACAACAGGAGAGCTGGTCATTGTATGTACTGCAGAGGCTCATGCAGAAGGACAGGCAGTGGGTCGACATGTTATGTGTATTTTTAAAGTGCACTTTCACCCATGAGGGTATCCTGGCGCTGAGCAGGTGTGCGCCTAGCCCTGCTTATGGTAGATTTGTTAATTGAAAAGTCAGGTCTTCAGCTTCTTGCGGAGTTCAAGAAGAGAGGAAGAGGCTCTGATGTGCAGTTGGAGGCCATTCCACACTTTAGGAGCGATGTAGGAGAACATCTGTCCTGCCGATCTGGTTCTGTGTATGCATGGGATATGTGTAAATAGGAGTTCTGCAAAGCGGAGATGTCTGGGTGGCTGGTGGAAGGAGACGCAACTGTTCAGGTAGGTGAGGCCTAAGTAGTGTAGTGCCGTGAATGTGTGTATGAAGAGTTTGAAATGAGCGTGTTTGTGTATAAAGAGCCAGTAGAGTTCCCTGAAGTGTGGTGTGATGTGAAATCTGTGTGGTAGGTTGAGGATGAGTCTGGCTGCAGAGTTCTGGATGGTTTGTAGTCTTCTAGTGAGTTACTTGGGGATCCTGGCATAGAGGGTGTTCCCGTAGTCCAACTTGCTGGTGACTACAGTGTGAGTGACAATTTTTCTGGTGCTGCTTGGGAGCCATTTGAATTTCTTCTTCAGCATCTTCAGGGTGTGGAAGCAGGGTGGGGTGATGGCGTTGACTTGTGCGGTCTTGTGCAATTGGCTGTCGACGAATATTCAGTGGTTCCTGGTATGGGTGCAGGGCTTGGGTCTGAGTTTGGCCGGCCACTAGTTGGAGTCTGATGATGAGGTGTACTTACTGAAGATCACTATTTCTGTCTTGTTGGTGTTGAGCTTGAGACAGTTGACTTTCATCCAGTTAGCGACTTGGGTCATACAGGAGCTGAACTTGCTCCTTGTGTTGGGGGTCTTTTCCGAGAGGGAGAGTATGAGTTTCCGGTCATCAGCATAGGGAACAAAGTTGATGTGATGTGCATGGATGACGTGGGGCAGAGTTATCATGTTTCATGAAGAGGGTGGGGCTTCCAGAGCTATCCCTACAGCTGCCTTCAAGGGCAGCACCGAGGGTACCAGTGACAAACCAGGTGGAGCAGATACCACACCTGGCAATGTCTAATTGACGGCACAGAGAGTGATACATTACTCTCAGCCACAATCATTCTGTGATGCAGTCAAGTCTGTATATTTTTAACTCGTATGTGCTATGAGAAACAGGGACCAACCATATGCAAATCAGCATTGGTCCTCCCCAAATGGGATGGTCCCGCCCAAAGTGCTACACCATGCCCTTCTGAATGGTAACACAAGCATCCTCCTGTAGACGTCCATGACGGCAGGCTTGGTAAATAGAATAATGTCAGAGGGAGCTGGGTCAGTGAGCCGCCATGTCAGATCAATGCGGCGGGTGCCTTCTCCAATCATTTAATTACCAGACAGACACTTAAGATAACAAATGTTTTTCATTGCCTCTGTCAAGAAATTGGAAGCCTGGGAAATATACGGAGACCGCTGCGAGAGATGGCGCGGTCTGTTGCTGTGTACAAACAAAGCTCCACTCCACTCTATTAAAAGACAATTAGGCACCGAAAGGGCTGCCTCTGCAATATTAAAGAGCTGTCTCTGGCTCCGAGGCTGATCTGATGCGAGCGGAAGGCGGCAAATTAAGAAACATGTTGCGCCTGATTCAAGTTGAACAGTCCTCCACTTGGACGCGGCGAGGAGACGGGCGTATTGCAGCGACGGCAAATGTACGCTCTGACTGTGTGTGGTCAATGATGTCCAAAGTACATATAAGAAGGCCAGAGCCATGCCAAAATTTCAGGATATCAACCTAAAATAAATGTACATAGACTATCTCCATCCAGCTTGGACTCATTTACATAATCACAGGTTGTTCTTAAAATCTAGATAAGGACAGCTATGGTTACCTCAACTGCACCTACTGGACTAAAGCATTAGACAACGGAGAAATATAGAAGACAAATTGGATTGGAGTGCAACCTTTCCGGGTTACCAAATAGGCAAAGTAGGCCCCGGCTTATGGGCCCCATTCCTTTTAGAGGCCCGCAACAACGGATCGAAATAATATTGATTTGATCTTGAAAGAAAACTTCAATCAAGCTTTCTTAAATTGTTTCCAAAAGATATAAAATAATGAATCAACTCAAAGAAACGACAACTTTACATTAAAGACTCTATAGAGAAAATACTCTATTAATGTAATGTGCCCCTTGAATATTTAATGTTTTGTTGGTTTATTAAAATTAAAAAATATATATATTTTTGGTTTAATAGCATTAATAATTGTTAATGTTTCGTTTTGTGTAATAAAATTGGTTTATTAAAATTGTTGGTTGGTAAAATTAAAAACGTATTAGGAGATAATTTGCGAGGGGTGCCCGAAATATCGACTGCCTAGGGGCCTCCACAGGGTTTAATCCGGCACTGGAGTGCAGTGTCCCTGATGGCGTGAAATGTTTCGGAAGCGCCCTGTATGTAATCTGCAGTCAGACATTTCAACCCCATTGGTGCCACTCAGCCTTTTATCCATCTGAAGTTGCTAAAATTAGGACCGTTTAGCTGCCTGAATATACCATCTATACCATCTGTTATTAAGTGACAAGAGAAAAAGCAGTGTGTGTCGTGAAACACAGTCACAATAAAAACTAGAACCCGATAATTGATTTAATGCAACTGGTAACCGTAATGTTAGCACACGTTTACATTAAACATGGGAATAACATATAGAAACAATGTTTACGCATGTGTTTGCCCCTTTACAAGTGCAAAGTTAGCACTAGCATTTGGTAATAACAGACACAGACTTCCTATGCTGCGAAGTGTTGTTACAGAATTTTGTGATGCGGTGATACCTCAAAAATCATGCAAATGCGTGGAAATCCACTCTCTGCAATTGTAACCCAATTGCATACACTTCCGGCATTCTCTAATAGAGGGCCTCTATCATATAATTATGATGAAATGCAGAGCAGACTCCACCTGACCCGGTGCATGGGTCCCTGCACCCATAATTATGAATGAGGTTTACTGTGAAGGAAAGGCATCATGCAGAATCTAGGCAGACTTGCCCTCAGAAAATAATGTTTTTGTGTTTTATTATTTAATTAAACTTTCTTTTACATTTAGTCGAACCACATAAACATGCTAGTGTATAATCACAAATATTACAAAATCACATAAAACAAATCAAGATGGCAATCCCTTAGTACTTGGACACATTCCAAACTGCACGCACTTCATACATCTCTTCCCTTGTTAATGACTCGTTAGTTACCCAATCCTGTAGTCATTATTAGCATGAAGTCAGCAAGGGGCACTTCCCTGGTGCTGTGACTAGCAGCAGGGTGGCAAGGATGCCAGGAGCCTTGGTGCAAGCAAGGAAAATGGCCTTGGTGTAGAGAAAAATACACCAATTGAGTTGACAGGGTTCAATGGACGCCTCGGAGCTCTGGCCCGGCGCCAGTGCACCTGCCGCACCAATGCTAGCTACGCTCCTGATGAACAGTGTATGAGTCTACCTGAAAAGGCCGGAACTTGTAAATGCGCCTCGTTGCTTCCCAGCTCGTGTCGTGGCACACGAGCACGTGCCCAATGAAAGAGTGCATCAAGGGCTGCACGCGAGCCCGCAGCCTCTCCAGGGCGATCACGTTTACCCCCCTTTCAATCATTTTTATTCGTCTCCTCCCAACCCCCCGCCATAGCAATAAGGAAAAGTGGGTCACGGGTGCAGTCGGCGCGCAGCCCCTCTGACGCGCAGGTGGACCAGGCGTCCCTTCATAATGAAGAGTGCGGCACGAGCCCCTTCTCGCGCCTCGGTAACGAGCTCCACGCGCAGCCTCGTCATAAATCACGCCGGTGACAGGGGGCCGCTTAAATTGCTTTCTGAGCGCGGCAGCCGCCGTGGTGGCGGGAAAGATGCGCGCGGCGCAGACTGCAGGGAGGTCACTCAGCAGTCCCTTTTCTTTAGAAAAAAAGATATTAAAAACTCCATTCCCATCGGGAGCCGGGCTTACATTTATTTTAAAAAGATGAAAATGTTTATTTTGCACTCTTATTCTTTCAGGTATGTATTTGTGAGTTTTGCAGCTGACACCACAACCCGACAATGTCCACCCAGGGAAACTTGGGCTGGTAAAATCTGCGAACATTTTCCTGAGCAAAAATGCCTGGTAATTGCTGGAATATGCTTATTGTGGTGAGTGTGGAGTTTGAGGGCGCCTCGAAACTCCGTCAACGGTCAGGTAAGGCCTAGGGGCAAAGAGTTTAATGAATGCAACGTATACTCAGTATTATAGTATGGGCCAAGACCTCGAGCGGTCATGCGCCCTTTTATTTATACCTTCGGGCGAGCCCGCCCTCCGGGTGCATGCATACTCAAAACATTGTATAGTGCGGGCTGGGTGGCTCCGTCACTACATCCCTCCTTTTCTTTAGATACAATGCTGCCGAACATCTACAGGTCCACCTTATGGCATGCAGCATACAAAGTCTCGGAGTCTCTGACTGGGGGCAGGGTTCGGCCGGAGACCATACCTCTGCCTCCGGGAGCTGTTAGTATCCCCTGCCCCTGCCGTGTCATCTCCAGATGACGGGTGGCTCGGGATGACCCTTGGCGGTTCTTCACCTGCGGGTATTCTTTCCGCTGGGCCCATTGGCGAGAGATCGCCGTTTCCTCCTGGGGTGTTGGGTGGTGACATTACTTCTTCACCTTCTCCCGCACCTCCGTCGTCACCTCCGTTCTCTCCACTTGGCTCGGTATTCACTTCCTTGAACCAGGAGATGTTCCTTGTGATTGTGCGATGTCCGTGTCGGGCAGAAACCATGGTTCCCCGCACCTCTGTGACTTCCCACACCTCCGGCTCGTTTGGTGTGCGATATTTCCACCCGGGATGCCGATCTTTCACTATGACGCGGTCACCTGCTCGGATGTCCGCCACTTGCGCCTTTCGCGCTTGGCTCGCCTTTTCGTTGGTGGCTACTCTCCGTGCTTGCGCAGCAGCTTGATCCAGGTCTCTTGGACACCACGACGGGTCAGTGGGGATTCAATCTCAGGGGGCCCTCCGGAACAGCAAATGCGAGGGGGCACACCGTGTCATGCAGTGTGGCGTCTGACGATATGCCCTCAGGAACTGTTGCAGGCACTGTTCTGCATCTTCGCCTCTCTCCACTCCAATTCGCAGGGCTCGGTTCGGGGTCTGCATGAAACCTTCTACCTCTCCGTTGGCTTGCGGCCACTGTGGAGTGATCTTGCGATGCCTGATGCAATGGGATGCCAGATACTCTTGGAAGTCTCTACCCTGGAAGGGCGACTCATTGTCCGATCTGATTTCTGCCGGGAGCCCCATCATCGCGAAGATTCGGTCCAGGGTGGTCTTGACTTGGGGAAAAGCAGTGGACGCCACTACCTCCACGACCGGGAATTTTGAGTGAGAGTCGATGAGGACGAGTGTGCTCCGCCCATCTGGGAATGATCCAAAATCGATGCTGACTTGAGTCCACGGGTCTTGGCACGGCTCTTCCGTGATAACTGGGTGAGGAACCGGGTCACTGCTGGTGATGTTGCACGAATGGCAGGCGCGAATAGTGTCGTCCACTAGGGTGTCCATACCAGGGAACCACACCTTGTTCCGGAGACGGGACTTCGTTTTGGCTATCCCCTGGTCCCCCACGTGTGCAATGTCGACTACTCTCCTATGCAGGCTCCGGGGGAATCACTATTGTAGTGCCACGCAGAACTACTCCGTGCGATCCTTCACTTAGCTTGCTGCGAACCCTCCATAAGTGTTGGCGCGACATCCTTTCATCCTCCGTTAAGGCCCGAGCTCCATCAAGGAAGTGCTGCCAGCTGCGGTCGAGCAGCGTTCTCTTCACCTTTGTCAGACCCTCATCGGCCGAGGTGGCATTCCCTACCTCTTCTAGCGTGAGTGCTTTCGGGCAAGCTTCCGGAGACACCATCCGGACAAATTCCTCGGTGTGCTCCTCGTCGGTAGACTGTCCGGCCGGCAGAGTCCTGACCGGATGTCGCGACAGGAAATCGGCAGGGTTGTTGACGGCAGGGCGGAAAACCACTTCGAACCGGTAGGCCTGCAGCTGGACTGCCCATCTCTCGATTCGGGGAGGTGTCAGCCACCACACAAAACTCCTGCCCAAAGAGGTACAGATGGAAGTGATGGCATGCCCACTTAATCGCCAGTGCTTCTCTTTCAATCTGGGCATACTGCATCTCGGTCTCTGTCAGGGCTCTGCTAGCATAGGCTACTGGGACCCACTCCTTTGCGGATGTTTCTTGAAGGAGAACTGCCCCTAGCCCCACAGGACTGGCATCCACTACCACCTCAGTGCGTCTGCTGGGCTGGAAATAAGCCATGACCGTCTTGTCCATGAGGGCTTCTTTGACAGCATGGAACAACGCATCTTCCTTTGCAGTCCACTCCCACGGTGTTCCAGTCTTCGTGAGTCTTCGGAGAGGTTCAGAGAGGGACACCAGGTTAGGGATGAAGCGACCACAATACGTGGCCATGCCCAGGAAACTGCGGACCTCTGTGGGCGATGTGGGCCTCGGAGCAGAGCGTATGGCTGCAGCCTTCCTTGGGTCAACTTGGAGGCCGTTCCGTGAGAAGATGTAGCCGAAGAATTCCACCAACACTTGGCTTGATGAAGAGTCAATCCACTGTCTGCAAGCCGCTGGAGCGTGTTCCTCAAGTGCACGTGGTGGTCTTCCAGAGTTTTCGAGAACACCAGGATGTCGTCACTCAGGTTGATGACCCCTTGTAACCCTGAGAGTGTCTCTCGGATGGCGTTCTGAAATACCTTGGCGGCTGACGACACCCCAAAGCTCAGCCACTTGTACCTCCGCAGCCCCACGTGCGTGGAGAATGTTGTGATGTTTCGGGTGGAGTTCCAGTTGATGATAGCCGGCGTTGAGGTCCAGTTTCGTAAACCACTTAGCCCCATTAAAGTCCGCCACAATGTCATCCATGGTGGGCGTGAGGTGCCACTCCCGCTTCACTGCCAGATTAGGAAGTCGCATGTCGACACACAGCCGAATTGCTCCAGGTTGTTTTGGCTTGGGAGTGACAACCAGGGGTGACACACACGAGGTGGGGCCCGAAACCTTCTCAATCACACCCAGCTGTTCTAGCTTCCGCAGTTCTTCCTCCACCTGGGGGCGTAGGTAAAATGGCACTCTCCGGTGCCGTAGTGCAGTTGGTTTAACTGTGGGGTCGATGTGTAGCTTGAACAGCTTTCCCTTGAAGCAGCCAAGCCCTTTGAATAGCATAGGGAACTCCTTGAGGATGTCATGGGCATGTAGGTCATGTACCTGGTTGGCAAAGAAAACCAACTCCAGGTCCTCCGCCGTGTTGCAGCTAAGGAGCGTACCCCTCTTTCCTTTGGTGACGTGGAACCGCGTGTGGATGCGGTGCCCTTCGCTGGCCACTTCTACCTCGATGACTCCACGCAGGGGAAGCGGCTCAGTGCCTCCATACGTATAGATTTTTGCTTTCGAGGGTGACAGTGGTGGTCGTGGGGATAGTCGCTCGTACTAGTCACTGTCCATGACATTTACCGAGGCTCCGGTGTCTATGAGTGCCTTGACTGCGGATCCTGCCACTGTGATGGAGCACATGGTTGGGGGTCGGGGGCGTGGGCCGTCCCGGCTCACGAACGATACCACGAAGACGTCATCGTCATCTGCGCCCAGACCGTACCCCAGCAGGGCGGCGTCCGTCTGCTCCAGTGGGTCTTCCAGCGACAGCTGTCTGACTGCTGTTGACATTCCTCGCTGTCCCGAGGCATTGGTTCGTGATCTCCCGCTCCGACACACTTTAGCAAAGTGGTTTAGCTTCCCACATCGGGAGCAGGTCTTTCCCCTTGCAAAACACGGGCCGGCTGGCTGGTGTTCAAGGCCGCAGTTGCCACACGTCCCATTACGCGACTGCCTTCCGTTCCCTCGAGGCGCTGCTGGGCGTCTCTGAATGACACCTACTCTCTCCTCCTTTATCGCCAGTGGCCGAGGTGGTCCAGAGGGGTTTGGATGTTGGTTAAGGGCCGCTTCCATTTCGTCAGCCCGAGCGTTCGACAGCTCCTGTGATCTTGCGAGCACCAGGATCTCATCCAGCGATATGCCCGGTTGCCTGGGTATCAGGTGGCGCAGCATTACCGATTTGCAGCCCTGTATGATTTGTGCCCTGATTTCTTCCCTCTGGTCAGGGACTGTGCACGAGCTCGCCAGCTTCCGTAGACGTGCGTAGAAGATGTCAATTGATTCTGTCTCCCCTTGCCTCGCTTGGCGGAGCTTGAATCTCTCAAAATCGGGGTTAATGTGGGGGTCGAAATGCCTGTTTAAGGCTGCCACCGCTGCGTCATAATTGTTGTCGCCCCCAGTATTCGGCAGGGTCTCGAACAGATCATATAACTCACCGCCTCCGTAGCACATGAGTAGTGACCTTTTCACCTTTCCATCAGTCTTCCTCATCCCCCACAAAGTAGTGATCCAAGCGACCAATCCATGATTTCCATTGCGACGCGGCCATGGCAGGATCAGCCAGCTCACTGAAAGGGGGCAAGGGAGCCGCTGTGGCATGGCCCATTTGTTGGGGGGCTTGTTGCAGGGGCTGTAGCTGAGGCACCGGGGCAACAGCGCCATCCTGGTTTGGGGCGCTCATCCCTTGTGGTGAGTAATTTGTGCGTGCAGACGCCTGTGCTTATGATGACCTTAAATTGGTTGTCCCAATGCTTGTTAATCCCCAAAACTGCCCTTGGTGCTGTGACGCAGCGTGGAACCTCGCACCCCTGCTGCTGTGACGACGTGACTGTGCCTGAATGTCACCACTCAGATGCAGGCCCCGTGGTGCACTTGCCCTTGCCAAGGCTTGTTGCAGGGCACCTGATCTTCAGCCTGATACGGCCGTATGCTTCCCTTTGGACACGCAGGCTCTGGGGGCAGACGCGCGTGTGAGCGAGACCATGGGAGGGTTTGAGGAGGCAGCCTCGTGCCACATGCACTCCCTGCAGCACTACGCTGGCGTGAGCAGATGCGCTCGAGCAGGCCGTTCCTTGATGAATCACGCGACAGTGACTCGGGCCTTGCGCTCGATCTCCGCGCTCACCTGACTTCGCAGGCACCTCCGCCCGAGCTCTTCTACGCCGCAGCACACGCGGGGTGGGCACCCGCTGCTGTCTCGTCGCTCTTGGGGGCACCCCTTCGGGCGCACGCAGCAGCCGATGTGCGCCGTGCCTCACCGCGGCCAGCTGAGCTGGGGACTCGACCTGGGACGGCAGAGGCGTGGTGGGACCCGCCTCGTCGCCAGTGTGGAGTTTAAGGGCGCCTCGAAACTCCGTCAATGGTCAGGTAAGGCCTAGGGGCAAAGAGTTTAATGAATGCAACGTATACTCAGTATTATAGTATGGGCCAAGACCTCGAGCAGTCATGCGCCCTTTTATTTATACCTTCGGGCGAGCCCGCCCTCCGGGGGCTTGCATACTCGAAACATTGTATAGTGCAGGCCGGGTGGCTCCGTCACTACAGTGAGGTAAGGACCAAAATCTTCATGAGAATAACTTATTCCCCGAAAAACTTGAAATAGGTTCAATATATTGCAACCACCAAATTACGTCTCCTCTGGAGTCGGATTACAAAACGTAAAGGTGGGTGAACCAGGAGAGACCTGGAAATATTTGGCACGTAAATCATGCGACAAATATCATGTTAGAATATCATATGATGTCTTCAAAATTCAAAAAAGTATGTTACTCACATGCAGAGGCGTTTCACCTTAATACATTGGATTATTTGATAAGCATTTAGTAAAAGTGAAAGTTTTTAAATATGAGCTGCAAAACATTCCTGCCCATGTCCTGATGACAATGCTAATACTGAACCAGGGCAGTCAGTTGTCACACGTGCCCTATATGAGGACTAGATTCTTATTATATATGGAGCAACGTTATTGTCTATTAAGTCAAACACAACAGAGGTTTTTGTACAGTGTACATTATGAACTCATTTCAAGATGCTCTCGTATGGAATAAGGACCTAAGAGGAGCCCCGGTGAAATAAAGTATTTGCCTAGGACCACACAATTTGATCAGGCAGGAAAGCCGGTACTGAGCCAAGATTTTCCAGTATCACACTATGAAATTCAGCCACTAGATGGGTATCTCTTTCTGACATCAAAGGTTAATGCGTTGTCTTTAGTTGTTGACAAATGAGACTCCAGCATTGGCAGCAGGCACAGCCTATGTTTTTGCCAGTTTTAAATAGCACAAACCTTGCTTAATGATATAAGAGCACTTTACAACACACACAGATTATGTTGTGTGTTTTTTCAGCACAGGGAGATTTGCCAGGATTCATAGGCTGCTGTGGTGAGACAGGGATTCAAACCTGGGCCACCATGCCCCATGGTTGGCACTGTGGTCACTAACCCACATCGCTTCCCATGACTGCACTGTGCATTTTGAGGTTGAGGTCCCTAGAGAACTGGGAGCTGAGCCAGGCATCAGGCTCGAGCTCTCAGTGGCCCGCCATTACCAACAAAAACATCTTTTGCCAAAACCTAGCCATCAGACTTTGGAGTACCAAAATGTCGACCTTAAGTAAATGTCTCCCTACAAAGATTTTGCAGATATGCACATTATGGTTGACTGATCAATCAATCAGTCATGATTTATAAAGCACGGCTAATCACCCGTGAGGGTATCCAAGTGTTGAGAATGTAACAAAATGGAAGTGGGTTAAATTCTTATATAAATATGATGAGCTTGAATAACTCACAACTAAATCCTGCCTGCATCGATTGGACGCGATCGTGCATGGAATAGGACATTGATTCTACTTCCGCTGCAAACATCGCCTCTGGGAAGTCCAGATGTTCCTGCAAAGAAAGGTGCTCAGTGAAAAGAGGTCCCCATTGCATTCGTGTTGGCCCTGTGGGTTTCGTCAGAAACATGCAGTTTCTTCTCCTGTATTCACCTGGTCAGTCTCCTCCCATTGTTTTACATTGTTTCTAATTTTTTCATCTATGTATGGTTCAGCCATTTTTTAACAATTACATTGTCACTATTTCGTCTTTATTACCATTAACTCTTCCCTTTGTTAAAATACCACATTATAAAACACTTTTTTAAAATGTTTTTTTTTCTGGAGGGCTGGGAGAGTTGCCATCC
The DNA here is from genome assembly GCA_963921515.1 of Calotriton arnoldi. NCBI lineage: Eukaryota > Metazoa > Chordata > Amphibia > Caudata > Salamandridae > Calotriton > Calotriton arnoldi. Next base: position 529,037 of record CAWUFW010010553.1, read on the forward strand.
CATATGCATGTCTTCTAAAAATGTTTTTTTTAAATTTTTTGTAGTTTTTATTGGTAATAATCTAGATAAACCGACCTCTTTATTAGGTCTCGGCTACAGACATCTTTAGCTGTCTGCTGGCCAGACATATTGCTTCCAATATACATAGAATTGCTTTGGGTAAACCCCTTACTCATGATTTGATGTATTTGTTGTCTATCTCACTTCCCTGCTACTGATTCGATGACTTTCCTCCATATTCATGTTATGGCCTGCTTAGAATGACCCACAAAGTCCTCCCCCTCCTACCTTTTCAAGCAAAAAAACTGTTGATCCAGGCATTAATTCTGTCAAGGATAGATTACGGCAATGCCCTTTACCTAGGGGCCCCGAACTCAGTGGTCGCGAAACTGCAGGTTGTACAAAATTGTGCAGCGAGACTGCTTACGGAGACCCCCAATCGCTGTTCAGCAAGGCCCGCTTTATGCTCCCTCCACTGGCTCCCGGTGCAAGAGAGAATTAACTTTAAGGCCCTTTGCGTTGCCCATAAGTCTTTGGCACGGAGTGGTCCTCCTATCAATAAAGCCATGATTCGCCCCTATAGGGCGAACAGAAAACTCCGCTCAGATGAACTCCACCTAGCAGTGGTCCCTAAGATCAAGAAGGCCAGAAGTGGTGGCCGGCTTTTTTCATACAACGCCGCCAGACTCTGGAATACCCTTCCACTGTACCTTCGTAGGGAACCCAACCATCTTACCTTCCGAAAACAGCTAAAAACCTGGCTTTTCCCCTAGGGTGTCTGTCTTTTTAGTTACGGTCTCAGCGCTGGGATGCTCCTGGGTAGCCATGCGCTATATATAAAAGTTGTTTCATTTCATTCATATGTTTGTCCTGCCCAGGAGCATTTTAGTCTCGCACTGTTCTCATTATTTAAATTGAATCCTTCCACTGCTGATCTTGCTTTCATTCAGGGAAGTACTTTTTTCTTTTAGAGTAAGTACTCCGTGGCTCTTGCCCCTGTATGCTGCTTTCCTCTTCACACCCCCTCTCAATCTTCATGTTAGCTCCCCAACTCTTCTCTTCTCCCAGATTGTCTGTTGCTTTCCCTGCCTCTCCCCTTCTGGATCACTTTCTTTTTTTAATTCAACCTCTTTTCTCTTGGTCCTCCATTGCTCTGTCTGCACTACTCACTTGGAGCCAGCTTCCTTGTTTATTACATTTATTAAGGTTTTCTGCCCTCCATGTTGTTGTTGTGCATCCACCGTAAAATGACTTTTTTTCCTATTTTAAGATTGCTGCTTGCAAATGCGCATGCGTCAGCGGTGCTTACCGGTGATGGGTGTCTGGTATTTTACTAAACCCAATCAAGCATGGTTCTGTGGATGTGCATGCATCCTTGGTGACCATCTTGGAATAGAAGCATTAAAATGGGACAAACCCATTGAGAGAAAACCCAGTTCTAAGATGGTCCCCCCGGATATGTGAGCATTCGTGGCAGCTATGATGCAACATTTTTTCACACATCTACTTTATATAGAGATCATTATTAATTCAGAAACTCCGGTTAACAGAATTTTAAGGAAGCAACACATGGAAGAAAATACAGACACACATGATCACCGGAAACATCCCCTTTTAGCCTTTCACATAACTGTAGTGAAGCTTATGCCCTAAACAGTGGTCCAACGAGAAGGGAGTTAATGCTGAAGCAATGGATAGCACTCCTGTTGAGTGGACATTTTATATGAAATTGGGGAATCAAATTAGTGATATATATATAGGGCTCCATTTTGACAAAGATGCTCCATTCACAAAAATTCAACCTCAATGGGAAACATTTATAAATATGAATAAAGCAGGTGACCACTTGAATCTGCACTGCAGCAAATTTCCAAACAATTTGAAATCCTAAATTGGATTCCAATCACTCTTGTTCTACGTGTCAAGGCAAAAAAAGTAACATGTCTCTCTACTCATTTCTTGCTCTGAGTGCAGAGGTGAAGGTCGTAACTTTATATCACGTCTCAATATTCAAGGGTGCCGAATCACCTACAAGCCCCCCTTTTATGCCATTTCCCAAAAGCAGTTGCTTGGCTGCTCTTGTCATGTTGTCTCTTCTTGGAGTAATACATATATACTTTTCCGTTCTGGCAGAGATGCAAATTTCACAGTAATTAAACCTCAACAAAAAGCATTTACAAATATGAACATAGCAGGTGCCCCAGATGAAGCTGTACTTCTGTAAATTCGCAAACTCTATGAAATCCTCCATTGGAGTAAAGGCATTGCGTTGGCTTAAGTAATTTCAGTCATTTCTGTACTGGCTGTCAGTGCAGTGATGGGCGTGTACGCTACGTTTTCTCCTCCTCTGAGTGCAGAGCTGATGGTTCCAACAAACGCTACCCTCTTCTTCTCACCATTGTTGTAGCTTAAAAGAAGCATAAAAGAAAAGCACTGGCTAGGCCCACTAACCTATCCACCACTTAAAATTTACTTGCATGTTTCACTATACTAATTCAACACTAATCTTCAATGGGTCCCGGAGTAGCGTGCTACTCGCCGAAAAAGCGTTTTGACGCCTCGTCAGGGGTAGTAAGCGCTATATAAATGCAATTACAATACAATAGGTTCAGGGAAGGGAGATATTGGCGTTGCCAATGCTTGTTTGTCTTTTCACCTTTGGAGAAAAGACTGATGAGGTGTTGGCATACAAGCAAATCGTATTTAATGACTACACAATGTAATCTTGCAGATGATATGCTTTGCTCTTTCTTCCTATTGCTTGTAAGTCAATCTTTAGAGCAATATGATTGGGAAACCCGTGCATCTGTGTCAGATACAGAACTGGGGAACGACTGTAATCAAGAGCTCCACACTGGCGGCAGCAGGTGATGCAGTGCATAATGTGCCCACATTTCTCAACCTCACGTGTGAGTTGGCAAAGCTTGGGAGGTTTCTCAATGATCAACCATTCATTCCAACAAGAAGTAAGGAAATACCGAAAGCAGACATTTACAGCTTCTTCTTTTGATGACTGTACTGTACCTACCTATTATAGTTGTAAAACCATACCTATTCTGTGTTTTGATCCTCAGTGAATAAAAATTAAATAGCATATAGCTCGGTCTCCTCAACAACACCTTTGACAGCTCCAGGGATTGCAAAATGGACCAGTCAAGCAAATATTTGCAAAAACAGATTTCAAGAACCCTACTCTGGCTGAGCCTGACTACCCTTGGGTAATATTTGTGAAATGTCCCTGCCTGACCCAAAAAAGCATTCTGGGCCAAAGCGAGTCAGTGGATATAGCACCAATACGTGCACATCATATCCCGACTCTCTGTGCCAGAATTCCTTCCTGGGCCTGTCCCACACATGGTGTGACTAAGATAATGATGGGTGGTAGGACGCTATAATCATGGCACATGCACCAAGACTACACTAGCTGCACGTCGGGTAACTAGCCCTGCACCGGGATATTGCACAGGGAGCGTGACCAACTCATTTGGATTGTGGATTCTAAGTATTCAACAAGGGATAGGAGATCACAGGTGGATCGCAGTTTATGACTCCAACAAGGCCAAGCTTGCAATGGTGTTGTGGACAACAAAAGAGCTCTGCTGATATTACACCATAACAATACTTCTCCTTCACTCTCGCTGAAGCACATCATCGCAATGTTTGGAATACAAAGACAGATATTGTAGCCCGTGAGAAACCAAATCAGCCAGGGCAACTTCACTAAGGCACCGGATGGATTGCATGGTGAGTGATGCACAGTGGCGGCTTGCATAGGGCGTGCTGTGAGGCAGTAAGGCGGGGCAGGGGAGGGGCAGGGTGGGCATACGACGGAACGGAGGAACGTAAATATTACTTTCCTCGGTTCCGTCGTATGTCCGAGTTTACTACCCCCCACCCTGCCCATCCCCCGCCCCACCGGCCCGCAGCACGCCCTATGCGAGCCGCCACTGGTGATGCATCTGCACGTGTAAATGGTCGCAATCAATGCATGTATGGCATCAGCATTCAGCTCATAAAAAAATTAATGGGTAGATGTCAAGTGCGCACGGAAAAGGAGCTGAAGAACGTACCAAGAGAAATCCTGTATAGATGAGGCAAGAGCACAGAGAACTGCAGACAACACCTTGTGACATGCATTCACCAACATCAGCTACAGGTAAGCCCACCAGCCCAGAACAGCAGCTAACAACACTTAGGGCTTAATTACGAGTTTGGCGGTCCACGGACAGCTAGACTCATGGAGGTGTGGCAGTGGCAGTCTCCCGACCGCCCATTTACGATAAGGGTGGTCAGACTGCGATTGTACTGCTGCAGCCGTGGTGGCGGTCAGGAGGCAGTAATTTGCTTGGCAGGACCGCTGCGGTCCCGCCAAGCATACTACAAGTTTCCTCTCTGCTGTGGTTTTCATGGCATTTTCACGGCATGAAAACCGTGGCGTAGAGGAAACAAAGGGGGCCCTACAGGGCATACTTATGTCACTGCGCCATGTGGATGCACACAGGGGGCACAACATGCACACCAGTACCTGCACGGCATGGAGTTTGTAGTCCATGCTTTGCAGGAACTGTTTTTGGCATTCCCATTGCAGTCCCCTTTATCAGGCACTGCCGTGGGAACGACAAAACAAAAGCCCCCTTACACTCGTAATCTGGGTGGCGGCCCGACCACGGCTTTGGCGGTGCGGCGGCTGGGCTGACCTGGCACCGCACCACCAAAGTCGCAATCAGGCCCTAAGTCGGAAGGCAGAGAAGAAGTGATGTAGTTTCAACACAGCAGACAAATTCCACCACCACAATCTGCCCGACTGACAGCACAGGCGTTGACAGCAGTACAACAAACACCAACCACCAATCCAAATCATGCATGTAGCCGTTAGCCCTTGAGGTTGTTTATGACTTTTGTCATTCTTGGAAGTGCAGGTGACCATTTATCAAAATTTGTGACTATCATATCAGGATCCTGTACAGGGGACAATCCTACCTCTTATAAGAAGATGCACACTTGCCCGAGGTAAACTGTATAGCTTTGAAGGAGCCTCAAAATTATTTCAGGCCAGCTACAAAATATCCAACCCTTTGACAGTTGGGTGGTCAGTAGCTTGGCTCATTATGATCAAGTTAGCTTGACTTTGCAAAGACCTGGCTCCCAGTGGCAAAGAGATTTCAAGTTTGAAGCTGCCACTATGATTTTCAAGTTGGTCTCTGAGGGTAGACTGAACATTAGAAGCCTAGAGTGAAACAATACAATTTCTTTAGGATTCCACTGGATTCCTAGATAAGGGAGGCTGCAGATCTTGGGGATCAAAGGAAGTGCTTAGGAGGATACATTACTCAAGTAAACAGGCAGTAGGTGGTGGAATAAAAACGTTGATCTTCTATTTAACCTATAGGCTGTGAACAAAACTCCTCTGTGTGCCAGTATCTGTATACCCAATGATTTGGGCACCTTGCAAATGCTTTTGGACTTGACTCTAAAGTTTGGTGACACACACAAGTAGCATGTGTTTTTTGGCTGGTCGCCTCCTGGTTGTTGGGGGTTGGCTGAGTTATTTGGTGAATTACAGGATATTTTTGCAGCACCACCAGCCCCACATCCTGGCACGAGAGGCAGCATTATTTTGCAACTCCTGCTGCCTTACATGATAGAGCTTGCAAGCTGTTCTGTCTTGTACATTATGATAATGTACTATTGCTTGCGGTACAAACCAAGCTTTTGTGCTTTGCCCATATTCGATTCCGTAGGGCTATAGAAAACCAGGACCCGCACAGTACGTGGGATGCTCTGTACATCCCTCTACTATGGCCTGTATAAGTACAGATACCAGTGTTGTGAATCAACTGCAGCCCTCTTGTTCACCACTTCCCCCAAACAGGCAGCATTGCAATACCCTTCCCTGGATGAAATGAATGTCCAGTCATCCCCCAATGGTTCCTCATCAGCATCTGTACCATTCATGTAATCAGGCTGGAGAACGATGCCCATCACTCAGCAGAGACAATGTGCTGGATGCAGACATTATTTCATTCGCTAGAGACCTCGAGAATGATGACAACCTCTGGCATCCGCACCATCAGTCAATGTTCATGCAGAAAATCAAACCAAGAGCTCCTTAATTGAGGACGCTGGGTTCAGGGGGTCAGCAGAGTCAATAACCTCACTAGTACACACAATCAAAAATCAATGAGACTGGTACTTTAGGTATTGATTAACTGTCTGTTAGATGAATATTACCAACTGCATCTCAACAGTTTTCACACTTCTGCAGCTGGTTGGTCCAAATCTCTTCTATGGGGGTTGAGAGTGGATCACTCGTAAGGGGAAACCAGGCCATTACTTTGTCATAACTTAAGGGCTACATTGACAAAGCATAGACAATGGAAATACAAACCTGCATATGTGTAATGCAACATTCTAAAACCCATACCGTGGTTCACACACCCTGTTTTCCCAGCACTAACATTTTTTATCTTTTCTCCTCCATACTTTGAAGAAGCTAAACCTAATGCATGTGGTTAATTGGAAAGATCTCTCTCTCTCTATATATATATATATATATTTTTTCCACTGAACAAACAAAGGGGACAGGGACTTTACAGTTAGGCTCAGATTTCACACGCACAAAACCATAGAAATGTAGCAGTTATAGTTAGCTGAGCTAACTATAACTCTCACCCCCGCAATGCACTGCTTATGACCTCACATATTACATCACTTATGACATGGTCAGTGACATCACTGATGACATGCTTCAATAATTCAATACATGCATAGATGCTCATAGGATGATTAAATGAGTGCAACTCTAGTACCTGGATAATTGCATGAGTGCATAAATAGTATATAGGTGATTTATGCAGTGCATGGATAGTGCATACATGATTGTTTAGGCCCATGCATAGCACCTAGCCTATTGGATGAGTGGATGAATAGTGTTTCAGCGATTGGATACTTCCCATTTCTTTTTGGTTGACTGAACAGGTAGTGCCTGGATGCTTACATAACTACACGGGTAGTGTCTGCGGAATTGAATAAGTGCATCAGTAGTGCCTACCTAATTAGATGAGTCCATGACTAGTGTCTGAGTGACTGCATGATTCCATTGTTAAAGCTTGAGAGATTGGATGAAAGTAAGTATACTGCTGGGGTGAATGCATTAGTGCAAGACTGCTGGCTCAGTAATTAAATGACTGCATAGGTACTGGATGAGTGATAGGTTTACTACAATTGTACTCTCTACGTAATTACATGAGTGCATGAGTACAGCCTGAGTGTTTCATCAGTGCATGCGTGAGCCTCAGTATTTCAATGACTGCATGGGTTGTAAGTGGATGTTTAGATGGCTGCATAGGTTCTGCGCAAATGTTATAATGATTGCATAGTTACAGCCTTGTTAATTGCATAAGTCAATAGTTAGTAACTAGGTGATTAGATGAATGTATACGTAGTGCCTGCATACTTCAATGACTACATAATTTCTGCCTGCCTGATTGCAAGAGTACATGTGTAGTTTCTGTATAATTGAATAACTCCATGGATAGTGAATCACTAATTTGATGACTGCCTGAGTAGTGGCTGGGTGATTCCATGAGTGCCTGAATACTGCCTGACTGACTGAGAAAGTACCGTCATTGCTGTTAGATATATAATAGTTGTCACTGTATCTCAGACTCATTGGTTTTCCTTCTGTCAGTATCAACCTACCTGTTTTACTGTGTACATGCTTTTCTTCTGAGATATGTGTGAGTGAAATCTAGGTATCACACTTAATATATAATTGAATACATGGCCCTCTAGAAACATACATTGATTTGTTAGTGAGCATGCACATTCATCAGTAAGTTTCTAAAACGGAAAACAACATTTTGAATTTTTCAGAGCACAAAACCTTTTGCGAATGGCATACCTACATCATTTCTCAAATACTTCTTCTGCTTCTAAAACGTATATTCAGCATATCTCAAACAAAAGTTACACTTGAAATGAAGCTAGCACAAGAATTCTCTAGGCATTCTCCACTATTAATCTGTAAAGTAGATCAGGACAATAGTATTCTTCTTTTATCTTCATTATTTGTCGCATCCCCAGCGTGGGACAACAGTCTCTTTCAACCACAATCTTCTTTCTCCCTCTCTCTGACATTGTAAGGTGATGTCATCCACACACAGGTAACATTCCACCCTTGGGATCTCTACATCATCTTCCATCTTAGATAAATATGATGTTTCTACTATATATGATGAGCGTTCTGCTAAACAAAAATTGCAGATAATAATTGAGTGTGGCAAAATCTGTTAAATACAATGAACGCAATAACAACAGTATTACATTTTCATTCAAATAAACTTGATATACAGGTGGAACTATTAAATACTTTAGCAGTTTATGTGGTGGGCATTGACACAAAATTACAAAATCTGACAAATTTAGTGGTTAAGGCTCAGACTGAGGTCAACAATCAATTAGTCACATGCATTTGTTCACACATTTTAGATAAAGTATCCGACCTCCCGACAATAGTAGGGTCACTTGTTGATGAAGTTAAAAAAAACTGTTGGGAAATCATATCCGGAACGATCCCCTGTTCATTATACCGAATTGGGAATCGGTGTACCCAGTGTGCATGAAGCAGCAACAATCTCAGCGTGATGTGCTCCTTATTAATACCAGGGCACCAGCGGAGACTGTTGGGGAGTCAGAGGTATGTCTGGGCTTAGCCACTTCAATCGATGAATGTCAAGCTCTTCAGGGAAAAGAAAAAACCAAGACAAATCAGGTTGCTAATTCCATATGTTCAAGCTCAGGTGATAGCTTTAGTGATGTTCCCCCACTATCTAAAAGGGCTAGGAAAAGGTTGTGGAAGGCTCCGAATAAGGCCAGGAAGTCAGTCGTTCCAGTAGCTTCAGTAGCAAAATCCAGGGACTGTTACCCTATTTTTAAATCAGCTAATCAGAAATGCCAAGACAAGGACTGCTCCCAAGAGGGTACGGAATCCCCTTCTGACCTATTGAAGCATCAGAAACCTGAATTGAGGAGTGAGGTTCAGCCCTCTGTAAAAGGTAGTAAAAAGGAAGTTCACGCTGCCACAGGTATGATGATGCCTGATACAGTCGGCACTTATAATGGAGATGTGTTTAGGTATGACAGCAAGCCCCAGATCTTGAGTGAGAGTAACCAGATCCTGGGATACGCAGGTAGAGAAATAATTTGTCATCCTCAACCTGAGATTAAATTGCAAGTATGTAAAGGGATTATGCTCCCGTCCCAAGACCAAGTAGTCAACACACCGCACAGGTTCAGTCCAGCCGATTTGATAAAGGCCTGTGTCACTCAGAATCTAACGCCCCTTAAAGAACATAAAATTAACTATCTAGCTAATGATAGCAAACCAGGCCCAATAAGATCTCTACGTACTAGGCTGGATAATAATACCCCTAACAGGGGGAAATTAGTACTGCATCCCCTATATGAATCTCGGGGTACTCATGACAGTCTCAATCGGAGTTTAATCTTGAAAATAATCTCAACCATTCCTGATTTATCATTTATTAAAACCACTGATCTTTTGTCTGTGCAGTTCAAACAAATACAACCTAACTCACTTCTTGAGTCCACTATAACAACTTGGATCACTAATGAAATTGTGACAAAAATCTTAGACTCAAGTGTATATTTTATGGAATGTGGTATTAAGGTTGAGAATTGAATTCCTTTAAAATACCCCCGATCTTAGCGGTATTGGCCCCTAAGGTGGAAAAGAAAGAATAAAGGTGGTAAGTAATACGTTAAATCCAGTACTGAGGGGTGCAACAGGTCCAACAGATAAACCATCTTGCAATACAGGCCTGCTGATTACTAATACTCAAACAGGAGGGCGTATCTGCGAATGGTTATCTAAAAATGATATGAGAGTGGAAGATTGGTCTAGGCTTCCAGCTATCCTTGCAAATGTGCATTGTGTAGAAGAGAATTGAATGTTATTAGATCCAATCGATAAAGATGTGCAATTGAGATTATGTTCATGAAATGTGCATGGGCTGACCTATTCACTGTCTGACCCAGATACAATTTTATTTTTAAATTATTTCACAATTTTACTATTCCAAGAAACATGGAGAGAACAAGCGACACCCATGCTTGGGTTTAATGAGTATATTCTCCCTGTAGAGCGCACTAATAAATCAGGCCGTGCAAAGTGCGGGCTTTCGTGCTACATTGCGGCTGACCTGAACTTAGTAGTACAAGTGGTTGATCTTGATTTGGATTGGTTACGATGCCTTGTTTTACAGAACAAAGATTTTTGTCTAATTATACATAATGTCAATCTAAGTGCCAGGAAAAATAAGACTACGCAGTTGTATGTCTTGCGAGATATCTTAAGCACATTAATAATCCGGCACTCAGAAGCCGGTTTTATAGTTTCTGGTGATTTTAATCTATGTTTGATTTCCTTAAATCCCGTAAATGGAAAGACTAACCGAATTGCAAAAGAGGGCTGTGATATAATGCACCAGGTTGGGTTTACCCTGCTAAAAGAAAAATCTAGGCTCATTCCATCGTTTAAATATTCTAAACACAGATCAATCATTGACTATACGTTTATTTCAGAAAATTTAAGATCAAAATTGTCTGAATATACGGTAACTCCTTGACTCGGAAGTGATCACAATCCTTAGATAGTTATATTGAATTCTTCAGTGAACTGTAACCCTAGATTTCAGGAGCTCCCCAACATGGCCCACTCTTCATAAAACCTGAAGAGGTTAGTTTGGCATATGGGTAAACAAGAAGAAATAATCCAAGTTGCTAAAATACTAATAAACCATAGTGATCAGTGCGAGTTGGGGGCTGTCAACATGATTAATAAATGGAACTATATAACATCATCCCTGGTGGGAACATTTTCAGTTCAACATCATATGAAATCAAATAGTGTATTAAGATCCCAGGACAAATGGTTCACTTCTAAGCTATTCAAGCTAAAACAATCACTTAATAGAGCTGTACGGGGTGCATTATTCCCATAGATTCCACCAATCTTATTTTTTCTATAAGGATAAAATGATGGTACTAAGAAAAGTTTATAAACAAGAAGTTTGGAAAGCTAAATCTAACTATCAAGCAGGGATTTGGAACAGCTTACTATATGCCGCCAAACAAAACAATGCAAAAAGGTTTTGGGAAGTAATCAACAAACTCGAAAGAGGAGGCAGGGCATTTTGTGTAAATATATCGGAAACTGAATAGGTAAATTTTTATTACTAATCCGTATGGCACGGTGGATCAAGCTGTAAAACAACCAGACATGTGTTTCAGTTATGGAAAAAATAGTACACTAAACACTGATATGGAGAGTGGTATGTGCCTGGGCACGAATAATATTGTGAAATTTAGTGATACTAGTTCTGATTTGAGCATAAGCCTGGGATGCATAAGTTGTAATGAAATAACTATTCTTTTACGTGACCTTCGTACAAATGGTGCTCCCGGCCCTAACGGGTTGCCTAATGCCTTGTTTCGTGCCAATATTGACATGTGGGCTGAAATTCTAACCAAATTCTTTAATGAGGTATTGACAGTGGAAACTGTGCCGGCATCATGGCAAGGTAGTATACTGCGGCCTATTTATAAAAGCGGTCCGGTTGATAACCCTGCTAACTACCGGTTAATTTCGTTAACTGATGTTGACACTAAAGTCTTTGCCTCATGTTTGTTGAGAGAATTGGAACAAGCATTTACAACGCAATAGGTCTCACAATTGCGAGATTTGAGCTATCAGCATTGTAAATGGCAATGCCTTTTATAATATTAAAAGGCATTGTCAATTACGATACCAGTAGGTCAAACTTTGGCAAAAGCGAGACCTATTGTATTGCAGAGCGTGGTGTCCATGAAGCGGGTGCCATGCTCACCATTAAACTTTAAAAAAAAAAAATTTAAACTGAGCGCAGTGTCCCTAAAGTGGGTGCCGTGCTCAGCATGCACGTTTATTTTTAAACCAGTAAAAGATTAAAGAAAGCGCAGTGTCCCTGAAGCAGACGCCGCGTTCTTCTTAAAAGTAATAATTAAAAAAAAAATTGTCGCCATTGCACTGTGAGTGCTGTGGGGGTAAGGGGCAGACACTTTTAAAGTTAGAACGGCATAGCGCTCCATACGAAAAGCGCCCACCATTGTCCTGTGTGGGGGCGCTGAAAATACAAAAAGCAGGCACCATTGTCCCCTTTAGTCAATAAACAAAATAGTGCTCACTAACTTAAAACGCAGACCATGTAACAAGCCAAGTAAAAGGTTCAGTCGCTATGGGAGGTAACAGATACAGATAAGGCGGTACCAAGGAAGGACTAACAAGCCTATTTACGCTTCAGAAGCCAGCATTTACGAAGGATAATGACACAAGCCAATGACAAATATGGGCGGGACTTCCAGTGCATACTCCAATACAGCATGCCTCGCAGAGCAGCGCATTGCCTCTAGGCTCGACCTAATAATATGTTTTATCTTGGCCACATCTTAGCATAGAAGTTCAAATTAATAGGGGACCATGGTTGATAATGTATATTGAGCACAAAGACATTTTTCTATTACACAAATTGTCAATACTATGAATTACGTAGCTGAAGTATTAGACAAGGAAGTTGAGACGGCAGAGCAAGGATTTTGGAGCTTCACAGCACTTTAGAAAGCTGGCATCGACAATATCCAAGGCACACTGGTCCAAGTGCTGAGCGCCCTCGACACCCAATCCCTGTGGTAGTCCTGGGACATGCAGGCTACCAGCAAAGAATGCCCTTGCACCCACACCCCAGATTTCCAAGCCCAATAACATGCTGCAATTTTGTGTTGGCTTCCTTATCCAAATCCATTCAAGGTCTGGCTGTCTGTCAAAGATTTTTCTAAGATGGCCCTGGCACATTTCGTGAGCTCTGTTTTAGCCTTTACTTTTCTGTTCTCATGGGTTCTGAGATATTTTTCAAGGGCACAGCTTTAAAGCTGCCACACGTTAGTTGGGGTGGAATTCCAGTCTGGTTTTCCTTTTACACTTTTGTATTTTTGGGGTTCTAAAAATTAATGACCACAGGGACCAGAATGCAAAGCAAAAACAGGAAATGTTATTGGTAGAAACGTTTTAGTGGGAGCATGAAACTTTAATGTACATCGGTCTCTAAATGCCATTGTAAATATTTAAATTTTAGACTTGTGGAAGGCCATTAAACTATCCAGATAGATAGAAGTTTAAAATCCACTGAAACCTAAGAGTGCCCAGTCTTTATTTGGTTTATCTGAATGAAACCAGAGGAACTAGAGGTTGAAAATAGTCACAAACTCATAACCATCCATTAAAATTCCAAAAGAATTAAGCTACAAAGATATAGAATTTAGTTGGTTTTTTTTAACAGTCACACAAGGTTATCATTACAACGTCCCCACAGCAGTCCAGCTGCACACTGAAAAACAGGTATAATACAGATTGTAAAAACAAGTGCCACTGGAATTACGCGTTTCGGCAGCCACTGTTTTCCGCATAACTGCGGACCAGTCATATAATCGGTCATCTGCTGCATAACACATAACGATGACAAAATAAGTAATGCTATCACAAAACGTGCTATATAGTTTGCTTTTTGTGGCCAAATAATTTGGTCCTCCCTTTCCGCAATAATTCCAGTGGCCCGGATATTACATATCCCTCAATGCAACACTTAAAAAGCTTTTATTAAAATATGACCGTTGATTCGATTATATTATGTTAATATTTCAAGGCAAATCCCCGGAAGTACTATCCTAAGATGAAAAACACCACGACACATACAGGACATGTGTGCGCTTGCAACGACTGCATTCTTCTTTAGAGCTTGACGTTTTGATTAGAGCCTAAGGTATGTCTTTTGTTCAAATTAAAATTGACAAAACAGCTCTTTCCTCGAGCACCAGCCAAACCTACAATTTGCCCTCTTCCGGGAACCAGGTGAGAAACAAAAAAGCCACAGAACGTCTTGCGAACTAAAGTAAATTTCCACATCTAAATGGCCTACTACTTACTGTACATTATGCAAAAGAATTAAAAAAAATACTCAATCGATAAACTAAAGCATTTTCTGATCAAATAAAAAAAAGCCTACAAACCTAATTAAAGAAATTCAAATATGTTCCCAGGGTCAGAGACCGAGCGCACCAGTGAAAGCCGCGGAAATACAGAGTTAAATAATGTCCGGCTCCTACTCACAAGAACAAAGTACCAACTGCAGGCAAAGTCACAATTTCAGCCTGGGAGCCAGTCATGCTTCCTCGCTTTTCCAAACAAGCATTTGCAATGCAATAGGACTCACATTTACGCGAGACCTATTGCATTGCATCACGGACAACGGGAGGGGGGGAGCAGGACTACGGGAGTGCGGGTGGGGGGTTGGGGGAGAAGGGGGCGAGAAGGCACGGACACAGTAGTGCTCACAGTCTAAATAACACATACCCTACCATGTAACACTCGAAGTAAAGTGGCCAGTAGCCATGGGAGAGTAGAAATGACGATATGGCCATTATAAAGAGGGACTAACAAGCCTCATAATCAATCAGAAGGCAGCATTTATGAAAGACAATAACACGAGCCAATTAAAAACATGGGCGGAGAGTGGGCGGGGCTTCCACTGCATACTCCATTACTGTATGCCTCGCAGAGCATGCAGCGCATGCGCGCTGACGCTATAGGCTCGACCTAAAAATGGGCAACGCAGCAAGGTATAATTCCGCTCAACCAAACTGGTTTTCGGAAGGGTCAATCTACCACTACCAACCTGTTGGCACTTACTTTACTTGCAGAGCAGGAATGTTTAAAAAAAAACATTTATATATTGCCTTCATAGACTTAAAGGCAGCTTTTGATTCAGTGCCACGAAATTTACTATGGAAAAAACTGGTTGGCTGGGACATTGCACAGAAACTGTTAAAAGCCATAATTCTTCTCTATACGGACACCTGGGTTCAGGTCAGGCTGCGTGATGGTGGCTCTTTATTGAAGAAAATTAGAACATATAATGGCTTAAAGCAAGGTTGTGTTCTTGCTCCTTATCAGATCCTTATCAGATCTTTTGCAGCATCTGGGCTCTGTTAACGCCCATTCTCCAAGATTGGGTGAGGTGCAAATTAGTTATCTTCAATATGCTGATGATACTCTCCTTCTGAGCCAAACACCTATTGGCCTACAAAGACTGAAAAATGCTTTTGATGATTCTATACTAATGAATGGCCCTGAACTGAATGTAAAAAAACCCTAAAATTATGAAAATTGGTCCAGCAAAACAGAGGTTTAACTCATGGAGTGCCAGAGCTGGGCCAATTGAAGTTGTTAAAACGTATAGATATTTAGGGGTTGTGTTTGATAATAGAGTTTCTTTTAAGAACCATTTTAAAGATTTAGGGGCAAAAACTGTGACTTTAATTCATGCTTTTAAACGTCTGCAAAAATCACTAACCTGCCAATCCTATGAACATACTCTTAAAGTCATGAGAGCAAAGTTACAGCCAACCATTTCATATGGCTCACCCATTACCAGGGGGAAAGATGCGAAGCTACTGGATTTATTAGTAGTTAAGGCTTATAAGGCAACTTTTGGGATTCCCAGGTCAGTGGGTCAAGCTGAAATAAGACTGGAGTTTGGTCTCCAAAGACATTGTGTGGTGTTGAAAGGGGTATTTTTGAAATGCATGCTTTCTATGTTTTCTTCCGCCCCTGCTTCCATAGCGAACAACTGCTGGCTAGAAATAACAAAATCTGCTTATGCTGCTATTTGGAGATCCCATATTTCAACTTGCCTACATGATATTGGCCTGCAAATTGGGCCTCATGAATTGAAAATGCCCAATTATAAATCAATCCTAAAAAAACAAATCAACGTTGAATCCCTTAATAAGGATAAAACTGTTTTAGCTGCAAAACAACATGCATGGTATGTGATTAATTCAAACCAGTCTTTACACATCCAGCCATATCTTAATGCTCATTTCTCTGCAAAAATAAAAAACACGTTTTTGAAAATAAGAATGGGAATAAACCCAACAAAGGAGGGTACTCCATCTTGGATCCAGCAGTGGCCCGAAACCAATTGTAGACACTGTGGATGGCCACGTGAATCTTTATTGCATATAGTATGCATGTGTCCCAAATTGCTTAAAATTCAGCCCCTATTTTTTGAAGATTGGGGTCAGATCGGCTTGCCAGGCCCTTATTCTTTGTTTATCGGACAAGTTGATTCCGCTGCTATGCCAATTGATAAAGTTTTTAGTTGCTGCCAAAAAGTATTGGCAACGATTGTTCAAGATGTATCATAATTAAATCCCTTGGCTTCAAGAGAAGTCTTGAATGTATTTCTTTTCAGCTTATTTGCACTGTACGGCCTTTTGTAGAATTTAGTGTCTATGGTGCTAGGGTAATAATTGGAATAGTAAATAATGAAGTTACCCTGTTTTTAGAAATTATTGATGCACTTTCATAACCTGTTTGCACAATGGAACTACTGTCTACTGCACGTTTGCACTTTAATATGTAATGATCTATCCTATGTCTGATAGATCCCATGGTTTACTTGTATAATGATTGATAAAGTTAACCGGTTTTATTGTATAAATATAAATGTATCTATAAATTGTCAAGAATATTCCTGCCATTATTTTAAAAAGCTCTTCACAATCAATTTTATTTTTTGGCCTGTTATAACATATGTTTTTATATATTGTTAGATTACTAAGATGTTTTAATTGCAATGATTTTTGTTAATGAAGCAATAAAGACCTCATTATTATTGTTATTCCTATTATTAGCAACAATTTTAAATGAAAAACTCCACATTGTGCAGAATAACGATAAACTTGCCTATGCATAACATAAAATAAGACATTGAATTGCATATATGTAATACAAGAAATCTCACCATACATGGCCACATACTAGTCATGTTCACCATATTTGTCAATTAAACATGCACTTCTATAACTCCATGCAGTTCCATCATCTAAAATCACCACATTATATTTCACTTGCTTCACCCGGTGAGGATCAGAATATTTACTCTCACCTTTTCGCACAATTCCTCCTTTTCTCACAACTACCCAATCTCCTTCTTTCAACCACAAATTTTTTACACTCTGCTTAGTATTATAATATTCTTTTGCCTTGTTTTGAAGACCTTTAACCCTTTTTTTGATTTCTCCCCGATCAACCCACACATCCCTTGTCCTGTTCAACCACACAGGGCACTCCTTTCTCCCTGGCTCTCTTCCTTTCAAAGACACAAATGGAGACACACCAGTTACGGAATGCGGAGTCGTTCTATGTGCCCACATCATTTTTCTTACCTCCTTCCTCCATGGAAGATGGTTAGCCAACTAGAGCTGTATGTTCTCCATCACCAGCTGATTAACCCTTTCCACCAATCTATTTGCCTGCAGTCTAAACAAAGCCACTTTCTCATGAACAATACACATTTTGTCTAGAAAGTCAGTCATCTCCCTGGAAATGAACTGAGCACTATTGTCATGTATGAGAGTTTTTGGAATTCCTTCCTCCATAAAAACCATTTCAAATAATTCAATGACAGCAGTAGTGTTAACCTGTTCCAAAATCTCCATCACAAACCACTTGGTATGGTAATCAACCAATATCAAGATATTTTTACACCTTGGACCCAAACAATTAACTAGTCCAATAAAATCGACAGCCAATTTTTCCCATGGTCTCGAAGGAAACTCTACACACTCCAAAGGAGGTTGTCTCACCACTTTAGTTTTGTTGCTATTGGCACATGCATGACACATATTCACCACTCCCTCGATATCACCATCCATACCAGGCCACCAGTAAGCCTGTTGTATTCTCTTTTGGCCATGTTACGACCCGGGTGACCTTCATGAGCAATGGCTATGATGCAAGCATGAACATCAGCAAGAGTTACAATTTGATTCCTCCTCATGATTCTTCCACCACACACACTCAGTTCATCTTTAACTTTGTAAAATTATTTTAACTCCCCCTCCAACATATCTTGCTCACTCCATCCCTGTACAATTCTATCCTTGACTTGACACAGCACCAAATCTCTTACACTTGCCACATCCCATTCACCACAACCTAGTGCTGTTTTATCTTTTCTGGCACTCTCTATCTCCTCACACTTTTCTTCTTCTACTCCGCACACAGCAAGTCTAGATCGACAGTCAGCTATGACGTTCTTACAGCCCCTCACATATTCGACTTCAAAGTTATAATACAATATAGACAACATCCACCTTGATATGCATGGAGTAACATTACCTTCCAACCCTCTTCCCCCCTTGAACAAATAAGTCAATGGTTTATGATCAGTTTTGAGTTTGAAAGGCACACCCCACAGATACAACCTAATTTTTTTAATTCCCCAACAGCAAGCTAGAGTTTCCCTTTCAATCACTAAATAAGAGATCTCTGCACCTCTCAACCTTATAGACACAAAGTCAATCACTCTTTCTTCTCCTTTCACCACCTGCATCAACACTGCTCCCAACCCAACACCACTGGCATCAGTTGCAATATATGTTTTTCCAGTCACCTCAAAATGACCTAAGCATGGTGCTTGCACAATGTTCTGTTTAATCTTGTCAAAAGACTTCTTACACTCATTACCCCACTCAAATACTACATTCTTTTTCATGATTAATCTTAAAGGCTCTACAATTTCCGCAAAGTTTCTTACATATTTGGAGCAGTTTTCCGCTAATCCTAGAAATTATTTAAGTTCATCTTTATTAGATGGTTTCCTAGTTCCTTCGATCGCTTTGACAATACTTTCCTTTGGCTTAATCCCTCTGGCTCCTATAACATGCCATAAATATGTTACTTCTTTCCTTTTCAACTGACATTTCTCTCTTTTTATCATAACTCCATGCCTCTCCAACCTGTTCATTACTTCCTGAAAATTGCAATCATTTTCCTTCTCATCCTTACCTACAATAAGAATGTCGTCTTGAAAACACAAGACCCTCTCCATGTCCCCAAACACATTTTTCATTACTCTTTGGAAAGCAGCCGAAGCTGATGCAAGTCCAAATGGCATTCTTGTGTATCGAAAAGCACCTACAGGTGTTACAAAGGATGTTAAATATCTCGATCCCTTTTGCAGATCCACCTGATGACAAGCAGCAGACATGTCCAATACACTAAATACTGAACCACCACCCATCATTGCGATCATCTCAGAAATATTAGGTAGTGGTTGCCTATCTACTCATATGTTCTTGTTCAAATCTCTTAAATCAATACAAAGACGGATCTTCCCACCATCCTTAGGTGCCACCACCACAGGAGCTAACCACTCCTATGCCTCAATAGGCTCAAACATTCCTTGTTTTAGCAATTTATCAATTTATTTGCATAACGGTTCCCTCATCATATTAGGAATATTCCTCACCTTATGCACAATAGGTTTAGCCCCCTTTTTTAGTATAATCTTGTGAGAGAAACCTTTCAGTAACCCCAACTCCTCAGTGAATACCTTAGGATATCACAACATTAACTCATCCTAAGTACCCTTCACCGTATCTATGGCTGCAATGGCATCCACTACCATGACCGGTTCCTTAGCATTAGGATTTATAATAATGTTCAGATCTTTCTGATGTCGCCAACCCAGAAGGTTTGATCCAAAATCATTTACATAAACCCATCCTCGAACTCTCACAGAGTTAAATCTATCCATCTCATTCCCAGAAGCTCAGTTCTTTTTCCTGCATAACCCACAGCATTAATTGTCAGGCTTTTCCAATGGTGCATTGCAACCAAACCACAACTCTTCATACGTCTCTCTGGATATCAGAGTATCAAGGCTTCCCGAATCTACTAGCACCTTTAACAACTTATCATCAAAGGTAACCATACAATGTAGTTGGTCCAATTTGTCTGTACTTTCAATTTTAACAGTTTGTTCCCTTTGTCCTAGACTTTTTCTATTGTCCTCACCCTTTAAATCACACTGCCCCTCAATAGTTAAAAATATATCTTGTATGCTTTCACATATGTCATCAATATCTTGGTTAATTTCTTGCACCTTTTTTCCTCTTGAGTTCATTCTGCACACAGATGACCCCGCTTCCCACAATTTCTACACAGCATGTTTTTGGCAGCACACCTAAAACAAGAAGCTATGTGTACTGGTGCTCCACAACGGAAACATCTTATTTCTCTGTTGTCATATTTCTTCATGTTATCCGTCAAGGTATTGTAATTTTGCCTGTGAATATCATCTGAAAGATCTGTTCTGGCTTGTATTTGTACCTTCTGAGAGTGCTTATTTCTTACTTCTTCATGTCCCTTAATGTTAGGTTCAGTCTCTTTGTTTACGTCATGAACTACACTGTTTGTAGTGTGATCACCATCCTCCAGCTCCTTAATCCATATAGCAGTATGTTCAATACTTTTAGCAATTTGGATTGCTTCATCTAAGTTGTATTCCTTCGTCAAAAGCTTCTCCTTGATAGTCTTAATTGTGGTACATCTCACAAGTTGATCCCTGATAAGCGAGTCTGTTAGCTGTTAAAATCTACAAGATATGGCTAACCCTCTTAAAGCAGCTACATATGATGAAATATCCTCTTCTTTCCTTTGAGTTCTGGAAAAGAACTTAAGTCTTTCGAGCACTACATTAGTTTTAGGAGTACATTGTAAATCCAGTATTTGCAATGACATTTCATAAACATTACATGGTTGCCCATCACCCATTCCTAACAACAGCTTTGGAAGATCTTCATACAATCGCCTTCCTTCAATTCAAAAATGATGTAGTAATATTGCCTGTTTCCTTAGTGGTCCATATTT
Organism: Calotriton arnoldi; assembly: GCA_963921515.1. Classification (NCBI taxonomy): domain Eukaryota; kingdom Metazoa; phylum Chordata; class Amphibia; order Caudata; family Salamandridae; genus Calotriton; species Calotriton arnoldi. The sequence continues at coordinate 549,870 of CAWUFW010010553.1, forward strand.
GTCTCCACCACTAGCTAAATTATAGGTTAAAATAATTTCTTCCGTTGTTTCCAAGGGACAGGAGGTTCACCTGGGGTGGGTAAAAATGGTGGTGGTGATGACATACCTTGGTCTCCCATGACCTGAAATGAAGGTTAAGTAACAAGCTACAAAATAAGCTAAAATAACAGGTCAATATGATGAACTAACAAAATAATTTAAAATAACAACCTAACATAAAACGTGTAGCTGTTTTTTTTTCTCCTACATGATGCAGATTGAATCCTCCTTCTGATCTGCCCACAAAATTTGAAATAATAGGCTTTGAAATAACAAGCTCTAATGACTGTCTCTTTAAATGTTGCAGATTGGAATCCTACTTCTCATCTGCCCACCAGAAATGAATGGTGCCTCCCAAGCAATATTCCTCTAATCATAAGCAGGAAATGATGAATGGAGAGAATCGTAGAGCACGGAAGTCAGGTAAGCTTGCATAAATGTTTAATTACTCTTTTCTTTTTTTTCTTTCTTCGTACGTTGCGGTCGTGCAATGTGAATGAAAAACGGCTTGCCGCGTACAGCTTACTGATTGCAATATCATGATTGGGCTATTTGGAATATACAAGTAGATCACAGTATTTAAACGTGCAGGCTCGTAGTTAAGGCATTGGAAATATACAGAAAGATAAAAGTATGCGCAGGATCATCGATACTGCAGGCACAGCATTAAGACGAGGTGTGTCATGGCAACGCATAACCGTGCCGTTGTTTCTCAATATGCTTGCGCTAGCCACGGTATACAGGGTGCTCACGCAGCCGTTGATTAATAGTGTAAAATTATACAACAATTGTGGAATAAACAGGTAGACAGTCACGTACCTGCAACATGGTGCACCAGAATGGGTGGCAGAGCTTTCGCAGTGATTTCTGCCAAAACCTGGAATAGTCTGCCACTGTCCTTGCGTATGGCTGAATCTGAATCCATTTTCCGACGCAACTTGAAAACCTGGCTGTTTTCCAACTCTTAGCCATCTATTTGGTACCCGCATCTGCCGCCTGCCTTAGCGCCGGGACACCCCCGTTGGGGGTAGCTGTGCGCTTTATAAGCTTAAAAAAAAAAATAATAATAATAATCTGAGCATATGCAAAGTGGTCATATAAGTTAAAAACCAATACATACCTAACAAGTATTACTTCTTTCTAATTCCTATACAGGCGGACAACGTATTCTCATCTTTTATTTATCACTACACTATTCATGTTTAATAATATTACTAAAAGTACTACAACATTCTTAGTTCCTCATTGCAACTTTCCACAAGCCTATACTGTTAGTTTTCAATAAAATACACAATGCAATAAACAGACACTAATTCATTTTTCTCTTATTCCCAAAACATTCCCCACTAACCTCTTAAACACATACCCTCTAATACATACTGTTTATCTGATATATTTTTTCTCATCACTGTGATACTCCTTTTAATCAAACTCCCATATACATCTTCATTTCTAATGTACATTTTTAAAATAATTACAAAGTTATATACATACCACTGAATTCAGTTTGTAGATTATATTGTTCTTTCAGCTCTTTCTACATAGTTTTGACACTGTTAAGATTTGTAAAAACTAAGCACAAGAATGGAACACTACTCTCATACAAAGCAACTCTAAAATGGCAACCTCTTCAACTTTCCACTCTTTCTTCATGAGAAAAGCAGCAAATGAAATCATGTCTTTCATTTTAGACTACTGCATCTCCACTTGTGAATGATTAGCATCTGTTAACCCTTTCCCTCTCTTTCAAAACAAGGTTCCTGTCGGCGCGTTTTTGCGATGTATTTGCGATCATCGCAAAGAAACTGCGGATAAAAACGAAAGTTCAAACCTATATCTAGCTTAATTTTTCTGAAAAACTTAAATACTACACAACAGTTTATTAGAGTGTCCTGAGTTGGAAATTAAAACTTGCCATTATTTACATTGTGTTATCACTCCTCAACTTTAAAAAAAAGTTCTGTCTCTTTAATACCCTTCCCCCCATACAGTCTTAGCTCAGTGTACCTAGCAACCTAGTGGGACCAGTAGGTCAAAAGTTCACAGCACATTCTAGAAGGAACATGCTGCTTCCCAAATAAGATACAGCAGGTGTGCTTTACTCCACAGATTCAAAAACATATCCATGTCTGTATTTCATTTATTTTCTTAAACAACAGCCAATAATAAGACATCTTTCTAAGGCATCCAACACACTACCTAAATGTATTCACTTTCATGCTGACAGCATCCAATGAAATATATATATATATTTTTTTAAACTCCACCATTTTAACTGCTTTTCCTTTGGAAAACTACCTCATTCAGCTCCAGCCTTCTCCTGACTACTATTGCTCTTTCACTTCAAAATGCTTAGAGTATAGATTGTGGGTCACAGCCATATCTATTGGGCTTAAGAGGCTGCAAAAAATAGATATATTGACAGGGACTTGGGTTTGCCAAATGTGCAGATTACTTGGTTTGGCCAAAGAGGGTTAAAGTTTCACCAGTTGCTGGCTTTGGTTAAATCCATTGTGGATTCCCAAACTCCTCACCTCATGATTGTGCACTGTGGTGACAATGACCTAGGCACATTGACTGTGGTAGGGCTGGAAATCCTAATGAAAGAAACCTTTGCAGAACTGATGTCGCTTTTCTCTCCCACTGTCTTGGTGTACTCTAGTATATGCCAAAGACAGAAATGGAAGTTGTCAAATCAATTCTGTCCACAGATTGACAAAGCCAGGAAACATGTTCATAAAACAGTTTCTGCATTCCCCAGGGACCATCGCGTCGGCTGTATCTATAACAACAATCTGCGTTTTGACAAGCATGGAATTTATAGAAATGATGGAGTGCACTTTACAGATGAAGGCCACAGGGTGTTTCTAAGTAACCTGAAACTCTGCATCCGGTCTTATGTGTAGCAGCCATATACACACAACCAACACAACAGCTCTTGTCAGAGCCACCCTAGTACCCGAAATATTGCGAAGTTTTTGCTAAAAGGTTTTTTTCTTTAGTTTTTGGGAATCTTCGTGACAATGTCGTGATCCCCAAGGACACGCTGCGAAAACAGAAAACAAAAGCAGACATCCAATGGCCACCAACACATCCAAAAATAATATGTAACAAAATCCATTCTGAACATTGTCCTACACACATTACTATATAAATACGTCTTTCAAAGCATGTTTAAACTCATATTTTTGTACTAAGTTTCTTTAAAAACCATCTTTCAAACCTTTTTCCCATTTTTGTGGTTATTTGGGACGTCGCGATGGCGTCATTAACCGCGATGATTGCGCCTTTCCCATAAAGTGAAAACATATGTATGCACACACATTTCAGTATTCTACACACTAGAGGTTTATTACTGTACACTTCAAACTCATGTTTTTGCACTGTATTTCTAGAATAACCATCTCTAAAACCTATTTTCCATTTTGGCGGTGAGGCGTGAAAGCAGAAAGCAAACGTAGGAATTCAATAGCCACCACCACATTAATTCTAACCATCACAGTAGATAACGCACTATATAAATAACTCTATAAAAACATTTATCAATACCTCTATAACAATGCATACTAATGATTCATTGATATATTTTTTAAATATTTTCACCAATATTCGCGACGACGTTGATAGTCACGATGTCCCCACTGGCGGTCGCGTCGTGATTGCAAATATCGCGTGTGATTAAAAAACTAGTATGCTAGTCACTTCAGCTGCTGTCTGGAAAGTTTCGGGGGCATACATCAAGCGTTGGCCGAGAAAATGGGAGTCCCAAAATGTGTTTTCCCCATGCAATTTCCCTTAGGGATTTTAGACACGACTGCAGTCTGAACTGATGAATGGAATTACACCAAATTCAGAAGAAAGATCTCTTTTTGTGATTTGCTGTACCTTTTTTCAGTAGTTTTTGAGTTATTAAAGAAAAAAAGATTTATGTTTATCTAGAGTCGCGGATCCACGGTGGATCCCCTGATCCACGTGCCACCAGCAATGCTGTGATTGGCTGGCTGCAATTGAAAGGAAAGTTGTGGCCACCATTTTGTTTATCAGACATGGTTCCGGAGGGAATAAACTATAAATGGGATATAAGGGTCAGGACAACAGTATCCTGACCACATGCATCTGTGAGTGACCCTCATGGACAAGAAATTGCCCCAAAAAGTTTTTTTTGGGGTGCACGAGGTTCTGCGGATCCACCACAGTGCTCAGCGTGGCCCCTGCATGAATCTGGAACAGATCCGTGGATCTAGCCCCAATTAAAAAAAAATACATGTACTCACAGACCCACTCACACACTTTCTCACACCCCCACACAACCGCTCATACACCCACAAAATGACTCACATACCCACTTACAGACCTACACATCCACTCACACGCCCATTCAATGACTGACTCACCCACCTACAGACCCACACTGCCACTCATACATCCACTCACACACCCATTCGGCCACTGCCACACCAACTCACCCACTCACAAACCCACAACACCACTCACACATGCACTCACACTCACACTCCCACTCACACACCCATTGACACACCCATTGACACACCAAGTCACAAAGCCATTGACACACTCACACAGCCACTCATATCCACACAGCCACTCACACACCCACTTACAAATTTAGACACCCAGTTACACACTCATGCAAACAGTAACATACCCACTCACACACCCACACAGCCACTCACACATCCACACACAGACCTTCAGAACCACTCACACATTCACTCACAGAACCACACAGCCACTTACACTCTCACACATTGACACAATCACACACACACATCCATTCACACACCCATATGCCACTCACACACCCATTCAGAGACCCAGAAACCACTTACACACCCTCTCCCACACCTATAAAGACACTCACACACCAAGTCACACATCCATACAGCCACTTACACAACCTCTCACACACCCATAGTCACTGATACTCAGAGACTCAGAGAACCATACACACACCCACTCACAGACCCACACAGGCACTCGCACACCCACTCACACACCCATACAGCCACTCACACACCCACTCAAACACCCACACAACCACTCACACACCCAGGACATGGATGTCATAGTTAGGAAATAGCATTAAAACTGTAGAAATTCACTGAAAAAAACAAACGTTACAGGGACCTTATAATTAGGATGTAGAATTTAAAAACCTTAGATATTTACTGGAAAAAACCAAGGGCCACATGTAGGAAGCTACTTTGCTTTCGCAAACAGGTTGATTCGCAGAATTAGCCCATTTGAAAACGCAAAAAAGGCTTTTCCTGTGTACCAAACCCTATTTTGCGATTCAGTAACCTATTACTGAATCGCAAAATGGGTTAGCAATTCGCAATTAGGAAGTGGTGTGTTTAGGGTGTCAATTCCTAATACTGAATCTCAGCTTTATGTGTGAATGTTTTACGACCAGAATGCGGTCGCAAAACATTTGCAGTTTACCACCAACTTCAAGTTGGTGGTAACCCATTCGCAAATGGGAAGGGGATCCGCAGGGACCCCTTCCCCATTGTGAATGGTGGCGTAAAAGTTTTTTAAGAGCAGGCGCTTAAAAAATGGAAAGGAAACTTGTCAGTTTTATCTTTTAAACGCAACCCGTTTTCCTTTAAGGAAAATGGGCTGCATTTGTTTAAAAAAATTATTGCTTTATTTAAAAGCAATAACGGACATCGTGGCATGCTGACCCCAACGGGCCACCATCTCCATGATTTTAGCGATTCCTAATGTGTCACAAATTGCGACCTAGCTCATTAATATTAATGAATTAGGTCGATTTGCGACCCCCTAGGAATCGCTAAATGAAGCTCAAGGAGTTTCATACATTAAGAACAGTGATTACCTAATTGCGATTCACAGGAAATCCCAATTAGTTAATCGCTGTTGGACTTGGCCCTTTTGGCAGGTTGACCCCTAAACCTTTTGCCTGTCTCCTAGCCTTTTCCCTGTGTAGTGTTGGTGGTTTTAGGCCTCTGCGCACTTTAGCACTGTGTCCCAGTGTAAGTGCGTGCGCACTCTGAGTGCGTGTGGTGAGATGGGCCTGCCCTCCCATAGGAATGCATGGGGGATATGTGTGTCCATGGTAATTCCTGGTGTGAGAGGAGTGCAGGGGCGAGTTTAGTATGTGCGAGCTCGTGAGAATAAATGCTGCGCAATGGTGTGCGCAGATTTATTGTGACTAGTGGAGAAGTGACACTTTTAGAAGTTGGCATTTCTGTGTGCTGTGTGTCTGCCTGCCTGATGTGAATTGCATGTCTGGCTTTGTGAGTGACAGGGGCTGGGAGGTGTGTGTGGCTCCAGGAGGCAGGGTGAGTCAGCGCAGGGGCTGAATAGAGAGATCTGCATCTAGATGGGAGGGAGGAGTTGCACCTGGGACCTGAATAGGGTTGTGCCTTCCTCCCCAATGCTGGCTCCGCCCCCTGTGGTGTGTCTGATCCCTGAGCCCCCACCTAACAAAGGAGAGAGGAGCTGAGCAAAACAAAGTGCTCCCAAAGCTCCCCAAGCCAGTTCTAACTGGTATCCCCAGCCCTGTGCTGTGTCCCAAAGAAAAGGGTGTATAAAAGAAGGACTGTGACGCCATGAAAATGTTCTTCTTGTGCTTACCTGAGCTGGGGGACACCCTGCCCGGGAGGAACCGCCGTGGGACCCAGCTGCAGCTTCTTGGGGGTCCCTGCGTGCTGGCCTGCCTGGCTGCGCCCTGCTGGGGTGTCCCCAGCCCCAAGGACTTTTCCTGACTGCTGGACTCCTGGGCCCAGCTGTGCCCCTTGAGCTCTGAGGACTTCCAAGAGTTGTGGGCTTGAGCGCATTGTGAGCGCTGGGATCTTAGGTGCCAGAGAGGAGCGTTTTGGTGGGTCTGCAGCGCTGTGCTGCTGGAGAGAAAGGGATTCCCCCGAGCTGCTGCAAGGTGGGGGTGCGCACCCCGCTCACGTGTTCATATTTGAGCCGCGGGTGCCCACCCCGCATTTCTACTGATTTGGTGAGCGGGTGCCCACCCCGCGGGTTTATACTTTTAGGACCGGAGTGGGAGCCCACCCCGCCGGTCCGTGCCCTCTGCGTGAGCCACCGCCGAGACGAGCAGCGCGCCGCAGAGGAAGTCAGGCAAGTGGAAGGCCTGATCGTGGGCGGGCCTCGCCCGAAGCAGCCCGGAAGTCGTCACAGGCCGAGCGGGGCTCCCGTGAGCTGGTGGAAGCCCCGTGGGCCGTGAGGAAGAAGTCCGGAGTGGTCCCGGTGCAGGGGGACCTGACGAGGCACGCTTGCCAGTGCCTGTTCCCCCCTGCTAACTTCGTTGTGGAGCCTCGCCGGCTCCAGGTCCCGGTCCCGGGAAGGGGGACCGGGTGAAGTGCGTGGTAGTTGCAGCGGAGGGGCCCGAGGCACATTGTCGGTGCCTGCCCCCGCCACAGTGAAGAGGAAGCCACGGTGTGTCCTGGAGGAGCCCCGGTGGAGGAGGGGGCTCCTCGAAGTCTGGCCGGGTGCCAGAAGCGGCACCGGAAGAAGCGAGGACACCTGGAAGAGAGAGAGCCCGGTGAGTGCGGCTCATTGGTAAACTGGTGGTTGGAGGGGGCACCGGGGCACATTGTCGGTGCCCGCCCCCCTGTGGTCCCTCTAACGGCACCGTAGTGCCCGTGCTGGTTTTACAGTGGCCCCGCCTGGCAGAGGGCAGCTGCAACGTGGGGCCACATTTGTTGTGGAGTCCCCGTGGGGCTCACGAGGCACCGTGAGTGCCTGACCTTATTTGCGCATTTTGTTTCAGAGCGCTGGGCAGCTGCCACCTTTGGGGGGGTCATTTCTTTGGGACAAGACAGGGGTGAGTTGCACCCCGCGCATTTGCGCACTTTGCTTCACTGCATTTGCCCCTAGAAGCCCTGGACATTGTGGACCAAGGACTTTGGGTCCCAGAGGGAAGGCCAGTTGGCCAGGGGTCAGGTTATGTTGGTAGGGCGCAGGCCCTAACGTGATGCCCAATAATTATGCTTATGAGATTATTGCCTACTATGTTCTAGGCCTAATGTGAGGATAACTCTGAGGTCAGATCTTCACCAGTAGTAACTGGTTGTGTGCTATCTTTGTTTACTATTTGTGCTACATTTACCATTTGTGATTGGTGCTGGTTTTGACAGTGGCCCAATTGGCCCTGTCATGTGTAAATAATCCCCTGTAAATACTGCCTGGTGCCCGTTGGCACAGTGTACATTGTGTGATTATGATCTAATGTGGTTATTATAATACAAAGGCTATTTTTATATATACCTTGTGTGGAGTTCCTTTGTGGTGTGCCTAGTGTGTTGCTGCTGTGTGTGTGTGTTGCGCAAACGCTTTACACATTGCCTCCGGGATAGGCCTGACTGCTCGTGCCAAGCTACCAAGGGGGTGAGCAGGGGTTATCGTCGGCGTGTAACTCCCTCGCCCTGACTAGAGTGGTGGTCTCTGCCTTGCTTTGGCGCAAGCCGTAGCCAACCAGAGATCCCATTTCTAACATTGGTTGTCAGCGCTGAGGATAGGACTTGCGTTTGCGCAGTACTGCAGCGACAACTGGCTGCACTACAAAACTCTGCATTTAGATAATCACGTGTTTGGGGATTATTGTTCTGAGTTTTATTTTAATTCTTCTCCTAAAAGTGTCATTTGTAAATTGTGTACTCTTGCTTCAGCTCAGAAACCTAGGTCTCCTGTGTTGCACGTGTCCCTGAGCGTCCTGCCAAAATGGAGTCTGCTTTTAATTTTTGTGGTCTGTTTAGATACAGCATGTGGGAGTTGGTGGATTTCTGTAAGGAGAGAGACATAGCAGTGAGTGGGTCAGACACCCAGTCAAAACTGAGGGACAACCTGATCCAATGGCAAAAGGATGAATGGGAACGTGAGCGCAATGAGGAGAAGAGAGCCCTGGCCGCTCGCCAAGAGGGTAGTGGGTCTGAGGGGAGCCCTGAGGAGTCTGAAGAGGAGGGAGAAAATGACAGGACAGGGACGCCAGTAGATAGTGAGGACCCCATAGATAGGGAGTCCCTTGCTGGGTCCAGTGTCGGGGCAGTGCCCCCATCCCTTTCCCTGTCCCCAGAGGAGTGGGTGGATAGGAGGGAAGAAAGGGAGCATCAGCTGGCTTTGGAGAAGCTCAGGTTAGAGCATGCCAGGGAGATAGCGCAGCTGAGTGTGGAGGAGAAAAGCTAGAGACGGAGAGGATGGCTGAGGAGAGGGCCTTCACCAAGGAGAAATTAGCTCTTGGTACGTCCTCTGAGTGTAGTTTTAGTTGTCTGGATTCACCAGTGAGGGTGGGATCCAGTGGTGGCAGCAATATGGAGTCCAGTGCAGGAAGTCCCATTCCCAGTTCCCAGAATATGGTATTTGGCTCCCAGGAAGAGGAGTACAGGTTGAAGTTCAGGGGCAGTAGGAAACTGTCTCACCAGTCTTGGGGGAGGTTTGTGGATGACTGTAATGATGCACTGAGTGACTGGGTAAAGTGTACCACGGAACAGGATTTTGAAGGACTGTTCAATCTGGTTATTAAAGAGCACCTGCTCAGTTGTTGTTTTCCAGGGCTGCGCCAACACCTGTTGGAGTGTGAGCACCCTGATCCATGGGATCTTGCATGGGAAGCAGACCTCTGGGTGGTGGCCCGAGGTTCTGAAGAGGCCTTGGGGAGTGATCCCAAAAGTAGTGGCTCGTGTATCTTCCCGTCCTGTATTGGGGAAGAGGTTCAGTGTAGCCCAGCTAGGTCCCAGTGTAGTGGGAGGGGTGTAGGGGCTCACGCCCTGTCTCAGTGGAGTAGGAGTGAGTGTGGACTGAGTGTCCCCAGGTGCCCGAAACTCCAGTCTCAGAACCTGGATGGTTTCTTCAGGGAACACCAGGTTGGGAGCCTAGGCTGTCCTGTTAGTCCATTTGAGGAGGATCTCCTAGTGTCTGGAGAACCTGGAGCGTCTGTAAATAGAGCTCCAGTGGTTCTGGTGGCCTGGCAGTGCCACTCCAGTTGGGAGGGTACAGAAGTCCGGATTGAGGGGTGAGAGGGTGATGTGTTCCCCAGTGGAAGAACCAGTGGGTAGGGGCCAGCCAGAAGGGCTGAGTCTCCTAGAAGTGACCATGGTGACACCACTTCTGTCGTGGGGATCTCTGCGCACTGTCAGATGGACAGGGGTCGGGAGGTCTGCGCCACGCAGACTGTCACGCAACACATGAGTCATGTAGTTACCCTCGGGGCTGCTGTGTGCGCCCCGGAAGTCCTGGTGTGCCAGGCAAATGCTCAGCCATGGGGTTCAGCCCCAAGTGTTGGGAGGCCAGGTTCAGGATCCGCCTGACCTGGAGGAAAGGACATCTGTAACCAGTGTCCTGACCGGTTCATCTTCCAGGGGTACCGCTCCAGCTGGGAGGGTGCAGAACTCTGGAAGGGGTGCAGAGGAGGGAGTCCTCGCCTCTGACCTCGGTGCAACCTGGAAGGGTTAGACCCTAGGTTGGGAGACCAGTTGTGGAGAGAGGTCCGGAACTGGTGGGAGAGTTGTGTTCTGAGGGTGCTTCTCCAAGGAGGAGAGGGCGGAACCCTAGAAGGAGAGGTAGGGGAGGAGAGCCTCACCCGTGATCTTCTGGTCCGCCTGAGGGTGCAGACCCTAGGCTGGAGGGATCAGTGGCAGTCTAGACCTGCCCTGATGAGGGGAAGAGTGGAGAATGGCTACTATGTGCCAGGGGTTACTACCCCCCACTCTGTGAATGGGCAAGGACCAGTGGCATCTGGGTGGCCTAGGGCCTGGTCCTGGCCACGGACAGCTAGGGAGTACCAGTGGGGTAGCCCAGTTGCTCCGGACAGCTTTTTCAGAAGGAACCACATGGGTTCACCGTGGCGTAGAACAGGAGGGTGTCCCTGCAGTTGCGGGCCCGCGTCCATGTTCTATCGCCTCAAGCAGGGAAGCCCATCACAGTGGTGATTGGTCTGCCCTGCGCTTTGGCTGGAAGGGGGTTGTGTTGGACTTGGCCCTTTTGGCAGGTTCACCCCTAAACTTTTGCCTGTCTCCTAGCCTTTTCCCTGTGTAGTGTTGGTGGTTTTAGGCCTCTGCGCACTTTAGCACTGTGTCCCAGTGTAAGTGCGTGCGCACTCTGAGTGCGTGTGGTGAGATGGGCCTGCCCTCCCATAGGAATGCATGGGGATATGTGTGTCCATGGTAATTCCTGGTGTGAGAGGAGTGCTGGGGCGTAGCTTAGTATGTGCGAACTCGTGAGAATAAATGCTGCGCAATGGTGTGCGCAGATTTATTGTGACTAGTGGAGAAGTGCCACTTTTAGAAGTTGGCATTTCTGTGTGCTGTGTGTCTGCCTGCCTGATGTGAATTGCATGTCTGGCTTTGTGAGTGACAGGGGCTGGGAGGTGTGTGTGGCTCCAGGAGGGGCAGGGTGAGTCAGCGCAGGGCTGAATAGAGAGATCTGCATCTAGATGGGAGGGAGGAGTTGCACCTGGGACCTGAATAGGGTTGTGCCTTCCCTCCCCAATGCTGGCTCCGCCCCCTGTGGTGTGTCTGATCCCTGAGCCCCCACCTAACAAAGGAGAGAGGAGCTGAGCAAAACAAAGTGCTCCAAAGCTCCCCAAACCAGTTCTAACTGGTATCCCCAGCCCTGTGCTGTGTCCCAAAGAAAAAGGGTGTATAAAAGAAGGGGCTGTGACCCCATGAAAATGTTGTTCTTGTGCTTACCTGGGCTGGGGGACACCCTGCCCGGAGGAACCGCCGTGGGACCCAGCTGCAGCTTCTTGGGGGTCCCTGCGTGCTGGCCTGCCTGGTTGCGCCCTGCTGGGGTGTCCCCAGCCCCAAGGACTTTTTCCTGACTGCTGGACTCCTGGGCCCAGCTGTGCCCCTTGAGCTCTGAGGACTTCCAAGAGTTGTGGGCTTAGCGCACTGTGGGCGCTGGGATCTTAGGTGCCAGAGAGGAGCGTTTTGGTGGGTCTGCAGCGCTGTGCTGCTGGAGAGAGAGGGATTCCCCCGAGCTGCTGCAAGGAGCGGGTGCCCACCCCGCTCACGTATTCATATTTGAGCCGCGGGTGCCCACCCCGCATTTCTACTGATTTGGTGAGCGGGTGCCCACCCCGTTGGTTTATACTTTTTAGGACCGGAGCGGGAGCCCACCCTGCCGGTCCGTGCCCCCCTGCGTGAGCCACCGCCGAGACGAGCAGCGCGCCCGCAGAGGAAGTCAGGCAAGTGAAGGCCTGATCGTGGGCGGGGCCTCGCCCGAAGTAGCCCGGAAGTCATCACAGGCCGAGCGGGGCTCCCGTGAGCTGGTGGAAGCCCCGTGGCCGTGAGGAAGAAGTCCGGAGTGGTCCTGGTGCAGGGGGGACCTGACGAGGCACGTTGCCAGTGCCTGTTCCCCCCCCCCCCTGCTAATTTCGTTGTGGAGCCTCGCCGGCTCCAGGTCCCGGTCCCGGGAAGGGGGACCGGGTGAAGTGCGTGGTAGTTGCAGCGGAGGGGGCCCGAGGCACATTGTCGGTGCCTGCCCCCGCCGCAGTGAAGAGGAAGCCACGGTGTGTCCTGGAGGAGCCCCGGTGGAGGAGGGTGCTCCTCGAAGTCGGCCGGGTGCCAGAAGCGGCACCGGAAGAAGCGAGGACACCTGGAAGAGAGAGAGAGCCCAGTGAGTGGGGCTCATTGGTAAACTGGTGGTTGGAGGGGCGCCGGGCACATTGTCGGTGCCCGCCCCTGTGGTCCCTCTAAGGGCACCGTAGTGCCCGTGCTGGTTTTACAGCTGCCCCGCCTGGCAGTGGGCAGCTGCAACGTGGGGCCACATTTGTTGTGGAGTCCCCGTGGGGCTCACGAGGCACCGTGAGTGCCTGACCTTATTTGCGCATTTTGTTTCAGCTGCCCTGCGAGAGCGCTGGGCAGCTGCCACCTTTGGGGGGGTCATTTCTTTGGGACAAGACAGGGGTGAGTTGCACCCCGCGCATTTGCGCACTTTGCTTCACTGCATTTGCCCCTAGAAGCCCGGACATTGTGGACAAAGGACTTTGGGTCCCAGAGGGAAGGCCAGTTGGCATGGGGGTCAGGTTATGTTGGTAGGGCGCAGGCCCTAACGTGATGCCCAATAATTATGCTTATGAGATTATTGCCTACTATGTTCTAGGCCTAATGTGAGGATAACTCTGAGGTCAGATCTTCACCAGTAGTAACTGGTTGTGTGCTATCTTTGTTTACTATTTGTGCTACATTTACCATTTGTGATTGGTGCTGGTTTTGACAGTGGCCCAATTGGCCCTGTCATGTGTAAATAATCCCCTGTAAATACTGCCTGGTGCCCGTTGGCACAGTGTACATTGTGTGATTATGATCTAATGTGGTTATTATAATACAAAGGCTATTTTTATATATACCTTGTGTGGAGTTCCTTTTGTGGTGTGCCTAGTGTGATGCTGCTGTGTGTGTGTGTGGCGCAAACGCTTACACATTGCCTCCGGGATAGGCCTGACTGGTCGTGCCAAGCTACCAAGGGGGTGAGCAGGGGTTATCGTCGGCGTGTAACTCCCTCGCCCTGACTAGAGTGGTGGTCTCTGCCTGGCTTTGGCGCAAGCCGTAGCCAACCAGAGATCCCATTTCTAACAATCGCTATTCCTAATATTGATACATGTGGCCCCCAAGGTTGCAGGGACATTATAGTAAGGTTCTGATTTTACACACACAAAGCCATAGAAATTCAGAAGTTATAGTTACCTGAGCTAACTATATCTTACGCACCCGCAATCCACTGCTTATGACCTCACATATTACATCACTCATGACATGGTCAGTGACATCACTGATGACATCTCAAATGACATTTCAAATGGCACAGGCTCCCCCCTCCCCAAGCCATCATAGACCCAGGAGAGCCCACCCCGTGGCCAAAACTTACGAAAAATGGGAGGGGGAGCACGTCTCTTTAGGCTCTGGGGACCCCTTCCCTCAGGGACTTCTTTTTATGAAAGGGAAGGGGGCGATGAGACCCCCTCCCCGAGCTACATTAGGTACCCCATCCCCTAGGGCCCTATGTATTTTCGTGTGGCCCCTCTCCTCGATCCTTATTAAGGGCTGGCGACCCCAACCCCCATGGCCACTACTTAAAATACAGGGTAGTGGGGCCACACGGCACCCCTCTCTGAGCCATTATGGGTCCGAATTACTGAAAGGTGGGTGCCCTGGTGCCCACCCAGGGCACCCATGTTATGTTATGTTAATTAGATTTTTAGAGCGCAGCGATTACCCTGAGGTGTCCTGGCGCTATGCACTGCCTGCAAGTTAACGGGAAGTATGATCAATGAGTGAACAACCAGATCTTCAGTCCCTTCCTGAAAGAAAGAAGATCCGCTGCATTCCTCAGATGGAACGGCAGATCATTCCAAGCCTTGGATGTGCATGTGATAAAACTCCTGCCTCCCCAGCTAGCCTTTTTAAATGTGGGGATTTGGACATTTTTGCTCCTGTGGACCGAAGAGTCCTCCCAGGAATATACCATTTAAACTTTTGCCTCAGATGGTCAGGGCCTGTTCCATTAAGGGCTTTGAAGGCGATACAAAGGGCCTTAAAACGTACCCTTTGTTTCACAGGAAGCCAGTGTAGTTGAATTAATTCTTTTTTAACAGAGACAAATTTCGGTGCCCCTGACAACAGCCTCGCTGCCGCGTTTTGTGCTATCTGAAGCCTGTTAGTATGCTGTTTTTGGGCATTCAGAAAGAGGCTGTTGCAGTAATCCAGACGTGCCATAACAAGCACGGTGACCACTGTCCTGAGGTTTCCTACTGAAAGATAAGGCTTTATTTTCCTTATAATTCGGAGTATCAGAAAACAGGCGGATACCACGGAACTTATATGCTCACTAAACGTGAGTCTATTGTCTACGGACACCCCCAAATTTTTTGCTTTCAGGGCAGGGGTGGGGCAAATGCCCAAATCTGCTGGCCACCAATCTGGTGTCCATAAATGTGGGTTATTACCAAATATAATAACCTCTGTTTTGCTTGAATTTAATTTTAAGCAGTTAGGCGACATCCATCTTGATATCAATCAATCAATCAATCACGGCATTTATAGAGCGCGCTACTCACCCGGGAGGGTCTCAAGGCGCTGGGGGAGGGGGTAAGTTACTGCTCGAACAGCCAGGTCTTGAGCTGCTTCCTGAAGGAGAGATGGTCCTGGGTTCGCCGAAGGTGAGTGGGGAGGGAGTTCCAGGTCTTGGCTGCCAGGTAGGAGAAGGATCTTCCTCCGGCGGTGGTCTCTGCGGATGCGTGGTACGGTGGCGAGGCGTGGCTGGTTGATCGTAGCTGGCGTGGTGGGCGTGTAGAAGGTCATGCGGTCGTTGAGGTACTTTGGGCCCAGGTCGTGGAGGGCCTTTTGTGCGTGGGTGAGGAGTCTGAACGTGATTCTCTTGCTGACGGGGAGCCAGTGCAGGTCTTTCAGGTGTCCGGTGATGTGGCTGTGTCGGGGATGTCCAGGATGAGTCGTGCGGAGGCGTTCTGGATGCGCTGGAGTCTTTTTGAAGTTTGGCTGTGGTTCCGGCGTAGAGGGTGTTCCCATAGTCCAGTCGGCTGGTGACGAGTGCCTGGGTGACGGTCTTCCTGGTTTCAGTGGGGATCCATCTGAAGATCTTGCGGAGCATGCGCAGGGTGTTGAAGCACGAAGATGAGACGGCGTTGACTTGTCTGGTCATCGACAGGGAGGAGTCCAGGATGAAGCCCAGGTTGCGTGCGTGGTCCGTTGGCTTGGGCGCGGTGCCCAGGGGCCGGGGGCCACCAGGAGTCGTCCCAGGCGGAGGGTGATGAGCCCAGGATGAGGACTTCCGTCTTGTCTGAGTTCAGTTTAAGGTGGCTGTTCCTCATCCAGTCGGCGACGTCTCTCATCCCGTCGTGTAGGTTGGCTCTGGCGGTGGTGGGGTCGTTGGTGAGGGAGAGGATCAGCTGGGTGTCGTCGGCGTAGGAGATGATGTTGAGGTTGTGTTGGCGTGCGATGGCTGCGAGGGGGCTCATGTAGACGTTGAAGAGGGTTGGACTGAGTGAAGATCCTTGTGGAACGCCGCAGATGACTTCGGTGGCCTCGGATCTGAACGGGGGAGGCGGACTTCTCTGGGTTCTTCCGGCGAGGAACGAGATGATCCATTCCAGTGCTTTCTCTCGGATTCCGATGTTGCTGAGGCGCTTCACTAGGGTGCGGTGGCAGACGGTGTCGAACGCCGCGGAGAGGTCCAAGAGGATGAGGGCTGCTGTTTCCCCATTGTCGGTTAGGGTTCTGATGTCGTCGGTGGCTGCGATAAGGGCGGTCTCGGTGCTGTGGTTGGCCCGAAACCCGGACTGCGAGGGGTCGAGGGATCCATTCGTCCCGAGGAAGGCGGCAAGCTGTCTGTTGACGGTCTTCTCGATGACTTTGGCCGGAAACGGAAGGAGCGAGATGGGACGGTAGTTCTTGAGGTCGGTGGGGTCCGCCGTTGGTTTCTTCAGGAGGGCGGTAAGCTCGGCGTGCTTCCAGCTCTCCGGGAAGGTGGCGGTGTGGAAGGAGGAGTTGATGATGTCCCGGAGATGGGGTGCGATGGTGGCGTCGGCTTTGTTGAAGACGTGGTGTGGGCAGGGGTCGGTTGGTGACCCCTCGCAGTCCGGGTTTCGGGCCAACCACAGCACCGAGACCGCCCTTATCGCAGCCACCGACGACATCAGAACCCTAACCGACAACGGGGAAACAGCTGCCCTCATCCTCTTGGACCTCTCCGCGGCGTTCGACACCGTCTGCCACCGCACCCTAGTGAAGCGCCTCAGCAACATCGGAATCCGAGAGAAAGCACTGGAATGGATCATCTCGCTCCTCGCCGGAAGAACCCAGAGAGTCCGCCTCCCCCGTTCAGATCCGAAGCCACCGAAGTCATCTGCGGCGCTCCACAGGGATCCTCACTCAGCCCAACCCTCTTCAACGCCTACATGAGCCCCTCGCAGCCATCGCACGCCGACACAACCTCAACATCATCTCCTACGCCGACGACACCCAACTGATCCTCTCTCCTCACCAACGACCCCACCACCGCCAGGAGCCAACCTACACGACGGGATGAGAGACGTCGCCGACTGGATGAGGAACAGCCGCCTTAAACTGAACTCAGACAAGACGGAAGTCCTCATCCTGGGCTCATCACCCTCCGCCTGGGACGACTCCCTGGTGGCCCCCGGCCCTGGGCACCGCGCCTCAAGCCAACGGACCACGCACGCAACCTGGGCTTCATCCTGGACTCCTCCCTGTCGATGACCAGACAAGTCAACGCCGTCTCATCTTCATGCTTCAACACCATGCGCATGCTCCGCAAGATCTTCAGATGGATCCCCACTGAAACCAGGAAGACCGTCACCCAGGCACTCGTCACCAGCCGACTGGACTATGGGAACACCCTCTACGCCGGAACCACAGCCAAACTTCAAAAAAGACTCCAGCGCATCCAGAACGCCTCCGCACGACTCATCCTGGACATCCCCGACACAGCCACATCACCGGACACCTGAAAGACCTGCACTGGCTCCCCGTCAGCAAGAGAATAACGCTCAGACTCTCACCCACGCACACAAGGCCCTCCACGACCTGGGCCCAAAGTACCTCAACGACCGCATGACCTTCTACACGCCCACACGCCAGCTACGATCAACCAGCCACGCCCTCGCCACCGTACCACGCATCCGCAGAACCACCGCCGGAGGAAGATCCTTCTCCTACCTGGCAGCCAAGACCTGGAACTCCTCCCCACTCACCTTCGGCGAACCCAGGACCATCTCTCCTTCAGGAAGCAGCTCAAGACCTGGCTGTTCGAGCAGTAACTTACCCCCTCCCCCAGCGCCTTGAGACCCTCCCGGGTGAGTAGCGCGCTCTATAAATGCCGTGATTGATTGATTGATCCGGAGTGGATGGAGTTCATCGTGCGGGTGGTGTCTTCGGTGCTGATCGGGGTCCAGTTGCAGAGGGTGGTGGTGGCGGGCGTTGGTTCGGCGGTAGGGTGCGTGGTTTGTGCGTCGAAGCTGTTATGTATGTCGGTGATCTTGCGGTGGAAGAACGCGGCGAGTGAGTTGCAGAGGTCTTGGCGAGGGGTGATGTCGTTGTTTCCGGCGCTGGGGTTGGAGAACTCTTGACGATGCTGAAAAGTTCCTTGCTGTCGTGGGCGTTGTTGTCCAGTCGCTCTTTGAGTGCCGACTTCTTGGTGGCACGGATCAGCTGGTGGTGTTTGCGGGTGGCGTGCTTGAGGGCGGTCCTGTTGTCTGTGGTCTGGTCGAGTCGCCAGGTTTTCTCGAGAGTGCGGCAGTTCTTCTTGGATTCCTTGAGTTCGCTGGTGAACCAAGGGGTTTTCTTGCTTCCGGGTCTGCTGGGAGGGTTTTTAGTGGTGCGAGGTCGTCGGGCGCAGGCGGTCAGCCACTTGGCGAGGTTGCTGGCTGCTTCGCTTGGGTCCGTTGTGTTGGTGGGTGTGTTCTGGCTGAGGGAGGCGGTGAGCTGCTCGGCGGTGATCTTGCTCCAGCTCCGGCGGGGAGCCTGTTGCGGGTGGTGGTGGGTCGCAGTCTTTCTGAAGCTGAAGTGGACGCAGCTGTGGTCGGTCCAGTGGAGTCCGGTGGCGTGGCTGAAGGAGATGTGCTTGCTGGAAGAGAAGACGGGGGTCAAGCGTGTGGCCGGCGTAGTGGGTGGGGCGTGTTCACCAGTTGCTTGAGTCCGAGGTTGGCGAGGTTGTCCAGCAGGGCGGTGTTGTTTCTGTCGTTGTTGTTCTCCAGGTGGAAGTTGAGGTCCCCTAGGAGGATGTAGTCGGCGGAGGGCATGGCGTGCGTGGCTGATGAAGTCTGCGATGTCTTCGCTGAATAGTGTGCGTGGTCCCGGGGGTCTGTAGATGAGGGTGCCTCGGAGGGTGGTCTTGGGGTCAGTGTGTATCTGGAAGTGTAGGTGTTCGGGCGGCGGTGAAGGTCTCGCCGGAGTTAGTCGAGATGCGGATGGTGTTCTTGTGTACGATGGCGATGCCTCCTCCCGTCTGGTTGACGCGGTCCCTCCGGGTGATCTTGTATCCGTCCGGGATGGCTATGGCGATGTCGGGCGCTGAGGAGGCGTTCATCCAGGTTTCGGTGAGGAAGGCGATGTCCGGTGCTGTTGCGTCGAGCAGGTCCCAGAGTTCCACGGCGTGCCTGTGGACGGAGCGGGTGTTCAACAGGATGCATTTCAGGTGGTTGCTGCTGGTGCTCGACTTGGCGGAGGTGGTGCACGTCCGGGGGCAGGTGAATCGGCAGGTTTGGCAGGTGATATGGCCTTCATACAATCATGAAATCGTACGCCTGTTTCCTTTTCCTCACCGTCTTTAAGGGATAACACTATTTGAGTGTCATCCGCATAGGAGGTGAGTTGGAAACCAAAGAATCTTATTAGGCCAGCCAATGATATCACATATACATTAAAAAGTGTTGGACTTAATGATGATCCCTGGGGCACCCCGCACGGAAGGCAAAACGGTTTGGATTTATTATTATCCAAATCAACTGTTTGTGTTCTTTCTGATAAAAAGGACTGCAGGAGGTTCCAGGCAGCACCCTGTACTCCTACTTCAGACAAACGGTCCATCAAAACTTCATGATAGACCGTGTCAAAGGCTGCTGACAGATCTAACATGATCAGTATTGCTTTACCTCCACAATCCAATGCCTCCCTTTACTTCCTCTATGGATTTAATTAAGGCCAGCTCCGTGCTATGTTCCGCCCTAAACCCATATTGAGACGGGTCGAGTATGTTGTTAACTTGCAAAAAGCACTGAGCTGGATGTTCATAGCTTTTTCTGTGATTTTTGCAGGGAGCGGAAGCCGAGAAATTGGTCTGTAGCTACTTGGGTCCGTAGGATCCAGTGTTGATTTTTTCAATAGGGGGAGGATAGAGGCCTTCTTCCAATCCTTGGGAAATATCCCGGTGGTAAATATATTGTTAAGCAGGGGGTTTAGGGCGGATCCTATAATTTCTGAAATAGATTTCAGAACCCATCATACATTCGTTGGGGGCCGTGGGTGGAGCCCCAGACCCCCCGCGGCCCCTTCTGGCTCCCCGCATGCAGCAGGAGCTATCATTGCTCCTGCCCAAAGGGACCAGCTACTTATGCTGCTCCCTTCGAGTGGGAGCAATATTTTGATCTGTTTCCCTGCCTGCATCAGTGCAGGCAGGGAAACGGATCAAAAGTCTGCTCCCGCTTGGCATGGGTTTTCCTGCATGCGCTGGTGCAGGCAGGGAAATCACTGTGTCCCCGGAGTGGGGGCCCTGGGGGAAGGGTTCCTTGGGTTCTGTGATGGCTTGTGGAGGGGGACTGCATGCCCCCTCCCCTTTATTATTGAAATCAGCCCAGGGGGGGCCTCCTCCTTTTTCGTGGTTTTGATCCTGCGGGTGTCCCATTTTGCTGTTCGGGTAATAATTTTTAAATACTTGTTGAGGGGTTCCCATTCAGTAGATAAGATGCTGATACCTTCTCAAAGCATCTGCATGGATTGAAATAAATCACTTCCTTACACAACACTTGGTTTATTGCTTATTCAGGGGACACCATGCCTGCATTGAACTATTTTACAAAATTTTGTGCTTGTCCCCGTCCAGTAGACCTTTAACAAAGCACGATTCCTGTGCAAGACACAACTGTGCTAGTCATTGACAAAACATGCTGCTGTTGGAGGAGAGGCTTTTACGGGAGGGGCGACCACTTTCTTGGAGCTCGCCTATCACGATCGCTGATGTGCAATCACATCTTCACATCCTTCAGCACTCATTCAACTTTCCAGCTATATTTTGTACCCACCACTGCCTCTGAGCAGAGTCCCGGTTATGATTCTAGAGTTGCACACATCCTCTGCCTAAGGTTGCCACCTGACCGGTTTTATACAGGCTTCAGCAGTATTTTAATGTCCGGACCACTACAACAATTAGAAAAATCACCTAAAGCTGGTATTTTTTTCCATATAAGTACATACTTTGAGCAGGTAATGTAAGAAGAAAGCACTTTAAATGTGTTCTACAGCTGCCCTACTGACACCTGATTGATAATTTAAATAAACAAAGACGGAAGGCCATGTTACAATGAATATAGGAGATTTCATATGAATTTATACTTAAGAATCATGTCTGGGCCTTTGCAGCAAATTTTCTCTGGGAAAGGCAGCAACTCTACCTCTGCCCCAATGTGGTCTGTGTGGCCTCTTCCTCTCTCAGAGTAGTAGTGGCTTTCTGCTTTCTATGACTGGGCCCCACCCACTCTTGTAAAGGGCCTGGCAGGCTCCAGTGAAAGAGAAACAAAGAAGTTATTATTTAGTTTCTCTTCACTTCTGGGCCAGCCCCTGTCAGTCCAGAGCTTTAGACAATCACCCAGGACAGACAAAGCTGAGGGGCCCCCTTCATATATTAAAGACTGCGGACCCCCCCACCGCACAGCGGGGGCTGCACGTGTGTCCGTTATGCCCCTGTCCTTAGTTGAAGTATAAGGAAAAGTTAGTACATGGTCAGCCTGTGAATGTCCAAGGAATGACAAAGGGAAACACTTTGATAAATCTGTTTACTCAAATTATCAGGAAATGCTGACCATAGTGGAATCACTGAGGGAGGAGACTTGCTGGCCGCCCTTAAACTATGATGAATGGACCGAACACTCAGCAGCAAACAACACATGGTGATGAGATTGCATTGACCCTGTTCGTGAAGAAGTGAGGCTCATCATTGCCATAGGTATTTATATGGGGTCCATAGAGGTAGAAGAGAAGGAGATGGAGCCTAACAGCGAGCATGGTTGACTTTGGAACTGGGACTCAACATCCTGTGATTCTGGGCAAATTACTCAATCTCCTCGCGCCTAAAAAAATCTGACCTTCTGTAATGTAACCTGGTGCTCATGTAAAGTGCTGTAATACCTTGGGGCCAAGTTTGCGCTATATAAAAACTATCAAAAGAAGGAAACTCATTTACATTTTCTCTGAAACATCTCCTGATATTACAGACTGTGGGGTGCAGTTCTTAGGTACTTGAAGATTATGAGGAGGGAACTGGGGGGCAGTGAGAGGAAAAAGGGGCTCCCTTAGTGAACATTGGGGGGAAATAGTGTTTTGTTACACCACTGCCACCTCCAGAGAATGTGGCACAATGGCCTGAGCTGCCTACTTCGGAGCCAGTGGGAACCAGATTCAAGTCTCAGCGTCAACATCCTGTGATTCTGGGCAAATCACTTAATCTCCCTGTGCTTACAATTGAGCACCTTGAGACCCTCACGGGTGATTTGCCTTGCTTTCAAACCCTGAATTTGTTTATTTATGTCTGACAGAGATCCTAAGGATGGTCTGGGATAAGAAATTGAAGGTATAATGAGATCACAGCTCTAAAAGACATTTCTAGAGAGCTCTCCTCTGAGCTTTAGTTCTGGTTCTTGACTAGGAGTACATTGGTAGAGCCAGTCGCTTTCACTAATTAGTAAAAGAAATACGAATATCTCTTTCAAAGGCTTTTATTCCCAATTATATGAAACAAAATAAGGCATCTAAATATCACACACTACATAATTGATTCGTTCTTGTGATGTAATAACTCGAGTTAATGTCTATGGGCCTGAGTGACAAAGGTAAACGCACACTTTTGTGTAAGTTTTGATCTTTTGCAATTCACAAAGGAATTTTACGAGTAGTATCGTTATGACTGTGGAGTCTCCCCACTCATAGAGGAGGCAGTTGTAAAGAAACTACTGGTAAAATGTGTTTGTGAATTACAAAAGATTGTAAACTTATACAAAAGTGTATGTTTATTCATTGAAGTGCTTCTAGGTGCTGGGCTATGAACATCATCCAAGGTTTGCTGCCTTCCGCCTTCCCAACCATGTATTGCGCAGGCTGGTGGAGCTCTTGTCGCAGCCCCCACTATATTGGCTGGATTTCTTTTACCCAGCTAAAGCAAACATGAGTGGGGCTGGGGATCTGCCCCCTGTAGTGAAGAAGAACCCCTGCCATCCAGTACTGCTCTGGCCCTGATCCACAGTGAGCAAGCACACGCGTCTGCAAGACAGCTAGTGTCTTGTCCATGGCTGACCTGTATCCCAGAAAGAATTCCCCATTGAGGAAGCATGTGTCAGGCAAGAAAGTTATACCCAGCGGTGGCTGGCGGGGAGGAGGGGGGTGGGGGGTCAGTCGCGCGCGAAAATAATATTTTAAAAAAAAGTTAACACTTACCTGAAGACGAACATGACGTTCTCCACTCCAGACCTCTTCTTCCAGGAACTGGATGCTGCAACTCCCTGGACCAGTCCTAGTGCTGCTTTCGCATTCAAATTCTGCATCCCAGGACGCCGAATTTTAATGTTATACACGCTACACTTCAGGAACTTATGAAGGTTTCCTCCCGTGTTGTTTGATTGATACTTAAGAGCTCCACTTATACATATTCTTTACCAATATATGGGTGCAACTTGACTCATGTTCAACTGCATTTGGATTTTCGTCCATACATAGTTTGTTCGGCCATCGATAGATATTCAGGGTCCATAGGCCTTTAGCCATGGACTGTACTGTACTCAATTGATACAGAAGGCAACTCTAGACGACAGAATATTTGTGGCCTCTGCTTTTGCTCGTGGCTGCTATTTGATTAGATGTATGGATAACTATTTTGGATGCAAGAACCTTTGCTTTGACTCCAGACTAACTGAGTTTTTTCTAGTGCGACAGTTGTTGGGTTTGACAATCAGATCTCATCTCATCCACTTATTAACTCCTAACCAAGACACTATTATTCATTTAGCCTTGAAAAAGTCACCTCCTGACAAAACACGTCGACTCTCTTTTGCTATTTGCAACACGCATTTGCAGATTACAGTTGCCTGGCTTTTGTCTTCAATAAAACACAGACTCAGCACATCTACAAGAATTCCGAATTTTGAATTGATTTTGTCTGCCCTTCTATCGAGTACTTTTTTTTTTTTTACAGGGTTTATATAGCACGAACTTGACCCGAATCGGGTATCAGAGCGCTTTACATAGCACCAGTTGCTTTACATGAGGTAAGTACATATACTTTGGTATAGTTGCTTATATTGTTCACATGGAGGAACTTTTGGACCAACGTATTTTGGGCACCCTTGGAAGTAGGCTGCTGGGTACCATAATAGCACCAACAATATTGAATTCGCTTTTGTTTAACTATTACACACTTCCACTCATATTCATTTAAGCTTTATTTCGACTGTTCAATTCATAAAAGCTACAAAAGACATACAAGATAAAACACAGTTAAAAATGTAAGAGAAAAAAGAGTTCGTACAGCGCATCTCACAATGAGCGTGCGGAGACTTCGTATCACAAAATTGTTGTTTTGGCGGCATATTGCCTGCATGGCTAAAACATGTTAGACCAGTGTGTAGAAGTTACATAGGGTGCTCGATTCAACTACCCACAACCATTAATATTGAAAAAAAGCCCATATATGAGACGGCAGATGGATACCATACCCGTTCGGCAACAGCCAATTAGGAGTTATGCATCATATAAAATCATTCGTACATTTAAAATGGGGTTCGTTGCTTAAAAACTAATGTGAAATGTAAAAAAACTAATAAAAGATAAAAAAAAGCATCTGACAGAGGATATCATAGGTTAAAAAAAAAAGCTTTGAGCTGTGTTAGTGGACAGGGGAAGCTAGCACGATCTTACAGCGGTTTGGGTGCATAAAATAAAGCTTCATGCAAAGCAAACGGGTTGATAACCTTGGGGCCCTCCCATAACAATCTGGTTGTACAATCAATCTGTAGTAAAGTGCTTGTGCAATACGTCTAGTGCAATTAAGGGTATCATAAATTTAGTAGCTGGGGCCTGAAAACAACTCGGACCAAGGGTCAACCTGGCCATTGCTGAAGTGCTCTCGTGCGTGCCTTCCTTCTAATGCCCCACATGTGGCTTAGAAACGTAGCCACAGCGCAGGCGAAATGGGGCCTGGTGTCCAACTTCAGTATGTGCAGTGCTTCCCAATGGTTCTGTGTTCCCAGTTGTCAGCAGACCGGTTTGAGCCATTTGTCCCTGGGCTGCGCATAAGCAGGGCATGCAAACAGCACGTGGGCTACGGACTCCACTGGGGCATTGCAACCAGGGCAATTGTTTGGGCTTGGAGCGTTAGGGTGCCACTTGGCTGTTACCTCACCCACAGGAAGGGTGCCAAACCTAAATTAAATATATAATGTCCTATCCTGGGGGATCTGGATTATGTCTAAGTAGGGTTCCAACGAGCTGGCCTGTTTGTGGAGCAGGAATTCCTCAGTGAGTTTCCCCTGATTAGGCTTGATAGACTCGTGTTGCTCCACCCATTTCCAATAGTATTGCTTCAATGCCTCTTTTCGAAGCAGGGTGGGGTCTGGCTTGTCCCAAAGACCCTGGAACCCGACATCTGACACCAATTTCCTTACGTTTATAATCCACCCTACCTTGTTGCATGTATCAAGACGGATGACCTCTGCCAGGGCTTCCGCGAAGGGCAGTAGCTCCGGTGTCCTCGTAATGCTTCCCAATAAAGCAGCGGGCGGAGCTTCGCTCTGTTGCTAATAGGGCGGCTGCCCATATCGAGCATTAAGGGTGTAAGCGGGTGTGAGAAGTTGGCCTGGTATATGCTGTTCACTAATTAAAGTGGACACCTTGCACCAGGGCAAATCGACTCTTATGGTAGATAGGTTTAAGACAACCTTTTAAAGAAAGCTATCCTAGTGGTAGCTGTGGAGAGCAGCCTTCAGGCTAAGTCTCGGAGGAATGTAAAGCAGCTTGTTTTACCATATAATCTCTTGAATCACCAAATGAAAAGACACCACACAGGTATATATATCAAATATATATGTATTTATTTCTAAATAACTCTCTACTAATCTCTTTATGAGATTAGAAGACAAACATATGCACAAATCAACGTTTCACAATAAGTTAAGCACAAAATATGGCTGGGGCCCTAGGGGCGTACTCAGACCATATACTAAGTAAGAGACTTAGAAACAACGACTTGCAAGGAGACAAGGCCTAGGGCCTTCAGAAGTGCTGGGGCCTCACGAAACCACCCAAGGCAGGTAAGTAAAGGACCCACGGGGACGCGTGCAGTGTGGATACACAGGCGCGAATCGCCGTTAACTTCAATGGGGCAAGTCGCGGTTGGAAATAAAGAGTTTTAGGATACTTCGGGAGAACCTACAAGCAAGTCACTTACAGGGTAAGTAGTTCTAGGGCCCACACTCCACAGGAGCACCGTAGTGCTGGAGTTACCTCACCCAGGGAAGCCGGGTGCACAGGTGTCCTTGGTGTCGGGTCGCGGCGTCGTTTTCAATGGCGAACAAAGAAGACTTGCTGCTTGCGGGAGCTGAAGAAGTGTCCGGTGGAATCCAAGCCTGGATTCTGAAGAAGGATGACCTGAAAGCAGAGGGGACAGTGTTCAAAGTCACTTGGCAGTGACCCGGGGCAAGGAAGATGGATGCCCACCGTCGTCGGTTGATTCAGGTCGGTTGCGGGTGCCTTGACTCTTCAGCCACGTGGTCCAGGAGGGGTCGACGACGACCAGGAGCTGGATTCGGTGTGTCCCTCGACGTCTGCAGCTGACTGCGGTGTCGGCAACTCGATCGGAGCCAACAAGCCTTGGCAGCCGCAAGTCTCATGGAGATGAAGAAAAGTCGATGGCGCAGACCAGCAAGGTCTGAGGGACTCACCCAGCGAGGGTAAGTCAGGGCAAGCCTGGAGCAACTAGGGGAGCCCTTTGGTTTCTTTAAGAAGTCTTCTGGGGACCCACAAGCCAGCGGGCAAGGGATCGCGAAGACACCTCGGGCGGAATCACTCAACAGGGGCCCACGGTCACTCGGGACGGTGTAGGCCTCTGATCTTCGGAGGGATTCCTGTTGGAGGTCGGGACCACACGTGGTCCAAAGCACAAGTTCGTAGAACGTTGTGAAGGGGTTGCACTCGACAATAGTGCACGGTACCCAGGGGTCGCGGTTCCTCGTTACTCGTGGGGTCCACTTGCCTCAGCTTCGCTGGGGACTCACGATGGCCTGGGAGAGGTCAGGAAATCCACTTCTTGGGCTGCAGGGACTTCGGACTCCGGCGGGAGCGGCGTAGTTTGCGACCGTCGTTGTCGTTTTGGTGCCTGCCAAGCAGGGGAGTCACTCCTTGACTCCAAGGGAGATTCTTCTGTCTTCCAAAGGTAGTGGAACGTCGAAGGGCCAGGATTCTTCTGTAGAGCGTCGTCCAGGGGTTATCTGCTTTGCAATGGCAAGGTTCCCCCTCTTATACTAAAAAGAGGGGATGGACTAGCTCTATGACCCCACCTATGGGAGGGTCAAGGGAGGGGTGGCTACACCCACTTCCCTTTGTCCAGTTTCGCGCCAGAGCAGGGGCAGGTAGCCCCTGAGCTGGTTTGAACTGGCATATGCACAGAGGAGCCTTCTGCTCCCCAGTGCAGGACTTCAAAGCACTCTAAGAGTGCACCCACCCAGCCCCAATACACTAAACCCCTGTCTGGGAGGTGGTTACACCTCCCTGTGACAGGATGCCTATTGTTGGGCTTCCTCCACTGTGAGTTTCGGTCATCAGCAGGAGGGCAGCCCAGTGTCTGTGACTGGTGGCATCCATTTTGTGATGCCAGGGCTCTTTAGGATTCTACCGCGTTTCCACAGCAGGTACATGTCTTATCCCTCTAGAAGGGTGGAATGTTACTCCCGCCGCCAAGATTGGCGGGGGGTAGTATTCCAAGATGTTTGACACCAAACACGACATGTTTTGATGCAGCCATTCCAAAGTTAGCATTTTACCGCGAGGATATAATGCACTTAAGAGTATATGGTTTAACCGCATCCACAAACAGCACCAGAGAATGGACTCTGAGAACTGCAGAGGGGCCCTGCTCATGCAGAGGCACCCCCTCACATAGAAGCCAAGCACCCTGCCCTCAGGATTGATAGGGCCTGCCATAGGGGTGACTGATAGGTTTATATGTGTGTGCAGGAGAGATATAGGAAACCTATATCTCAGTGAGGGGTGCTAGCACCACCTCACCCAGGCTGCAGTAGCAGGCCTGTGGTGTCAGATTTAGTCTGCTTCCCAGGGGTGGCATAATACATGCTGCAGCCCCTGGTAGGCCTGTGAAGTACCTATGCCCTTGGCACCTAAGGTACCATATACTAGGGACTCATAAGGCACCACAGTAACCAATCACTAGTGCACCTAGAGTGCACTCCATGTCATTTAGAGAGAGCAGATAGACTGGGGCCCTGAATAGCAGGATCCCAGTCCAACTAAGTCATAAACCAGCAAAACACCATTAAAAAAAGTGGGGGCAACCATATAGTCAGATTCCACCTTCCTACATAACCCCCCCAAACGAAAGGAGATAAGGCTAACCTTGGCCAGTTGAGCCTTTATTGACTAAGTGGCCATATAAGGAAGCACCTGCACTAGCATGGTTGCCCCCTGTCTGATGGTCCACTAAGCAATCCCTCACCCTAAGGGTGTGAGAGGGTCTCCACCATGGGGAATCACTACCTCTGGTGTGCTCTGGTAAAGTGCAAGGCTGGTGAGGTGTCTGAGTAGGGAAGTGAGGCCCTAGGAATGTTGGCCTCAGCTTCCTCAGATCACTGGTCACCATGTATGCCTGTCTTTCCATGACTGAGTTGCATGTTGCTCTAAGGGTCAACCTTGGCTGCCTACAGCTGGGGGTTGGGTCCCTTTGAATGGACTACTGGAGGGACATGGCAGGTTTGGAACCTTTGGTCCCAGGTTTGCCCTTGCCTAACAGAGTCCTTCTGGGGGAGGTCCCTACATAAAGGTATGGGGGATCCCTCAGTGGGTTGAGGAATTTTCACCTGGCTAGGGCTACTAGACTGGGTGCCCCTTATCTGCTGATGGGGGTTCCTCTGGACAGGGGGCCCTGGGGGTCCACTGACCTCCCTGACCTCTGCAGCCCTGGGCTGACTGAGGCAGGGTAGAGAGGGGCAGTTTACCTGCTCCAGACTGGGTACCACCTTGGAAGGGTCCTCTGCCATCAGGGGTGTGGCCAGGCCAGGCCTGACTACCTCTGGGGCAGTTCCTTCACTAGGGGTAGGGTCAGTTCCCTGAGGAGGCTGACCCTTACCTACTGTCTGGGGGAAGAAGACTTTTCTTCAACCCTTGTGCTCTCTTTTGGGGGAGAGTGGGCCATTCTTCCAGGCTCCATCTCTCCATAATCTTGGGCTGGGGCTGTGGCCATCACAGCCCCCCTAACCTTTACAGGGACACCCAACATCTTCAGATGGGTTTAGTGTTCAACTTCAGCCCAGGCTGAAATTTCCAGATCATTGCCCATCAGGCAATCTACAGGTAAGGTTGGGGACACTGCCACTCTCTTTGGGCCTGTGACCCCTCCCAGCTGAGATTGACTATGGCCATGGGGTGATCTGTTCTGACACCATCAATGTTGGTCACCTGGTATTTAAACTCAGGTAAAAGCTGGTGAGGGGGGACTAGTTTCCTGCCACCATGGTGACACTAGCCCCTGTGTCCCTAAATGCCACAGCTTTCTGACCATTAATTATTGGCTCCAGTCTGTACCTGCCCAATGCTATGGGACCCATGGTAAAGGTGGCATATCCTACACCACCATCAGAATCTGAGGAGTCTGTTGAGGGGGTCCTGTCTAAACTAGGGCCCACCTCTGTTCCTCTTGCAAACGCACCTAACTTTTTGGGTGCACTACTCCCAACTGGAGGATTACTACTGGTAGTACCAGGAGGGGTGGTAGTAGTTGTTGGAGGAACATTTTCTTTATTGCCATTCCTGGGACAACTGGGATCAGATTTCCAGTGCCCAGGCTTTTTACAGACATGGCAATAGGGTTTCTTTTCAGGAGAGGAAGGAGTTTGGGACCCACCCCCAGAAGAGGAATTTTGGGGCCCTGTAGTGGACTTATCCTTGGATTTATCCCCACCTTTCTCTTGGGACTTGGTAGAATCTTTCTTGTGGTCACCACCCTGATTCTTAGGCCTTACCCTGGTTCTGACCCATTTGTCTGCCTTCTTTCCCAATTCTTGGGGAGAGGTCAGATCAGAGTCCACCAGGTACTGGTGTAAAAGCTGGTTTTGACAATTATTAAGGATCTGTTCTCTCATCATTAGATTATAAAATCCTTTGAAATCAGTAACCCTACTGCCAACCAGCCAACCCTCCAGAGCCTTGGATGCACAATCTACAAAGTCTGTCCAGTCCTGAGTCTGTGCCTTCTGGGTATCTCTGAACTTCAACCTGTACTGCTCAGTGGTTAAGCCAAACCCATCTATCAGTGCACTCTTCAGGACCTCATAATCATCAGCATCCTCCTCTCTAACAGTGAGGAGCTTGTCTCTTCCTTTATCTGAAAAGGAGAGCCACAAGATTGCTGCCCACTGCTTTTGGGGGACCTGCTGTACTCTACAGGCCCTCTCCATAGCAGTTATCCACTTGTGGATATCATCCCCACTCTGGTAGGGAGGAACAACCTTGCTCAGGTTCCTATGGTCAGGAATATATTCTCTGCCTCTAGGGACACTGTTGCTGCCACCAGGGGGTTCTAACCCCTCTTTCTAGAAGCTCTCTGGATCTCCAGGGCTTCCTATCCAGTGCCAACTGCTTGGTTCTGAGGGCCACTTTGGCTTCCTCATACTGGAGCAGTTTGCACCTTCTCTCAGAGGAGGTCTCTCTAAGGAAAAGTATGAGCTCCTCTGCTGGACAAATTCTCTGCCAGAGTGATAAGAGTGGTCAGATTACCTGGAAGGGATCTGTGCCTCTCCTCCTCTCTGTCAGTTCTCTTAGGGAGAATTCCTCTGTCCTTTTCAGGCCCCTTTGAGCCTGGCCCTTCAATCACAGAGTCTTGGTCATTCTGATTTTCATCATCTGACCCAGATACTATGACTGACCCACCCACTGATTCAGACCCTTTAGCTCCTAGAGCCAATCTAAGGTCATCTGCTGTCAGCAGATCTATCAGGTGTAGTGTTGAGGGACTCTGTCCTAGCCTCAGGTGTCTGTCAACACACATGGCTCTCAAGTCAGAGAAAGCCATGTCCTTATACTGAGGCTGAGTGGATCCACTGGGTCCACCCCTTAAGGACATTCTAGTGTTGTGCAGTGTTGTACTACCTACACTAGTTTGTGGCCTACTGATCCTAGCTTGAGCTGTGGAAAGGGTGTGCTATCCCTTGGCACACAGCTCTAAGTTCAGTAGAACTTATTGATACTAAGCTTGACTTTATATGTACCTTGAGTACCTATAATGGTTTTCAGTTAGTAATTCAAATAGAGATTTTCTGGTAAAACAATGGCAAGCTGGAATCCCACACGCTGCCCACCAATGTGAGAAGTTGGCCTGGTATATGCTGTTCACTAATTAAAGTGGACACCTTGCACCAGGGCAAATCGACTCTTATGGTAGATAGGTTTAAGACAACCTTTAAAGAAAGCTATCCTAGTGGTAGCTGTGGAGAGCAGCCTTCAGGCTAAGTCTCGGAGGAATGTAAAGCAGCTTGTTTTACCATATAATCTCTTGAATCACCAAATGAAAAGACACCACACAGGTATATATATCAAATATATATGTATTTATTTCTAAATAACTCTCTACTAATCTCTTTATGAGATTAGAAGACAAACATATGCACAAATCAACGTTTCACAATAAGTTAGCACAAAATATGGCTGGGGCCCTAGGGGCGTACTCAGACCATATACTAAGTAAGAGACTTAGAAACAACGACTTGTAAGGAGACAAGGCCTAGGGCCTTCAGAAGTGCTGGGGCCTCACGAAACCACCCAAGGCAGGTAAGTAAAGGACCCACGGGGACGCGTGCAGTGTGGATACACAGGCGCGAATCGCCGTTAACTTCAATGGGGCAAGTCGCGGTTGGAAATAAAGAGTTTTAGGATACTTCGGGAGAACCTACAAGCAAGTCACTTACAGGGTAAGTAGTTCTAGGGCCCACACCCACAGGAGCACCGTAGTGCTGGAGTTACCTCACCCAGGGAAGCCGGGTGCACAGGTGTCCTTTGGTGTCGGGTCGCGGCGTCGTTTTCAATGGCGAACAAAGAAGACTTGCTGCTTGCGGGAGCTGAAGAAGTGTCCGGTGGAATCCAAGCCTGGATTCTGGAAGAAGGATGACCTGAAAGCAGAGGGGACAGTGTTCAAAGTCACTTGGCAGTGACCCGGGGCAAGGAAGATGGATGCCCACCGTCGCCGGTTGATTCAGGTCGGTTGCGGGTGCCTTGACTCTTCAGCCACGTGGTCCAGGAGGGGTCGACGACGACCAGGAGCTGGATTCGGTGTGTCCTCGACGTCTGCAGCTGACTGCGGTGTCGGCAACTCGATCGGAGCCAACAAGCCTTGGCAGCCGCAAGTCTCAGGGAGATGAAGAAAAGTCGATGGCGCAGACCAGCAAGGTCTGAGGGACTCACCCAGCGAGGGTAAGTCAGGGCAGGCCTGGAGCAACCAGGGGAGCCCTTTGGTTTCTTTAAGAAGTCTTCTGGGGACCCACAAGCCAGCGGGCAAGGGATCGCGAAGACACCTCGGGCGGAATCACTCAACAGGGGCCCACGGTCACTCGGGACGGTGTAGGCCTCTGATCTTCGGAGGGATTCCTGTTGGAGGTCGGGACCACACGTGGTCCAAAGCACAAGTTCGTAGAACGTTGTGAAGGGGTTGCACTCGACAATAGTGCACGGTACCCAGGGGTCGCGGTTCCTCGTTACTCGTGGGGTCCACTTGCCTCAGCTTCGCTGGGGACTCACGATGGCCTGGGAGAGGTCAGGAAATCCACTTCTTGGGCTGCAGGGACTTCGGACTCCGGCGGGAGCGGCGTAGTTTGCGACCGTCGTTGTCGTTTTTGGTGCCTGCCAAGCAGGGGAGTCACTCCTGACTCCAAGGGAGATTCTTCTGTCTTCCAAAGGTAGTGGAACGTCGAAGGGCCAGGATTCTTCTGTAGAGCGTCGTCCAGGGGTTATCTGCTTTGCAATGGTAAGGTTCCCCTCTTATACTAAAAAGAGGGGATGGACTAGCTCTATGACCCCACCTATGGGAGGGTCAAGGGAGGGGTGGCTACACCCACTTCCCTTTGTCCAGTTTCGCGCCAGAGCAGGGGCAGGTAGCCCCTGAGCTGGTTTGAACTGGCATATGCACAGAGGAGCCTTCTGCTCCCCAGTGCAGGACTTCAAAGCACTCTAAGAGTGCACCCACCCAGCCCCAATACACTAAACCCTGTCTGGGAGGTGGTTACACCTCCCTGTGACAGGATGCCTATTGTTGGGCTTCCTCCACTGTGAGTTTCGGTCATCAGCAGGAGGGCAGCCCAGTGTCTGTGACTGGTGGCATCCATTTTGTGATGCCAGGGCTCTTTAGGATTCTACCGCGTTTCCACAGCAGGTACATGTCTTATCCTCTAGAAGGGTGGAATGTTACCCCCGCCGCCAAGATTGGCGGGGGGTAGTATTCCAAGATGTTTGACACCAAACACGACATGTTTTGATGCAGCCATTCCAAAGTTAGCATTTACCGCGAGGATATAATGCACTTAAGAGTATATGGTTTAACCGCATCCACAAACAGCACCAGAGAATGGACTCTGAGAACTGCAGAGGGGCCCTGCTCATGCAGAGGCACCCCCTCACATAGAAGCCAAGCACCCTGCCCTCAGGATTGATAGGGCCTGCCATAGGGGTGACTGATAGGTTTATATGTGTGTGCAGGAGAGATATAGGAAACCTATATCTCAGTGAGGGGTGCTAGCACCACCTCACCCAGGCTGCAGTAGCAGGCCTGTGGTGTCAGATTTAGTCTGCTTCCCAGGGGTGGCATAACACATGCTGCAGCCCCTGGTAGGCCTGTGAAGTACCTATGCCCTTGGCACCTAAGGTACCATATACTAGGGACTCATAAGGCACCACAGTAACCAATCACTAGTGCACCTAGAGTGCACTCCATGTCATTTAGAGAGAGCAGATAGACTGGGGCCCTGAATAGCAGGATCCCAGTCCAACTAAGTCATAAACCAGCAAAACACCATTAAAAAAAGTGGGGGCAACCATATAGTCAGATTCCACCTTCCTACAGCGGGGTACTTTGGGGCAGCATCATGAGGTTCCTAAGAAATTTGTTTTCTGAGGTGCTAAGCTCGGATGTCTTGTCGAAACCCCACAGCTCTGCGCCATATAGAGCTGCGCTAACCGCCTCCAGATCATAGACCTGCAGGACGGCAGCAACGGGTCTACTATGCGAAGAGCGGTGTTCCTTCCCTAGCGCACCCGTGACATGCTTGTGACCCAGTAACATCTTGGTTATGTGGGGATTCCAAGACATTCTATCTGAGAGGCAGACACCTAGGTAGTCAAAGGTACCTACTCTTTCCAAGGGGGACCCTCCTAACACTACACTGCCTTTGAATGACTTGTGCGGGTTAAAGGCCATAAATTTGGTTTTGGTAGTGTTAATGACCAAACCCCTGGTGTCACAGAACAATTGGAATCTATTGAGCAGAAGCTGGGGTTCCGCCGTGGTCCTAGACACCAGCAGGATGTCGACTGCAAACAATAGGGTTGGTACCTTATCCCCCTCAAGGTTGGTGCGTCTGCAGGTTCTTGTTGCAGAAAGCTAACCACCCCATTCATGTATAAAGAAAAGAGGGTGGGAGCCATAACGCAACCTTGGCGCACTCCCCTACTAAATGGGATACGCTCAGTGAGTTGTCCCTGCAGTCCCCATCTGATCTGCGCATAATTACCCTCATGAAATCAAACCAACAAGCTGAGGATGGGTGGTGAAATGCCCATGTCATTGAGCAAGAGCCATAGCTTGTGCCTGGGGACTAAGTCGAAGGCAGTCTTTAAATCAATGAAAGCTAAGTAAAGACTGCCCCGGAATTAATAATAAAACCTACTACTTACCTATAATTAAGGCCCTAACCCAGAACACAGGTAAAGTGTTTTAAAAATATATATGCCTGCTTTTTAATTTATTAAAGGCAGCCATTAGCCAATTACATACTGCCTTGTCATGTACCGCAGTATACCGCAAAGTTACCGCAGTATACTGTGGCACAATATATAACTAAGGGACACATGTATTATTATAATGCATTACCCTTGTGTCACGCATGGCCTCGCATGGGCAACGCAATACTTAAGTTACACTTACAAAGCAACACCGGGCCACTATGCTTAGTCCTCCATTGATTTGTATATCTGTAGAAACGCAAGGCAGTGCAAATCGCTATCATGCGTTAATATGCACACCATATTCTACATTCCTGACAAATATAATATACATCCGTATGTCATTTCACTCAACGTCACTCCACTCTATGCCCCTCCAGTTAAAGGCACTCCACTATACACCAATACACTGTATGTTACTCCATTAACGCTACTATACACTCCACTATACACCACTCCACTGTATGCCACTCTATTCTATTCCACTATATGCCCCTCCAGTCAAAGGCACTCCACTATACACCACTACACTGTATGTTAATCCATTAACGCTATTGCACTCTATACCACTCCACTGTATGCCACTCTATTCTATTCCACTATATGCCACTCCATTCTGCGCCACTCCACTCAACATTATTCCACTGTGCGCCACTCCACTCTACTCTACGACACTGTGTGCTACTACACTCTACACCTCTCAACTGTATGCTCTTCCACTCAAATAAACACAAAAAAAGTAGGTTGCCTGGACCAGTAAATTGTGCAAGGAAATCGTGGTAAGATCTGAAAATTTGAAAGCTGTAGTTCAGGTGTGGTCTAAGAGAAGGCCATCCTTAATGGAAGAGGATGCCTCACACACAATATTGTGTCATGCTTCATCATAGGCATCCTCTCCCCACCCTGGTAAGATGATACTACCAGGGCGGGCTCGACCTCCGCGAAGACTTGGCGAAAGGAGGGAGTTCTTACATAAAACTTACAGGACAAAAATCGGGATCCAGTTCTATTAAAATACCTTGAGGTTCCTCGGTTATCACCTTTAACCTTTATTAGTGAGGACCTCGGGTACGTTAAAAACAACTACATTGATGGAATCTACAGAGCATAATGTCTCTTAGTCCATCCTTTAATAAGCCAACATGTTTCTGCCCACGCACAGAGCCTAAGAGGTCTGGGGCATTCGTCAGGGCTGCCGGATCCCTATGATATCGCTACCCGGTGTACCCTATATCCATTATGTGCTAAAGTGGGGGAGAACCCAAGGTAAACCCAAGTGAATCCTACCTGGAATATTCTTATACACGAATCATCATGCACCCTATATTTTAGGGGATACCAGAGACCTGGTCAAAGGAGAGGTGGTGGCCTTCGTAGTCACATATTCATCAGAAAGCACGCCACGCCAGAGCACCTACGTCCGTCCGCTCCCTGCCGGTTGGTTGTTCTTCCACTCTACCCTACTCCACTGTACACTAATGCACTGTACACCAATCCACTCCACGCTGTTCCATTGTATGCAAATCCAATCTATGCCACTCCACTCTATTGTATTCCACTCTACCACACTCCACTGTACACCACTCAAGTGTATGCCACCCCACTGTAGGCCAATCCAGTGTATGATACTCTACTCTATATTGTTCCACTCTACGCTACCCCACTTTACACCACTACACTCTATGCTATTCCATTGTATTCCAGTCCGCTGTTTGCCACTTCTCTGTACGCTATTCCAGAGTATAGCCACTGCACTCTACACTACTCCACTCAACGACACTCCACTGTATGCTTTTTCAATCTACCTCACTCCACTGTAGGCCACTCCATTCTACGCCACTCCACTATACGCCAGTGCACTGCCACTTCATTGTATGCTACTCCACTCTACACTATTCTACTCTACACCACTCCACTCTATGCCCTCTACTGTATGACAGTCCACTGTATGCCACTACACTCTGCTCCACTACACTCTGTGTTGTTCCACTTTATGCCATTCAACTGTACGCCACTCCACTTTATGCTATTCAACTGTATGCTACTCCACTCAACACTCCACTGTACTCCACTCCACTCTACTCTTTTTCACAGTACGCAACTATGCTGTAGGACACTCTACTTTATGCTATTCCACTCTATCCAACGCCACTCTCTGCCACTTCACTGTACATTATTCCACTACATGCCACTCCAGTGTGCGCTACTACACTCTACGCCACTCCACTCTATGACACTCCACTATACACCACTCCACTGTACGCTATTCAACTGTACGACACTCCATTGTACATCACTCCACTGCATGCCACTCCACTCTAAGCCACTCCATTGTACTCTAAAACACTGTATGCGAATCCACTCTACACTATTCCACTATATGCAACTCCACGCTATGGCATTCCACTCATTGCTTTTCCACTCTACCCTTCTACACTGTACACCACTCCAGTGTATGCCACACCACTTTACACTACTCCATCTATGCTATTCCAGTCTACGTCACTCTACTGTACGCCACTCCGCAGTATGCTATTCCACTGTATGCCACTCCACGCTATTCCACTGTATTCCAATCCTCTATACGCTGCTCCCCTCTACGACACTTCACTGTATGGTATACCACTCTATCCCACTCCACTGTATGCCACTCCAGTGTAGGCCATTCCACTATATGCCTCTGGATTGGCACTTGACTGTACACTACATCACTCTACGCTATTCCTCTCTATACTATTTCACTATATGCCATGCTAGTCCACGCTATACTACTCTATGTCACTACAGTCTAACCTACTCCATGCTATTCCACTGTATGCTACTCCACTGTACGCTACTCCAGTCTATGTCACTCCACTCTGTGCTACTCCACTCTATGTCACTCCAATATCCGCTATTCCATTGGACACCACTCCACTGTACGCCACTCCACTGTACTCCACTCCACTGTACCTCACTCCAGGGCACCCCACTGTACACTATTCCACTATGCACTACTACACTCTACACCACTCCCCTATCTGCTATTGCACTGTACCACACTCAAGTTTACGCCACTCCAGTCTATGCCACTCAACTCTATGCTTCTCCACTCTACGCTATTCCACTGTACACCACTCCACTGTACAACACTACACTCAACACTTTTCCGCTGTACGCCACTCCACTCTATGCCACTCCACTGTACTCCACTCCACTGTACCTCACTCCAGTGTACCCCACTCCACTGTACGCTTTTCCACTGTGCACAACTACATTCTATGCCACTCCCCTATCTGCTATTGCACTGTACCACACTCAACTTTATGCCACTCCACTCTATGCTTCTCCACTCTACGCTATTCCACTGTACACCACTCCACTGTACAACACTACACTGTACACTATTCCGCTGTACGCCACTCCACTCTACGCCACTGCACTCAACACTATTCAACTCTATGCCACTCCAC
The DNA here is from genome assembly GCA_963921515.1 of Calotriton arnoldi. Lineage (NCBI taxonomy): Eukaryota > Metazoa > Chordata > Amphibia > Caudata > Salamandridae > Calotriton > Calotriton arnoldi. The sequence continues at coordinate 588,301 of CAWUFW010010553.1, forward strand.
AGTGCACCACTATACTCTGCCACTCCACTGTTCCTCACTCCAGTATACCACACTCCACTGTACGCTATTCCACTGTGCACACTACACTCTACGCCACTCTCGTATCTTCTATTGCACTGTACCACACTCAACTTTACACCACTCTGGTCTTTGCCACTCCACTCTACGCTTCTCCATTCTACGCTATTCCACTGTATGCCACTCCACTGTACAACACTACACTCTACACTATTCCGCTGTATGCCACTCCACTCTATGCCACTGCACTCAACACTATTCAACTGAATGCCACTCCACTGAGCGCTGCTCCACTCTACGACACTCCACTGTATGCCACTCCACTCTACAGCACTCCACTATACGCTAGTCCACTTTACACCCCTCCACTATACACCACTCCAGTCTACTACACTCCACTGTAGACTACACAGCTCCATGTCAACTTACTCTACGCTATTCCACTGTATGCAACTCCACTCTACGCCGCTCCACTCTATGCTATTTCACTCTACCCTACTCTACTGTATGCAACTCCAGTGTATACCACTACACTGTATGCCACACCAATATACGCTACTCCACTCTAATCTATTCCACTGTATGGCATTGCGCTGTACGCCACTCCAATCTTTACTATCCCACTGTATGCCACTCCACTCTACACCACTCCACTGCACGCTATTCCACTTTGCGGCACTTCAGTATATGCTAGCCAACTGTACCCCACTGCACTGTATAGTATTCTACTCTACCCCACTTCACTGTACGCCAGTCCATTCTAGGACACTCCACTATATGGGAACAGGGGTGGGAGCACACCGCTTCACCCCCCAGCAAGGTTCGCCCCTGGCATTCTGATAAATGCAGTCTCTTGTTGCTTGCTTTGCTCTAGTATTCAGAGTGTTTCGCCAGAGTTGGCGCAGATAGTGCTGATCTCTAGACACGTGTTTCTGGTTCTTTAACCGTCATCAGTAGAGATTACAGGCTTCAAATTTGGGGTTTGCTGAGTAGGCTGCCAAACATTGCATCAGGTCAAGTACCTCTCACTGGCACGCGGGTGCTTCTTCCACGAGCTCGTCAGCTCAATGACTCACGGGAGTACTTTTAAACAGGAACAGGGGTGGGAGCACACCCCTTCACCCCCCAGCAAGGTTCGCCCCTGGCATTCTGATAAATGCAGTCTCTTGTTGCTTGCTTTGCTCTAGTATTCAGAGTGTTTCGCCAGAGTTGGCGCAGATAGTGCTGATCTCTAGACACGTGTTTCTGGTTCTTTAACCGTCATCAGTAGAGATTAAAGGCTTCAAATTTGGGGTTTGCTGAGTAGGCTGCCAAACATTGCATCAGGTCAAGTACCTCTCACTGGCACGCGGGTGCTTCTTCCACGAGATCGTCAGCTCAATGACTCACAGGAGTACTTTTAAACAGGAACAGGGGTGGGAGCACACCGCTTCACCCCCAGCAAGGTTCGCCCCTGGCATTCTGATAAATGCAGTCTCTTGTTGCTTGCTTTGCTCTAGTATTCAGAGTGTTTCGCCAGAGTTGGCGCAGATAGTGCTGATCTCTAGACACGTGTTTCTGGTTCTTTAACCGTCATCAGTAGAGATTACAGGCTTCAAATTTGGGGTTTGCTGAGTAGGCTGCCAAACATTGCATCAGGTCAAGTACCTCTCACTGGCACGCGGGTGCTTCTTCCACGAGCTCGTAAGCTCAATGACTCACGGGAGTACTTTTAAACAGGAACAGGGGTGGGAGCACACCGCTTCACCCCCCAGCAAGGTTCGCCCCTGGCATTCTGATAAATGCAGTCTCTTGTTGCTTGCTTTGCTCTAGTATTCAGAGTGTTTCGCCAGAGTTGGCGCAGATAGTGCTGATCTCTAGACACGTGTTTCTGGTTCTTTAACCGTCATCAGTAGAGATTACAGGCTTCAAATTTGGGGTTTGCTGAGTAGGCTGCCAAACATTGCATCAGGTCAAGTACCTCTCACTGGCACGCGGGTGCTTTCTCCAACGAGCTCGTCAGCTCAATGACTCACAGGAGTACTTTTAAACAGGAACAGGGGTGGGAGCACACCGCTTCACCCCCAGCAAGGTTCGCCCCTGGCATTCTGATAAATGCAGTCTCTTGTTGCTTGCTTTGCTCTAGTATTCAGAGTGTTTCGCCAGAGTTGGCGCAGATAGTGCTGATCTCTAGACACGTGTTTCTGGTTCTTTAACCGTCATCAGTAGAGATTACAGGCTTCAAATTTGGGGTTTGCTGAGAAGGCTGCCAAACATTGCATCAGGTCAAGTACCTCTCACTGGCACGCGGGTGCTTCTTCCACGAGCTCGTCAGCTCAATGACTCACGGAGTACTTTTAAACAGGAGCAGGGGTGGGAGCACACCGCTCACCCCCCAGCAAGGTTCGCCCCTGGCATTCTGATAAATGCAGTCTCTTGTTGCTTGCTTTGCTCTAGTATTCAGAGTGTTTCGCCAGAGTTGGCGCAGATAGTGCTGATCTCTAGACACGTGTTTCTGGTTCTTTAACCGTCATCAGTAGAGATTACAGGCTTCAAATTTGGGGTTTGCTGAGTAGGCTGCCAAACATTGCATCAGGTCAAGTACCTCTCACTGGCACGCGGGTGCTTCTTCCACGAGCTCGTCAGCTCAATGACTCACGGGAGTACTTTTAAACAGGAACAGGGGTGGGAGCACACCGCTTCACCCCCAGCAAGGTTCGCCCCTGGCATTCTGATAAATGCAGTCTCTTGTTGCTTGCTTTGCTCTAGTATTCAGAGTGTTTCGCCAGAGTTGGCGCAGATAGTGCTGATCTCTAGACACGTGTTTCTGGTTCTTTAACCGTCATCAGTAGAGATTACAGGCTTCAAATTTGGGGTTTGCTGAGTAGGCTGCCAAACATTGCATCAGGTCAAGTACCTCTCACTGGCACGCGGGTGCTTCTTCCACGAGCTCGTCAGCTCAATGACTCACGGGAGTACTTTTAAACAGGAACAGGGGTGGGAGCACACCGCTTCACCCCCAGCAAGGTTCGCCCCTGGCATTCTGATAAATGCAGTCTCTTGTTGCTTGCTTTGCTCTAGTATTCAGAGTGTTTCGTCAGAGTTGGCGCAGATAGTGTTGATCTCTAGACACGTGTTTCTGGTTCTTTAACCGTCATCAGTAGAGATTACAGGCTTCAAATTTGGGGTTTGCTGAGTAGGCTGCCAAACATTGTATTGTATTGTATTGTAATTGCATTTGTATAGCGCTTACTACCCCTGACGAGGCGTCGAAGCGCTTTTTCGGCGAGTAGCACGCTACTCCGGGACCCATAGAGGATTAGTGTTGAATTAGTATAGTGAAACATGCAAGTAAATTTTAAGTGGTGGATATGTTAGTCAGTTATTTGGATTCAGAAGGATAGCGGAGGGATAGAAGAGGGAAAAAAGGTTTGCATATATATAGCGCTTCTAACCCCTGATGGGGTGTTGAATTGATTTTTGTTTTTTTTTTGTTTTTGGGCGAGTAGCACGCTACTCCGGAAACCCATAAAGGATTAGTGGTGAATTAGTATGGTGAAATATGAAAGTAATTTGAGTGGTGGATATTAGTCAGTTATTTGGAGTGAGAAGGATAGTGGAGGGATAGAAGGGAAAGAAAGGTTTGCATTCATATAGCGCCTGTTACCCCTGGTGGGTGTTGAAGCGCTTTGTTGGCGAGTAGCACGCTACTCTGGAACCCATAAAGGATTAGTGGTGAATTAGTATAGTGGAATATGGAATTAGTGAAGTGAACATGCTACATTGCATCAGGTCAAGTACCTCTCACTGGCACGCGGGGGCTTCTTCCACGAGCTCGTCAGCTCAAAGACTCACTGGAGTACTTTTAAACAGGACAGGGGTGGGAGCACACCGCTTCACCCCCCAGCAAGGTTCGCCCCTGGCATTCTGATAAATGCAGTCTCTTGTTGCTTGCTTTGCTCTAGTATTCAGAGTGTTTCGCCAGAGTTGGCGCAGATAGTGCTGATCTCTAGACACGTGTTTCTGGTTCTTTAACCGTCATCAGTAGAGATTACAGGCTTCAAATTTGGGGTTTGCTGAGTAGGCTGCCAAACATTGCATCAGGTCAAGTACCTCTCACTGGCACGCGGGTGCTTCTTCCACGAGCTCGTCCGCTCAATGACTCACGGGAGTACTTTTAAACAGGAACAGGGGTGGGAGCACACCGCTTCACCCCCAGCAAGGTTCGCCCCTGGCATTCTGATAAATGCAGTCTCTTGTTGCTTGCTTTGCTCTAGTATTCAGAGTGTTTCGCCAGAGTTGGCGCAGATAGTGCTGATCTCTAGACACGTGTTTCTGGTTCTTTAACCGTCATCAGTAGAGATTACAGGCTTCAAATTTGGGGTTTGCTGAGTAGGCTGCCAAACATTGCATCAGGTCAAGTACCTCTCACTGGCACGCGGGTGCTTCTTCCACGAGCTCGTCAGCTCAATGACTCACGGAGTACTTTTAAACAGGAACAGGGGTGGGAGCACACCGCTTCACCCCCAGCAAGGTTCGCCCCTGGCATTCTGATAAATGCAGTCTCTTGTTGCTTGCTTTGCTCTAGTATTCAGAGTGTTTCGCCAGAGTTGGCGCAGATAGTGCTGATCTCTAGACACGTGTTTCTGGTTCTTTAACCGTCATCAGTAGAGATTACAGGCTTCAAATTTGGGGTTTGCTGAGTAGGCTGCCAAACATTGCATCAGGTCAAGTACCTCTCACTGGCACGCGGGTGCTTCTTCCACGAGCTCGTCAGCTCAATGACTCACGGGAGTACTTTTAAACAGGAACAGGGGTGGGAGCACACCGCTTCACCCCCAGCAAGGTTCGCCCCTGGCATTCTGATAAATGCAGTCTCTTGTTGCTTGCTTTGCTCTAGTATTCAGAGTGTTATATGCAACTAAACTGTATGCTAATCCACTCAACACCACTACAGTGTACGCCACTCCACTGTATGCCACTCCACTGTACGCTATTCCATTGGACGCCACTCTTCTGTACACCACCCCAATCTACACTATTCTACTGTATGCCACTCGACTCTACACCGCTCCACTCAACGGGACTGCATGCACTCTACTCTACAACACTCTATGACCGTTTCCCACACTCCACGGCATAACACTCCACTGTACAACATGCCACTCCACTCTATAATACTTTACTACACTCTATGGTACGCCACTACGCAGTACTCCACTCCATGGCACTGTGATATACAAGACCCCACTCCACTATATGACACTTTAGTCCACAATATGCTTCACCACTCTACTTGTCTACACTATAGGACAGTTTGACCCACTCTAAGCTACGATACTCCAATGTATACACCTCGGCTCTATAATACCCACTATTCTCTATAAAACTGCACTCTACAATACCCTGCTACACTCTATGCCACTGTACCACACCATGCTACAATGTATGCCTCTACACTGCACTGTACAACAGTTTACTCCACTCTATGCCATTCTATGACACTCTACTCACCTCTTTGCCACTCGAAGACACTCCACTCGACGCCACGAAACCCAGCTCCACAACACTACAGTAGATGATACTCCACTGTAAGACACTCATCTGTACTGTACAACATGCCCCTCCACTGTACAACGCGCCACTCCACTCTACGATGCTCCTCCACTCCACTATACGACACACTAAGCCACTCCACTGTATAAGACTGTACTCAACTCCTCTCTAGTCCACTCCACAACACTAGACTCTATGACACTACACTGTGCAACACTGTCCTTTAGTATACTCTACAACACTGTATTTAACAACACTCAATTAAATGACACAACGATTTAAAACATATTTTTATCAAATAATAAAAACCATTAAAATGTAATGAAAATACCAAAGCTTACAGCTAAGTTATAGTTGACTATTACTCACCACTGATGCACTGTGTTCTAAGAAATGATGTCATTTCAGATGTCATAAGTGTTATTACTGCTATGATTTCACATGCTATAAGTTATACAATATGCCAGGGTGCAACCAGTGCATGGAGAAAGGGCGAGTTATCGTTAATGTAGTGAGGCGACTGATGCAAGAAGAATGTGTACGGAGGTGTGCGACGTATAGTAAATTGAAGGTGGTGCATAAATTATAAAAGTAATGCTGTCCCGCTGACTCTGATTTTGCACACTGACATGGCCCTGTGAGAAATTTTGGGAATGCGTTTTTCGCTCAACTCTCCTTAATGATTGGGACCGACCTAGTGCTTGATCTGCTTCTTGCCGTGCTGGGGTATGTGGCTGATGTGCCTCATGCGGTCTGTAGATTCACGACTATACTATACTATAGCACTGCTTCTAGCGAAGCGTTAGATCGCCCTGCGCTGGGGTAGTCAGTGATGCCCCTAAAACCCCAACTAGCTGAAAAGTCTGACATTCTGCCATAACACCAGCAACATATATGCCATGCTGCAGCCCCCCACTTCCAGGACTAAAGACATCTGGCAATCACTCTGTGCCTATCTTTTGTTACAGGAAGGCCAGGAATCGGACTGACTGGGAATGTATTACACGAGATGCCTCTGGGACCCCATTTTCCTCATTGGTTCCCTTGTTGATTAGGCCCTGTTGTAACATCCTAGGTTAAGCTCAAATGTTGCCCCCTTTTCCTTGATGGGTGCAACAGTACCCTGCTGTAATTTGCATTCTATTGTGTTCACCTTTCTGAATGGCCTTTTCCAGCAACATTGTTATGTACTGCTGTTTCTATATATGTGCCCACGCTGTGGGTTGTTTTATTGTATGTTTTGTACCTTTTCAAAATAACAAATAAATAAAAAAAATGTAAGTTCTAAATAGTGGTGTGTAGATTAGAAAATTAAGTTGTAACTATAACTTTATAATTTCTCAAGTTTGTATAGTTTAAGTTGGTTTGTATATAAAGAATAAATAAACTTTTTCTAACTATATCTTAGCTTTAATGTTTGTTTTTCTTCTTATATACATATATATATATATATATATACACACACACGCATACATATACATATTCATGTACAGATACACATAGGTATACACAAAATCAAACCAAGAGCTCCTTCATTAAGGATGATGTGTGCATGGGGCCGGCACTTTCAATAACCTCAGTAGTACACACAATCAAAAATCAATGAGACTGCCTCTTCAGTTATTGATTAACTGTCTGCTAGATGAATATTAACAATTACATCTCACCAGTATTCTCCATTCTGAAATGATTGGCTCCAATTTCTTCTATGTGGGGTGAGGGTCGGGTCATTTTCTTTTGCTCACAAGGGGAAGTCAGACAATTATTTCTCCTTTCATTATTGGTTAAATCTTATCAGAGCTTTCAGATTGGAAAATCCAAAACACGCCGTGGTTCACACACCCCGTTTTCCCTTCACTAATGTTTTTATCTTTTTCACCATACTTTTGAAAAAAAGAAAGCAGTTGCATGTGGATAGTTGTTCATAATAAAATATGCAGATGTGAAAGATATTTACAAAAAAAACAGTGATGGACGGAATTCTTGCATTAATCTCTGCCACTGGCAATCGCTCGGACCACATTCCAATTCATCGTATTTTTGCCCACCATGCCACCTCAGTTTGGACCCAGCCATATACAAATTAGTCTTGACCCTGCTCCTCATGGGAACAGTCCAGCCTGAACTGGCAGGCCAGGTCCTAACCTGACCAGTAACACAAGCAACCTAGGACTAGCTTCACCCTAGTTAGGGCTCTTCAGCCAGGTATAGCTTGGTTCCAGTGGCACAGTGGGTCCAAACTGAGGTGGTATGGTGTGCAGAATAACGATGGATTGGGATGCGGCCCTGAGTGAATACCAGTGACTGAGATTAATTTGAGCATTCCATCTATCACTGTTTCATATATTTATTGTGTCACCCTAAGTGGGACGGTATGCCCAGATGTGGTTCCCGTGCACACTGTCACTGGAACAAGCTGTACCCGGCTAATGAGCGCATAACTAGAGTCACTTGGCCCTTCATATTCCATCTCTCTGTAGGGACATCGGACCAGATCGACTAATCTTTCACGCAACGCAGCTGCGTGCGTGAAGGGGAGAGGGCTGAACTGCGCCATATTTCCAAGGATACTGCACTGTTCCGCTCTCTCCCTGCGTTGGTGCACTACAGGCAGCCTAAAGCCAACGCAGGCATCCTTGTGGGCAGGATTGTCTGTGCAGGAAGGAACCCCTTCCAGCGCAAAAACAATCCTTGGAGGCTTATTACTCCTATTTGTATGTGTGCTGCATAATGCACCACATGTGCAAAGAGGAAATAACAAGGAGAAATATAGAGTTTTCTAGGGTCGGGTATGCGCACCATTTTGGTGCAAACCCAGGTTCTGACTCTAGTAAATTTGGCTTTGCGTCAAAATACATAGTTTGATGCACGGGAATACCTATGCTCAACCCATGGAAAGCCTCCTCAAAGCAAAGTGACTCAATGCAACGCTATGCGCAGCCTTGTAGTACTTTAAAACAAGCATTTGCAATGCAATCGGTCTCGCCTTTGGGACCTTGTATGTATTTAGCTATGCAGCACATTAGCCTGGGTGCTGAAACATCTACTGTTCTTTAACATGGAGGGAAAGTAAGCACCAAACTGCGTGACACGCCAGGTATGGGAACACATGGAGAGAAATATTGCCTTTGAGCGGGAAATGATATAGTCCAAAGCTCTGTTTTTAATATAAAATCAGGGCCTTCGGTGGTCATATCACTGAAAATATAAGATTTGAAAAAAATATTATTGTCTACGGGTGCTCAAGTTCAAGTTTTATCCACGTTTATTTGGACCAAAGATCCTCAAACATTTCACAAATACATTAAAAAATACATCTAAAATCTCACATCCTTATAAAAACATCAAAAATCATATTATACACTCAACTTCCCTTTCAGCTTAGCCCATAACCATATGCATCAGGTAGTATTACATTTCATTTCTAAAACCATTAAAAATACTTTAACCCTTTGCATGAATTTCCCAATGGCAACGGCTATATCTAAATGGCTCAATTCTGTTACAAGGGTTACTGCGTGGCCCTATCTTTTATATCATACTTCTTAAAAATCGGTCGTGAAAACTGTATTCGAATATCTAAAAGCTTCTGACAGCCCATTAATATGTGTAAAATGTCACATGAAGTGCCCAAAGTGCAGGTGCATTTTCCCTTATTGTCTCATCATAGAGCCTTTCACCCCATTATTTGCATAACAGGGGTTCACCCCAATTCTTAACCTTAATATTTCTCTTCGTAAATGCCAGTCGGGTAACCTATCGACATAAGGGAAGCATTGTTTGTTTTTCCACGCGGTAGCCATAAAATGTGCTGAAATTTTATTCAAGAGATAGTCTTGATCCTGTGCCCGCGAAATTTCTTTCCCCTGCACCCTAAGTTCCCTCTTGTCCATTTTCATCAGGTAAGTGTTGGGGCACAATTTAACCTTCATCAGACAACATGCCTTTGTGATAGTAGCTCTTATCTCTTTTGCCCAATTTAATTCACTCTTCTCAATTTCTGTTTTTGCACCATAGTGATATTTTAAAAATCTCCCGTTCCTAAACGCTGCCAGAAACGAAGGAGGGCCATACAAGCTAGAATGCCCCATGAGGTAATTCCCAATTCAAGTCTCACTGCCTGAACCATTGCCGGCTTAGGCAATGAGAATACATTTTTCAAAGTTTTACCCTCCTCAGCATCCCAACCATATTTACCACTCAGGTAAAGTAATTCGGCACCATACAAAAACTGAGGGGGTACCATAGCTGAGTAAGCTTTTAAAACCGGTCTATCGGACATCGCGCCATAAGCCGTATTGAATGTTTTCAATCCGCTGACCGATGCTGAAGATCTCAGCTTTAGTGCATCTAGGTGTGTATGCCATTTCAGTCTTCTTTCAAACCACATTCCCAGATACCTATATTCTACAACCTTTTCCAGCTTCTCAGCACCCAGAAACCAAGTAAACCCAATTTTCTTTCGGCCAAATCCTAGTATCTTTGTCTTGTCCATGTTGGCGACAAGTTTTTTCAAGCAACAGTAATCATTGAACCTACTTAGCTTCCTTTGCAGGCCAATTTCAGTTAGATCCATAATTACTAGGTCGTCCGCATATAATAAACATGCAATATGCTTTCCATCTTGTTTCGGGCTTGCCCCATTTACATTACCTAAGATTGATGGCAAATCTGCTAAGAACAGGGAGAACAGCAGAGGGGCCAATACGCCCCCCTGCCGCAGCCCATTTCCAATCTCAATTTTTCCGGATAGGCTTCCCTCTGTATCTAAAATTATCTGGGCCCAGTTGTTTGTATGGAGAATTTGTATCAGTCCTAACAAATCCTTTGGGATACCATATCCAATTAAAGTCTCCCACAGCAGCTCCCGGTCCACTAAATCAAAGACTGCGCGGAAGTCCACGAAGCAGCAGAACAAACTTCCCCTCTGCTCAATCGACTTTCGCGCAATGGACCAGAGAGCGAAGCAGTGGTCGACCGTAGAATGTCCCGATTTAAACCCCCCCTGTTCAGGGGGTACAATCTGATTTTCTTCAGCCCAGTCCCTGAGCAATCCCAATAATACTTTTGCAAATACTTTTTCCCCTATATCCAGGAGATTTATTAACCTGTAGTTCTTTGGCGCTTTTAAATCACCCTTCTTATGGATTGGTCTTATGATGGCTCCTCTCCAGTTTTCTGGAACAATCCCTGACTCTAGGATCTCCTGAAACATCTTTGCGAAAAACTCTGCCCACAACTCAGGTCTTGTTTTTATTATCACTGCCGGCAGATTATCAGGGCCTGCGGCACGAGTAAGGTTCAGACTTGTTATAATTTTCATAATGTTGCTGGAGGTATAATATTCTTTTATATCATCCCTGACTCGTACCCATGCTATTGTACTTGCCTTGTCTTGTCTTGTATTGGCCATTTCCCATAAATTTCTCCCAGGTAGCCCACCCAATCGTCTTCAGGGACCATACAATCTAGGGATCCTATTTTCCTACCGGCACTCTCTTGGACCAGCTTCCAAAACCCTTTCACATCTTTAGATTCAATTACAGCCAACATATTTGCCCAGCAACTATCTTTATAAGTTCTTTTTTTATTCCTAATTAACGATTTATATTTTATCCTTAGTTTCTGGAGGGTCAATGATGCTTCCACATTATACCTTGCCCTCAATCTTCTCTCGCTTTGCCTGATAAGTGCCTTGGTTATACGGCATTCCTCGTCAAACCAGGGACACTCATTTTTGTAAGATCTTTTACTTCCTAACCCCAGTTTACTTCCTTTAAATTTTACCCGTAGGCTTTCCACCAACTTGCTTATTGTATTTTCAAACCAGGCACTGCCATTTTTAGTTGAGATTTCTTCTAAGGGAATAGTCTGCTGGATACTCCTTAACTTTCCTATATGTTCTTCCGATATACGGGTTGTCAGCCGTTTTGGGTATTCCACGTGTACCTGAAGTGCCGACTCTCTATTTTTGCCCCTTGTTATATGTAACTCTGACCTCAGTGGGTAATGATCGCTGCCTCCAATTTTTGCTACCTCGAAGTGTTTTATTAAGCCAAAGCTCCAGGCATGGGTAAACACATAATCTATCGGGCAGAGTTGCTGGCCATTCACAAAGGTACACCTTGCTGGCCAATCCGTCTGCATTCTCCCATTTACACATACCATACCTAATGAGCCCATTAACTGTGTAAAAGCCACATCTTGGGGCGAGATCTCTCCACTAGGGAAAGTGGCCACTTCAATATTATAGGATATTAACATTTCCTTACACCAACAATCTATCCTACGGGGTCCAATCTATGATTAAAGTCACCCAACACCAATAATACATCCTTCTGATAGTATTCACTCACAAACGTTATATCCTCTTTTAATTTTCCCAGATTTTCGTTATATTCGCTCTCATTTCCCTTCTGTATATACACATTTATGATACATATTCCTTCGTAACATGGTTCAGACTTCTGTAACAGCACCCTACAACCTAATGCCCATTTACAATATAATTTCACGGCTTCCACCTTCATGGCAATTTTTACAGAGATCAATGTTAATTGCCCTCCCGAAGGTCTGCCCAAGGGATTTTTCCTTGCTGCTTTAGAATATTGAGCAAATCCTTCGGTAACTAGGGCAGCTAGGGTATCGTCGCACAGCCAAGTCTCCTGTAGACACACAATATCATTACTCCTAACAAGCTTGTTAAAACTGTCCTGGTTCGATATTTTATTATAACCATTTATATTCCATGATAGTATCGACAGGCTGTGCGGCGACCCATACTCCTAGTCGATCTCACTCAGATACCCCTCCTCCTCATACTCCTCATACTTTGGGGGTGCTAGTGCTCTGAACCTATTCCTAACAAGCATATCTCTTTCGTGTCTTGCTATTCCTTTTTCAGTTATGGTTATTTCAAGGTCCTCCTTCTTATCCCAGCTTGAATTGATTAATCTTATCTGCCATGCTCCTAATCCAGCATGGTTTGTAAGGAAATGCAGCCCCTGCCTTTCTTTCTGCATTTCCTCCGATCTTACCAATCTAATACCCTCCTTTAGCAACTCATTTTTAGCTTTTTCGACCGCAGTCTATACTAAGGCTGAATAAAAAAGGACCTTAGTTACTTCACCCCCTTTGTTGTTTATGAGGAACCCTACTTCTCTAAGATCCTCTGTGCCAATATTACGGAGGCTTGCACATTTTGATAAAGAAAAGAGGAGTTGTGATCGATTTAGGGGTTTTAATTTCTTAGCTTTTTTCCCACCTTTGCCCTGACCCGATGGCTCTAGAAGAACCCATAAGTCCGGGGTAGATTCTGACCGTAGACCATGTGATCCCTCCAGCAGGGCAACCTCCCTTCTATCCTTTAGTTCCCCCCCTTTATCCTTCTTCCTAAGGGCATTACTACTCCTAGGGCTGCTAAGTCCTGATCGTAGCTTCTTACCCATCCTCCATTCCGTATCTTCCCCCTCTTTCTCCCCTGGGGATTTTCTAAGGTTAGTTTTACTATTCTTTGATTTGCCTAGCTGTTTCCCAAGCCTCCCCTGTCCAACTAGGGTACTGGCATCTATTTCTTTTTCCAGGGGCTTTTTCTTATTCTTCTTTGGACTTATGGTCTTTTTCCTTCCTCGACTCCCATATTCATTCTCAACACCCTTCCCTTTTCTCGGCCTCCGTGCAGTTATTCTTTTACTAGGGGCAATCTGCTCCCGCCATGACCATGGGAAGCACTTCTTGTAATTCCTCCTTTCTCCCCGTCTTCTTATGATCATAGGGTATCGAGATATATATACACTTGGTTCCTCTTTCTGTGGTGGGGCAGCCCTTATTGCTACTTCCTCCCTACTGCTTGCCCTTTCCTGGTCTTCTCCAACTGGCCTGACTATTGCAGGCATTAACCCTTTAATTTGTGTCAGCTCTCCTAGTATTGCTTTAAACTGTCCCCCTTGTGTTTTTAAAAGTTCGTTATTTAGTATTGATACCTCTAACAAACCTTGTAGGGTTTTTTGGAGGATCCACATAACCTCCAGCATGGAGGCACTCGAGGTTCCAGTAACCTCTAGACTATGCATTGAAGAGCGCAATAAATCATTCCCTGTACCAAAGAGACTCTCTACTCCATCTTTCTCGTTAAATTGCTCATTGGGTCCAGTAATGTCTCTTTTACTCTGATCCTTGCTGCTTGGGGGTTCGTCTTCGCCTCCTTCCTCGTTATCTTGTTCCATTGACGGCTGGAAGAGTCTTGGCGAAGAAGACAGCCGTGGGTCCAGGGATATTCCTGAGAAGTTAAAAATGGATTGATTTGGGGGTCTAAGTCCAAGTCTACCAGATTCCCTGGTGTTGGGTGAGCCACAGCACTCATCTCCTTATCCGTCATGTCCTTCCCTTTAAAATGTCTCCCCAAAAATCTTTTATAGAGTTTGACACTGATGAGCCTCCTTTGTTACCCTTGAATTCGATGACTGCGGCGTTAGGGTCAAGGATTGTGCATTTCTCGGTGCTAGTTTTTTCCTTCCGGCAGTATCACTTAAGGCTCCTTTTATAATGCGATTTTCCCCCACTTCATCTGCTACTAATGCATTGGTCTCATTCTTTTTCGCATTCTTTGGGCCTTTACGGACCTTTGCTTTGCCTGGTGCCGTCCTTTGTTCTTATCTTGCTTCCTACTTCTCCCTCTCCCAGGCTCCAATCCTACAACTTTAATGAATTTGCTTTTTCCTAATTCGAGTCCCCCACAGGGTTTCCAAAAATTCCCTTTTTGCCAGCCCAGTGTCCAATAACAACCAATGTCCGCTCTTTATCACTGGTGTAATTGTCCTATCTATCACAGATGCATTCCTTTGGCCATTTAAAACATAGACAGCTGCACCTCACTTACCTCCATTCCACGGTCGTCACCGCTCGCGTGCCGTGGTGGCGCACTGTTTTCACAGGCGGGTTAACTCTCCACAATTCACCGGGGGCTCATGGAAGACAATTTCTATGGACTGGAATCTAGAGAATGCTAAAGTGATTCTGATATTTTACTGACCTCTGCTGGTCGTTTTCTATCAAGAAAGTTAAATAGAGGCAGTTGCCAAAAAAATAAAAAAAATAAAGTCTCTCGGCAGAAAGCAATTCTGGTATTTTACTGACCTCTGCTGGTCATTTTCTATTAAAACAGTTAAATAGAGGCAGTTGAGCAGAAAAAAAGTCCCTAAGCGGAAGCAGACAAGTCCTAGGGCTGATCTCCAGAGCCCACAAAGTACATACACATGTAAGTATATACTAAAGTATATATAAGAGGTCTCGAATGCTCGACCTAAAAAAAAAAAGACAGGCAAAGCAATGGAAATCGGGTTTGCCTTGCTTTAAAAATCCCACAATACATTTTGCGTCGTGGCTGCGATGAAAAAGTGGCGCACCCACTACACAAAATGTTTGTAAATCTGGGACACACACAATCTTTGGTTGCAAGGTAGACTCTCTGCATGCGTCCAACATAGAGGTTGGACACACTGCACACACCATTCTTTTAGTTCTTTTCTCCATGATTCAGGATGCCTCACTGGACTCGAGCTATTCCCAGGACAGACTCCTGCTTACCCAACAGCAGCCAGAAATGTGCCACTCCACCGTAACTTTAAGTTGTTACTCCTCATTCTGGTGGCATTTGCACCGATTGTCTTTGCTCTTGGCCACTGTGTTGAGTGTGTTCTCTTTTATGTCACTGTACAGACTCAAGATTGGTGGTCGCCAGCTCCATGCAGAGGTCCAAGCAGAGGGTTTGTGGGGAAGAGACCCAAAGATGTGTACTGTGACTGGAGGCCTCCCACTGCACCCTCCTGGTACGATGAGGTGGAGCCCCCAGCATTAGGAGGGGGAATTTGTGAAAACGTTGAAGGGAATCAAGAACCGATGTGAACTCAAGGTCACCCACCGCCTGCTCCCATGAACACAAGACAACGGAATAGGCCAGACACAAAACACAAGACATCCAGCAGCCAAGCCAGAATCTGCAGGAGACAGAAGCAGGAAAGACAGACCGAGGCCAGGTGATTCACCCCTGCCAGCCCTGGGTGTCAAATGCAAAAACAACAGTTGATGGACAGAATGCAGAACAATGTCATACATTCACCCCAGTACAGAGATCTGGGCCTAAATCCATCGTTTTTATGCTCACCATGCCATTCCAGTTTGAACCCAGCCATATGCAAATCAGTCTTGACCCTGTGCCTCATGGGAACAGTCCAGCCCGAACTGCCAAGCCAGGTCCTCCCTGGACTGGAAACAAGCATCCTAGGACCGGTTTCGGGTTTCACCCCTCTTCAGCCAGGATAGCTTGATTCCAGTGGCATGGAGAGCACGGGACCCACGTCTGGGCATACCCGTCCCACTCGGGGTGACAAATGCAAAAACAACAGTTGATGGACAGAATGCAGAACAATGTCATACATTCACCCCAGTACAGAGATCTGGGCCTAAATCCATCGTTTTTTTGCTCACCATGCCATTCCAGTTTGAACCCAGCCATATGCAAATCAGTCTTGACCCTGTGCCTCATGGGAACAGTCCAGCCCGAACTGCCAAGCCAGGTCCTCCCTGGACTGGAAACAAGCATCCTAGGACCGGTTTCGGGTTTCACCCCTCTTCAGCCAGGATAGCTTGATTCCAGTGGCATGGAGAGCACGGGACCCACGTCTGGGCATACCCGTCCCACTCGGGGTGACAAATGCAAAAACAACAGTTGATGGACAGAATGCAGAACAATGTCATACATTCACCCCAGTACAGAGATCTGGGCCTAAATCCATCGTTTTTTGCTCACCATGCCATTCCAGTTTGAACCCAGCCATATGCAAATCAGTCTTGACCCTGTGCCTCATGGGAACAGTCCAGCCAGAACTGCCAAGCCAGGTCCTCCCTGGACTGGAAACAAGCATCCTAGGACCGGTTTCGGGGTTTCACCCATCTTCAGCCGGGATAGCTTGATTCCAGTGGCATGGAGAGCACAGGACGCACGTCTGGGCATACCCGTCCCACTCGGGGTGACAAATGCAAAAACAACGGTTGATGGACAGAATGCAGAACAATGTCATACATTCACCCCAGTACAGAGATCTGGGCCTAAATCCATTGTTTTTTTGCTCACCATGTCATTCCAGTTTGAACCCAGCCATATGCAAATCAGTCTTGACCCTGTGCCTCATGGGAACAGTCCAGCCCGAACTGCCAAGCCAGGTCCTCCCTGGACTGAAAACAAGCATCCTAGGACCGGTTTCGGGGTTTCACCCCTCTTCAGCCAGGATAGCTTGATTCTAGTGGCATGGAGAGCACGGGACCCACGTCTGGGCATACCCGGCGCACTTAGGACGAGGAAGCAAAATGGCCAGGTCTAAACTGGGGTGGCATGGTGAGCAAAAGAATGATGGATTTAACCCAGATCTCTTGACTGGGGGTGAATGTTTTGATTTGTTCTGCATTCCGTCCATCAATTGTGTGTCTTTTGCTTCCTCGTCCTAAGTGCGCCGGGTATGCCCAGATGTGGGTCCCGGGCTCACTGTGCCACTGGAATCAAGCTATCCTGGCTGAAGAGGGGTGAAACCCCGAAACCGGTCCTAGGATGCTTGTTTCCGGTCCAGGGAGGACCTGGCTTGGCAGTTCGGGCTGGACTGTTCCCATGAGGCACAGGGTCAAGACTGATTTGCATATGGCCAGGTCTAAACTGGGGGGGCATGGTGAGCAAAAGAATGATGGATTTAACCCAGATCTCTTGACTGGTTGTAAAAAACCGAATAAAGTTTTATTGACTGACTGACTGACTGACTGGGGGTGAATGTTTTGATTTGTTCTGCATTCCGTCCATCAATTGTGTGTCTTTTGCTTCCTAGTCCTGGGTATCAGGCAAAATAAAAGCTCCCAGCATTCCTCAGCTGCTGAGGCCTGCACTTTAAACCCAATTGCAATATGGCCTCTACTGCCACCCCCCCCACCACCTTTCCGACTCGCCCTGCTACCTTCTCACACCCCTTGCAGCCTTCAAAGGACTCAGCCACTGATGAGGGCCACAGACTGTGCAACGTACCTCCCTGCCAACTCACACCTTAGAAGCACTTCATTTGCACAAGGGCTCCGATGGTCGCCACTAACACAGTTGCACCAACGCTACTAAAGAGAGTACACTCTCCTGAAGGGAGCAGAGACTTCGGGGTTCAGTTGTGGAATTGTGAATAGTTTATTGCACTGCTGCACTAACCCCCTCCCTCCCAACTCGTGTAAACTGTATATCGTGTGTGCTTGTTGTATATACGTTTCCTCCATGTGGTTCCTCTTATAGGCCTCACTCTGTTAATTTTCCACCAATTTGTGCCAATTTAGATTATATTGCAACATTTTGAAAGAAAAAGAATTAGAAAAAATATTGAGGAATTTATTTTCCCGATTGACGTGCATTGAAGTGGAGGCAATTTTAGGTGGGAAAAACGTAAAATAAAGCCGTTTTAAAATTGTAAAATGAGGAGTCTCGCACCCTAACTTGTTCAAGGAGACGAAGGGTTAAACTGCAAGGCCCTGGACTCCAGAGACCCAGGGGCTACCGAAGAGAAGAGAACACAGAGCAATTATTAGTTTGGAAATAATGATGTGGCCGCAGGGCCACCTCCTTCAACATTGACTTGCCCAGACAGGACGGCTCTGCTCTTGGGAGCGCGGGCACGCAGAGTACAAACAAGCCTTGGCTTTCCAAGGTCTGGGACAGCTGCCAGCCTGCCAGTGAGGCATCCGTGTACCCTTGTACCTCGGTGGGAGAGGGGTGTGAAGAAGGAGCAACCCCTCAAGAGAGCCTGGCACGAGCAGCGCGCGATAACTCTCAGCCAACAGAGCGGGATACTCGGGGCCAAGATCACACTTCACACTGAATTATTTAAAGGGAGCTGGGACGGCCCACGTGAGCAAGTCAGGTCAGCCATCAGAGCACTGGGGGGACAGGAAGAGCGAAACAGAGATCCTGGTGCAGTGAAAGAGAGGGGTGGAGGGAAAGGGACGGAGAGAACGAGAAAGAGACAGACAGAGAGCGTGATACGGAAAACGAGAGACAGAGAAGAAAAGAGGGAGTGCAAAACAGAGGAGGGCGCCATCGAGAAGGAGAGAGAGAGAGAGGGAGAGCAAGAGATACAGCGAAACAGCGAGGGTGATATAGAGAGGGACGTAGAGAGCGAGTTAGTGAGAGAGAAAACGAGAGTTACAGAGGCGGAGAGGGGCGCCGAGAGAGAGGGACAGAGCGCGAGACAAGGAGTAAAACAGCGTGATACCGAACATGAAACAGAGAACTAGTGAGAGAGAAAGAGAGAAGCAGACGTGGAGAGGGGCGCCGATAGAGGGGGTTGGGAGAGAGAGAGAGAAAAAGAGAGAGAGAGAGAAAGACAGAACGAGAGAAAGTCTCCGAGAGAACGTGTAAAATTGCGTGATACCGAAAATGAAACATAGAGCTAGTGAGAGAGAACTACGATGACAAAGCGAGTGAAGACAGCGGAGGAGGTAGAGATAGAAGGAGCGAGAGAGACAAGGAGAAAGAGGGAAAGAGTAAAACAGCATGGTACAGAAAGTGAAACAGAGAGGGGGCTGGTGAGAGAGAGAGGGTATCAAAGCGAGTGAAGGATAGAAGGGAGTTAGAGATACAAGGAGAAGAAGCGAGAGGGACGAGTAGAAAGAGATAGAAAGAGTGAAACAGTAAGGATTATACAGCGAACAGGTAAGAAAGCGAGAGAGCGACCGCAATAAAGGGGGAAAGTAGGGACAGAAATGTAAAGGTGCAAAGAGAGATATAGAGGGAGAGATAAGGAAAGAAGGCAGAGAGAGAAAGTGGAACAGAGCAGGGTGCAGGATGTGTGACAGAGAACGAGACCTAGAAAGAGGACTACAGACAGGAAGAGAGACAGAGAGAGAAAGAGTGAACTGGAAGGAGAAAGAAGGGACGAGAGAGAGCAAAACAGAGAGTGTACTACAAGGAGAATGAGACAGAGAGGGAGAGAAGGAGAGAGGGAAGTAGAGCAAGTGGGAGAGAGGGGCAGGGCAAAGGAGATAAAGAGCAAAACAGAGAGGTAAAAACACAGAATGAGACAGAAAGAAAGAGGGAGCAGAGACAGAGCCGCACCGCATTCAGAAATCCCACAAAATCTATTTATTTTGCTGTAAATGCTCTTTTACTGGCAAATGAAGACCTTATAAGAATTTTGCTAGGATGGATATTCAGTGTCATCTTACTCCCAAATAATTTTATTCAGATAGTCTTTCCATCTCATGCATTCCTCTTCTATCCCCTTTACAACACAGGTAATCATGTAGTTCTGTGTCTAACACAATTGTTGTTCCAACATGAAAAGTATTTTTAGAGCAAATTTCAGAAATAGGAAGAACCTTTGACTTGTATCAATTATTTTGTTCCCAGAAATCAGTCCAAAGCTTTCCATTAAATCCAGGAATGATGCACACATTTCTTCCAGGTTGGTTATACAGATCACTATGTCACCTGAGTACAGCAGAGCTTTAGAACATTTAGCACCACACATGATCCCAGTTACTTCCTTAATTTGCATAATTGCTAGAGATAACTTGGTCTGCTCCCTCTGTGAAACAGTCCCATTAGTCAAACCTTTGACTTTAGCTCATAAACCTTTTGGCAAATCCATAATTTTTAGGTGTCTTAAGCATACGAACTGGACGTAGGAAAGCATGACGTGCTCCAGGGGCTCCCTGGATGGCCTTCTCAGGAGTAAAATCTGAGGAAACATCCCTTTTTATCTTACTGGTTGTCTTTTTTATTTCAGTTTTGGTGCTTACTTTAGGGTTTGACAAAGAGAGCAAGGGAAGCGTCTTCCACACTTTGGTCATCATTACAATGCCCGATTAACTGGAATTCGTTTGTATTGTTCATGTTGCCCAATCAATGTTAGGGCAAGGTTAACCATGGCATACCCAAAATCATCTTAAAGTGGAGGCATCAATTAGAGCAGGTTCGCATACCAGCTCCCATGCTGCTGCACGAGCAGCCACTCTTTTCCTTGCCCCTGTCTACCTTTTGCTTTACTTTGGTATGGCCTGTATCACCCTCTGTCTGTTTATTTTTATATTCCTTTCTAATTGTATTTGATTTTGTGGTTTTTCATCCTCATCGTAACTGCACCTTTTGGTGCTCTCTGCCATTTTTTCCTGCTGTTTTTCCTCCTTATTTCCGCCTGCCCTGCCCACCGCCTCATCACCCATCCCACCTCCCAGGGCCTACTTAATGGAGGCCGCACCCTGGCTATGCAGCCGGCAGGCTAAAGGTGCGCCAAAGTCAAGCCCGTCTGTGCCCGTCTGCGCCTGGACCACACCCTCTCCCACAACTTGAAGAGACGATGCCATCGAGCTCCGAGCCCTGGACCTCAGACTCTGCAACTACAACTGCTGCTGCACCTTGCCTCGATTCACGGTAGGACCTTTCACTTGCCGGCGCTATCTTTCTGCCTGCAACACCAAAGCACCTGCAAACACGACAACCACCACCACGCAGACCTCGACTGTTTCTGAACAACTGCACTGCCTCCTGGTCAACGCGCGATCACTCTGCATACATGCCACTGAGATCTGGGGCACCATCACCTCCCTCACGCCTGACGTCATCTTCCTCACTGAAACCTGGCTCAACCCCGTATTCCTGCCCGACATTGCCTCATCAACTCTCTTCAGCTACAAGATAGCAAACCGGGACCGCATCAACAAACACAAAGGTTGAATTGCCATCATCCACAAAGAAAACATCCACTGTACTACAGCCGGAGACGACACCACCCCGATCATGGAACACCTCAATTTCCAACTCCAAACCGCCAGCAAAACCACAGTCAGAGGCACCATCGCCTACTGACCTCCAGGACCATACCCCAGTTTCTGCGAAGCCATCCCCGTATTCATCGCCCCATTCGTCATTGACTACAAACACTCCATCTTCCTTGGAGACCTCAATTTTCATCTCGACGACCTTAATGACACCAACACCACCAACCTCCTTGAAAGCATCAACAACATCGGCCTCACCCAACTAGTTACCAACCCCACACACAACGCAGGACACACTCTCGATCCCATCTTCATGGCCAGTGACAGGGTCTAGTACAGCCATGTCACCGAACTCACCAGGACAGACCACCCATCATACACTTCACCATCTCAGGTTCCCCCAGCACCACCACCAAGCCTCCCAGCACCTCACACCACAGCTGAAACAAAGTATCAGAGAGCTAATATACGAATTCCCTCAAAACCTCCCACCGCGACTAACCTAGAACATGCTGTCAAGAATTTCTCCGCCTGGATCACCGATTGCGGCGACAAAGTCGCCCCCCTCACACCCACCAAACCGAAGAAATCCACCAAACAGGCCTGCTGGTACACCACGGAACTGAGAACCATGAAACGCAAGTGCAAATGACTAGAAAGGAAATGGCACACCAGCAAGGAGCTCAGAGACCGAGCCACCTTCAAGAGATCCCTCAACCAATACTACCAACTCCTGGAAAAGACTAAAAGAAGCACCTTAGCTGACCGCATTAAAGCCAGTTCTAACCACAGCAAAAAACTCTTCAACATCGTCAGAGAGTTCTCTAGTCCCTCAGTCACTGACCCCTTTTCAAAAACTCTGCAATACCCTGGTAGACTTCTTCCACAACACGATCTTCACCATCTACAAAAACTCTGAACACCAACCCACCTCTGAAGACATCCTCAGTCTCCTCTCTCCCACATATGCAAACCCTGACCACCTGCTCATCACCTGAGACCAGCTCACCACACAAAACACCACAGCCATTATTGAACTCTGTCCACTCAGGAGCTCCCACGGACTCCTGTTCCCACCACATATTCAACCTCGGGAGCAAAAAGATCAGAAAAGAGCACCCCACTATTCTGAATGCATCCTTCACCACAGCCACTTTCCCCGAAGAATGAAAACACGCAGAAGTCAAACCCCTTCTCAAGAAACTGGCCCGACACCTGTGAACTCAAGAACAACCATCCCATCTCTCTGCTCCCCTTTCCAGCCAAAGTCCTCGAAAAGGTCATCAACCGCCAGCTCACAGAACACCTGGAGAACAACAACCTTCTGGACACCTCCCAATCCGGATTCTGCACCAACCACAACACCGAAACCACCCTGATTGCTGCTTCTGATGACATCAGTACCCTCCTTGACCCTGGAGAAATGGCGACCCTGATCCCCCTCAACCTCTCAGCAGCATTCAACACAGTGTCCCACCACACCCTTATCAAAAGGCTTCATCATATTGGAATCTAAGGAGACGCCCTCGAATGGATTGCCTCCTTCCTCACCGAAAGAACCCAGAGAATCCGCATACCACCTTTCACCTCGGCACCCAAGAATATCACCTGCGACGTTACTCAAGGCTTGTACCTCAGCCCTATACTATTCAACACCTACATGATCCCCTTGGCCAACATCGTCAGAACACATGGACTAAACATCATATCCTACACAGACACAATCCATCTCTTCCTCTCACTATCAGAAGACCCCTCCACCCTGAGGACCAACTTCCGCAGGTGTATGACGAGCATTGCCAACTGGATGAAAGGCAACTGCCTAAAACTCAACACAGACAAAATAGAAGTGCTGATCTTCAGTCTCAACAACCCCAATGGAATAACTCCTGGTGGCCCTCCAAACTAGGAACCTCAACCATGCCTACAGACCATGCCCGCAACCTTGGCATTATCCTGGACAGCAAGCTCACCATGAAAAGCCAGATCAACGTGGTCTCTTCCATATGCTTCCTCACTCTTCGCATGCTCTGTAAGATCTTGAAATGGCTCCCCGTCAACGCCAGACGAACTGTCACCTAAGCCTTAGTCACCAGCTGGCTGGACTACAGAAACGCACTCTACATAGGAATCACCATGCATCTCCTGAAGAGACTGCAGACCATACAGAATTCAGCGGCCAGACTCATCCTCGACCTCCCAAAGCGGACCCACATCACCCCATCCTCAGGAAGCTCCACTGTCTCCCCATTCTGAAGAGATGCCAATTCACGATGCTGTTCCACACCTACAAAGCCCTTCACAATCAAGGACCAGCATACATCAACCACTGCATGAACTTTCACCAACCCTCCAGACACCTGCACTCCGCCTCACTCGCACACACGCCCCGCATCCGTGAAAGCAACAGTGGAGGACGCTCCTTCGCCTACCTCGCTGCAAAGTCCTGGAGCGACCTCCCCATTCAGCCTCTGTTCTGGAATTCAGGAAAGGACTCAAGACCTGGCTGTTCAACCGAACCCTCCCGAAGTGGCAAGGCTGTCAGCGCCTGGATACCCTCGTGGGTGATTAGCTGCGTTTAATGAATCCTGTTTTGATTTTGAAACCAATTTTTTCATGACTAAGAAAAACATACCACAGAAGTCATGTGCGTGTGCACACACATGAGAATAATGTTGAACTACCTATTGCCGTAACCTTTTAAGGAACTTTGTTCTGGATCACAGGTATCTGTAAATATTGTGCAAACTTAATATCCATATATTTCCTTAAGGTGCCTGAATCTAAAAGTTCAGAAACAACCTTATGCTGTCCATTGGGAAAGCCATTTTCATAAGAGCTATCAAATGAGCAACTGAGAGCTGTATAGTATTTACTACACAGTTTGGACCTGACTGATTTTCTTCCTCGACAAGGCAGTTCTCTTCATTGTTCAGAAATCCAGTTTTCTAATGTAACTTTTCTAATGGTGTTATTACTGGCAGTTGATTCTTGAAATCCCAGGTAAGCTCTGACACTCTTTCACAAAATGTCTAGATTTATCACTGTACACTCGTAACCTACGTATATCTCTTTTTGCCTTTTCTTCCATTGATAGAACATCCTTCACCATACCTAATTGCATATGCTCACTAACAAAACGTTTACCTTCTACGTCGATGGTCTTGCAACAAATACCTTGGTCATGTTCTTATTTTTCTCTATATGTTTCTCAGCTAAGTGATGATCTAACTGTGCTATTAAATCTATGAGGTCTACATAGTTAGTAGGGGCATTCACAATTTCTATATATAGTTCTTTCAGTTAACTTTATAGCCCTCGATAAAAGAGAGTAGCCCCATTCTCCTACGGGCAGCCCGTCTCAACTACAAGATGGCTATCTGATAGAATATCGGAGCTTAAAATATTGTGGAGACAGAATATTGTGTCAAAAATATTGAGGACCAAAATATTGAGAAGATAAGTGCAAATAGGTAAGAATAGATTTACTATTCTTAACTTAAAATATCTACAGACCGTGAAGATAAATATATATATATATTGTCAAGGTACATATATATTGACTTAAGTATAGTAAAACTTTGCTTATCAATAGAAACTTACCTTCAAGATATTTTTGTCTGTGATATTCTTGACACAATATTTTGTCCACACAACATTTCTAACTCATTATTTAGGCCAAACACTCTAACAGACGATTAGAGGTGATGACATAATGCTTATTAGACACAGTTCATCAGCTGTAATATAATGAATACACATTAGTATTGTGCCTGAATTCCTGACAGTATGTATTCACATCCCCACCACTGGCAATAACTTAATACCATACGTGATTCGAGTAATATAACAGGTCTGTTCAAGTTGAGGATTCACCAGTTCCTCTCAGGTGCAAAAGCAAATAGAGCTCATAATCCTGAGGAGGATGACTCCAATGCAGCTGAGTTTATAATCCTTGGGAGGACTGACTCCAATGCAGCTGAGTTTATAATCCTGGGAAGGATGACTCCAATGCAGCTGAGTTTATAATCCTGGGAAGGATGACTCCAATGCAGCTGAGTTTATAATCCTTGGGAGGATGACTCCAATGCAGCTGAGTTTATAATCCTTGGGAGGACGACTCCAATGCAGCTGAGTTTATAATCCTTGGAAGGACTACTCCAATGCAGCTGAGTTTATAATCCTGGGAAGGATGACTACAGTACTAATGCGCAAACCAAAGTCTAAATCTGAAGTGTTATTCAGATTTATTCCCTGTAATCAACAAGCACAGTGAGTTCCAGTCTCCTGCCAAAAATGTCCCGGGTCCAGCAACTAAAATACCACAATTGCCTAGCAAAGAATTCTCTGAAACATGAGGAATTTATACTCTGTGGATCTAAAATGGTGGTCACCACTGAAAGTCTCGTGAGAGTCCCTTGGCTCTATGGGAAATGTAGTCTGTCTTGATTCTCGCCCACACACTACATATACTGCTAACCTCTTGTACAGCACAAAACTTGATGGAGAACGCTGAGGTCTGGAGAAGCACTTGTCAATTCCCACCCGGCATACAGAGGTAAGCGCGGGCCATGGATCAGGACAGGTGCCTCCCATTACCAACTTAATCAGGATGATCTCCTGACACAGCAGGAGGGTCTCAAAGAGACTAGAGCTACTCTGTATCTGTGCAAGGACACTCTGTACCCCGGTCCGTGACGGAGAGGTGATGGCCACACAACCGTGGTCACAGCCTGGCAACCCATGTGCAGACCAACAGATTGGCCATCATTACAAGTTACCCCGTCGTGTTATCACCAAAATATTAATGTCACACCCTGTGGATCCAATAAGCTTTGAAAAGTAACTGTGGCTTTTTCAGAGAAAAAGAAAACTAGAAAGTGTCTCTCACTTGTCTTCTACGGAGAGGAGTGTAAGGAGTCAAAAACCCTCTTAGGGAATCTCTTATCTATAGGTGGAATACAGAGAGTCCCGCCCGTACCCTGAAATCAGTATGGACATACAATAGTTGGTATTTCACACTACATCATTATTTATTATACACTATTCATCTAAAAGGCATGTATATTACAATGACTGTAAGTGTTATACACAGTGCAGCAATTGTATTTCGTAACATATCCCTATTCCTATCAGTCTATTTAAGTTTTGACTAGCTGTCTATCAGCGTGGCTGCACAAGTTTTTCATAATAGGCCAAGTCATGTAATGCATCCCCTCACATGACATTGTGCCTTCAGGCCTAAAGTGGGAACTCTGTATTTCAACATCCCGCCAGCAACGGTCCCTATGTCTTACATTCCTTTGTAAGCATGGTGTTCTATGAAGTGAGTAAGGGTTCGCACAAGCTAATTTAATATTTTTTAAAACATAAATAAAATTTTAAACTTTTAATAAAAAATAAAATTAATTGAAATGTATTAAACAAATCAGTTTTAATAAACTTTACCAAATATTAATTACTATTAAAATGATAGTGAGGCTGGGATTTTTGTTTAATTATTTTAAGGAATAACTATAAATGTAATTAATATATTTTTTAGTTCTAGGTTAAAAATAATAATTTGAAGTAAATTAAAATGTTTGTTTCACATTTACATTTTTTATAATTATGAAACTTTATTACTTTTTTATTACACTTTACCATAGGTAGAGCACTGCTCTGGTGGTGCCAACATGTGAAAAGTTACTAGTAGTACCTTTACACTCATAAATTCTATTCTAGCAGAGGTGGAGACATATAAATCTGCTCTTACTAGTAAATTTTACACTCAGAAATGGTGATTAGCAAGAAAGTGTAAAGTTACTACTTAGTGCAGGGATACAGTGTCCTTTTCTGCATGTCATTCCCCCCTTCTAACTGAATAATTGTCACTATACCGATATGCAGATACTAAATGTCAGCTGGGTCGGTTCTGTAGGCCAGGGGAGTGCGGGTGGGGTCGGTGGTAAATAGCGGGCTCAGGAAGGCTAAGCAATGCACAGAGGAGTGTTGTCTCCTCCCTTGTAGTGCAAGAAGGTGGAGCATGGGGGCTGACCTCTGGTTGTGCCACATCCCCTGCCCACAGTTTCACTGGGGGTGGATTTGCAACTGGTGAATACAGTCCCTCTGTTCCCCCCATCTGCGATCTGCGGCCTGGTAATCCAAGGAACAGCAGGCCACTTAGAATTGCCGGTGTGATATCCACCCTGGAAATACCTCTGCGGCCAACTTGTAATGAGGCCTGGAGTTATGAGTGATCTTCTGCTATGTATTTTTGTTCAGTTCACTCTCTTGAGCCTTTTATTTTACAGTTAGGGTGTGCTCAGCACTGTGGACCATGAGTCCCCTTTACAAATGTCTTCCCTGGAGCTTACCATCATCTTAACTGAGGCCTGTGGATGAGCTGAAAGTTGGAAACCAGCTTTAGAGATGCAGGTGTAAACCCATGCTGTTTCTGTAGTCCAGTCTGGCAGTGATGAGGATATGCAAATAAAATGCAGATCTCCTGAGACCATTACATCTCTGGAGCATTTTCTGCAGATCAGATTTCAGAAGCAAAGTCCAATTTGTCTGTTCATCCCATTCGCGGAAGATCATCTGAGGGTTACATGAGGACACAAAAAATATGCAAATACAAAGCAGAGGAGAATTCTTTTTAATTCCTTCATATATTAAAAACTGTTTCAGGAAACATTATTAATATGAGGTTCCAAAGAGAGGCGAACATCAATCATAGTGCCATGTTTCCTAACCACGGGCACAGGACTTGGATAAGTTCCATGAACACGGTCCAGATGCTGCTGTGCCAGAGTGGAGAAGAAATTTCAATGAGGAGAATTTCTTACTAGCTAGGATTCAAATTTAAAAAGCTGGCTGACAACCTGCACTTGATCACAGAGGGGCAGGATCTAATTTGTGCTGGTGATGCTGCCAGACACTACCACAAATGGAGGAGGAGAGAGAGTTTGGGGACCAGCGATTCCACTGGTTTAAAGACAGATTAAAGGGAAGCGTTTTGTTATGAAGGAATAATTCTCCAGACCTGTGCTTTGTATGTCAATCCTGAGACACCAAGGGTAAAGGGGTTGGTCAGCAGTGGAGTGATGTAACATAATCTGAGCTCTTAAATCAACACCATACGTCTCAACTTGTTCAACATTGATACAATCTCTAACTCGATGCCTGTTAGACCTGTCAGTCTTAGGGTGGTCTTCCCCCAAACATTTTGCCTCCTTCCTCCTTCCTCCTTCCTCCATTCTTTTTCTGATTTCGTTTTTGTTGGCCGTAGGACTCTGTGCACTTTACAACTGGTAACCAGTTCTAAAGTGCTTGTTGTAGGAAGCTGGCTCTGTATATACTATACCAAAGTGAGGTATAGTGTGCACAGAGTCCAGTGGAACCCAAAAGGTAGGCAGAGGTAAAGTAGATAGCACCTCACTCTCTATTTGTGGTAGTGTGGGCAAGCAGTAAGGCTTTATCAGAGGGTAGTGTTAAGCATTTGTTGTACACACTCAAGCAAGAAATGATGTCACACACTCAAAGACTGAACTTCAGACCAATTGTTTTTGTATAAAAATATTCTTTTAGTTATTTTATTTCCTAGAACCAAGCAAGCCTGGCACAGGTAAGTGATAAATACTTCACAGTAAATATACAGTTGTAATACAGTTTGGATTGTAATTTCTATATGCACTTTGTTTTGACTTACAGTATTGTTTCTGAGAAATTCAATGCTTTGTAAATACAGTACATATACTTTGAATGGGCTTTTTAGTAAAATACCATGTAAGTTACTTTTTAGATTACTTTTTTACACAGTGCAGTATACCTGGATACTGCACTGGGACATTTCCTGTAAACAGGTAAATAAAAGCGTTTTTGTTAGTTAGTACAATTTTAAAGAATTTCTTTAGGTTTTCCACTCCACACTTGGAAACTATTCACAGAAAAACAGTCAATGTTATCCGATGGAGGAAAATAGTGTTATCGGTTTAAAGGTAAGTACTTTGTTGTGGGAGTTGGTGTTCTGGGGTTAGACTCAGGGGTCCCCCAGGGTCAAGGATGCACTTTTGTTACACCCTCAGCGGCACTAGGGCGGCCGGGTGCAGAGTGCTGAGGCTCAATGTTATCCAATGGGGGATAGGGGGCCTCCGGTTGGTGGCTGCTGACGAGCAGGCCACTGGGTTTTGGGAGCCAAGCTCCTGGACTTATGCTCAGGGCAAATGGGGGTTTAGGCCAGCACAAAAGATGCACCCTCAGCAGCACTGGGGTGGCCGGGTGCAGAGTGCTGTTTTGGCGTCGGAAGCCCTGTAGCTTTCAATGGGGAGTCTCCGGTTTGCAAAAGCACTGCAGGCTCGGGGACGAAGGTCTTCTGGGTGCGACCACCACTTGGAGAGGTAAGTTGGGATCTTGCGGGTTGGTTAGGCACCATCGGTTGGGCCACCCAAGGCTGTGGGGCGTCGGGTGCAGGGGTGCCTTTTAGGGTCGGATCTTCTTACCAGCTCCTGGTCGCGGTTGGGGGGACCTTCCGGTTTGAGGCTGCAGGCATCGGCTGGAGGATTGAGGCAGGTCAGGGATCACTGGATCTTGGGTCAGGATTGCTGGGGGGACCTCCTCTTGGTGTTGGGCCACTCGAACTCGGGCGGTGGGCGTCGGGTGCAGAGTGGTGCAGACCCGTGGATCCTTGCGGAGCTGGAGTCTGTTGCTTGAACAAATCCGGTGTTCACGGGAGACAGAGTCTTTGGGATTGAAGGCAGGTAGATCCTCCAGGGTTCTTGAGGTTGCTGGCTGCAGGACACACCGGGATTTTGCTGAAGCAGGCTCGACGTGGGGACAGGCCGGGAGGGCTGGGGCCAAGTCAGTGGGCATCCTCCTCTTGTTAACTTCGGCATGGCTGTTCGGTCCTTCTTCTTCTTTTCTTCTTGCAGGTTCTTGTCTGAGGAAGCAAGGTTCAGGGGTACCCCTAAACACTAGATTTAGGGGCGTTACAGGTAGGTAAACAGGTTGGGACCAATGGGTCCCTTCCCTGGGGTGGGTACACCCCCTATTATGCCACCCTCCCGTGGGAGGGGGGCATAAGCCTTTCCCTGGTTTGCTCAGTCCCCCCAGCTGCAAGATGGCGGGGACTGAGCGTTGTGCTTCACCTCGCCTCCCCCACCTGAGGGGTGGAGTTGGTAGAGGTGGGCACACCTCTCTTCCTCACTTGTTTTTCCCGCCAGTTCTCCCGCCCAAAGTGGGGGTCAAAACCAGTGGGGACCAGTTGCTAAAAGCAGCAAGTGGCCTGGGGAAGCTCACAAAGGCGTCAAGCCTTTGAAGCTTCTCCTTCGTGAACCCTGCCCATCCTGGGGGAGGAGGCTTGGCACCTCGTCCCAGGATGTGCATTGTTTCAGGCCCCTGAGAGCAGCATGCTCTCGACCCAGGGGTCCAGAAACATGTCTGGTGGTGGCAGCTGACAGCAGCCACTCAGCCTGGACACTAGTGGTAGGCCGTTTTTCAGGGGGAGTCTCTAAGATGCCCTCTGTGTGCATTTTTCATTAAATCCCACACTGGCATCAGTGTGGGTTTAATATGCTGAGAAGTTTGATACCAAACGTCTTCGTTTTCAGTGTAGCCATTATGGTGTGATGGAGTTCGTAATGACAAACTCCTAGCACCATATACTCTTAATGGCAGCACTGCACTTACAATGTCTAAGAATGGACTTAGACACTGTAGGGGTACAGGGCTCATGCACCTCTACCCTCACCACTGGTATAGTGCACCCAGAGGGGTGACTGATCTATGCCAGGGCAGTGGGTTGTAGGCATGGCACACAGGGATGTGGGCCATGTCGACTCATCACTTTGTTCTGCACCAAAACACGCAGCCTACAAAGCCAGTGTGTGAGTGTCATGGTACAGGGTCTCTAAGGGTGGTGCTGCAGCCCTTAGAGGTCTTCCCTGGTCACAGTGCCCTGGGTACCTGTGGTACCATTTACCAGGGGCTGACCTTTGGCCAGTGATGCCCATTGGGTTTTGTTTTCAATGCAGATTTAGGGAAAGAACATAGGCCCTGGGTACCTGATTAGCAGGAGCCCAGGGCACACTCAGTCAAAGCACATCAGCAGTTCAGCAAAAAGTGGGGGCAACCATGCAGAAAGAGGGCACTTTCTCACACAACCCTCCCCTCCCCCAAACGAAAGAGGATGAGACTAACCTTTCCCTAGAGAGTCTTCATTTTCTAAGTGGAAGAACCTGGAAAGTCCATCTGCATTGGCATGGGCAGTCGCAGGTCTGTGTTCCACTACAAAGTCCATTCGCTGTAGGGAGATGGACCACCTCAACAGTTTTGGATTTTCACCTTTCATCTGCATTAGCCATCTAAGAGGTCTGTGATCAGATTGAACTAGGAAGTGAGTACCAAACAAGCATGGTCTCAGCTTCTTCAGGGACCAAACCACAGCAAAGGCCTCCCTCTCAATGGCACTCCAACGCTGCTCCCTGGGGAGAATTCTTCTGCTTATAAAAGCAACAGGTTGGTCTTGGCCTTCATCATTGGTCTGGGATAGGACCGCTCCTATCCCTAGCTCAGAGGCATCAGTCTGCACAATGAACTGCTTGGCATAGTCTGGAGCTTTGAGAATTGGTGCTGAGCACATAGCCTCTTTCAGGGTGTCAGAAGCCTTTCGACAACTAACTGTCCAGTTTACCTTCTTGGGCATCTTCTTGGAGGTGAGTTCTGTGAGGGGAGCCACAATGGACCCATGTCCCTTCACAAACCTCCTGTAGTACCCAGTCAAGCCAAGGAATGCCCTGACTTGGGTCTGGGTTGTTGGAGCTGCCCAGTCCAGGATAGCCTGCATCTTGGGCTTTAAGGGTTTTACTTTGCCTCCACCAACAAGGTGGCCCAAGTATACCACAGTTCCCTGCCCTATCTGGCATTTGGATGCCTTGATAGTTAGGCCTGTAGTTTGCAGGGCATTTAAAAACTTCCAAAGGTGGATCAGGTGATCCTGCCAGGTGGAACTAAAGTCAGCAATATCATCTAGATAAGCTGCACTAGAGGACTTGATTCACCAACCTCTGGAAGGTGGCAGGGGCATTCTTCAAACCAAAGGGCATATCAGTAAACTGATAATGCCCTTCAGGTGTGGAGAATGCTGTCTTTTCTTTAGCGCCTGGTGCCATGCCAATCTGCCAGTACCCTGCAGTTAAGTCAAAGGTACTTAGAAATTTGGCTGCACCTAGTTTGTCTATCAGCTCATCTGCTCTTGGAATAGGGTGAGCATTTGTGTTGGTGACAGAGTTGAGCCCTCTATAGTCCATACAGAACCCCATTTCTCTCTTTCCACCCTGTGGATGAGGTTTGGGGACTAGAACCACTGGGCTGGCCCAGGGGCTCTCAGAGGGTTCAATAATCCCTAACGCCAGCATCTTTGCTGACTTCAGCTCTGATGCTTTCCTTGGCTTGATCAGACTGGCAATAGATTTTGTTTTTGACAGGTGAACTGTCACCAGTGTCCACATCATGGGTACACCAGTTTGTCTGACCAGGGGTCAAGGAAAAGAGCTTTGAATACTGCTGCAAGACTTGCTTGCAATCAGTCTGCTGTTGGGCAGCGAGGGTGTCTGAAAAGACAACTCCATCCACTGACCCATCTTTTGGGCTGTATGAGAGGAGGTCAGGGAGAGGTTCACTCTCTGTCTCCTGATCCTCATCAGTCACCATCAGCATGGTGATGTCAGCCCTGTCATTGTAGAGTTTTAGGCGGTTCACATGGATAACCCTTTTGGGTGTCCTGCTTGTGCCCAGGTCTACAAAGTAGGTGACCTCACTTTTCTTTTCTAGGATAGGGTAAGGGCCACTCCATCTGTCCTGGAGAGCCCTTGGTGCCACTGGCTCCAAATCCCACACCTTCTGCCCTGGTTGAAATTCCAGTGCAGCTTTTTGGTCATGCCGACGCTGAAGCTCCTGGCTGGCCTCAAGATTCTTGGATGTTTTTTCCATGTACTTAGCCATTCTGGACCTTAGGCCAAACACATAGTCCACAATATCTTGTTTGGGTTCTTGGAGAGGCTTCTCCCAACCCTCTTTTACAAGACATAGTAGTCCCCTCACAGGATGGCCAAACAGAAGTTCATAGGGGGAAAACCCTACTCCCTTCTGTGGCATCTCTCTGTAAGCGAAAAGCAAGCATGGTAAGAGGACATCCCATCTCCTTTTGAGTTTTTCAGGGAGCCCCATAATCATGCCTTTCAATTTCTTGTTGAATCTCTCAACAAGGCCATTGGTTTGTGGGTGATAGGGTGTAGTAAACTTGTACTGCACTTCACACTATTTCCACATGTGTTTGAGGTAAGTAGACATGAAGTTGGAACCTCTGTCTGAAACCACATCCTTAGGAAACCCTACCTTGGTGAAGACACCAATGAGGGCCTTGGCTACTGCAGGAGCTGTAGTAGTCCTAAGGGGAATTGCCTCAGGATACCTAGTGGTATGATCCACTACCACTAGTATGAATTTGTTTCCTGATGCTGTGAGAGGTTCAAGTGGACCCACTATGTCCACACCTACCCTTTCAAAGGGAACCCCAACCACTGGTAGTGGTATCAAGGGGGCCTTTGCGTGGCCACCTGTGTTGCCACTGGCTTGACAGGTGACACAGGAGCTGACAAACTCCTTCACCTTCTGAGACATCTGGGGCTAACTGAAACCTTTCCCAGGTTTCGGTTTGGCCCAGATGCCCAGCTAGAGGGATGTCATGAGCTAAAGTTAGGAGGAACTCCCTGTACTTCTGAGGCACAACCACTCTCCTAGTGGCTCCAGGGTTGGGGTCTCGGGCCTCAGTGTACAGTAGTCCCTCTTCCCAATAAACTCTGTGGGTACCACTGACATCTCCCTTTTCCTGTGCAGCAGCTTGCTGCCTCAGGCTTTGAAGAGTTGGACAGTCCGAGGCACAGCTCTTCCCTAGAGGGTCCCCCTGGGCCCAAGAGTTCAACCTGGTAAGGGTCAAGCTCCATGGGCTCAGTTCCATCTGGGGTGTCCAAGTCCTCTCCCTGAGGAGAGGGGTCCTGATCCTTTTGCTGTACAGAAGCTGGTTTCCCAGTCTTCTTACCTTTCCTCTTGGAAGGTTGGGCCATACTTTCAGGCTCCAACCTTCTTTTTCACCCTGTTTTCTGCTCTGTGCTCTTGCTTCACACACACCATCTCAGGGATATCCAGCATTGCTGCATGGATTTTCAGTTCAACCTCAGCCCATGCTGAGGTTTCCAGGTCATTGCCAAGCAGACATGCAGCTGGTAGCTTTGGAGAGACCACTACCTGTTTCAGGCCAGTAAACCCACCCCCCTCCCCCCAGCCTAATGTCACCATAGCCATTGCATGGTTAGTGGTAACACTGTCAGCATTGGTGACTGGGTAAGTTCTCCCAATCAAGTATTGCTCAGGGGAAACCAGTGTATCTCTCACCATAGTGACACTGGCACCTGTATCCTTCAGAGCTTCTATCCTAGTTCCATTAATCCAAGGGTATTGCAAATACTTCTTTAAGTTGGGTGGCCACACAGCTGCAGTGCCAAACCCATCTTCTCCTTCTGAAACCAGAACTGCTTCAGTGTGCAACCCGATTTGCCCTTGGCACACTGTTGATCCCATCTGGAGACTTGCTACACCAGGAGTAGCTGTACTAGGACTAGGGGGCTTCTTGTTAGGACAAGCAGCATCTCCAGTTAAGTGTCCCAACTTTCTACAGTTGTTACACCAGGCCTTTAAAGGATCAAAGTTCTTTCCCCTGTACTTAGTAGTAGGTTGGGAAGAGTTTTGGGACCCACCCACCTGTGCAGGTTTTTGGGGCCCTTTTGAAGACTCAGGTTTTTTATCTTGGGGATTCTCACCACCTTTCCCCTGGGGAGGTTTTATAACCCCTTTCTTTTGGTCACCCCCAGTAGTTGTTTTTGTCACCCATGTCTTGACCCAATGGTCTGCCTTCTTTCCCAATTCTTGGGGGGGAGAAATTAGACCTAGGTCTACCAAATGCTGATGTAACTTTTCATTAGTGCAATTACTTAAAATACGTTCTTTCATAAACAGATTGTAAAGTCCATTGAAATCATGCACATTGTGTCCAGTTGACCAACCATTTAGTGTTTTAACTGAGTAGTCTACGAAGTCAATCCAGGATTGGTTTTGGGTTTTGTGAGCCCCCCTGAATCTAATTCTATATTCCTCAGTTGTGAGTCCAAATGCCTCAATAGAGTTCTCTTCATGAGGCCATAAGACCCAGCATCTGCCCCAGAAAGGGGCAGGAGTCTGTCTCTGCAGTTACCAGAGAACAGTTCCCAAAGGAGTGCCCCCCCAGTGTGACTTCTTCACTTTTCTCATTTCACAAGCCCTCTCAAAGGCTGTGAACCATTTTGTGATATCATCACTCTCTTCATATTTAGGGACAATCCCTTTGGGGATTTTAGAATCATAAGATTGCTCTTTATCCTTATTGAGTAAATTGCTGCCACCATTGATGGGTGCTAGGCCCATCTCTGCTCTCTCTCTCTCTAGAGCCAGCAACCTGGTCTCTAGATCCAGTCTTTTGGTCAACCTTGCTAAAAGGCTGTCCTCCTCATTGAGGCTGTCCTCAATGTCCTCAGTAGTGCCTGATCCACCTGTGTGGCTTCTAGGTACTAAGAGGTTGATTCTTGGAGTCAGGGCCACTGGGGCCCTTTTCTCCTTATGAAGTGGGGGGGGGGGGGTTGACCTACCTGGTCATCCCCTCTTTCTTCTTCCTTATCTGATTGGTCTTCACCATTTTCAGATGGGTGGTCCTTAGCATACCCAGCCAACAGCTCCTGGAGCTTTTGTTTGGTGGGATGGGACCCCATGGCGATGTTTTTAATTTTACATAGGGACCTTACCTCCTTGAAAGACAAGTGAAGGTAAGGGGTGAGGTCAAGCTCCTCAACCCGGTCCTCTATTGCATTGTGGTTACTTTCACTAACAGATGGGTTCTTGTTTTGAGACATTGTTAAAAAAAAATTCTAACCCCTCTAATCCTAGCTAAAGTGACTTTTTATTTTTCTAATATTCTACAGGGACTTAACCAAGGCCCTAACAAGACTTTTAGTAATTTTGCAAAAATGGCAATTTGAAAAAATCTGAATTCTAAAGACAATTTAAGAGTTCTGTCGTGTGATCAGGTGGTAACCAAGTAGTCCAACAAATGCAAAGTTGTATATCCCACCGCTGCCACCAATGTAGGAAGCTGGCTCTGTATATACTATACCAAAGTGAGGTATAGTGTGCACAGAGTCCAGTGGAACCCAAAAGGTAGGCAGAGGTAAAGTAGATAGCACCTCACTCTCTATTTGTGGTAGTGTGGTCGAGCAGTGAAGCTTTATCAGAGGACAATGTTAAGCATTTGTTGTACACACTCAGTCAGCAAATGAATTCACACACTCAAAGACTGAACTTCAGACCAATTGTTTTTGTATAAAAATATTCTTTTAGTTATTTTATTTCCTAGAACCAAGCAGGCCTGGCACAGGTAAGTGATACTTTGCAGTAAATATACAGTTGTAATAAAGTTTGGATTGTAATTGTATATGCACTTTGTTTTGACTTACACTATTGTTTCTGAGAAATGCAATGCTTTGTAAATACAGTACATATACTTTGAATGGGCTTTTTAGTAAAATACCATGTAAGTTACTTTTTAGATTACTTTTCTTACACAGTGCAGTATACCTGGATACTGCACTGGGACATTTCCTGTAAACAGGTAAGTAAAAGCGTTTTTGTTAGTTAGTACAATTTTAAAGAATTTCTTTAGGTTTTCCTACTCCACACTTGGAAACTTTTCTCAGAAAAACAGTCAATGTTATCCTAGGGAGGAAAATAGTGTTATCGGTTTAAAGGTAAGTACTTTGTTGTGGGAGTTGGTGTTCTAGGGTTAGACTCAGGGGTCCCCCAGGGTGAAGGATGCACTCTTGTTACACCCTCAGCGACACTAGGGCAGCCGGGTGCAGAGTGCTGAGGCCCAATGCTATCCAATGGGGATATGGGGCCTCCGGTTGGTGGCTGTGGCGAGCAGGCCACTGGGTTGTGGGAGCCAAGCTCCTGGACTTAAGCCCAGGGCAAATGGGGGTTTAGGCCAGCACAAAAGATGCACCCTCAGCGGCACTGGGGCGGCCGGGTGCAGAGTGCTGTTTTGGCGTCGGAAGCCCTGTAGCTTTCAATGGGAGTCTCCAGTTTGCAAAAGCACTGCAGGCTCGGGGACGAAGGTCTTCTGGGTGCGACCACCACTTGGAAAGGTATGTTGGGATCTTGGGGGTTGGTTAGGCACTGTCGGTTGGGCCACCCAAGGCCGTGGGGCGTAGGGTGCAGGGTTGCCTTTTAGGGTCAGATCTTCTTACCAGCTCCTGGTCGCAGTTGGGGGGACCTTCCGGTTTGAGGCTGCAGGCGTCGGCTGGAGCATGGAGGCAGGTCAGGGGTTGCCGGATCTCGGGTCAGGATCGCTGAGGGGACCTCCTCTTGGTGTTGGGCCACTCGAACTCGGGCCGTGGGCGTCGGGGGCAGAGTGGTACAGACCGGCAGATCCTTGTGGAGCTGGATCCGCCTCTGTTCAAGTCTGTTGCTTGAACTAATCCGGTGTTCACGGGAGACAGAGTCTTTGGGATGGAAGGCAGGCAGGTACTCCGGGGTTCTTGAGGTTGCTGGCTGCAGGACACACCGGGATTTCGCTGGAGCAGGCTCGAGGTGGGGACAGGCCGGTAGGGCTGAGGCCAAGTCAGTGGGCGTCCTCCTCTTGTTAGCTTCGGCACGGTTGTTCGGCCCTTCTTCTTCTTTTCTTCTTGCAGGTTCTTGTCTGAGGAAGCAAGGTTCAGGGGTGCCCCTAAATACTAGATTTAGGGGCGTTACAGGTAGGTAAAAAGTTTGGGACCATTGGGTCCCTTCCCTGGGGTGGGTACACCCCCTATTATCCCACCTTCCAGTGGGAGGGGGCATAAGCCTTTCCCTGGTTGGCTGCGTCCCCCCATCTGCAAGATGGTGGTGACTGAGAGTTGAATTGAATTGAAGGAGGATTTATAGAGCGCGTGGTTACCCGGGAGCATCCCAGCGCTAGAGGGCGTTAGAGTGGTAAAAACAAGAGGGGTTATAGAAATAGCCACATTTTCAGCTGTTTACGGAAGCTGAGATGGTTCACTTCACTTCGGAGATGGAGTGGAAGGGTATTCCACAACCTGGAGGCGTTGTATGAAAAAAGCCTACCTCCACTTCTCGCTTTCTGAATTCTCAGAATTTTCGCTAAGTGAAGAGAATTAGAGCGGAGATGTCTAGGAGCTTTGTACGAATAGATCAGATCCCTGGTAATAGGTGGTCCTTCCCCTTTCAAAGATTTGTGGGCCACACAAAGAGCTTTAAAGTGTATCCTCTCCTGGACAGGAAGCCAGTGCAGGGAGCGCAATGCAGGTTGTGCTGAGCAACGCCGGCTGGTGCCGGTGAGCAGTCTTGCTGCAAAGTTCTGAACAGTCTGAAGTCGCCCAATCACTGCCTTGGGGGCCCCAAGGTAGAGAGCATTTCCAAAATCAATCCTAGAAAGGATCAGGGCTTGAATCACTAGTTTTTTTGCTGAATGTGGCAGCACGGACAGGATTTTACGAATCATTTTTAGCAGACCGTAGCAAGAGGCGACCGTCTTCCTAGCTTGGGTTTTGAAGGACAGGTCTTGGTCCAGCCAGATGCCAAGGCTTTTTAACTCTGATTTAAAAACCGGGACTGGGCCCATACAGGATGGCCAGAGGGCATTCAAATTAGCACTTTGAGAACTACCAAGCATCATAATTTCGGTTTTTGCACCGTTCAGTTTAAGGTGAGACAGACTCATCCATTTTGCCACTTCCTCCAAACAGGCGTGGAGGTCAGTGGGTGACTTGTCGGCTTGATTCAATGCCACCACTAGCTGTGTGTCATCAGCGTAAGATACAATATGGACTCCAAAGGGGGCAACCTGGTCCGCCAGAGGGGCCATATAAACATTAAAAAGGGTTGGACTCAGGGAAGAGCCTTGAGGCACTCCACACACCAGAGGTAGAGAGTCTGAGGAAGTGTCCCCTTCGAACACCTGGAAAGTCCTGCCTTCCAAAAAAGATTGAAGCCAAGCAAGAGCCGAACCTGACACTCCAGTATTCCTGAGACGGTGAACCAAAATCTGATGGTTCACCGTATCAAATGCGGCACTAAGATCAAGAAGAATAATGACCGAGGAGCCTCCTGAGTCAAGGATCTTTCTTGATTCCTCCACTACCACCAGCAGAGCAGTTTCAATTCCTTGGCGAGGACGAAAGCCTGTCTGGGAGGGGTGGAGCAAATCATGTGACTCAAGAAACGCAGAAAGAATATTATTAACATGTTTCTCTGCTGATCTTGCTCACTCCAGAAAAGGAGCGAGATAGGTCGATAGTTGGCAAGATCCTTCTGATCCAGATGAGGTTTCTTCAATAGCGCTTTAACCATGGCTCTTTTCCATTCACAAGGGACCACGCCTGAGATAAAAGAAGTGTTAATCACACTAAGAAGATAGGGAGCAATAGTAGAGGCTACTGATTTCAAAATGTTAAAAGGTGCCAGATCAAGTGGCGATCCACTTCTAATAGAAGCTAAAATAGACAGCAAGGAATCCAAGGACAAGGGTTCTAAAACCTCCAGACCGGGTGCAAATTTGTCTCGAAAGGGAGTGTTGGCATTGGTGATGTATGCATTATCTTTCACAGGAAGGATTTTTAAGATATTTTGCACTTTGGAGAAGAACTGTGCAAGATCGTTGCACCGCTGTCCAGAAAGATCAGGAATTGGTGGAGGGTCAGATACTCTTAGCAACTTTTTGGCAATCTGAAAAATTTCCCTGTGAG
This sequence comes from Calotriton arnoldi, assembly GCA_963921515.1. Lineage (NCBI taxonomy): Eukaryota > Metazoa > Chordata > Amphibia > Caudata > Salamandridae > Calotriton > Calotriton arnoldi. The sequence goes on from CAWUFW010010553.1 coordinate 628,509, forward strand.
AATTAGCTGCGAGGAGAATCTTTTCCTCAAAATATGAGGCTTGGGCTTTTTTGATCTCCACTTTATACATCCGAAGAGCAGTCTTATATTCTAGTCTCTTATTAGGGGAAAAATCTTTCCTCCAAATCCTCTCCAGCCTTTTACATTGTTTTTTAAGAAGGCGTAATTCAGGTGAGAACCATCCTGATTTAAGGGTTCCCAGTTTTTTCTTTATCAATTTTTTTGGGAGCACCAGGTTAAGGGTGTCTTCAATCCATGAGGTAAAATAATTGTAAGCAGTAGCCGGATTAGTATGAGAGGCGGGGAAGGTCCTACTTAATTCATAAGACCATTTCTCCACTGGAACCTTAGACCATTGCCGAATGAATGTTCGGGAGATCTGGGTATGAGCCTCTGTAATGACAGGGGACCATAAGAAGGGAACTAAAAAGTGATCCGACCATGGGAGGGGGATAGGGGTTTTTCCTGTGCTCCACCTCGCCTCCCCCACCTGAGGGGTGGAGTTGGCAGAGGTGGGCACACCTCCCTTCCTCACTTGTTTTTCCCGCCAGTTCTCCCGCTCAAAGTGGGGCTCAGAACCAGTGGGGACCAGTTGCTGAAAGCAGCAAGTGGCCTGGGGAAGCTCACAAAGGTGGCAAGCCTTTGAAGCTTCCCCTTTGTGAACCCTGCCCATCCTGGGGGAGGAGGCTTGGCACCTCGTCCCAGGATGTGCATTGTTTCAGGCCCCCGAGAGTAGCAGGCTCTCGACCCAGGGGTCCAGAAACATGTCTGGTGGTGGCAGCTGAAAGCAGCCACTCAGCCAGGACACTAGTGGTAGGTCATTTTTCAGGGAGCATCTCTAAGATGCCCTCTGTGTGCATTTTTCATTAAATCCCACACTGGCATCAGTGTAGGTTTAATGTGCTGAGAAGTTTGATACCAAACTTCTCAGTTTTCAGTGTAGCCATTATGGTGCTGTGGAGTTCGTAATGACAAACTCCCAGCACCATACACTCTTAATGGCAGCACTGCACTTACAATGTCTAAGAATGGACTTAGACACTGTAGGGGTACAGGGCTCATGCACCTGTACCCTCACCACTGGTATAGTGCACCCAGCTAGAGGGGTGACTGATCTATGCCAGGGCAGTGGGTTGTAGGCATGGCACACAGGGATGTGTGCCATGTCGACTCTTCACTTTGTTCTGCACCAAATGGTACAGGGTCTCTAAGGGTGGCACAATAAGTGCTGCAGCCCTTAGAGGTCTTCCCTGGTCACAGTGCCCTGGGTACCTGTGGTACCATTTACCAGGGGCTGACCTGTGGCCAGAGATGCCAATTGGGTTTTGTTTTCAATGCAGATTTAGGGAAAGAACATAGGCCCTGGGTACCTGATTAGCAGGAGCCCAGGGCACACTCAGTCAAAGCACATCAGCAGTTCAGCAAAAAGTGGGGGGCTACCATGCAGAAAGAGGGCACTTTCTCACACTTGTGCTCTCTCCTTTAAACATAGTAAAATTGTCTTACACCCAATTAGCACATTTAATTTACTTGTTAGTCACTAATAGATTGGTACTGCAAATTCCCAGGGCTTGTGAATTAAATGCTACTAGTGGGCCTGCAGCACTGATTGCACCACCCACTTAAGTAGCCTTTTCAAACATGTCTCAGGCCTGCCATTGCAACCTGTGTGTGCAGTTTTAAACTGACATTTCAATCTGACAAAATAATACTTTAGCGAGGCCTAAAACTTAATTTTTAATTCCCCTAGTGTAGACCATAAGTAGCCCATAGGGCAGGATGCAGTGTATTTAATAAGATGGACATGCACTTTTAACATTTACATTTCCTGGTAGCGAAAAACACTTTAATTTCATTTTTCACTACTGCAAGGCCTACCTCTCACATAGGATAACACTGGGTTTCCTTATTACATTTAATAAGTGCTAACTTTCAATTGGGAGCAGGTCGACTGTTCGAGTTTGGTGTCTAAAGAATTGCAATTAAAAACCTTCTTTAATGGTAAAGTCTGATTTTTAGTGACAATTCTGAACATGCCACTTTTAGAAAGTTCAACACATAAAGATGATGGACGAAATGTTGAACATTGTCAAACATTCATCCCCAGTCCCAGATCTGGGTTTAATCCATCGTTATTTTGCTTGCCACGCCATTCCAGTTTGGACCCAGCCATATGCAAATCAGCCTTGACCCTGTTCCCCATGGGAACAGTCCAGCCCGAACTGCCAGGCCAGGTCCTCCTTGGACCGGAAAACAAGCATTCTGGGACCAGTTTCGGGGCATCACCCCTCATCAGCCAGACTAGCTTGAAACCGGTGGCGTAGTGAGCACGGGACACATGTCTGGGCATACCCTTCCCACTTAAGGTGAAAATGCAACACAAAAAGAATGCCTGAATGCTTTCACAAAGGGTTGCACACTAGTCTTTTGTGACCCCAGACAAGCTGGAGCCAGGACAGGAATGCAGGAAATTCCAAACACGGCCTGGCAGTGGAAACATCCAGAACCTTTTTCTACTTCAAAGTGGGCACCAGGTATAAATAATGGTCTCTCAGACCGAACTCTTCCATACACTCCTAGAGAACTGAGAGTAATAAAGAAGGAAGATTTCTGTGCTGCTTTGCTGCCGTAAGGACTGCCACTCTGCTGCCCTGCTTGTAGAGAAGGAAGGCTGGACCTGCACCCTTCATCCCAGGCTTAAGTGACTCCAAAGGTCAGCCAGCTGGCCTCCTGGTTTGAGCTACAGGGACACAACAATCTCCAGAAGCCTCCCTGCAACTGCCCAGCTGATCTGCTGCCTGTACCTGCAGCTGAACCTGCCTGATCTCTGCTGGTTTTTGCTGGAGTGAGTTCCTGACCCCCAAGTGGTGCCCCTCAGGTCCTGGCCCCTTGGTGTGGCCTCAGTTAGGCTCTCCTGAAGTTTTGTGTTCCTCGAGAATAGGCCAGTTCAGCCAAGATCTTGCCCCCTGTGCCGTCCGCCAAAGCGAAGTTCAGGTGAACCCGACTCTTCACGCCACATCGACGGCCAACGACGCCTCGTAGCACAAGATCTGCACTTCGCTCTACAGCATTGACAGCTCGCGGTGACCCCCAATAAGAAGCTCCTGCAACGACCGTCTGTGATGCCCATCATGATCTCCGCGCTACAGCGAAGAACATCTGCGATGTTCAGCCTGCTCTTCACACTACATCGATGACCATCTGGGACGTTCTCCCTGCTCGTCTCAGCCCCTTTTACCGTGAACGTAACTCTTTGCACTGGACTTTGAAGCTAACTTTTTCAGCAGGACTCACCTTGTCCCTGTATCCGGCCCATGATCCATTGTGGTCGGCCTGAACTTGTGACTTTCACCTGGTCTCGCAGGTCTAGCTAACTGTGAGTGGCACTTTGTGCTTTTAGGCGCTCTACTTACTTGAAATCTTTAAAAAACTGTATATCTCCGGTTCTACTGATTGGAGTTTTGTCATTTTTGTGTCAAATAATTTATTACATACTACTCTATTTTTCTGAATTGGTGTGGGATTTTTCTTGTGTTGTGTTTTCACTTTATTACCATTTGAAGTGTTGCATAAATATTTTACACATTGCCTCTAAGTTCAGCCTGACCGCTTTCTTCCAAGGTACCAGAGGGTTAAGCACAGATTCATTTGGGTTTGCTTGTGACTTTACCCTGACCAAAATTGTGGCTGCTGCTTGATTAGGATTTCACCCCCCTCAACCAGTAACCCAATTTCCAACAATGCCCATGCCCGGTTTAAAACTACACACTCCATATCTCACCTTCACTGATCCTAATTCACTGGCTCTCAACCAGGCAAGCAAACAATGGATCAAACTCAATGCCTTATGCTTTGTGGATATAACCCTCCATGGTCGAGTGCCCTCTTCCGTTTCCAAAATGTCCCTCCAACTAGCCGCCTAAAGAAGTCCACCCAAAAAAGACTTTCTTTTCAACCGAGGACTCATACATTATTTGGGGGCAGAAATCTACATCCTGTGGAACTCACTTCCTCCACCCCTTCACCCTAAATCAGACTTTCTGAGATTCATAAAAGTACAAAAACATATTTACCTGCCTCACAGCTCATGCAGCAGATGTCCACCAGATCAGGCAGTCTCCGAGCTGCAATGATCCTACCACTCCACAAAGCACATAGAAACCGCCTCAACATAGCGTAAGCACTGTAGAAAAAAATAACCAAATACAATGAGAGAATATAGCCTAACGGCTAGGGCAGTTGATCTCAAATCTGGGGAACCGGGTTCGAGTCCCAGCAATGACTCTCAACATTCTGTGATTCTGGGCAAATCACTTAATCTCCCCGTGCCTAACAAAAATGAATGTGTCCTTGTGTAACACAACTGGTGCTCATGTAAAGCGATCTGATACCTTCGGGTCAAGTTCGCGCTATATAAAACTACGAAGAAAAAAAAAAAGAAAAATAAGTCTCAGGAGTCAAGTATGAAAACTGGTAACATTGTGTCACCGCTGCCAGTTTCAAATCACGTGGCTCACCTGCAGCAGATGGTAGGCAGCTATTAACGATATCAGGAAGACCTCACAAAATAAAGCAAGGAATGTCTTGAATTAAATGTGAGGGGTATGTGAATAGGAAGTAGGGAGTTGGACTGCGGCTAGTATGTATTGTAATTTTATTTATATAGTGCTTACTATCCTGACGAGGCATCAAAGCGCTTTTCGGTGAGTAGCACGGTACTCCGCAACCCAAACAGGATTAGTGGTGAATTAGTATAGGGAAATATGAGTTGATTTTGAGCAGTGGACATGTGAGTCTGTTAGTTGGATTGAAAAGGATAGTGGAGGGATAGAAGAGGGAAGAGTCTAGAACAGTGATACTCAAAGTACGGCCCAGGGGCCTCATGCGACCCTCCTGAACTTTACTTGCGGCCCCCTGGTAAACTCCAGCACACTCAGAAGTAACATTCATAGAGACGTGTCCAGATCCGTTAGAGCGATGTGTTTTGGTCGTACACGGCTTGGGTACCAAACTATATCCCCTTGACCTTAGGGATATTAAGACGACGGGGTAGGACAGACTGGTCCTCACTTCTTCATGGAATCGGTATTGTGTCCCTGAAACTTAGGACCACGCTTGGCTCGAGTCACGACTGGATGGTGGATGTGATTCTTCCAGTTATAAGGCATGGTTATTTATATGCCATTAGTAATTTGGAAAGACGTTTTTCCCTAACAAACTCCATGACGAATTAAGTGTGATCAATTTGGCCCTGATGAAGCCCTGTTGAGGGTGAAACACGTTGGCTGCGCTGTTTTTTTTTTACTTCATACAGTAAAGAAGCACACATCTTCAACACTGAAGGCTCAAGAAAAACTGTTTCTCTTATTGTCTTGTTGCTATTGTTGCCTCTCTGTCTATCAGTTGTTTGTCGTATGGTATGGTCTATGAGCAGCGGACCATTGAGGTGGGCAACATTATCAAACATTATTTAATCGTACTTTTGTGTGACGAATTGGACAGTGCAGCTTTAATTCCCTTGGCTGCTTGATGCAATTTGAATTTAGAGATGTTAAATAGAAGGGCAAGCATTTATTTATAGATTCACTGAAGTAAAAGAAAAGAAGATGTCCTGCTTCACTTAACTTTAGGAACACCTTCATTTTTGAAGACATCTTTCAGCAAACAAGTTAAAATATGATTAAGTTTCTTCAGAATCCAAAAAGTGCATTGCATTAACATAGAGAACCTTTCCACATTACATTAGATTATATCTGTGCACTGAGAAATAGTTTAAAGCGATAGTTGTAAAACATTATTTTAGATACATTCATGCTCCCCCCAACCTCACCATGAAAACAATACCAATAGTGAACTAAGAGGTGAGTTAGGTGTTTTGGGCACCCTTTAGATGCCCTGGGTTGCTGTTATTCATAAATAACATTATAGTTTATTAAATTAAAGACAGGAGCTGGCGCGCGGCAGCGGCGAGACAAGATGGCCGCCGCTTGAAGAGCTCCGCTACTCCGAGCTCCGCTCGCCGACGAAGGAACCGTTTCCAAGCAGCGCCTGCCCACCACAAATGCGGTTTCCTGCATAAGAGTGGTTCGAGACCATGACGGCAAGTTTTTGGACCCTGAGAGGGTCTTTCCTTCTCATTATTGGCCCCGTTTGTTTCCGCCTGTCAGCAGCCGCCATTTTGTGCTTCTCTTCATGCAGCACTGCACCCGACCCGACCGTGAGGAGAATGTTCCCCGAGTAATTTGAAGTGCTCTTCCTCTGCTTTAAGGCTGCCATGTTACGCCTCACATCAATTATGACAGACTAACATTTATACTGATCCTTTTGTCGCCGTGTGGAGCAGATGGTGTCTGGTGGGTTGTATGCCCTTCCCTTACTACAGCGGATGTCACCAGCTATTGTGTACAATTCCGGCGGTCTCCAGTGAGGTAACAATGTCTGTGTGCAGACCCATCTTTGAGTAACTTTGGACTGTATCTTATGGTTACTTTCTAATATTTGAGTACCGCTTTCATTTCTGGACATTTCGCTGGTCATTTCTTTGGTTCTTCCTCAGTATACCAATTGCGCCGTCTCCTGCTGTTTTCTTTTTCTTTTTTAATCCACGTCTGTTGGCATTTCCTATCCTTTGCTGTTATGGATTCTCATCATCCGCATAAACCTCAGGGGACTGCAGTGGGTGGACGGAAAGATGTTGCGACTGGTCCTGGTAAACGAACAAAGAAGGACCCACCCTCTCCGTCAAAATCACCGCTCCCTCTCACATTAGAAGATATAATGGAGGAACTACGCCTCATCCGTCCTTTCATGTCTGACACAGCTGCTACCCTGCAAAGGTTGGATGACAAATGGACTGGACTAGACCTGAGGCTTTCGGATGTGGAACAAAAAGTCAGTGATGCTCAGGACGTTATTGCCAAAGTGGATTGTCTTACCAAAGAAGTCAGTTTGCTCAAGAAATCTACAGAAGACTTAGAAAATCACAATAGGCGTAACAACCTACGCATTTATGGTATTCCGGAAGGTTCCGAAGGATCAGATATGATTGCATTTTGAAATCTCAAGTTCTCCAGATTGTTGGTTGTGCAAAATCCACGGACTTTAACATCCAGAGAGCTCATCGATTGGGACCACAGAGTACATCCTCTTTGTCTAAACCCAGAGGTATAATTGCTTATTTTCTTCTCTACTCTGATCTCATGGAGATTCTCAACGCAGCTAAACAACACAAGCAGATGGTTTGGTCTGGCCACAGAATTTTCTTAAGTCAAGATGTCTCCAAGCCAACTGCTAATCGGCGCAAAGAATTCCTCGACCTTAGGCCTGCCTTGAGATCTATGAATGCTAGATATGGGTTAATACATCCTTGTTTCTTCAAAGTCACCTACAAGGACAGAACTTTCAGTTTTGATGATCCTGCCGACCTCCGGAAGTTCATTCACGCCCATAAAGGAGAATCCATGGAACTGAGCAAGCCTTAATTACTTTATGTTATTTTATTTGCTCTGTCTAGTTGTGGTTCAGTATGTAGTTTGTAACCTTTAATTATGTCTTTGTCTGTTATTTCTCTCATTTCCCAGGCCTCCCCAATACGGAACTGCTGTAGTTGTTCTTCACCCTTGTTGCCCCCTGTCTGTATTGTGCGACTCATGTTGCTGCAATCTCTTCCCATTGTTTGGTAAGTTTCCTTCCTTCTGTTCCATAAGTTTGCCCTTCTGTTTTTCTCTTGCTTCATTATCTATTTTTAGAAGGCAATCTTGTTCTTTTCTCGGTGTCTCTTTGGCTGTGTGGTTGTCTTGTCCCTCGCCGCCCCCTCACTCGTCAATGTTCTTCTTCATTTTGTTCTTTATGACTAAAGCCTTTCGGTTTTTTGTCATCTCTTCTTTGCTATCTTTCCTTCGGAGACTTTGTTCTCCACTCTTGCTTTCTTTATTCCCTCTTTTCCCTCCTTGCTTGCCATTTCTTTCTTTCCCTTTCTTAACTGGCGAATATGCTTTTTTCCCCTACTTTCACTCCCTTCTCTTATTCCACCTTTTCTTCTCCTTCCTCCTAGATCTTTTTTTGTACATAGTTTTTCGTTCTTCTTTGACTCTTTTATAACGATGACTTTATACTTACTTTTTGCTCATCTCTTTTGTCATACCAAATGAAGTTATACATTCTTCCTCCTTTTAGCTACTCTTTTTGCCCATTCCCTTTCTTTTTCTACACTTGTATCTTTTTCTGTCTCTTACACTCTCTTTCTTAATGAATCTCCATATTTTATTTATTAACTGTTCTGTACTTGTTGTGTTTAGAGGTTGTTTATCCTCTTATGAACCCTACCTATGAAAAGTCTCCGCATCATTTCATGGAATGTAAAAGGGATGCGTAATCCTGTTAAGAAGCAGAGAGTATTGTCCCACCTGGCTAAATTGAAATGTCATATTGCTCTGTTACAAGAATCACACCTCAGATTACAAGACTTGCCTTCATTACGTAAACATTGGGTGGGCGAAATCTTTTGCTCCCCAGCCGACAACAATAAGAACGGGGTTATTATCTTGTTTCATAAGTCATTGTCTGTTCACCTACAAACCGAGTCTAAAGACACCAACGGTAGATGGCTTTTTCTAGACGTTACAGTTAACAACACCCCACTCTCTTTTTGCAATATATATGGCCCGAATGGTACTGACTCATCCTTTTGGTCTGATTTTTCCACTCTTCTCTCCTCACATCCTGCTGCCAATTTGATTGTGGGTGGCGACTGCAACCAACTCATGGATCCCTTTCTTGACCGAAAATCTCAAACCAAATACATTCCCAACAAGATGCAAAAACTTTTTATAAGGCGATCACTGCAAGAGGATTAGTTGATGCTTGGAGAACATCACACCCGGACGCTCTCGAATTTTCCTTTTTCTCTCCTGCACACAGATCGCATTCCCGTATAGATTACATTTTCCTCACACAACACACCCTGCAATTCATGAATGATATTGAGATTGGCTCCATTCTTATATCCGATCATGCCCCCATCATTTTAGATTTGGAACATCCCTCTCCTACACCCTCATCTCGACGCTGGCGCTTTAACAATTCTCTTCTCTTGGACTCTCAAATTTGTGGAACAGTTTTCGCTCTTTGCTCAAGAATTCTTTCTTCATAATATCTCCTCTGTCTCTCAATTTCATTTAGTATGGGATGCCTTTAAGGCCTCTGCCAGAGGTTTTATAATAGACTTTGTATCCCGGAAAAGAAGAAAACTCTCTCCGAATCTACATCTCTCCTTAAACAAATCAAAACACTGGAGCACCAGTATTTTTCTGCCAACTGTCCGGACACATTATCTAATCTGATCAAAGCAAAAATGCAGTATAACAAACAATCTTGGGATTCGGCTTGTAATAACCTCCTTAAATTTAATGCAAAAATGTATGGCGGACGGAACAAAGCCGGCAAAGCTCTTGCTAACTACCTTAAAATTAAAAAACAAAAATCTAAAATAGCTGCTATTAAGGACCCTTTCGGAGTTTTACATCTCTCAGATGCCAAGATTCTTGATTGTTTTACTGACTACTATACCTCTTTGTACACTTCAGAATCTTCCCTTCTATTGATCTTATCGATTCCTTTTTCAACGCATCCCTAAGGCTCCTGAAAATCAGGTCGATCTTTCCTCTTTGAATTTCCCCATCTCTGAACAAGAAATCATTGCTGCTGTTTCCCTTTTACCTAAAGATAAGACACCGGGCCCTGATGGTTTTACTGTTCGTTTCTTTCTACAATTTAAATCACTTTTGATTCCTCACCTCCTTTCGTTGATTACTCACTTTCTTACTACTGGTGCAGCACAAGGCACTTTTTCCCAGGCTATGCTCTGCTTGATACCTAAAAAAGATAAAGATCTGTCCTTATGTAAAAACTACAGGCCCATCTCTTTGATTAACACAGATTGTAAAATCTTTGCAAAATTACTCGCCATACGAATCAATAAAATTATCCCTGACCTTGTCAATATACACCAATCTGGATTTGTCAAAGGTCGTTCCATAACAGATAACTCACGCACCTTTCTTAATATCATCTATTTGGCCTCTAAATTAGATTCTCCGCTAGCCGCCATAACATTGGATGCTGAAAAGGCGTTTGACAGGGTCGAATGGGACTTTATTTTCAGTGCCCTTAAATGGCATGGTTTTGGCCCTCCTATCCTTCAATATATTCAATTACTTTATTCAGTCCCGACCACTTCTGTTTGGGTAAATGGTTGTCAGTCTCGTTATTTCCCCCTTCTTAGAGGGACGAGACAGGGTTGCCCTCTTTCTCCCCTTCTCTTTATCCTTGCATTGGAACCTTTTCTTGAAACAATCAGACGCTCTCCTCACTATACAGGTTTTCAATTTAAATCATTAGATCTTAAATTTACTGCCTATGCTGATGATATTCTTTTATACATTTCTAATCCATCCACCTCTCTGCCAGCTTTCTTTTCACTTCTGCAGGAATACTCACGAGTATCTGGCTATAAACTAAACGTGGATAAGTCGGAAATCTTACCTCTTAACAAATTCTGTCTTTCTTCCATGTTTACAAACGCAGGTTTTGAGTGGACCTCTAAACATATCAAATGCCTTGGTATCCTTTATGCTAACACCATCAAGGAAACGATCAAAATCAACCTTACGGATATCCTAAAGAAAATATCCGCTCTGATTGAAGGTTGGTCACTGCTATTTCTTTCATGGTGGGGTAGATTAGCAACCATCAAAATGATGCTTCTTCCTATTATAAATTTTTATTTATCCATGCTTCCCATTTCTCTTCCAAACCCCTTCTTTCGTGGTATTAATAGTTCTCTCTCCAAGTTTCTTTGGAACAACCGTAAACCTAGGATTTCATTGGCCCGCCTTCAGTCTTCTAAGGATTTAGGTGGTGTCAATTTTCCCAATATTCGCCACTACCATTCTGCTTTCACTTTAAAGCAAGTATGGACGTTTTTATCTGAGACCTCAGACCCGCCTCTAACTGCCTGGAGCTTATTGGAGCAAGCTCAGTTATTCTCCTTTCTCTTTTACTTCTGCTGTCTTCCTGTCCCAACCTCCAAAACGTTTCTCTTCTCCTATTTTTGTTCACTCCAAAGCAATTTCAACCTCTCTGATTCACTCCCACTTACCGTCAGCCAACCTCTTTTTTCGCACCCCAATTTGGTACCATAAATCCATTAAGATTAACAAACGTACCTTATTTTGGAAGGAATGGATCGACAAGGGAATTATTACACCACAACACTTAATAAGAGACTGTTCTTTTATGGATTTTTCAGATCTTCAAACCTCCTATAATGTTTCCTCTTCTCATGCCCTTCACTATCCCCTACTTAAGGAATCCCTCACATCTCTCTTTCTCCAGGATCCTCACACCACTATTTCTAACCATGCACTCCCTACCTCCATTGATTTCTCTACCCAATTTAGTGCTTCCTCGATATATAAAATACTATCATACTCTGCGAAAACCAGAATCAAATCCAAATTAGAGCTCACATGGGAAAAGGATCTTGACCTAGAAATCCCTTTACGCACATGGGACTCCTTGTGGAAAAAAATTCATTCCTCCTCACGTTCTGCCAGCACTACACAGACCTTATATTATTTTTATAACAGACTTTTTCTCACCCCTTGCGATATGTACAAATTTAAGCTGTTAGAATCCCCGAAGTGTTGGTCTTGTCTTAATAATAATAGTGATTTCATGCATATGTTTTTTCATTGCCCTCTGGTTAAATCTTTTTGGGCTCAGGTTTGGTTAAAATTGAATGATATTTTATTGTCTAATGTTCCTTTTGAGATTTCACATGTTTTTCTGGGAAGTTGCTCTCATGTTTGGGATGTTTATGGTCATGTGGGTAAATTTGTTGACCTTTTTATTGCTATTACTTTCCAAATTATAACTACCAACTGGAAGGACACCTCAAAAATTTCACTCCAAGCTTGGTGGAATATGTTATGTCATCACCATAGACTTGACCGTGCTTTCGCTAATTCCACTGATCTGTTGATCAAAAAAGATCTGTTATGGTTACCTTTAACTTCTTTTCTTTCCAGGTCGAAAAACTAAGCTTGTATAATATTACATATTCCGTTTTTCTTCTTATACTAATCTTTTTTCTTCTTTTTTCTGCTCCTCTCTCCTTGTAGGAAGGTGGAATCTGACTATATGGTTGCCCCCACTTTTTTTTTATGGTGTTTTGCTGGTTTATGACTTAGTTGGACTGGGATCCTGCTATTCAGGGCCCCAGTCTATCTGCTTTCTCTGTAAAATGGTTTCCATGTGCCTTAGGCACATCTCTGATTGGAATCTGGAGTGCCCTTATAAGTCCCTAGTATATGGTATACTATGTACCAAGGGCATAGGTACCTCAGAGGCCTGCCAGGGGCTGCAGCATGTATTATGCCACCCCTGGAAGGCCATCCAAACTGACACCACAGGTCTGCTACTGCAGCCTGGGTAAGGTGGTGCATGCACCCCTTACTGTGATATAGGTTACCTATATCACGAAATACATACACACATATAAACCTATAAGTCACTCCTAAGGCAGGCCTTATCAATCCTAAAGGCAGAGTGCGTGGTTCCTATGTGAGAGGGTGCCCCTGCGTGAGCAGGGCCCCTCTGCAGCGTTCGAGAGACCATCTCTGATGCTGTTTGTAGTGCAGCCTGACCATATACTCTTAAGCGCATTATATCCTCGCGGTAAAATGCTAACTTTGGAATGGCTGCACCTAAACATGTCATGTTTGGTGTCAAACATCTTGGAATACTACCCCCCGCCAATCCTGGCGGCGGGGGTAGCATTCCACCCTTCTAGAGGGAAAGACATGTTAACTCTGGCTTACCCGGTAACTTCTTTCTGAAGCCCTGGCATCACAAAATGGATGCTGCTGCCACAGACACAAGTCTGGCCTCCTGCTGCTGGACGAAACTCCGGCAGGGGAGGCCTGGACAATAGGTTTCCTGTTGCAGGGAGGCGTGACCACCTCCCCAGACAGGATAATGTGTATTGGGGCTGGGTGGGTGCACTCTTAGAGTGCTTTGAAGTCCTGCACTGGGGGAGCAAAAGGCTCCTCTGTGCATATGCCAGTTCAAACCAGCTCAGGGGCTACCTGCCCCTGCTCTGGCGCGAAACTGGACAAAGGGAAGTGGGTGTAGCCACCCCTCCCTTGACCCTCCCATAGGTGGGGTCATAGAGTTAGTCCCTCCCTGTTTTACTGGTTAAAATGGGGAACCCTTGCCACAGCAAGATTAGATATCCCTGGACTAAACTTTGAAACTGAATCCTGGACCTTCGACGCTCTACATCACGATTAGAGGACTGAAGAATCTCCCTTGGAGTCAAGGAGTGACTCCCCTGCTTGGCAGGCACCAAAAACGACAACGACGGTCGCAAACTACGCCGCTCCCGCCGGAGTCCGAAGTCCTTGCAGCCCAAGAAGTGGATTTCCTGACTTCACCAAGGCCATCGTGAGTCCCCAGCGAAGCTGAGGCAAGTGGACCCCACGAGTGACGAGGAACCGCGACCCCTGGGTACTGTGCACTATTGTCGAGTGCAACCCCTTCACAACGTTCTACGAACCTGTGCTTTGGACCACGTGTGGTCCCGACCTCCAGCAGGAATCCCTCCGAAGATCAGAGGCCTACACCGTCCCGAGTGACCGTGGGCCCCTGTTGAGTGATTCCGCCCGAGGTGTCTTCGCGATCCCTTGCCCGCTGGCTTGTGGGTCCCCAGAAGATTTCTTAAAGAAACCAAAGGGCTCCCCTGGTTGCTCCAGGCCTGCCCTAACTTATCCTCGCTGGGTGAGTTCCCCAGACCTTGCTGGTCTGCGCCATCGACTTTTCTTCACTTCCACGAGATTTGCTGTTGCCAAGGCTTGTTGGGTCCAATCCGGTCGCCGACACCTCAGCAAGCAGCAGACGTCGTGGTACAGTCCGAATCCTGCTCCTGGACGCCGACAACGCCTCCTGGACCTCGTGACTGCGGAGTCAAGACGACCGACGACGCACCTGAAGCACCCGACATCGGTGGGCATCTGCTCATCGCCTTCCTGGTCACTGGCTAGTGACCCAGACTCTGTCCCCTCTGCTTTCAGGTACTTCAGATCCTCGATCCACTCTTGGATCCACCCGGACACTTTCCTCCTGGTCGCCAGCAGCACTTTGCAGCAGATCTTCATAGGAATCGACAGCGAAACCCGACCCCGAACGGCACCTATGCACCCGGCTTCGCTGGGTGAGGTAACACGAGTACTCCGGTGCTCCCGTGGGTAGAGACTCTTCAAAGTCCTAGATCTCAAAGGGTTTGTTCCTAGTCCTCCTCTAAGTGTCCCTTTCCTTTAATTTCCTGACCGCGACTTTCTCCATAGAAGTAAACGGCGTATCGCGGTTGTGTATTTACACTGCACGCGTCTCCCGTGGGTCCCCTGTGTCACTACCTTGGGTGGTTCCTTGTGGTCCAAGCACTTCTAGAGGCTCTAGGCCTAGTGTCTAGTTCAGTCGTGGTTCGCATACCACTTTATTGGTATATGGTTTGGTACGCCCCTAGGGCCCAAACGTGTATTTGTGCTATTACTGTGATTTAAGATCTTATAACCTATGTACTTCGAACTCTAGCCTCATAAAGAGACTAGAGGGGTGTGTTTATTGGGAGATCAAAGCAGTAGGAGGAGGTTTGGTATGAGTAAAGGAGAGATGGAGGAGGGAAGAGTCTCTAGAAATGGATGAGGGGATCATGGTTGTAGAATGAGGTTTGGGATGAGTCTAAGGAGAGATACACGAGGGAAGAATTTAGAAAGGGTTGTTTGGGAGATCGTAATACGAGGAGGAGGTTTGAGATGAGTAAAGGAGAGATGGAGGAGGGAATCTATAGGGGTCTATAGGAACGTATTTGGGAAATCATAGTAGTAAAATGAGTTTTCGGAAGAGTCTAAGGAGGGATACATCAGGGAAGAATTTAGAAAGGGTTGCTTGGGAGATCGTAATACGAGGAGGAGGTTTGAGATGAGTAAAGGAGAGATGGAGGAGGGAATCTATAGGGGTCTATAGGAACGTATTTGGGAAATCATAGTAGTAAAATGAGTTTTCGGAAGAGTCTAAGGAGGGATACATCAGGGAAGAATTTAGAAAGGGTTGCTTGGGAGATCGTAATACGAGGAGGAGGTTTGAGATGAGTAAAGGAGAGATGGAGGAGGGAATCTATAGGGGTCTATAGGAACGTATTTGGGAAATCATAGTAGTAAAATGAGTTTTCGGAAGAGTCTAAGGAGGGATACATCAGGGAAGAATTTAGAAAGGGTTGCTTGGGAGATCGTAATACGAGGAGGAGGTTTGAGATGAGTAAAGGAGAGATGGAGGAGGGAATCTATAGGGGTCTATAGGAACGTATTTGGGAAATCATAGTAGTAAAATGAGTTTTCGGAAGAGTCTAAGGAGGGATACATCAGGGAAGAATTTAGAAAGGGTTGCTTGGGAGATCGTAATACGAGGAGGAGGTTTGAGATGAGTAAAGGAGAGATGGAGGAGGGAATCTATAGGGGTCTATAGGAACGTATTTGGGAAATCATAGTAGTAAAATGAGTTTTCGGAAGAGTCTAAGGAGGGATACATCAGGGAAGAATTTAGAAAGGGTTGCTTGGGAGATCGTAGTAGCAAAATGAGGTTTGGGGTTATCCAAGGAGAGATTAATCCACTCCGAAAGAGGTTACAATTTCAAAAGGAGATGATTGACATTTCATCACGTTATGTGGCTGTGCAAATTCTTACTAGAGAGAACGTGGCTTAATCCTCACTCAAGGGAGGTGAAAGCTTAAACGTGTCTCTCTAAAGGGGAAGGCGATCTGCCATTCATTGTCCTTGTTAGAAATGGGGGTCTCTAGTTGGCAGAGGTAGGTACCTTTGTCCAAATAGGGACCCTTGCTTCTAGTCAGGTTAAGGGGGATACACACTTTAGATAACCCCTGCTCATCCCCTGGGTAGCTTGGCACGAGCAGACAGACTTATCCCAAAGGCAATGTGCAAAGTATTTGTACTCAAAACACACAGCAATACAGTGATAACACCACAAATGGGCACCAAACCAGTTTAGAAAAATAAAGTATCTTTATCTAAACTCAACAAGACCAAAACGACAAAAGTCCAACATACATGTAATAAGAATATGACTTTAAAAAGGTTTCAAGCAACTTGGACCATAGAAAACTATGGATGTGTAATTTCTCTCAAAGTACCTGTAGTTGTGACAAAATTCACAAGGCCAAACAGTCGCAGAGATGGGAAGCTTCGAAAAACACAGAGATGCGTCAGTTCCTGAGACCATGGGGAGGCGATGCAACAGTTCTGCTAACACAGGAGAAGTGATGCGTCGAATCCGGTCTGTAGGGGGAAGTGATGCAGCGATTCCGAGACGGTTCTGGTAAACGGGTGATGCGTCTTGAAAACTTGCTGCACAGTTACGATGCGTGGAAATCCGGGATGCGGTGGTGATCGATGTGGCGGTGTCGAGCGGTGCTGCGTTGGTATCTTCAGCCGCGATCCCTCGATGCGTCGGTTCTTGCAGCCGCAACAGGCGCTGCGTCGGTTTCGGCAGCAGCACGGCGATGCGTGGAGATTCTTCTCGCACAGTGGTGCTGCGTCGGAAAAACAGCCGCAAGAAGAGCGATGCGTCGATTTTCTTGTAGTTTCATTGCTTTTCCAGCTCCCAACAGCAGGGACAACCTCCATAGGCCCAACACAGTCACAGGCACCTTTTGGCAGGTCAGAACTCCCAGCAAGGAAGTTCAGGGGAGCTGGGGGTGAAGTCTTTGTGTTCCTGAGACTTCAGAACAGGAGGCAAGCTCTACTCAAGCCCTTGGAGATCTTCCTCAAGCAGGGGGACACAGCACACAGCAAAGTCCTTCTCCTTTCCTTGTCAGAGACAGCTACTGCAGGCCAACCCCAGACAGCACACAGCAAAGAGTCAGTACTTCTCCTCCGTTTCGCCAGCTCTTCTCCTTGGCAAAGATTCCTCTTAATTCCAGAAGTAGTCTAAAGTTCAGGGGTTTTAGGTCTAATACTTATACCCCAAAATGTCTTTATTCTCTTTGCGCAAGGGTCTCTGAGCCCAGTCCAAACCAGTTCTGTCCTCACTGGTGCAGTATGACCACAGGGGGTGGAGACAACATTGTGCAAGGGAGAAAGGCCCCATTCAGGTCCAAGGAAATCTCCTCCCACCACTATAAATTCAGCCGAGCCCTATTCAGCTCAGCTCTGAGTCATCAAGGAAGGGCCAGGCACACCTCAACCCCCCTCCCCCCCCAGTGGCTGTCTACAGTGAATCCACATTCCCAGCCCCTGTCACTCCAAAACTAGACAGCCAATACACAAACAGGCAGATGCACACAGAATGGTTAAACAAGAAAATGCCTACTTTCTAAAAGTTATTAGAAAAAAAGGGGAAAACCTGACACCTTCAAAATTTTCGAGCTATCTCTTTAGAGCAACGATCAAACGAACACCTTTCAGTTTGATCAGGTTATTTATTTAACCTTTCAATTTATGAATATTTATATATTTTTTCAAATTTTTTTTTTAAATGTATGAAATAACGAACAACACTTAATCATTCCAGGAACATATATCAATATCAATCAATTCAACAATTTACAAAAATACATAAGCAAAAAACATTAAAATGTGACATCACTACATAAAACAAATAACAGGAATGTTCTTACACCATTTAATTATTTACCAACTAGGCAACCCTTGTAACTACCAATTCATCAAACTCAAGGGAATGCCAAACACTGGGAACAAGTTTATGCATACAACAGGGGATCATTTTCATTTAATTTCCCTCAGACAGAACACATATCAATTCACAGTTCCTCAGTGTTCATAAATGCCAACGCGTTTCAAGTCCCCGGCAAACAGTACAGGGGCTCTCATCAGGGCTTCTTATTTATAGATACTGATGTGATCTGATGGAAACTTTTATCACCATCGGTAACGCTCTCAGAGGACGTGAAGGGAATTAATGTCGATCCTGCACGGATACAATGTTGCTCCCGCTTGTACCTTTGACGGGTGTATGACCGCTTCATGTGTTATCTGCGTCGATGCTTGTCTCACAAGGCAAAAATGCTTCAGTCACGCAGTTCAACTCATACGTTTTCCGCGTTCTTTTAATCAATATGTCCAACTATTGCTTCCTATCTTCTGATGAATAGGTAGTTACAAGGGTTGCCTAGTTGGTAAATTGAAAGGTTAAATAAATAACCTGATCAAACTGAAAGGTGTTCGTTTGATCGTTGCTCTAAAGAGATAGCTCGAAAATTTTGAAGGTGTCAGGTTTTCCCCTTTTTTTCTAATAATTTATACAGCCCTACCTGACCCTTGTCCATTGGGCCTAACCCCTCTTGTTGGTTTACTTTCTAAAAATGGCATTTTCAAACATACAATTTAAAAACCATCTTTACTAAAAGATTTGTTATTTAATTCTGAGTTCAGAGAGCCTAAACTTTATTTCTCTAGCTTGTTCCAAGGGGAAGTTATATTCATAAGATGTTATAAATAAACTCCTATTCTATCCTACGGGCGAAGATAGCCTTTCATTAGGGAAAAACGAAATTGGCAGTATTTCACTATCAGGACATGTAACACATACCAGTACATGTTCTACCTTTCACCTACACCGCACCCTGCCCAGGGGGGTACCTTGGGCCTACTATAGGGGTGCCTTACATGTAGAAAAAGGGAAGGTTAGGGCCTGGCAAGTAGGTGCACTTGCCAAGTCGACATGGCAGTTAGCAACTGCACACAGACACTGAGGTGGCAGGTCTGAGTTACCTTTTCAGAGCTACTCATGTGAGGGGCACAATCAGTGCTGCAGGCCCACTAGTAACATTTGATTTACAGGCCCTGGCACACTTCAGTGCACTTTACCAGTAAATCAAATATGCCAATCAGGTATAACCAATTGTAACAACAATTTACACAGGGAGCACTTGCATTGTGACACTGATCAGCAGTGGAAAAGTGCCCAAAGCATCTAAGCCATCAAAAACAAAATCCAGCACAGCATCAAAAATACAGGAGGTAGAGGCAAAAAGTCAGGGGAAACCACGCCAAAGATGCCAAGTCTAACAGTCCTAAAATCTGGAACAGTCTAAAAGCAGAAAATAGAGCAATAGACCCTCTGTAAGCCTTTGAAAGGGAAGTGATGCAAGACAGTGTGGGAAGATCTCCAATTGGCCTGAGGCTGTGACAACCGATGTGCTGCACATATTATAAGGTGTTGATTTTTAGTGTGTGCAACATGAGACTTTGGTGAAAAGAAATTAATCAAAGCTTGTAAGCAAGGAAAAAGTCAAGTCCAGCACATTTACAATTAAAGTCATGAAACACTGTCCGATAAATACAAACTTATCAAGAAACATTTAAAACAAACAGTCTGGCATTTTTGGGTTTGCTCCATTCAGTGCCTAAACTGCGGACTTTCAGCATCACCCAATAGCCTTTTCATTGAAAGAGTATCTTAGCCATTTAAGACAGAGTTTAGGTAAACTCTGGCAAATATAAATGTTGTGAATCAAAGGTTTATCCAAGTATGACCTGGAAATTCTGTACTCAGAAACACCATACAAGTTAGATTGGCCTGGAGGGGAACCCTCAGTCGCCCCCCCAGTCGCCAGGAGATGCCGCATCGGGCCACTCGTAATGGAGGCCTAAATGTGTGGACAGGAAAAGAAGAAGCAAATTAAAAAATGTACATTGATACAAGTTTGCATGAAGACATCATTCAACCTTCCTTGGTCCACTAGTTTTTGCCAGGAAGAAGTCAGGAGAATTAGGTTAGCACATAAAGTTGGTCAGAGAGCTAAGAGCTCACACCTGATATTTGTGTGACATAAAATGTGTAGAGTTAACATTTAAAAAATTCATTAGATCAAGTTCAGTATGTCATTATTTTCCCAAATTAGGGTTAGGATGAGCCTTAGATCTAGGGCCAGATTTATCAAGGTTTTGCATCGCCCTTGCGCCACGTAAGGGCAACGCAAAACCTAAGTGAGTTTTATCAAGCTTGCGTGGCCCTGCATGGCTTGATAAATCCAGAGTAACACAAGGCCGCACACATTGCTGTTTTGCGTTACTCTGCCCAGGGAGGTATTTCATGGGTGGAGCATGGGTGTTTTCACGCATCCACCAATGGATTTTGGTGCAATCCCAGATTTACCATAAGTGGTAGACCTGGGAGGGCGTCAAAATGCTATGCCTCCCCAGGTGAGGCATAACGAGAAGTAATATCTTTATTTCTCCTTGTTTTTTCCTCTTTCTACGTGTACTGCATCTTCCTGTACAAAAACAATCGTGCCTACAACGCAGGCACCCTTGCACCATGACGCAAGGATGCCTGCGTTGCCGCCAGGCATCCAAAAGTGCCTCAGCGCAAGGAAAAGACAGGAATGCACCAGATAATGGTAAACACAGCACATTCCTGCCCTTTCGCGCAGCGCAGCACAGCAAGGTGGCTTGTTGCGTTGCGCTGTGTGAAAGAATGATAAATCCATCCCCTAGTCTTAATTAAAAATGGAGATGAATGGACAACCACCGGCATGGCTAGTTGGCACATTTTCTGAAAAGGTTTTTTACAACTTCCCTGCTAAATTTAAATAAATTGTGGGTTATAATTTTCTTTTATGATTGATATCGTTTTGGAATCTATCTAAATGATATTTTTCTATTTTGTAATTCTCCATGATTTGTTTTCATTGCAGGGAACTGTCAAACATTATCTTTAAATAAGTGACCATCTAATTTTGGGCTGTGGGAAGGCTGACAGATTTGTGAATCCCAGGGTTAGCTCGCAAATGCTTTGAAGATTAACTGGTTGGAAATAATGGAAATGCAAGCACAGGCTTCATGGTGGTTTGTGTGTGAAAGGGGTATTAGAGAGGACCTATTTCCCATCAACACATGAAACATGACCTGGCCTGATGGTGGAATTGACTGGAATGCCCAAATGATCCGAGGATTGGAAAGGATGATGGAGAAACCTAAACAGCAACAGGTTATTAATAATACTGTGTTATGAGATCCTTTTTTTTTTAAACCACCTTTATTAAGTTGTCAAATATATATTATCTGCAGTAATGCAGACATTATCAATACATCGGCAAGGCAGAGAAATTGTATTGAGTCATAGCCTTATGCACTGTAGTCGGATTCCATGACGGTATAGTAATATGTAACTGGTAATACACAAAGAGTCCCAGCTGTGAACCATCCACAGGTGTGATGGGGGGCGGGTGGGGTGCTGGTGGGCTTATACAGGGGGCATGTCAGGAGGAGGGTAAGCGCCGTTACAGAAATGCACAGGACAGGCATATGCATTATGTACGCGATGAAGCCAACCTATGATCAGCTTCAGGGGGTCCAGGGGGAAACCCACACCATTCCACCATGATGGGGCGTCTTTATAAGCCCTGTATTTCCGCCTCCTTCAACCCCCACTGGACAGTGACACACGGCTAGTACGCCACACCAGGTAGCATTGAGGCCTTCCAGTGCATGGGAAGCGATTAGTGGCTCCCCCTATTCTACGGTGCCCGGAAAGACCCACCAAGCAGCTAGCCTTACAGTCCAAGTCTCCCCCGCCCTTGACATGTGAGAGTATGGTACAAGCTTCCACCCATAGTGTTCTAGTTGACGGACAGTTCCAAAACATATGCGCCATATCTGCCACTGGCGCCCGGCAACAAGGGCATTGCAGAGACGCTGTAGGGTATATCCTATGTATTTTAGCAGGTGTTAAGTAAGTTCTATCTAACACATTAAACTGTATATGCTGAAAGCGTTCATTGCGCGAAACTGTCCTTGGGTACATCAGGACCCTGTCCCACTCCTTTTGGGTCAATTTGCGTCTGACATCCCCCTCCCAGGCCTGCCAAAGATTACCCAATGGGTCTTACGTGGTATAAGGGATGACTCTAGTTAGCCATGTAATCAATCTCCTTCCTTTACCCATGGTGTACAGGAACTGTGTTAGGGGGTGCGTCACGGGTTCCGTATCAGTAACGCCCCACCTGTACCGATATCATCCATATATTGTGAGACAGCCTACGTGACGCCACAACAAGTATGCCTCAGTCTTGTCCAGATTGCTGAAGTCGCTGCGCAAGAGACTCCACCACCAGAGCAAAGGGCAGCGGGGAGAGGGGACAGCGTTGATGCGTGCCTCTGCTCATCAACTATGGGGTAGAAATACGCCAACCAATCTCGACTCTCACCGCCGGAGCCATATGGAGGAATTTTATCATCTGCAGCAACCTGCCCCGGAAAACTATTTTTTGCAAGGTCACAAACATGTATTCCCATTCCGAGGTGTCATAGGCCTTCTCCAGGTCTAACACCAGGCATACCGCATGGGCCACTGTTGCGGGGCCTCCAGCAGCAATCTGTGAAACCTACGAATAATGAGAGTCATGGATCTACCCGGAATGAATCCATTTTGGTCTCGATGGACCAATACCGGCATATATCCATTTAACAGCGTTGCAAGTAGCTTGCCAAGTATCTTATAAACACTGCCAATCAGAGATAGTGGTCTGTAAGAAGAAACCTCCAGCAAGTCTCCTCCCGGCTTCAGGAGCGAAACCAGCAACACTTCACGCACAGAAGGGCAGGGCTTTAAGTGGGCCGGGTCTCACTGGTGCTGAGCACCGGAAGTTTTTTAAAGAGGTGCTCAAAACGGGTCTCTATCGGGCTCTGTTTTGTGCCCTGGCACAGACGGTCCGTTTTTTTCCAGACTGCAGTGACACAGGCACATCGATGTGCGCTGCTCACACTACTCACTTCTCACTAGTGGAGAAGTTACAGAATGACGTCATGCCAGGTGAGCATTGTACGGGAAGGGAAATCCTTTAAAGAGACTCATTTTCTCTCTGGATTTCCCTTCCCGTTTTGAAACTCAGGACCTGCAACATTGTCGTGGTGTCACCAGGGCTTTAATTGGAAGCTTTTTCAATATTATATACAAGCCATAGTTGCTGCTTATTTATCGTACACAACTAACCATTGTCCTGACTTGTTGTGGGTATGATATTACTTGTTTGCAATGACAGAAACGGCAAAATACGAGTCGGGCGGCACACTACGCTAAGCGCAGATTTTTAGATTCCGTGTTTTTAAGCCACGCCCTTAATGACATTGGCCACGCCCCTTTGAGAGACCCCCCAGTTTTTTCATCCCACTTAAAGCCCTGCAGAAGGGGGCAAACTTCCTGTATCAAGGGCAGCCGTATAAACCTCAAGTAGTTTGGGAGACAATAGGGCTTCACACGGTTTGTAAAATTTGACCAGTAGGTCGTCTAAACCTAGAGTTTTACAAGTAGGAGAGTCTCAAATGACACAGCGGACCTCTTGTCTTGTGATTGGACTATTCAGCGCCTCTCTCCCCTCTAGTGGGGTCATTGACACAGCGATTGCAGAGAAAAATTAGCGAATACTAGATTGCCGCTGCTTTGGCTCTGTGTTATACAGTAATGCGCACATAAAGCTTCATGCATTGCCCCCTGGGTGAGAGCTACCGATGTCGGGGACAGGCGGATGACGGCTATCTGCTCCATATTAGTGGCCCTCCAAAACAGTCATGCCCAAAGGCAACACGGTTTGTTGCCCTCTTCGTGTTGCTTCTTTTGGTTTGCCCTCTAATCTATACGCCACAAGGATTCTGGGAGGCGGGCATGACGGTTTCTTGCTTCACTCAATTCTTCTCAAGCAATTTCCCCGGCCAGTGCAGCCTTCTCAAGCCCTCAAAAGGGGGATTCTTCCTGGGTGATTTCACAGCCAATCTCTCCCCGCATCCGATGATCGCATGTATGCAGTGGCCCCTCACCACAGTCTTGAGGGCATCTCATTCTACTAATCTCCTGGTTGCTGTTCCACAGTTTTCAGTTATATAGTTGACTAGTTTTTCGCAAGTCATTCCACAGAAGACAGGATCTTCTAGGGCAGCA
This sequence comes from Calotriton arnoldi, assembly GCA_963921515.1. Taxonomy (NCBI): domain Eukaryota; kingdom Metazoa; phylum Chordata; class Amphibia; order Caudata; family Salamandridae; genus Calotriton; species Calotriton arnoldi. The sequence goes on from CAWUFW010010553.1 coordinate 652,540, forward strand.
GGTTGCTAGTGCCAGGTGGGCAGCAGCGGTGCTGGCACCCCCCCACTCAGTATGCAGTAGTAACGGGCAATGATCTGAAAGGGTCTTCCTCAGGTATTCTGCTTCTGTTACTTTAAGCTGAATGGTAGAGTGACAGAGGAACCGAACAAGTCAGACACGTAAGTCATGGGACGCGGAGAAGTAAGAATATTCCCTAGCATCCCGGTACAACGGCCTCCAGCTATCAACAGAGACCAATGAGTGACCCACTGGGACAAATAGGACGCAGTGTGTGCAGTAGCAGAGCGGGGCAAGCGGGGGTATGATCTATCCAACTCAGGGTTCAATAAGCACTTAAAATCCCCTCCCAAAATCCAGTGTAGATGGGCCCATCTGCTCAGTATGGACGACACATGGGCCAGGAATTGCGCCTGCGCAGTGTTTGGTGAGTACACACTTCCCAGCAGAACAGCTGAGCCCTCCAGCCGGCACTCCACAACTACATATTGACCCCTTAGGTCTACCTCTACTGCCACACCCACAAAAGGGGACCGAAGTTCGCACCCATATGAGCGGCCCTCTCGCATAGCCAGAATATACTGTACTGAAGCATCTTCCCTGCCAGCGTCTCTGAAGCTTAAGTTCCTCCCCGTTTGCAACATGAATTCTTGTAAGAAAGCAACATGGCCCTGTCTTTTAAAATATTGGTAAATGGAGTGACACTTCTTTGAAGTGCTTGTACCCCGGACATTCCAGGCCAAAACCTACAATCTAGACATCCTATAGTTACTGACAGTGCAGCATGAGATGGATACAGCAGGAAAGGAAAGTCCCCTAACCACGTATAGGTAAATCTGACAGATTGTTCCCCCCAGGCTATAGCATTCACATGATGTAAGGCTCAATAACAATAACAAAACAGAAAAAAACAACTCCCGTCCCCAGGACTGCAGAGTAACATTTGGCTTCCCAAACAGCGAACCATAAGTCCTTCAAACGTGGGTCTCCGGTGTACTTCGTGAGAGTGCCAGAGCACCTCACGCGAGCAACAGAGTGGGGGGGGAGATCCAGTGGCGAGGAGCATGAAAGGAGAATTTTAACATCTAGGCAGACACAGTGCAATAGGCAGCTGCAGTGCAGCAGTGCCCCAATACATGGGGGGGAGTCAAGGGGAGAAGTCCCTCAGAAATCATCAAGCAGGTGGGGGGTTGGGAAAGCACAGTGCCCAGTCACGATCAGACATATCATCCGCCATCTACGGTGTTACTCTAGGAAGAAAGATCGAGGCAGTACTAGACCGCGTTGGGTCCGACTCCCTCCCCAACAGTACCTCTCCCAAATCATCAGTGACAGGAGGCTCGCCCCAGGCACAAACTCCAGCCCCAGCAACCAGTGCCTGCATCTGTTCCTTTCGTGCCTGCGTTGGGGCACTGGTTGCTAGATTAGGTTGCCTCTGCAGTTTTGGCCTTTTACGTTTATTCCGGGATGGCAGAGGGGACCAAGTGCCAACAGCAGGTTCTGACTCAGACGGCTGATAACCCCTTTGCTCTACCCAAGTCCAGGTGTCCGCTGGTTTGGTGAAGAAGTATGATTTTTGGTGTGCTATCACTTAAAGTTTGGCAGGAAGGAGCAAAGAATATGTGAGGCCTGCATCATGCAGCTTTCTCTTCATGTCCAGAAAGGAATCCTGCTGGCATTGAACCAGCAACGTATAGTCCAGGACCAGGAGAATTCTTGCACTTTCGAAGGTAAGAGGGCCAGATTGTCTAGTAGCCTGAAGTATTGTGTCCTTGTCTCCAAAATTGATGTGCCGCGCCACTACCAGCCTGGGGGTGCCCAAGGCGGAGGTCAACGCGCAGGTACTCGAGCCCGTTCTACTGCGAAGTAAGGGAATAACCCCACAGGGGCCAAAGTGGTGGATAGCCATGTTTCAAAAAAAGTAGTGGGGTCAGTCCCCTCCATTTCCTCCGGGAAGCCAACAATGCAGAAGTTATTATGCCTCGATCTCCCCTCTGCATCCTCCACTCTTCCCTCCAGGAATTGGACTGTGCGAGTAAGTTCTGCTACTTGTCTAGTAAGTTCCTTGGTTGCCGGCTGGAGGGCTTGTATGGACGACTCCGTTTGGGAAACTCTGTCTGACAGTTTACGCTGGTCCACCTCTAGGAGACCCAGCTCCACCGCCACTGCATCCACTCTGCCACCTAGGTTGGTCCTGGTGTCAGTGATGGCAGCCAGAATCTTGTCCAACTTTGCTTCCATTGGGTCCAGTGCAGAAGAAGACAATGGCACAGCTGTCTCCTGAACAGGGAGGGGCTCCTGACTCATGGTGCGAATATCACCTGGCGGCATCACTGGTGGAGGGACTCCACTCGCCCCATGCCCCCCCATTGAACAGGCTCACCACCACCAAGTAGCACAGTCTATTGTAAGAGCCACAGCAACCCAGAGAGTCCATTGATGGCCAAAGACAGGACCCGCCATTCCCACAAGCCAGCAGGCCAGGGAGGCACGTGCAGTCCCAACGTCTAGTTGGCTACTCTGCGCCAGATGACATAGGACGCTCCAAGGCTATTCAGTATGAAAAACAGTGGAAGCAGAATGAGGAGACATCCATCTCAGGCATTTGAGAACCTCTACTCCTCAGTCCTGGTAAGTTCACCCCTCACACATGTTCTCTTAGGTAGTCAGAAATCCAGGGAGAGAGAAGGGCAGGGAGAGAGCAAAACACTAAAGGGAGGGCCAGCCGTTGCCCCAGAACCTCAAAGGAAGACAAAAGCTGTGGGAGACATGAGTAGCCTCCCACGTATTGTATGCAACAGTATGTTGTCGGCCTCACCTCACAGTCGCCAACAGTCTTCAGGTGGCTCGCTGCGTGCTCCAACCAGGGGGACCCCCAGATTGACAGCACACCTCCTATTCTCTCTTATAGTGGGGAGGAGGGATTAGAGCCCAAAGGAGCCATCCTCAGCGCGTTCAGTATCCACAAGTGAGGGGGCCAGGAGGAACGAGAACGCCCCTGTGTCAGCAGCATCTTCCCTTATACCCCTTCACAGAGTACTGGCACTTTACCTTATTTCTGAGGGGCTGCAGCGCTGTTCCAGTACAGGCGTGGGCCTCCCAGCAGCACTGCCATTCCTCTCTCGATTCGGCCTCCCCCACCGCTCCGGGGCTCCAAACAGTGATCTCTGCTCCGCACCCACCACCGACCCCACGCCACTAGGCTCGGGCGGGTGGCCGCACAGCGCCCTTGCTGCAGGCGGTCATTGTGGTGCAGTTCGGGCCTCTTTTCTGGATTTTACCAGCAGGGTCCCCTGGAAGAGACCCCTCACTGTCACCGCCAGTGTCGGCTGACCGCGTGGCAGCCCAGATGGCAACAGATGAGGGGTCTCCCTTAAGAGCGAGGAGATTAGGCGTCTGCCATCTTGTGGCTCCAAGCCACGCCCCCATGTTATGAAATACTAGGTAGGGTAATGAGAGCTTGATTGCTGATCATCCTGGAAGACAATTAAGTGTCTGATTAATCAACGGTTCCATTGATCCTTGATGAATAATGACATTGAAGGTTAGGGTTAAATTCTGCTCTGCCCAGGCTAAAAGCTCTACCATCAAGGTAGATACATTTACCCACTTAATTAGAAATTTGGCCTTCAGTTTTAAGATTGTATCATTGATTTCTCTTTGTAACTATATGAGACTGCAGTTACATGTAAGATAGATGTTTTGTCCAAGATGGCCCGTCATGTTATATGGAGTGCTGCTGGCACGAGGGATCACAGCCAGATTCAGGTCTGCTGATCGGAGGGACCTAGTAAGTTTATATGGCTGCACCAGAAACACCAAACTGGGCAGCTCCTGCTTGTACATCATTCGATGGGCTAAGCACAAGGCTTTAAACTGAATATGTTTTATCTCGGGACTCAGGAGACAGTGAAGTTTTCCAAGCAGCTTAGATACAGCGCTGAAGTGAGGCGGATGTAAAAGTAATCTCGCTGCTGCATTCTGAACAATCCGCAGCCTGTTTTTTATGTACCTAGTGGCGCCCAAATAAAGAATATTACAATAGTTGAGGCAGGAGATAATTAAAGACTTATAATAATCCACTGATTCTGAAGATGGAAAAAATCCAATAATCTATTTAAGGCTCCTAAGAGGGCCAAAATAAGTTCCCAGCAGTGCCTTGACCTGTGGCACTAACGATGATGCATCATCGAGTCAGACACCCAGATTCTTTACAACAGGTTTGGGCTCGGGAGGGGGGGGGGCTCTAACACCCTCGACCACCAATGGTCTCCCAAAACCTGAGAATGCTTTCCTAACAAGAGAATCTCTGTTTTATTGTCATTCAAATTCTGGTAAATAGAATGCATCCAATCAGCAACGGCTGTCATTCAATTCTGAAAATTGACAGCACCCTCTGTAGACCCCACCGACAGCGAGACCATAAGCTGTACATCATCTGCCTAGGATACCAAAGAAATCCCAAAAGATTTCACCACATCCACCAGTGGCCTAATGTAGATGTTAAAGAGGGTGGGATTTGGGGCCGAGCCTTGAGGGACGCTGTGTTCCAGACTTCTCTTAGAAGATGAGAAAGGGGGGATATCACCTGAAAGGTTGATCTCTTAAAAAAGAGGTGGACCAGGCCCATGCATTGCCCCGAACCCCAATCTCATAAACCCACGGTAACAGCACTTCATGTGACACTGTGTCAAAAGCGGCACTTAAATCTAATAGAATACGCGTATTTGAGCCTCCTTCATCCGCAGCTAGACGCAAAGCCTCGGTCACCCTGAGGAGAGCAGATTCCGTACTGTGGGAGGGTCTACACCCATTCTACGAAGAGTCTAGCACTTGGTGATTTTCTAAAAATGGCATCAGGAGATTATTCACATGTTTCTCCACTATCTTCGCCAAGAATAGTAGGAGACAAATGGGTCAATAGTTTCCAGGCTGGAATGGGTGAAGCATGGTTTGTTTTAAAAGTGGAATAACTTTGGCATGAATCCACACAGTGGCCATCACAGTGGTGGAGAAAGAGAGATTCGCTAGACTTACAAAATGTAGGAGTAAGGAACTCCTGCATTTTAAATATAAGTTCAGGTTTATTAGGGTCATCGATCGGGAGAACACAACTTTACTTTGCTCATCATGGAGATACAAAAGAGAAATTGTCCAGCAAGCCCAACTCCCTCAGCTCACCCTCCTGAGGCATGCTGCCTACCTTTAATAAGGGGCCCTCAACCTCAGTTCTAATAGTGTCGGCAGAAAAATGGATATACATATCGTTGACCTTATTTAAGAAATGATTCTCAAGCTTGTCACAACTCTCGTTGGATGCATCAGCCAAATGCAGATTAGCTGCCAATGTAGTCAAACTGTGGACTGTGGCATACATTTCTTTCAATACTTTGCTGCTTTTCTAATTGTATTAGCATAAAAATGAGTGCAGGCCTTTTGAACCATTTTGTGATAGACGTTGATGGCTCTCATATACATATTTTTTAGCTAAGGCATGGTATGATTTCCTCCAAGTGCGTTCAAGCACTTTACAACACTTTTTTTCGGTGACCAGTGTTTCATCGAACCAAGATACCGAAGGCTCTTTTTCAGCCTATCGGAGCGCACAGGTATAAAGACATCCAAAGCAGAAGTTAACCAAACATTCGTCTTCAATACAACTGATTCCATGTTCGGGGCATATTTAGGAGTGGTAACCTGAATATGACTGCCACATTTCTTAGTGTCAAGTTTGTGCCATTGTATCACCTAACAGGTTCGGCTGCAACTATAATGGCTCAATGGTAAACTGTAAAACAAAGATATCTGACATTTAATTGAACTTCAAGGAAGAAAGGAAGGGTAGATGGGTGGGGAGTGAAGGAATTGGGGAGGATGAAACGAAAGAAAACTAAAGAAAGGAGAAGGGTAGAAAGGAGGAAGAGAAAAGAATGCAAAAGAATGGAAAGAAAGTGGAGAAAAAGTATGACGAAAACTGCAAACTAAACCATCAGAAATCAGTAAAGAAATACGACTACGCTATAAGAGAAGCTTGAGCCACTTATCTTAGCACTACGTTTGATAGCGCACCTAACTCATCAAAAGAGCTATTTAAAGTTGTCAACTCTCTTATAAAACTGGCCAGGAATCAGTCTGGGCCCTCACCTTCTGAGTCCTGCTGTAACATGCTGCAAATTAATTTCTTGAAAAAGTTAATAGTATCTGTGCCACTTTGTCGGGGGGGATACATCCTAATGGTATTGCCAACAAACCTTATCAAGATGGGATGGTAAAGGAGAAACTGTAAGCCTTCCGTGCGGTCAGAAAGGGAGACATTGAAGGGCTCATACAACTTGTAAAATCTGGATCCTCGTTAAATTCAGCACCTCCTGACATATTTATGAAAGGTGGAAATGCAATGTTTCCGGTATTGACCAACATTTATAACTGCTCCCTAGAGAGCGGCAACAATCTGCCTGCCTGGAAACATGCAATTGTGAGACCTCTGCTTAAGAAAGCATCCTTAGATGCAAAGGCTGAAAACTACAGGCCAAGCCCCTTACTCCCTGGCGTCAGCAACATTTTAGAGAAATTTGTTAACAAACATCTTTCCTCATTCTTGGAGAATTATGGAATATTACATCCAACCCAAATGGGCTTCCGTCCTGGAAGTAGTAAGGAACAGCTCTGTTAGCCGTCACTGAAGAGCTGAAAAAAATCCATGATCAAGGCGGACCAGCCGCAGTTCTACTATTGGATATGAGCGCAGCCTTTGACACCGTTACCACCCAATCCTAATCCAGAGATTGGAAGAGGCTGGAATTACCAGTTTAGCTCTCAAATGGTTTGCATCCTTCCTGAACAACAGAAGCTTGGAAGTCTGTGAGGGGTCTTTCTGCCCAGATCACATTCTTTAGAGTGAGGGGTCCCGCAAGGATTATCATGGAGCCCTACGCTATTCAGTCTTTATGCCCCCCTGCTAGCAGAGATTGAACGTGGAGATGGTTTTTCAATGGTGTCATATGCAGATGAGATGCAGATTATTATCTCACTAACTCTCGACTTAGTAGCAGTTTCTAATCAACTCAATGCTTGTCTAAAGCAAGTGACAGAATGGGTGTCCATCAGCAGCCTGAGATAAAGTGCTAGTGGTTGGCAATAACCCCTGCTGTCAGACTGAACTGTGCTGACCTGACCCCCCTTGGCGACCACCCTACCCCAAACCCAGAGGTAAAAAGTCTCAGTTTCTGGTTTGACAATAAACTCACCATGGAGGTCCAGGTTGGTAAGCTAGCATCAAGCTGTTTTGTCCTGTTAAGGACCCTCTGAAAACTGCTGGGATGGTTACCCTGTTCTACGTGGATAGTGGTAGTACAAGGACTTGGGTATGGGAATTCTCTGTACTTGGGAAGCCTTGAATCAGTGGTCAAAAGGCTCCAAGTGGTACAAAATGCCGCAGCACAGACTTTGTTAAAAATACAGAAATACCATTCTGTCTCATCCACCTTGGCCTCTCTACAGTGGCTGCCAGTATCCAAGAGAATAAAATTAAATGCCCATTGCATAGCCCATCGGGCAATGCATAAGAAGGGCCCGCAACTGTAACAGCATCTGCTAAGCCCTTACAGCCCTAGAATATCACTACAATCCATTGATCAAGGGCTGCTCACAGTCCCTAAGATCAAGAAAGCTAGGAGCTGAGGACGCTCGTTCGCCCATTTAGCGTCTAAACTTTGGAACTCTCTTCCACCAGCTCTAAGAAAAAATAAGGAGGAACTTAGATTCAAGAAACAGTTCAAGACTTTTCTTTTTAATTAAGACTTCTCTGTCTACTTAAGGCATAAGGATTCTGGTACTGGTATGATCGTTAGCGATGGAAGGCTCATTGGATAGCCATGCACTCTAGAAGTGCCAAGAATAGAATAGAATAGAAAGGAAGGAAGGAAAAAGGGAAGAGAGGAAGGAAGAGAGGGAGGGAGGGAGGAAGGGAGGAAAAATAGGAATGAGGGTGCAGTAGAGCAGCAAGAAGAGGGAAGAAGGAAGGATGGAGGAAAGAAAGAAAGAAGAGAAAGAAACAAACAAACAAACAAAGAAACAAAGATAGAGACAAAGAAAGGGGTGAGGAGTTCTCACCCTGACTGTAGAGTCTCCACAGTTGTAAAGTTACTGGTTAATCGTAGTTTGTGAATACTGAAAAAGAGTAAATTTACATAAAAGTATAAGTTTACTTTTTTGAATCATGCCTTCGGTGACTACCCGGCTGCATACGTTTTGCAGATAAGGGGACGTTGACATCCCTTGATGTGCACCGCCTGGGCCCGCACCCCTAATTCTAGAGTCACTATCTAAGGGTGCAGTAGACTGTGCTTGGCGCCAGGATTGTCCTGAGAGGGACACGGAGGTAAAGTGGTGGCTTCAATCCTCCTCCGTGCACCCCCAGCAGAGTGATCTAGTTAAATCTCAGCGAACTGAAGGCCATCCAGTCACCTATTCAGGACAGGGGCATCATGCAGCAGATAGACATGTTGCATAATCACACAGGAGAATGGTTCTGCAAATTGACCTCAAATGGACACCAATTTCTTATCAGTTGTTTGTAGAATGGAAAAAAGACCATCGCTTGCATTAACCAAACCCTCCCTTGTTGTGGAGTCATTGCGTCTCTAGGTTTAGCATACTCTTTCAAAAAGCACTTTTACGAATGAAAATCTCTTTCGATGTTCTCAAATGTTGGTTTTGCATTTGTACATGGCTTTACTCAAACAAAGATTTCCGTGGGAGTAAATCTACGAGCAGGATTGAGGAGTGCAGAGAGAGTGTTCCATAGCCTGGCCACTGTCACAGAAAAGGCACTCTCACCCCATCTCGTCTTCATGAATCTGGGAACAATCACTTTCCTCTGACCTGCCGATCTCATCTGTCTGTTTAGAAGATTCCATTTGAAGGCGGTTCTCAGATATCAAGAGCCCTGTTGGTTGAGGTCCTTATAGACCAAACACAGGGCTTTAAAAATCAACTGCTTCCTCACTGGGAGCCAGTGAAGGGCCCTCAATCCCTCCCTCACCGAGAGATGTCCAGGAACGCCCAACACCAACCGAGCGGCCGCATTCTGGATGACCTGTAGTTTGTTAGGCAAATACTGGTTGGCATTCAGATACAGGGCATTACAGTAGTCAAGGCGAGATGTTATGAGTACAATGACCACTGGAACTCTTAACTCCTGTGGAAGAAAGGGAAAAATCTTCTTCAGGCAGTTAATAATCCAGAAACAGGAGTTTACTGTTCAGCTGACCTGAGAGTCAAATGTCAGAGTATTATCGAAGATCAACCCCAGATTCTTTGCAGAGGCCACCGGAACTGGTAGCAGACCACATGTCTCAGGCCACCAACGGTCAGTCCAAACTGAATTCTTCACCTCGAAGACCACAATCTCTGTCTTTTCGGTGTTCATTTTAAGCCAATTCACCCGCATCCAGGTGCTGACTTCAATCATGCAAGACTTGAACTTGTCCGCTACTCCAGCCCAGTTCCCAGATATAGAGACAATTATTTGGGTATTGTCTGCATTGGACAATATATGAAATCCAAAAAAAGGGCCAATTTATCCAGAGGGGCCACATAAAGATTAAATAAGGTGGGACTGAGGGAGGACCCTTGCGGGACTCCATAGGGAAGCTGAAACGATTCAGCCCTGAAGTCCCTGCAGCTCACTGTTTGGGTCCCATTCACTAAAATGGATTCTAGCAGTTTTAATGCAGCACCCCTCAGTCCCCCCTGCCACAGTCTTTGCACCAGCCGAAGTGGAGATATGATGTCGAAGGCTGTAGATAAGTCTTTTGCCTTTACGTTTCCATGCTTGGAGGTAAGGCTACCAGGGTTGCAACTTCCACCCCACTCACGGAAATTAAGGTCAGCTCTGCATACCCTTTCCCCATCTCTGGGTAAACTTCCACCCCCGCACCTGCACTAGCAATCCCCTTGGACTGCCCACCATTGATGGGGGATCTTTGTGCAGACTGCATCTTCACTTTTGTGTCCTGACTGCAGGCAGTCAAAACACAGCCCTGTCTTTGTAGGGTCAAAACGTCTTCCCTGATACCCCTTCACCTTGTAAGAGGATTGGCTCTGTGGACTCCATCCTTGGGCTGGTGTTTGGGGACATTTTGAGGATTCTTTCTGTTTTTTTATCTTGGTTACCTCCGGCTTTCCTCTGGGAGGGAGTCTGCCCTCCCTTCTTCTGATCACCTCCCCGGCTCGTCTTGGTCACCCTGGTGTGAACCCACTCATCTGCTATCTCACCCAGTTCCCTGGGACTAGACAGCATAGAGTCAACTAGATACTGGTGTAGCATCTCTGTGGGGTACTTGGCCAATACGTGCTCTTTCATGAACAAATTGTACAGCCCCTCATAGTTCTTTACATTGTAACCCTGTATCCAGCCCTGTAGTGCCTTGACAGATAGGTCTACAAAGTCAACCCAGGATTGGATACTAACTTTCTGGGTGTCGCTAAAATTCATCCTGTACTGCTCAGGGGTTGGACTAAACCTTCTGATCAAGCTCTGCTTCATATGGGGATATGATTCAGCCTCCTCTCCCTCGAAGGTCAAGAGCCTCACCCCGTTATTGGAATCAGTAACCACAGGAGTGAACTCCAGTACTGAGAACTCCTTCCTCATCTTGAGGGTCCTCTCAAACGCTGCCAGACATTTGTCAATATCATTCCCCTCATGGTACTTAGGGAAAATCCCCTTGGGTAGTCTTGGGTCAAACCCACCGCCCCAGGGCACTTCTGTCTCCTCTTCGCTGCCACCATCCTCTTGTGTACCAACCCTTGTGGTTCTCCTCTCCTCACGTGCCCACTTCTTCTTGGCCAGGGCCAACCTGACTGCTTCTAGGGTTATATAAGCCAGCTGTGCCTTAAGCTCTCTTTCTCTAAGGGACAGATTCGGCTCACCTCTGGTGGATCCTCTTTCCCCACTAGTCCTAGACAAGGCCCAGGTTACTGAATGTGTGGGGAGGTGTACAACGCCCTCATCACTGCAGTATAGACGGCCTTCTCCACCCTGTCCTTCTACCTCCAGAGCCTCCTCTATGGGAGAGTGTTGATCCTCTAGCTGGGTTTCTGTCCAGGCCATGAGGGCCTTTATCAGACCTTTCTCCCTGGAATTGTAGTGTGTTGGTAATCCTCTAGCTCTAAACAGGTCCCTAAGCTCTGTGACTTGGAAAATGGGTACACTAGCTAGATATAGTGCCATGGTATACCTTGGATTTAAAAATATGGGCGGGCAGAGCTTGTGGAGTTCGACTCCGTGGAATTCCGTGAAGTTGTTTAAAAACTCAGTGAAATTCCCCGGAGTTCCGCGTGCGGCAGAATGCCGCCGCCCGGTCCTAATGTTAACTCACAGTGGCACACTTGTTACTTGGATGAGATCATTAGAGCCTTTGTGTCAGTGCTTATGGGCTCTCGTAGATGTTCCTCAAATACATAAGGCTCCAGTGAGTATCCGAACACACCCCCGGGATACGGCAAATGTTCTGCTCAGCAAGATGCTCGCAGCAAGCGTCGCAAAGGCACTTGAGATGTGTCCCTGCTAGAGAAATGTTCTCAAGACCAGAATTCCTTCCATAGGATGGAACAGACTCTGCAGTTGAGGAAAGATAAATGTATTTGTCAGGGTAACTTTTTTTTCCCGAAGACAAGTTGTATTGACTCATCACTCAGCTGAACGGTACAACCGATAGTGCCTCTTTGCATCTTTGTATAATTAGATTATGGGCATAAACATAGGAGTCATTCACAGAGCTGTATTGTATTCTGCTGCTTGTTGCTGCGGCACAACTCAGTGTCGCTCAGTATATCGACCTCCATGAATGAAAGCGTCCGTCAGTCCCACAGGGATAGAAAGTTTGAGGCCATGAGAAAATATTTTCTATGCTAGAATCGTGGTGTTCCCAGGTGAGTTGACTTGGTCAATGTTCTGTTTATGTGGAAGTCGTGATGTCTGTTGTGTTCTTGATGAGCACGCGCAAGGGGAATCCTGCGCAGTTTCCTGGCAGGCGACCTGTCTCCGTACTCCCGCACTGTCTGCAATGATGCTGTTCTGACTCGCTGGGCTTCTATCCCAATGAAGTAATATTAATTGTATTCACAAATATATTTATCTAGCTATCCATATATTTATCACTCTCTGATTAGTAATTTCTTAGGACTGGGCAAAAACACCTGGGGGTTCCTTGCATAATGAAGAGATAATGTCATTAACAGTATTCAGGAAAGAAAAGACAATATGTAGGTTGAGTGTCTATGCCAGCAGCAGGCACTGAACCCATTGATTTACCCTATGTATTGTCAGTGAAAGGTGATAGACAGGGTGATATGTTCTTCATCCGTGAAGTATAGCCAACTCAGCAAGGATGTGTTCACAGTTACTAGGTGTACAGTGCAGTGCCAGATGTCAAGGCACAGGGGCTTTACATATATTTATGTTTGAATTGGAGGTTGGAGAGTCGGAAGAGTGAGGTGGAGACACAAAGTTAACGAATCGGGTGAAAATGTTCGTAGGCAAATCATAGACTAAGTTTATACATATGTGGATGTTTCACATTTTTGCTGGTCCACATACATGTAATTTTGACAGTTTTGAGTTCAACCGACCACCGCGCATAGGAGACACGTGTGCCAGTTAACAGACAGAATCAAGGTGCTATGACAGAAATAAACGCAGATTATACATGAATGTATACACGCAGAGAAGCTTTAAGGGGGAAACGCGATAGGAGCGTGCATGCCATTCCTACACCATCCAAAAACCACCTGAAGGCAGTGACAATAGTATAGGAGAAACTCACATGCTATGGTGTGCTTACCTCCGTGGGGTGTCAACAAGCAGTTCCCCGTCGTTCTTGCCATCACTCTCACATGGGCACTGTCGCTCCAGGTCTCATTGGGCGTGGGCCGTCTGCAGAGTGCGCGCTTGCAGATGAAGGCGAGTGACGGGAGGGCCTGCCTTGGTGTGTTCCCTCCATTATCGTCACTGTAAGAAGGTGACTTGGGTTACAGCTCCTCTGCGCTTCACAATGCACAAAAGGAAGTTGGGGTTTCAGGGGCTCTCCCTTTCAATATAATTATATGATTACAGCAGTCACATGAAACTTTGCGCTCCATGCAGCAGTCCATGTTGAGTCGACCTGGGGAAAATTAATATGTATGGGCCTGACCCTTTCACAAAAAACAAGCATTGGCATAGCCAATAGGTCTCGCCTTTGGGACCTTATAAGTGTTTAGCCATGCAACAGTGAAGCAGGTGTCTTCTTTTCAGGCATCTTTTTTTAATTCAGTCTCAATACTAGCTAAGAAATGGGATTTTAAATTATATTTATGTATGTATGCTGTAAATATGGTATAATGAAACAGACTGAGTGTGTGTGGAAAACAAACCTAACAATGGAGAAGGCATTTCTGTATGTTTATACATGAGTATTTGTTACAAAATATTTGAAACTGAGATATAACTACTAGTAAAAAATTGCGGAAGAAATGGACAGCCATCTATCAAAAATCTCTATGGCAACAGAAGACATACTTTAATGAAGTAGGGCATAGATCTAATGTTTGGAAGAGTGGCTTGGTAAGATGGACGTTGTAATGCACAACCGGTTGCATATTTGTCTACAAGACTGGCACACAACCAACTAGATAGCACCTGGAAATTAAGTTCATTTCAATTTGAGCAAAATGACAATACCCTTAGCTTTACACATCATGGAGCAGCTAAAGCTATGTAGTTATTTCTCTTTTAAAATTGAGTACCATCACTAAACACAACTATTATTATATAGTTTTACCAGAGTAACTCAGTGTATAATGGACGCACACACAAACAGGTGCCTAACCTGTAGAAAACCCAGGTCCTGGTGGTCAAATAACTACAGAGTCCCCTACAACAAAAATGACAATACACCAGCAACGAGTTCACAGCACTGGCTTTAAAGTGAGAAGAGACTGAACTTTAAAATATCACCCACAAGACACATCAAAGCTTTTGGCCAAAGAAGTACAACAAGACAATGTGATATGCCACATTACACAATTGGGCCCCACAAAGGTACCACCGTAGAACTACATTTAGGTGTACTGAGGGATGCCGAGCCCAGCTTGAAGTCAACATGAATTATGAATTTTTGTTGATCACTATAGTGGAGACACAATATGTTGTAAGGGGGTGGGTTATTAAGCCTCAACACTTACCAATTGATATTTTATATCCTCTGGTCAGTCTCACCTATATTCCAAGAAAGATGCAGAGTATGACTGAAGTAGGATTCCCATTTACTTCTCATTTTTATTTCACATATTAATTAATACTTTTGTATTGATGTTTGTAATTATATCACATGAACAGCATAAAAAATAATATGGGAAATAAAAATTAAGCTCAATACATATCGCACATTGCATTACAAGTCTTAAAAATAATTTTGAATGCAATCAAGCATTGGACCCATCACTCATCCGACTTAAGAAAAGTGCACAACATTCAACAACTTCAAGGATGGGAGCAACAAAATCCAAAAAGACAGCCACACTCGATAACACTATGACAAACCCATCCCACATTATATTCAAATGGGCCATCGTCAACACCATCTCCGCGGAATCTACCTAAACTACTCTAATATAAGAAGGCTATGTCATTCTAAGTCAACATCATTTCATCATAAACAGCAATAGAGATCTAAACTGAAGCACTATTGTCACCACTGAATATCATCAACGCCACTCACGTAGGATACCTTTCCAAACGTCAGTAGAGCCGGATTAATCACCACTGAATCTGGCTAAACTCCTCCGATCTAAGGAGGCAGCGTCATGCAAAAGTCATCGTCAGTCCACAATCAACAGCATTGCCCATGAAGACTAAAGCCCTGTTGCCACCACTGAATATCATCAATGTGTCACTCGAGCAAGATGCCTTCCCAAACGAAACGTATCACATCCTGCTCCTTCTGAAAGTCTGGGCTTCTCATGAGCCTACAAACTATAGCCCAATCAGTCACCTCCGGTTACTATGAAAGATTACCATAAATTCAATCATCAAACAGCTCCATCAGAAAATCAAGAGACTACCAGTTCGGATTCAGACCATAGTGCAGTACAGAGACAGCAGTGGTGGCTGGTAAGGAATGGGAGTGGCGGGTGGTGAAAGAAAAAAAAAAAGAAAATTTCACTTGCCTCTGCACGGCCTCCGTCTCTCGTCCGTCGTCTTTCCTCTGTCGTCTCTTCCCAGAAGCAGGAAGCACACAGTCTCCCCTAAGCCAATCATGGCGCTGCTGTCACCAGCATGACAGCAGCGTTGTGATTGGTCTGAGCAGCCAGGTTCAGCTCTCAGACTGCGAGTGGGAGTCTATGCATGTTCTCCACCCAGGCTGTGCAAAGCAGCCGGGTGCAGAACATGCCGAAGATGGCCGGCCAAACCGCCATGCGCACTTAAGTGCACCCAACCACTCCTCCCCCTGCTGGCTGTGACTACAGCCAAGCTCCCCCGTCCCCCAAACTGTCCAGCACAGAAAAATAAAATGATAACATTGTGTTATTATCATTTTAATTTTTTGCACTGCTGAAAAGCAGTGGAGCGATGCTCCTCCCCCTTAGCGGAGGTGCGGCCGCTGAGAGACATTCAAGTGGCTGATGACTTTTTTCCAATCTTACAAAGAGGCTATCCATGTCTTCTTGTACTCCTCAACTTTGCGTCAGCCTTATAACACTGAATGAGGCAGGTCCCTATTCAACACCCTTGCTCTCTATATGAGGCTTGATAGAATTGTCCTGCTGCACTGGGTTGCATCATAGCCAAAGAAGCGAGCCAAAGAAGCGAGCCGAACAAGTCCAATTGTCAAACTCCCCTTCCCCACAAGGCTAAGACATCTTACCAGTGATCCCCAAATTGTATGTGGAGACACTATGAGTCCAAATTGTTGAGAAGGACATTAAAATTCATCAGTATGCAGATAAAGACCCACTAACTGTCTCCCCTAGCAGTGACACAGTACATCGGAAAGACTGACCACCATTTAAGAAGAGACACACCAGTCCTACCTAAAGTTAGACCCAATCAAGAAGTAGCAAGTACTTATCAAAGTGCTAGCATATAACAGTAGGTAGAACAAGCACTTGCAAATCTAATAGCTATGGCCTTGGCAAGCTGCAGAGATGGTAAGTAATTGTAAGCATATTTCACGGAAATAAAAACAAGCACTGGCAAAGCCAATAGATCTCGGCAATGTGAGAGCTATTGGCTTTGTCAATGTCTTTTAGCAATGTTGCATAGCAGCGTCATAGCACTTTTTTCCCCTGACTCTCAGCCATGGAGAAAAGCAGTCATGCTGCTATAAAACATGACTAAGACATTGACAAAGCCAATAGCTCTTGCGTTGCAGAGGCCTATCGGCTTTGCCAATAATTGTTATTTCCATGTCCCCGCTTATCGTGGCAGAGCCCAAATCAATGAGGTTACACAGCCCCCCACCATACAGCATCTCGCTGTTCATGACTGATTCAAGACTGCTTGTAATGCACTCTTCAGCCTAGATAAGTGCTAAAACAGGGGATGGGTGTACATTTTGTTGCTACTTGCATTAGGACCCTGCCACTGCCTTTGTTACAATGCAGTGCTAATGGAGAGCACATGGAACATGACAAAGGGGACTCCGTGACGTCAAAACGTATCCACCTCCAATAGAAAGGAAAACTGCTGGGGGAAGTGACAATGTACAATTTTAATAATGGCGTAGCAAAAGGAATCTCCTACTGGAGAGCACATGGGGAGAAGGAACGGAAATGCTTTTCTTACTTCACAAAAAAGGATCTGCCCCCCCCCAAGCGGAGAAGAGACCAGTCTGCGAGAGAGGAGAATCCGTGATGACACAGAACAAAAAAAACAAGCGCGGGCGCCTCGCGCGGGAGCAGGGGGAGAGAGGAGGGGGCCTGCGCGATTCCCTTGTGGGAGCGAGCGGCGCCAGGAGCGATAATTGCTACCATATGGCGCCGCTCGCTCCCGCAAGTGAATCGCCAAACGTGCACGCGTTGCCATTGAAGGCAATGGAACGCGTGCACGTTTTTGGCTGAAAAGCCGAAGCGATTCCAAAAGGTCTTTTTGCCTATGCAGCGCATGCGTGCTGCGTAGGCGAGACCTAAACAGACACCGGAAACATTCAGCCGACAACTCTTAACAGCCAATGGGCGGCCAAAATGTCTCCAGCAAGAGCCAATAGGAGGGCAATGAGTAGGCTGGTAATGGTTACTGGAAAACCACTGCCGGGGTGAGCTGCACTGAGCGCTGGTAAACTCCGCCACGTGGCATAGGTGGAGTTTTTACCAAACTCCGCTCTAAGCAGAGCACGGAGTAAGGCAAAATCTGTGAAATCCACCCGCGGAGCGCAGTTCACCGCCCAGCCTTATTTAAAAACAAAAAATTTAGAAAATTGAGATCAGAGTAATTTAGAAAAAATAAAAAGTGAATCAATTAATATTAGTCCAAATTAAACACCAAAACAATTTTTGCACTAGGTTAATTTGGAGGATTTGTAATTGCCCAACTTAGATAATGAATGGTGTTACAAACCACAAATTCCGGATCTCAGCACTGCGTACCAAAAGTAGGAAAGTGGGTTATTCGACGGTGGAGGTAATCACCATCAGCTAGTAACTATACCACAATCACTAATAGGTTCAGTCAAGTCTCAGTAAATTAATCCTTGTTCAACCCTTGGTAGCTTAGCAAAAGAGCAGTCAGGCTTAGCTTAGGAGATCTCACGTGTAAAGCATTTATTACTATCAAAACAGTAAATAAGTAAAAGACACAACACAGTAAAAATACAACACCAATTTAGAAAAAAGGAGAGTATTTTTATCTTTAAAATGCCACCAAAATGACAAAAATGCAATGTAGGGAACCGGAGATATGATGAAATAAATAAATTGCACATTCTAGCGCCACAAAGCTTAAAGCGCCACTTGGGGCTATCTGGTCACACTATACCAGGACAAAGTCAAGGTTTTAGGCTGACCATGATGGAACGCGTGACCATGATGGAGCATGTGCCGGATAGGCTGAGGGATAGGTTGCGATCAAAAGTTTACCTTTGGACTTAGGGCCAGATGTACAAAGTTTTTTCTCATTCGCAAACGGCCCCATTCTTTGAACTGGATTGTTTGCGATGCAAAAAGCATTTGTTAATGTACAAAGGCCCAGTTTGTGATTTGGTAACCTGTTACTGAATCAAAATTTGGTTTTGCGATTCGGTATTAGGAAGGGGGGGGGGTGTTTAGGGCATACCTACCTAATGCCGAATCGCAGTGGTATGTGTCAATGTTTTGCGACCGAAATGCGGTTGCAAAACATTCACATTTTAACACTTACTTCAAGTAGGTGGAAACCCATTTGCAAATGGGAAGGGGCTCCAAGGGACCCTTTCCCCTTTGTGAATGTCAGTAAAAACATTTTTTAAGAGCAGGCAGTGGTCCCACTCTTAAAAAATTAAAAGAAAACTTTTCATTTTTTCTTTTTGAAACGCATCCCATTTTCCTTTACGGAAAACAATCTGCATTTAAGAAAAAAAAAGATTGCTATATTCAAAAGCAATCACAGACATGAAGGTCTGCTGAGCTCAGCAGACCGTCCATGTGATTTTTGCAATTCTCAAAGGGTCGCAAACCAAGACCTACCTTATGAATATTAATGAGGAAAGTCTATTTAGGACCCACTGGGAATCGCAAAATGTGTAAAACACATATTTGTGGGTGTTTGTGATTACCAATTGCAAATATTCACTATTTAATAATCGCAAACGATTACCTACGTACCTCTGGCCCGTAGTCTTTTTCTTGGAGCTTTTCTCTCGATGGGGAATCCTCTGGTTCCTCAGATCAGGTATTCAAATCGATGACGGCTGCCTGCTGCAGCTCAGTGGCTCGGAGAAAAGATGGCTGTTAGACCTGTCAGCATTAGGGTTGTCTTCCCCCCAATTTTTTGCCTTCCTCCTCCATTTGTTCTGACTTCGTTTTTGCTGACCGTAGGACTCTGAGCACTTTACCACTGCTAACCAGTGATAAAGTGCATGTGCTCTCTCCTATAAACATGGTAATATTGGCTTATACCCAATTGGCATATTCAATTTACTTATAAGTTCCTAGTGAAGTGGTACTGTATGCATCCAGGGCCGATAAATTAAACACTACTAGTGGGTCTGCAGCTCTGGTTGTGCCACTCACTTAAGTAGCACTCTGAACATGTCTCAGGCCTGCCCTTGCAGAGCCTGTGTGTGCAGTTTAAACTGCTATTTCGACCTGGCAAAATATACCTTTTGCTAGGCCCAAACCTTCCTTTTTAATACATATGTCAGTCATAATGTAGGCCCTAGACAGCCCAGAGGTCAGGGTGCAATGTATTTAAAAAGTAGGATATGTGCCTTTAAGTTTTAAATGTCCTGGTAGTGAAAAACTCTTAAATTCATTTGTCTCTCTACAAGGCCTATCTTTCCCGTAGGATAGCGCTGAAGTTGCCTTATTACAGTTTATAAGTGTAATTTCCAAATGGGAAGAGATAATTGGTTCATGTTTGGTGTCTCTGGAATCATAACTTAAAATCCTAACTTATAGTGAAGTTGGATTTTAAATTATAATTCTGAAACTGCCACTTTTAGAAAGTTCTAAAAATTACACAAGTGCCAATACTGATGTAACTCCACACTATCATTCAATCCCATGATCACACACCTCAATTGACATGATCACCATTTATTTATTCATTTTTATCAAAAAAGACCCTTCTAGGTAGGACATTCATATGTTTTGAAAAACGAACATTTGTAAATTTTTTCAACACACAGGGACGCTAATAGCACAATATTTACAACAAGAACAAATCACAGAATATAAACAAAACATACAATAAAACAATGACAACATTACATGCAAATAATTTTCAGGCCCAGGTTCTGTTTTTTTTTAAATAAAAATGAATAAATAAATGGTGATCATGTCAATTGAGGTGTGTGATCACAGGTTTGAATGATAGAGTGGAGTTCCATCAGTATTGGCACTTGCGTTATTTTTTTTAGTTTAAATAGGGCCTAACCTTACTGATTATGGGCCTAACCCTGTGATTTTGTACTTTTAGAAAGTTGGCATTTTCTTGCCTTAGCCATTTGGTGAATGCAGCCTGTCTCTGCTCACATGACAGGGTGCAGTTGGCAGTTGAGCTTTGTGTATTCCTCGTAGACAGCCACACACAATGGAAGCTTAGGTGTGATTGGATGGGTCATCATTGGCAAGATGGGAGTATGGAGCTGGGCCCAACCTCACTTCCACCTGAATAGGCTGTGACCTGTCTCCACACAAAGGGCTGCATACCCTCTGTAATTAGTTTGGAGACAAGACAGGGAGGTGCAGGGCCTCTACCCACTTCAAAATCATGCCTCTAAAAGCTTCTCCCCACTTCAAAGGTACAGCTGTGTATAAAGAAGGACCTCAGACACCACCACTTCAGCACACTTCAGGACCTATGGATAATTTGCAAGAAAGAAGGACTTCTGTGCTGCTACAAGGACTGCCACTCTGCTGGACAGCTATTCTAAAGGAACTGCTGTCCTGTTGTGCTGACCTGCTGCCCTCCTGCCTGAGGAAGAAGAACTGGGCCTGCAACTGCATCTTAAACCCAGGACTAAGGGGCCGATTCCGATCTCGGTCGGAGGCGCACCCAATACCATTCGGTCGGGAAAAAAGCCATGCGAAAGCCTGTTTCCCGACCGATCCGTACAGCAGACCGAACGAGTAAGTACGATGCGCACAACAGCACAGAATCCGGCCGAGCCGTACTCACCCAATCCAGGTCCTGTACTCCGACCGAGGCGAATCCGGAAACGCCGAATCGAGTCGCACAGAAGGGAAAATGCAGCTCCGTCCGGCCGACCAAGTACGATGCGCTTCCCGTACGCGCCGAACCCGTCGCTACGCACGGCACGTCAAAGCATCCGGGAGAGGTGCACATAAGCTCCGATTCGCGCCACAACACGATCCACGGCTACGAGACGAACATGCCAGCGATGAGGACGACGCGAAGCGACGAGGACGACGCGAAGCAACGAGAAGGACGAACAACACGAACCAACCCATGAATCCCTTCGTCCCGATCATACCAATATTCTACATTTACTACCGGAACAGGCACGGACGCGTACGGTGCAGAAGGTAAGTCAGACACCAACCACAAAACACATACAACACGTACACGACACATCACACACACACAGAGGGATGCAGAATATACTTACACCAGCAACAGCAGCACCATAGGGGCGGGATGCCCATCACCAATGCCACATATGCACACAGGGGCCTGAATGCGCACCACCACCCCTACCCAGGGGGCTGGATGCCTACCACTACTACCACCCTCACCCAGGGGGGCTGGATGCCTACCACTACTACCACCCTCACCCAGGGGGCTGGATGCCTACCACTACTACCACCCTTAGCCAGGGGGGCTGGATGCCTACCACCACCCTTAGCCAGGGGGCTGGATGCCTACCACTACTACCACCCTCACCCAGGGGGCTGGATGCCTACCACTACTACCACCCTCACCCAGGGGGGCTGGATGCCTACCACAACTACCACCCTCACCCAGGGGGGGCTGGATGCCTACCACCACTACCACCCTCACCCAGGGGGGGCTGGATGCCTACCACTACTACCACCGTTAGCCAGGGTGGTGCCAGATGCCCACCACCACTACCACCCTTAGCCAGGGTGGTGCCAGATGCCCACCACCACTACCACCCTTAGCCATGGGGGTGCCAGATGCCTACCACTACTACCACCCTCACCCAGGGGGCTGGATGCCTACCACTACTACCACCCTCACCCAGGGGGGCTGGATGCCTACCACTACTACCACCCTTAGCCAGGGGGCTGGATGCCTACCACTACTACCACCCTCACCCAGGGGGCTGGATGCCTACCACTACTACCACCCTTAGCCAGGGGCTGGATGCCTACCACCACCCTTAGCCAGGGGGGCTGGATGCCTCACCACCACCCTTAGCCAGGGGGCTGGATGCCTACCACTACTACCACCCTCACCCAGGGGGCTGGATGCCTACCACTACTACCACCCTCACCCAGGGGGCTGGATGCCTACCACTACTACCACCCTTAGCCAGGGGGCTGGATGCCTACCACTACTACCACCCTCACCCAGGGGGCTGGATGCCTACCACTACTACCACCCTTAGCCAGGGGGCTGGATGCCTACCACTACTACCACCCTCACCCAGGGGGCTGGATGCCTACCACTACTACCACCCTTAGCCAGGGGGCTGGATGCCTACCACCACCCATAGCCAGGGGGCTGGATGCCTACCACCACCCTTAGCCAGGGGGGCTGGATGCCTACCACTACTACCACCCTCACCCAGGGGGGGCTGGATGCCTACCACTACTACCACCCTTAGCCAGGGTGGTGCCAGATGCCCACCACCACTACCACCCTTAGCCAGGGTGGTGCCAGATGCCCACCACCACTACCACCCTTAGCCATGGGGGTGCCAGATGCCTACCACTACTACCACCCTCACCCAGGGGGCTGGATGCCTACCACTACTACCACCCTCACCCAGGGGGGCTGGATGCCTACCACTACTACCACCCTTAGCCAGGGGGCTGGATGCCTACCACTACTACCACCCTCACCCAGGGGGCTGGATGCCTACCACTACTACCACCCTTAGCCAGGGGGCTGGATGCCTACCACTACTACCACCCTCACCCAGGGGGGCTGGATGCCTACCACTACTACCACCCTTAGCCAGGGGGCTGGATGCCTACCACCACCCTTAGCAAGGGGGCTGGATGCTACCACCACCCTTAGCCAGGGGGCTGGATGCCTACCACTACTACCACCCTCACCCAGGGGGCTGGATGCCTACCACTACTACCACCCTCACCCAGGGGGGCTGGATGCCTACCACTACTACTACCCTTAGCCGGGGGCTGGATGCCTACCACTACTACCACCCTCACCCAGGGGGCTGGATGCCTACCACTACTACCACCCTTAGCCAGGGGGGCTGGATGCCTACCACCACCCTTAGCCAGGGGGCTGGATGCCTACCACCACCCTTAGCCAGGGGGCTTGATGCCTACCACTACTAACACCCTCACCCAGGGGGGGCTGGATGCCTACCACTACTACCACCCTCACCCAGGGGTGGCTGGATGCCTACCACTACTACCACCCTTAGCCAGGGGGCTGGATGCCTACCACTACTACCACCCTCACCCAGGGGGCTGGATGCCTACCACTACTACCACCCTTAGCCAGGGGGGCTGGATGCCTACCACCACCACCCTTAGCAAGGGGGCTGGATGCCTACCACCACCCTTAGCCAGGGGGGCTGGATGCCTACCACTACTACCACCCTCACCCAGGGGGGCTGGATGCCTACCACTACTACCACCCTCACCCAGGGGGGCTGGATGCCTACCACTACTACCACCCTTAGCCAGGGGGCTGGATGCCTACCACTACTACCACCCTCACCCAGGGGGCTGGATGCCTACCACTACTACCACCCTTAGCCAGGGGGCTGGATGCCTACCACCACCCTTAGCCAGGGGGCTGGATGCCTACCACTACTACCACCCTCACCCAGGGGGCTGGATGCTCACCACTACTACCACCCTCACCCAGGGGGGCTGGATGCCTACCACCACTACCACCCCCACTCATAGGATGGACAATGCATGACACAACCAGCACACCACAACCTAGGGAATGCAAGAAAAGACATCCCCCAACACCATGACAAGCGTGTGTAGACTGTGTCAAATGCCTACAACACTGAACATGACTTTGAACATACAATGTGACCCTCTAGCACATGTGCCACACATATATGTGTGTGGCCCCCACAATGCAAGCAGGCCATGACCATTGTGGCAATGTGGTCCAAACCCCATCATCACAGTGACCAAAAGGTAAGTGTGGGGTCCATAGCTGAAGCACATTCTGAACATTGTGGCAATGGGGTCTAACGCCCCATCACCACAGTGACCAAAATGTAAGTGTGGGGTCCATAGCTGAAGCACATTTTGAACATTGTGGCAATGGGGTCCAAACCCCCATCATCACAGTGACCAAAAGGTAAGTGTGGGGTCCATAGCTGAAGCACATTCTGAACATTGTGGCAATGGGGTCTAACGCCCCATCACCACAGTGACCAAAATGTAAGTGTGGGGTCCATAGCTGAAGCACATTTTGAACATTGTGGCAATGGGGTCCAAACCCCCATCACCACAGTGACCAAAATGTAAGTGTGGGGTCCATAGCTGAAGCACATTTTGAACATTGTGGCAATGGGGTCCAAACCCCCATCATCACAGTGACCAAAAGGTAAGTGTGGGGTCCATAGCTGAAGCACCTTTTGAACATTGTGGCAATGGGGTCTAAACCCCATCATCACAGTGACCAAAAGGTAAGTGTGGGGTCCATAGCTGAAGCACATTCTGAACATCGTGGCAATGGGGTCTAACGCCCCATCACCACAGTGACCAAAAGGTAAGTGTTGACAAAGAAAGAGCTGCAACTGCCAAACTGCATGGATGATTCCTGGTCACAGAACAAAAACACATCAGTGGCAAAGTAGTGTATGTGTCCCATTGCAACATAAATTGGGGGAGCCAAATACTGCAGTGCAAATAAGACATACCTTTGGCCATGTGCAGACAAACAACACCCATGGGGGCTGACACTGTCAACATTCATCAATGACACAATGACAGAAGTGACCATCAGAATGCAGACCCACATATTTGCACCAATGGGCACACAAATGCAGATACCCTGTGGAGACTGCAGATGTGAGGTGAACAGATACCATACCATGGCAGCAATGGGACACACAAACCATGATCATTGTGCTGACCGATGACCTAGGAGTCCCAGGGACAGCAGGGGAAACCCACCAAACTACATACAGCCAATGGCACACCCAAGATATGCCAATGCAGTGGTGCAGATGCACAAACACAAACAGGCAGACCCACACTGCACATCATACACAACAGGTGAGGGGGTGCCAGTGTCCCCAGGCAACCACACAACACATGAGGAGACCTGAATACCAATCATACAGATGTGCATACAGTGCCACACACAGGTAACTCATGGATCCAAATCCCCTATGTGGGCAAGCAGGCATTGTCAGATGAGAGGGAGCACAAATCACACATGTCACACAGGCACGTAGGAACAGCAACTGACACAGCAAGACACAGACACACCACAGCACTACCCCCAGGGCCCCCACAATGTGGTGACCCTGGGCTGCATTACAATCCCACTGTGATGACAAAGCTAAATGTCGTTCACACTGTGAACCACAGTCATGTGTCCTGAGCAACAAACTACCATCACACCTACACAAGCACAAATCAATCAGCATGGCCAGTAAGCCAAGGCCAACACGGAGGCAGGGGCCTAGCCGGGCAACAACTCTCATCTGCACACACTCAACACCACACCCCTCGACCTCCAACAATGTGCAGCAGTGAAGCACACATGCACTGGTGACATTGCACATGCACCCATGACTATTCCAGGGTGGTGGGTGGGAACCAAGGTGCAGAAACACATCACACATGGCCACTCAACAAGACTCCTGAATGTCTGACACACTGCACACTACGCTGTACATGGACATGACGGCAATACCACACCAACCAATGGGATCCCAGCCACAGTCACACACCAATGAAGAAGCCAAGGTCACCCACAAAGAACACACATAGACAACAACCAACATTGCAGCCCGGACCCTGAGGAGTGCCAGCAGTCACACACACAACGTGTCACAATCACTGAAAGATAACACAAACTGGAAATCACATGACAGGGGCAAACAACAAGTGCCAAGGAGAAACCTGACTGTGACCCATCTGCGTCTGCACACAAACTCAGCCCTGACAGCAAACACACCTATGGGTGACACCCTGATGACCAGTAATGTGCCATGAACCCACATCACAGAGAACCCAGGGAGAAGACTTTGGGGGAACATAGGTCAACTCAGCAAGCATCACAAACAGGTACAACACTAGGGATCACAGCATGCACAGCTAAACGGAAGTGAACACATAGACATGCACATACAACACACACCTTGGGCGCAGGCAATGTCACAGGAGTACACACTGCCATGAGGGGACTCCACTCCTGTGTGAGGAAAGCTGTGCCATATGTTGCCTCAGTAGGGCCCCATCATGTCAGCTGAGCACTTGGTCACACAATCAACAATTAGCACCAAATGAGGGCTCCCGTCACATCAGCCTGGTCATGGAAGTGCCAACGGAATCATCAGCACAGATCCAACACACTTGTATAGCAATGTTGCACTGACTACACGGATGAGTCCTTCCCCATTGATGCCCAAACCTGCATGTCCAGTGGAGATGGCCACAAGGCCAGGGAAGTAGACGAATTGAACAATGGCAGGCACAACAGATGTGCAGGGGTGGAAGCCACAGATGTGAAATAGCTAATCTAAGTAGGAAATCCCATTGCCAAATACTGAACACATGACACCCTCAGATGCTGCTATGGATGACATGGATACACCACAGGATAGGACACATTCCCCCTGGACCACATGGGTTCCTGCACAGTAACACTTCATTATCATGAGACCAAATATCACCATCACTGCAGCAAGGGCATGGTTAGCATCATCAACAACATGTACATCAGAAGCATAAGCACTAGAGAACAGAAAGTTGCTTTATTCAGCATATGTGTGGAATGAAAACAAAGTCCAGAAAAAACACAAAGGCCAATGGCCAGTCCATTGTCAAAGTCCAAACTGGGTGACAGTGGCAGATGTCACCCTACGCATGCCTGCACAAAACCAGGGACAATCCACTAGGAGGGGCAACCGGGGGGGCAGGCCACGCACCGCAGGGACAGGATCAGGGCTCACCAGGAGGAAGCAGGGAAGGGGTGGTGGGTGCTGGAGAGCCACTGACAACTGCAGTGGAGGTGTCTGACATGGTGTGTGCCAGCACAACTGGGGGGCATGACTCAGATGTTGTGGGTGCCGGCACGACTGCAGTGGACCCTGCAGATGGAGTGGACAGGTCCGCCACTGCAGTGCCCAAGTGTTAGAAATGGGATCTCTAGTTGGCAAGGGTTTGCACCTTTGTCCAAGTAGGGACCCTTCTTCCTAGTCAGGGTAAGGGTGTTACACTCGTGAAGTAACCCCTGCTCACCCTCGTGGTAGCTTGGCACGAGCAGTCAGGCTTAATTCAGAGGCAGTGTGTAAAGCATTTGCACATAACCAACAGTAATACAGTGTAAGCACTACAAACGGACACCACACCAGTTTAGAAAAATAACCAATTTTTATATACTCAAGACAAGACCAATTACGACAAAAATCCACAATGCTATACTTTAAAAACGAATACTTGATAAGGTAACTTCTTCTTTGCAAGAATAGTTCAAAAACAAAGTTCGTACGAGTCGGTAGCTCCGTCCGAGCCTACCGCGATGCTGAAAACCACAGAGTCTAACAGTTCCAGCCGACCGCGTCGATACGGGCCAGCAGAGTCGTGAACAGACTCGGTCACAGTACCTTTTCTCGTTGTGGCTGGTACGGAGTGTACGAGCCGGTCGGCGTTCGTCGCGGTTGCGGTGCAAGACGGAGCGATGCAAGGTGCGGTGTCCCTCGATGCGGTGCAGGCAGCGGCTCGATGAGCGTCGTGCAGACGGAGTCGGTGAGTCCAAGGCGTGCGATGCAGGGGGAGACGATGCTCGATGCGGTGCTGACAGGTTGCGATGCAGGCGACCAAGCCGGAGTGCGGGAGCTGGCGTCGGACAGCGGTGCGAGTCGGAGCGGTGCGTCGCAGACGTGCGAGCGGTGCCCCAAATGCGGTGCGGTCACGACTCTTGAGCCAGTTGCAGCGATCGCGTCGGTCGGGTCCGGCTGGTTCAGTGAAGCGATGCGATGCGAACTGCGGTGCCCACAGGTCACGGTGCAAGCAGCGGCTCGATGTTGGCAGCGTCGGACGTCGCCCACGGTGAGACCAGGGTTGCGGTGCGAAGCGGGGCGATGCGGTCTGCGGTGCAAACAGGTCACCGGCCAGGGATGGATTCGGTTGATGGAGTCGGTTGCAGTTCCCTTCCTCTGTGGCAACTGAAACAGCGTTCCAGAAGCGGTACCCAGAGGCTTGTGAAGTCTTTGTAGTCCCTGAGACTTCTTAACAGGAGGCCAGCTCGGTTCCAGGCCCTTGGAGATACTCAGCACAAGTTTGTAGAAAGTTCAGTCCTTTCACTGCCCAAGGCAGAAGCAGCAGCTGCAGGCCAACCCAACAAAGCAACAACACAGCGAAAGGGGCAGTACTCCTCCTGGCAGCTCTTCCAGCTCTTCGTCTTGGAAGGTTCCTTGATTCCAGCGAGATCTAAATTCATGGGGTCAGGGCCCCAATATTTATATCCCAAATTCCTTTGTTCTCTGAAGGCAGAGAGGCCTTTGCCTAGTCCAAACCAGTTCTGGAGCACTTTGTTGACAAGTCTCCGTCCCTTCTTTCAGTGAGTAGGCCAGGGACATCAGACGCACCACAGGAGGTGGAGCCAGCATTGTGGAGGGAAGGCACTGTCCTATTCAGGGCACAGGTGCGACCCCTCCCACCCATCTACATGTAGATCTTGCTATTCAGCCCTGTGCTGACTCACCCTGTCTCCTGGCATCCCCCAGCCCCTGTCACTCACACTCCAGACAAGGAATACACAACCTCGCAGAGGCAGGCTTGGTTGGTTAGACAAGAAAATACCCACTTTCTAAAAGTGGTATTTTCAAACACAGAATGTTAAAACCAACTTCACTAAAAGATGCATTTTATCATTCTGAGTCCAGGCATACTAAACTCGAATCTCTACCATGTTCCCGGGGTCAGTTAGTATTATAAGCTGTAATAATCAAAACGGCCCGTTCTGGCCTATGGGGAACAGGTAGCCTTGCAATAGTGAAAAACGAACTAGGCTGTAATTCACTATCAGGACATGCCACACACACCAGGGCATGTCCTACCTTTCGCATACAACGCACCCTGCCCACAGGGGTACCTTAAGCCTACCTTAGGGGTGACTAACATGTAGAAAAGGGAAGGTTTAGGGACTTGCAAGTGTGTGCACTTGCCAAGTCGACATGGCAGCCCCAGGCTGCGCACAGGCTCTGCGATGGCAGGCCCGAGTTACACTTTACGGGCTGTTTGCGTGGGTGGCACAATCCAGTGCTGCAGCCCACCAACAGCATTTGGTCTATAGGCCCTGGCACTCGCAGTGCACTTTACAAGGGACTGACACATAAACCAAATAGGCCAATCATGGAAACACCAATCCATAACACATTTTATACAGGAGCACTTGCACTTTCCCCTGGACAGCAGTGAGGAAAGTGCGCAGAATCATTACACCAGCAAAAACAGAGTCAAAACCGGGAGGTCAGAAAGCAAAAGTCAGGGGAAACACGCCAAAAGATGCCAAGTCTAACACATGTCCCCTCCAGCTGAAAGTAGGGAGAACTACGCAACCCCATTGGAGTTCTCTTCACTAAGGCGGAAGAACCTGGACAGACCATCTGCGTTGGCGTGTTCTGTACCAGGACAGTGTTCCACCGTAAAGTCCATTCCCTGTAGGGAGATGGACCACCTCAGCAGTTTTGGATTCTCACCCCTCATTTGCATCAACCATCTGAGGGGCCTGTGGTCTGTCTGAACCCGGAAGTGAGTCCCAAACAGGTATGGTCTCAACTTCTTCAGCGCCCAGACCACAGCAAAAGCTTCCCTTTCTATGGCACTCCACCTCTGTTCCCTGGGAAGTAGTCTCCTGCTAAAAAAGACTACAGGCTGATCCAGGCCCTCTTCGTTCAGTTGTGAGAGCACCGCTCCCACACCATGCTCTGAAGCGTCAGTCTGCACGACGAATTCCTTGGAGAAGTCAGGTGCCTTGAGCACGGGCGCCGTGCACATGGCTGCCTTCAGGGCATCAAAAGCTTTCTGGCAGGACTCAGTCCAGATCACTTTCCTGGGCTGCCTCTTAGAGGTCAGCTCTGTTAAGGGGGCAACGATGGTGCCATAGCCCTTAACAAATCTCCTATAGTAGCCGGTGAGACCTAAGAAGGCTCTCACCTCTGTCTGGGTCTTGGGGGCTCCCAAGCCAGAATGGTGTCAATCTTGGGTTGTAGGGGCGCCACCTGGCCGCTTCCCACCCGGTGTCCCAAGTACACCACAGAACCCTGCCCGATCTGGCACTTACTGGCCTTGATCGTGAGGCCTGCACCTTGCAGAGCCCTCAACACTTTCTCAAGGTGCTGTAAATGTTCTTCCCAGCTGGAACTGAACACAGCAATGTCATCCAGGTAGGCGGCACTGAAATCCTCCAGCCCAGCCAACACCTGATTGACCAACCTCTGAAAGGTGGCAGGGGCATTCTTCAACCCAAAGGGCATCACCCGGAATTGGTAATGACCTTCTGGGGTTGAGAATGCTGATCTCTCCTTGGCCCCATCGGTTAAGGCAATCTGCCAGTACCCAGACGTCAAATCAAACGTGCTGAGGAACCGGGCAGCTCCCAACCGATCAATGAGCTCATCAGCTCTGGGGATGGGGTGCGCGTCAGTCCTGGTGACGGCATTGAGCCCACGGTAGTCCACACAAAACCGGAGTTCTGGAGTGGCACCGGGCGCAGCAGCCTTTGGGACCAAGACCACTGGGCTGGCCCAAGGACTGTGGGAGGGCTCAATCACCCCTAACGCCAACATCTTAGAGACCTCCTCCTTGATGCTGGCTCTGACCCGGTCAGTCAACCTGTAAATCTTGTGCTTCACAGGAGGGCTGTCACCAGTGTCCACGTCATGGGTACACCAGTGAGTAACACCGGGAGTCAGAGAGAACAGTGGGGCGAACTGTCCCAACAACTGGCGACAGTCCCCCTGCTGCTCCTGAGTCAGAGTAGGGGAGAGGATCACACCCTCTACTGACCCATCATGCTCTTTGGTAGACAGGAGGTCAGGGAGAGGCTCACTCTCCTCTCCCACCCCATCATCTGTCGCCAAGAGCATACTCACTTCGGACCTCTCGAAGTGGGGCTTGAGGCGGTTCACGTGAAGGACCCTCAAAGGGTTCCTTGGAGCCTGCAAATCCACCATGTAGGTGACGTCACTTTTGCGCTCCTTTACCTCATATGGCCTAGTCCACTTGTCCTGCAAGGCACAAGGTGCCACTGGGGCCATGACCCACAATTTTTGCCCAGGTTGAAATTCGACCAGAGTGGCATTCTGGTCATACCATCTCTTCATTTCTTCCTGGCTTGCTTCTAGGTTCGCCTGAGCGAGTTTCCTGAAGTGGGCAGTTTGGTTTCTAAAGGCCAGCATGTAGCTAAATACATCCTGGGGAGTTTTCCTGGGAGCTGCCTCCCAGCCTTCCTTTACCAAACTCAGAGGTCCTCTAACAGGGTGGCCATACAGGAGCTCAAAGGGGCTGTACCCAAGAGACTTCTGAGGCACCTCCTGTATGCAAAGAGTAGGCATGGCAAGAGGACGTCCCACTTACGCCTCATGGGTTCTGTTAGACCCTTGATCATGCCTTTCAAGGTCTGGTTGAATCTCTCCACCAGACCGTTTCCTTGTGGGTGGTAAGGAGTGGTGAACTTGTAGGTTACACCACACTCCTTCCACAGGGATGTCATATACTTGGATATGAAATTGGTCCCCCTATCAGAAACCACCTCTGGGGAATCCCACACGGGAAAAGATCCCCATTAACGCCCGGCC